>CAWUFW010010855.1:0-661191 GCA_963921515.1 Calotriton arnoldi | reverse complement strand
TGGGAAGGGGGACTAGCAGCACTGACTATAGTCACCAGCACCTCCCCTCACCCCCCCAACACAAACTCCACAGTACCCACCTGGTAGAATGCAATGCCCTCCAACCTAACACAAGATCCCACAAAGCACCACCACCCTGGGTTATGTTGTGTGAAGCACAGGGACACTCTTGGGACTCTTAGCCAAACAACTGCCAGGACAACACTCCCAGCCATCCTGTCAGCACAGCCAGCCCACCCCACAGGGAAGCAGAGTCAAAAGGAAGGAAGCATGGGCATGCTGGGAAGGGGGTGGAGGCAATAGCATGATGGGAGTCGTAGTCACAGACATAGCTCACCCTCACAACTGTCCCATCAACACCACCCTGAACCATGCTCACATCACAGGGAGTGGAGAAGGACTCACAAGATGGCTGACACTGGCTACTGCTGTGGGGAGCACAAGGCCCTGCTGCCAACTGTGCACCAACAAACAGCAGGACACCACTGACTGACATCCTGAGAGACAACTTACACTCCCTGCAATGCAAGCACGTTCCATGGTGGGATAACTGACTGGCTGGGTGGGTGGGTGGGAAGGAGGTCTGGCTGTCAACCAAACACAATCAATGCAGACCATGTTCACACCCCAGAGAATACATAGAAATGCCCAAATAATGCAGGACAATGTGCCACACCAATATCAACCCCTGACTGTGACGACTTAGGACAATACAATGTACAGGCCCGCACCCCGAGGCACAGTCACAACTGTCAGGTGTGTCAACCACTGATGCCTGCAGAAACATGACATACATTGTTTGTGTCTCCCAAAAACAGGTGATGATAGGGACACAGCAGCAGACGCTGAGGAGTCCCAGTCCCAGGCTCAAGAGGATGCCGAGCTCACTGGCGTCGTACAGCCTCTGTCCTCCTCGGACGATGAACAACCTGGCACATCCGGTGCAAGTCAACATGCTGCACCAGCAGGACCACCAGCTGCAGCACCAGCAGGTCCACCAGCTGCACCCCCTGCACCCACCCCTCCAACGACTGTCACCACGAATACCATCCCTGCCGACATGGACGGAATAAGGAGCAACACCAGCGCAGTGACCCTGGACCAACCTGGGGCCATGGACACCACCACCACCACCAACCCCCAAGGTGGACCAGGGTCATCTGTGCGTGCAACTGCACACACTGCACATGTCAGCAGGGGTGGTGGGAGGGGTGGGAGACAGAGGTCGCTGCTTGCAGACGTTGCTGGTGTGCATGAAGACCCACAACTGGTACGCATAGCTGATGCGTACCAGTCCAGCACCGGAGAGCTCAGCCAGGTAGTGGGGCTCCTCAGAGACATCAAACAGCAGCAGGCTGCCCATCATGCCCGCTTGGACTCCCACATGTCCCACGTGGAGTCACACATGTCACGTGTGGACTCCCACATGTCCCGCGTGGAGTCCAAGTGGGATGTACTACATGAGATGACGGCGGTGCACAGGGACATTTTACAATGCCTCCGCCAGATGAACAGCAACCAGTCCACACCTCCCTGTGTGCCAACAACATCTGGTACAGAACAAACTGCAACTGCCACAGGGAGGGAGGAGGACTCTGGCGGAGAGTCCCCTGCACCGCAGCAGCCTGCACTTGAGGGCCCCCCCCAAGAAGAGGGGTCGTCCGAGGAGGGGAAAGTGAGAGGCTGATGGCCAAGCGCAACTCCCAGGAAGCCTGAACCTGTTCTGGATTTTCGCCTTTGTGCACAGACTGTTCACCCTGTTGGTGGCAACACTACTCCCACACATTGCATGGGGAGTACAAGTTGGAACAATGTGTCAGACAACTGTGGCCCCGATACTGGGGATCCTGTCTACCTGGACTTTCAGTTCACCTAGGAACTTGGGATTGCAAGATTCATGTACAGCACAACCCATCCTATGCACTATTAACACAGATGTATCACAATAAACACACTAATACACCATACTTGCCTCTGTCGTGATTCCAACGTGGGTGCTGTTATGGGGATGATGAACTGCAAAATTACACTGTGTATGCGAACTGCAACAGCAAGGACAACACAGGCATGTGAGTACAGGCAACGTGACACATATGAGGGAGACACACCACCAGGGGTACACAACACATACACACCTAGGCCATCTGACTCATTGCCTACACTGATGTTGCCAGGGAAGACGGTGCAATGCACAGACACCACACCCATTCCCAGTTGTAGTCAAGTAGCCCACAGGTGCAGTAAGCAAATGGCAGTCAAATGTGTGACCACAGACAACGCACATCACTAAGTGAAGCACAGGTTTATTACACAGTAGCAACATGCCGTAACCACTACAGATGCAAGGTAACCCCACCTGGTAGCGGGCACACAGTCAACAACTGTAGACGGAAGGAAGTCCATGGGTGTGGCGCACATCACCTGTAGGGACACAACAGCTACCAGCCTGGATGTGCAATCACGTCGTCGGTGGACACAGTTGACCAAACGAATCTGAAAGTACCCTGTGAAGGACAGAAATGACACACAGTCAAAAGCAATGCAGTACAGGACAGATCAGCAAAACTCATGCACAATACATGTTACAAGATACCCACCCAGAACCAAGTTAGCATGTCAACACTGTTGGGGAGTACAGCCCACCTGTCACCACACATCGCAACACACATCCTGTCAAGTAGCCCATGGACACACTCCAACAGCACCAGAGCACCACCCACACATCATGCCAACTCACATCATTCACATGACACCTCAGGATACTCACATTCAGCTAAAGAAGTTGGTGATGAGCTGTGTGCGGACATCACCATCACCATCATCATCATCATCATCGTCACTGGCATCGTGGTCCAGGCCAGGATCCTCCACAGGTGGCGGATGTTGGTCATCGTCATCCTGGATGAGAGGCAACTCCTTCCGCACTGCCAGGTTGTGTAGCATGCAGCAGACGATGATAATCTTGCACACTTTCGCAGGGGCATATGGGAGGGACCCTCCGGTCTTGTCCAGGCAGCGGAAGCGGCTCTTCAGGAGACCAAAGGTCCGCTCAATCACTCTCCTGGTCCGACCATGTGCCTCATTGTAGCGCATCTGGGCAGGTGTCACAGGGTTCCTGAGGGGTGTCAGCAACCACGGCATGTTGGGGTATCCCGAGTCACCTACGGACAGACAAGTGCACATCAGCTGACTTGGAAAAGTGGGCGGAATACTACAGATCAGATCACACACAATGGCACAAAGTCAGTACACACCGACAAGCCAGGCACGCTGGTTCTGCATCTGTGCCATCAACCTGGGGATGCGACTACTCCTCATCACAAAGGCATCGTGTGCTGAACCAGGGAAACGGGCACACACGTGTGTGATGGTCATGTCTGCAAGACACACCACCAGTGCATTGACCGAGTGGTAGTGCTTGCGGTTCCTGTAGGCCTGCTCCTGGGCCTGTGGTGGTACCAAAGCCACATGTGTCCCATCAATGGAGCCAATGACATGCGGCATCCTCCCCAGGGCATAAAAGTCACTCTTCACGTCAGTGAGTCGTCGCAGTCTAGGGAAATAGATGTACCGGTTCAGGAAGAGCAACATTGCCGCCAAAACATCGCGGAGCACACGGCTGAACATGGTCTGTGACATCCCACCAGCAGACGCCACAGTATGTTGGAAGGTACCGGTGGCAAAGAAGTGTAGGGCTGCCATCACCTTCACCTTGGGGGTCAGCGCTGTAGGATACGGCCGGCCAGGCTGCAAATGTGGGGACAACTGCACTGCCAAATCCTCAATCAGCTGCCTGGTGAAGCGGTACCGTCGGATGCTGTCCCGTTCCACCATCGTTGCCAGGTCTGGGAATGGCCGATGGACAGCAGGAGCCCTGCAGTGCAGAGGAGAAGTAAGCAAGATCGTCAGTCACCCCACATATGCGGCATTGAACACACTCAAGATCCCAACATACATCATCATGAGGCACAACTACATGAAGTGTGCAGTACCGGAACGACATGTATGGTACATACATGGCCAACATCTGTCAACACGGTCCTACAGGTGGCATCAATTTGTCCCAGGTTGGCCCATTGGATATCATGATGCTGTGTCACAGTCACCCCCCACAGTGACATGTGAGGACAGATGTGCCCCAGGCACCACAGCTCAACGACAGGCACATTCCCAGGGACCCTGTAATGCCACATGGACACTGGCATCACCTGGAGTATCATGTGTACACCACAGCAAAACAAACATGACCCCCACAGGTAGTGGCCACACTTGCCATGGCAGGACAGCCATGGACGTCTGTGACACACACGCACAACATCAGAGTCCATGCACACACAACGTGGATGTGGAGACTGTCTCCCATTGTGCACATGAAATCAGAGACATTGTAAACACTACATGCACAAAGACTGTGGAGGGCCATCACTATTGTGCCACTGGGACACCCTGGCTCAAACATACCGTCCCACATGGGACTCACGGGGTATGTGACATGACATACACAAACACCACTGTGAAATGTGACCATGACACATGCACAGATATGAACAGTTGCACATCACAGTGGTCACGTACACGTAACACCCAGGATCCTGTCCCCATGAACACGTGCACAGCCTGGGGGTGGCTGCCCACAGATGACACCCACAGGACAACATGTACACCAACATACACACAATAGGAAATGCAGCCTTACATGCCTTATGATAAGGTTTGGACAGGCTGTCGTGATGTAGGTGTGCCCCTCACTCCCTGGGAGCTATCTGTGGCTGGCATATGTCCATCTGAGACAGGCATGCTGACCTATGCCAGTCACATATACAGTGATGCGTTGAACCGCAATGGACCGATCGGTGCCTCCGGCCGGCCCATTGCTTTCAATGTGTGCGGGTACGCGTTGTACCCCTGTGCGCGTTGAACTGCAATGGACCGATCGGTGCCTCCGGCCGGCCCATTGCTTTCAATGTGTGCGGGTACGCGTTGTACCCCTGTGCGCGTTGAACTGCAATGGACCGATCGGTGCCTCCGGCCGGCCCATTGCATTCAATGTGTGCGGGTACGCGTTGTACCCCTGTGCGCGTTGAACTGCAATGGACCGATCGGTGCCTCCGGCCGGCCCATTGCTTTCAATGTGTGCGGGTACGCGTTGTACCCCTGTGCGCGTTGAACTGCAATGGACCGATCGGTGCCTCCGGCCGGCCCATTGCTTTCAATGTGTGCGGGTACGCGTTGTACCCCTGTGCGCGTTGAACTGCAATGGACCGATCGGTGCCTCCGGCCGGCCCATTGCTTTCAATGTGTGCGGGTACGCGTTGTACCCCTGTGCGCGTTGAACTGCAATGGACCGATCGGTGCCTCCGGCCGGCCCATTGCTTTCAATGTGTGCGGGTGCGCGTTGTACCCCTGTGCGCGTTGAACTGCAATGGACCGATCGGTGCCTCCGGCCGGCCCATTGCTTTCAATGTGTGCGGGTACGCGTTGTACCCCTGTGCGCGTTGAACTGCAATGGACCGATCGGTGCCTCCGGCCGGCCCATTGCTTTCAATGTGTGCGGGTGCGCGTTGTACCCCTGTGCGCGTTGAACTGCAATGGACCGATCGGTGCCTCCGGCCGGCCCATTGCTTTCAATGTGTGCGGGTGCGCGTTGTACCCCTGTGCGCGTTGAACTGCAATGGACCGATCGGTGCCTCCGGCCGGCCCATTGCTTTCAATGTGTGCGGGTGCGCGTTGTACCCCTGTGCGCGTTGAACTGCAATGGACCGATCGGTGCCTCCGGCCGGCCCATTGCTTTCAATGTGTGCGGGTACGCGTTGTACCCCTGTGCGCGTTGAACTGCAATGGACCGATCGGTGCCTCCGGCCGGCCCATTGCTTTCAATGTGTGCGGGTACGCGTTGTACCCCTGTGCGCGTTGAACTGCAATGGACCGATCGGTGCCTCCGGCCGGCCCATTGCTTTCAATGTGTGCGGGTACGCGTTGTACCCCTGTGCGCGTTGAACTGCAATGGACCGATCGGTGCCTCCGGCCGGCCCATTGCATTCAATGTGTGCGGGTACGCGTTGTACCCCTGTGCGCGTTGTACCGCAATGGACCGATCGGTGCGCACCCATTGACAATGGGCTTGCCTGGCAACGGACGCGTTTTCGAATTTCGAACGAGTCGGTTGCTGGAAAATCAGTTGGTCACCCACAACAATGTTGCAAAATCATGTATGTCATGAAGTTGAAGTTTTGAAGGATGCTGTGGGCGTGTTTTGGTGCTGCTATTCCATGGATTGGCCAGATTCAGAAGATGCAAACGACTTGGACCTATCACTTTGGACACAAGGGACAGTATCTGCCTCTCCAGCACATATATATTGCTGCCTGTTCCCCTGAGAGCCCACTTGCCTGCACTACATGCTCCAGGACGACATCTGCCACTGCACTGCTGCTGTCTCTGCCCCTCTGGACCCTGCAATGGCACGTACTGTGGAGAGAGCCCCAGCCTTCAGCCTTGAGGAGAACCAGGCCCTGCTGGACAGCCTACTTCCACAGTACAGCAAGCTGTATGGGACACCAGGGGAGCAGGTGAGTGTTCTGTGCACTGCCTTTCTGAATGTGCATTTTGTCTGACTAGCAAGGCTGAGAGTCAGCACGCCACTGGCTAGCAGGCTCACTGAGTAGTTGTCACCCCCCATAGTGTGTGGTGACTTGCACTGGACAGGTATGGTGCAGTGACAGTGCTTCTGAACAGGGTTTTACTCCCCATGCAATGATACCATGTAGTGACTTCTGGAAAACTGTCCATGGGCAGCCGTGCACTGCCTGTGTACACCATGTGCCCCTGTGATTGCGACATGTATATGCAACTGTGTCATGCACGGATATGTTGCATGTGTAGTAATGGCCTTATCACTTTGTCATCCTGACAGGCTTCTGCCCATCGGAAGCATGAGATATGGAAGGACATCGTCCGGGCTGTCCGGTCCGTGGGGGTCTACAAGCGCCGGATCCGCAACTGCCAAAAGAGGTGGCAGGACCTTCGGGGCTGGACCCGGAGGATTGCACGGGTCCAGCTGAAGCTGTCGCCTCCTCGCAGGAGGGGCGGAACACGGACCCTGACCCCCACATGCTCAGGATCCTGGCGGTGGTCTTTCCAGACCTGGATGGGCAGCTGAAGGCCAGAGAGCAGCAAGGAGGGGGTGAGTCAAAGACTGCACTGTGTACTCTGTCTAACATGCTATGTGCCCTCCTCGGGCCTGGTTAAACTGCCACAGTACAGCAGTCATGTTGTCCAGGAGCCATGTCCCTCTATTGTGCACTGCCCACTCCTCATCTGATACCCAGGTGTGGCCCTTACATGCAGGGAATTCTGTCACTTAGGACTGTGTCCTTGCAGTTTGCTTGACTCAAGGTGGGAGACAGCATCTGTTTCCCTGACTCTGTGGTGGGCATCATGGGTGGGTCCATTGCTTACACAATGCCTGTATTCTGACATGTATTCAGCGTGTTACTTTGATCTGTGGTCCAATTGCTGAGCTGATCCACCACATGTGGCTGGGGTATCTGGCACACACCCATGCTGCGGGTGGGAACAATGTTTGGGCCCCAGGAGTATGTATATGACGTGTGTCACACATACTTAGCCAGCTGCCTACAGTCCAGGGCTCATCCCTCATTCATGTGGGGCTGGACAGTCATGCCTACTCCAGGCCATACAATACACTCTGTACTCCCACTCCCGTGTATCAGCGGACACATTGTGCACAGTGATTTGACCCCTCAGGTGTCTGCCTCTGTGTCAGTGTGCTGTAGATTAGTCGCCAGGACTGCTGTGGAGTTTCTTGGTAGGGGCTCAGCATGCCACTGGAGATGTGACCATAGGAGACGATACTTGTGTGACACATAGGTGTCTGATCAGCTGCCCATGCAGACTGGGGCATGTAAATGTGAAGTTCAGGCAGCTGTTCCCCATGCATAGCAGAGTGTGAGGGGCTCAGGTTCAGAGGGTAGTGTCACAGGTCTCCCATATGTCCAATAGGTATGACCTGGACAGATGAGGGTTAAGAGGATGTGTTGTGGGGGGATGTACATGTGCACTTGTGCAGCTCCTGGACTTGCATTCCCCATGACCTACTATTGTGACACAGTGCAGAGTGTTGTTGTCTGGCTGCAAAGCCATACATCACTGAGACAGTGATGTATGACTTTGCAGGCATGCCTCCGCCATGGCATGTGTCTACTGATTGGTGAGCCTGCAGGGGAGTGACATGTGCTACATGCACACCATAGTGGCGCTGGCTATCAGGACATGGGTGCATCATGGTGTCTGTCGCTGGTATGCATCACATGCATTTCCTATTTGACTCTGGGCATCCCTTTCATCCGGAAACCTGTACTGACTCAGTGGCAAGAGCTGTGATGTGTCCACACCGTGTCCTCTGCACTGTCCAACTACTGTGTACTTGGTGCATGTGTCAACACTGGGGTGTTGCAATCCAACAGACACCAGACAGATGGGTGCAAGGCCATGTGGGATGTGAGTGCCATGCTTGGCATCAGACTGACAATTGACTTCTCCTGTTCAGTTAGGGCACTTTTAGCAATGTACAACTGATGATGCCAGGGCTTGCTCTGTGATGTGCTGTGCTCACAGTGGTGTGTGCGTTATGTGCAGGTGACTGATGTCTGTCTGTATCCCCATTGTTTGCAGATACATCCACGGCCACGGAAGGGGACAGCTCCACGGACCAGGAGGAGCCGGAGAGCCAGACTGGGTCAGCAGCCGAGGAGTGGTCGGAGGGACCCAGTGGCACGGAGGGCGAGGGGAGCCACACCGAGGAGTCCTCAGCAGCATCCACCTCAGCTGAGGACCAGAGCAACTCGGAGGATGACTCCCTTGTGGAGGCGGGTGTCAGCAGCCACCACACCCCAGCTAGTGTTGCTGTCCCCGCCACCACCAGCACCACCACCGCCCTCCCATCGGCTCCCATTCCCCAGGTCCGTGGAGGCTCCCATGTCCGGGAGCGTGTTTCCTTTGGGCCAGGCACCGCACCCCCTGCCCCTGTGTCCCCTGCTGCCCTGAGTGAGGAGTCTGTGTACCTCCTTCGCCAGCTCCATGTAGGGCAGACAGCCATGCTGAGTGTCCTCCATGCGCACACCGCGCTGTTGACTCAGCTGGTGTCGTTCATGGAGGGCATCTCATCGGGCATGTCTGACCTACAGAGGGGCAATAGGTCCATGGACTCCTCCCTGACGGCAGCAGTGTCCCTCCTCAAACGGTCCCTCACCCCTCCTGCCTCTGCTCCATCCACACTCCCCAGCACCTTACCCGTCCCAAGCACACACACACCGGCACAGGCACACACCAGCACACACACATCCAGCACACTGACACACACGCCAATGACAAAACGCACACGCACGCACATTCAGGGGACTGAAGCCAGACTCACAGGGGATGGGGCCCTGGAACACACACACGCATCCACATGCACTGCGCAGTCCTCAGTTCCCTCTCCCTCCAAAGCACCCTCCCTTGCCTCACATGCAACCCCAAAGTCACAGCAGCTCTTCCTCTGTGACCTCGGCCTCTTCCCCACCGATGAAGCTGCTCCAGCATCCCGGGGGAAGAGGAAGCCCACCCACACGGAGCAGAGTGCCCCTCGCCCCCGGACACCCTCCCCCAGGCGCAGACGGACTGAGGCCCCCACCCGCAAGTCCCCCGGAGTGCTAAGAGCAAGACCCCGCCACCGCCCTGCAGCTCAGGCACAAGGTCTCCGTCCTCCATCCCTCAGGCCCCCACTGCACAGGTGCCCCCACCACACCCTGCCCCAGGTTCCCCCACCCACAGATATACCATCCCCAAGATGCTCCGGCCTTCTCCCCCTGCCACTTGCTCTCCCAGCACCACACCCCCCGCTGCGCTTGTCTGTGCCACTGATGTGGTGAGGGTGTCCTCCCCCTCTGTCCAACCCACCTTGCCTGTTCCCCATTCTCCTCCCCTGGAGGTAGGCACTGCAGTGGAGTCCACTACCGCCCTGTCTGACTTGGGCACTGCAGTGGCGGACCTGTCCACCCCATCTGCAGGGTCCACTGCAGTTGTGCCGGCACCCACGACATCTGAGTCATGCCCCCAGTTGTGCCGGCACACACCATGTCAGACACCTCCACTGCAGTTGTCAGTGGCTCTCCAGCACCCACCACCCCTTCCCTGACTCCCCCTGGTGAGCCCTGATCCTGTCCCTGCGGTGCCTGGCCTGCCCCCGGTTGCCCCTCCTAGTGGATTGTCCCTGGTTTTGTGCAGGCATGCGTAGGGTGACATCTGCCAGTGTCACCCTGTTTGAACTTTGACAATGGACTGGCCATTGGCCTTTGCTCTAATTTCTTCTGGACGTCGTTATCAAACAACACATATGCTGAATAAAGCAACTTTCTTTTCTCTAGTGCTCATGTTTCAGATGTACATGTTGTTGGTGCAGCTAACCATGCCCTTGCTGCAGTGATGGTGATATCTGGTATCATGATTATGAAGTGTTACTGTGCAGGAACCCATGTGGTCCAGGGGGAATGTGTCCTATCATGTGGTGTATCCATGTCATCAATAGCAGCATCTGAGGGTGTCATGTGTTCAGTATTTGGCAATGGGTTTCCTACTTACATTGGCAATTTCATATCTGTGGCTTCCACCCCTGCACATCTGTTGTGCCTGCCATCATTGCATTTGTCTACTTCCCTGACCGTGTTGCCATCTCCAGTGGACATGCAGGTTTGGGCATCAATGGGGAGGGACTCATCCGTGTAGTCAGTGCAACATTGCTATACAAGTGTGTTGGATCTGTGCTGATGATTCCGTTGGCACATCCATGACCAGGCTGATGTGATGGGAGCCCTCATTTGGTGCTAATTGTTGATTGTGTGACCAAGTGCTCAGCTGACATGATGGGGCCCTACTGAGGCAACATATGGCACAGCTTTCCTCACACAGGAGTGGAGTCCCCTCATGGCAGTGTGTACACGTGTGACATTGCCTGCGCCCAAGGTGTGTGTTGTATGTGCATGTCTGTGTGTTCACTTTCATTCATCTGCGCATGCTGTGATCCCTAGTGTTGTACCTGTTTGTGATGCTTGCTGACTTGAGCTATGTTCCCCCAAATTCTTCTCCCTGTGTTCTCTGTGATGTGGGTGCATGGCACATTACTGGTCATCAGGGTGTCACCCATAGGTGTGTTTGCTGTCAGGGCTGAGTTTGTGTGCAGACGCAGATGGGTCACAGTCAGGTTTCCCCTTGGCACTTGTTGTTTGCCCCTGTCATGTGATTTCCAGTTTGTGTTATCTTTCAGTGATTGTGACACGTTGTGTGTGTGACTGCTGGCACTCCTCAGGGTCCGGGCTGCAATGTTGGTTGTTGTCTATGTGTGTTCTTTGTGGGTGACCTTGGCTTCTTCATTGGTGTGTGACTGTGGCTAGGATCCCATTGGTCGGTGTGGTATTGCCGTCATGTCCATGTACAGCGTAGTGTGCAGTGTGTCAGACATTCAGGAGTCTTGTTGAGTGTCCATGTGTGATGTGTTTCTACACCTTGGTTCCCACCCACCACCCTGGAATAGTCATGGGTGCATGTGCAATGTCACCAGTGCATGTGTACTTCACTGCTGCACATTGTTGGAGGTCGAGGGGTGTGGTGTTGAGTGTGTGCAGATGAGAGTTGTTGCCCGGCTAGGCCCCTGCCTCCATGTTGGCCTTGGCTTACTGGCCATGCTGATTGATTTGTGCTTGTGTAGGTGTGATGGTAGTTTGTTGCTCAGGACACCTGACTGTGGTTCACAGTGTGAACGACATTTAGCTTTGTCATCACAGTGGTATTTTTATTCAGCCCAGGGTCACCACATTGTGGGGGCCCTGGGGGTGGTGCTGTGGTGTGTCTGTGACTTGCTGTGTCAGTTGTTGTTCCTACGTGCCTGTGTGACATGTGTGTTTTGTGCTCCCTCTCACCTGACAATGCCTGCTTGCCCACATAGGGGATTTGGATCCATGAGTTACCTTAGTGTGGCAGTGTATGCACATCTGTATGATTGGTATTCAGCTCTCCTCATGTGTTGTGTGGTTGCCTGGGGACACTGGCACCCCCACCCCTCACCTGCTGTGTATGATGACAGTGTTGGTCTGCCTGTTTGTGTTTGTGCATCTGCACCACTGCATTGGCATATCTTGGGTGTGCCATTGGCTGTATGTTGTTTGGTGTGTTTCCCCTGCTGTCCCTGGGACTCCTAGGTCATCGGTCAGCACAGTGATCATGGTTTGTGTGTCCCATTGCTGCCATGGTATGGTATCTGTTCACCTCACATCTGCTGTCTCCACAGGGTATCTGCATTTGTGTGCCCATTGGTGCAAATATGTGGTTCTGCATTCTGATGGTCACTTCTGTCATTGTGTCATTGATGACTGTTGACGGTCTCAGCCCCCATGGGTGTTGTTTGTCTGCACATGGCCAAAGGAATGTTTCATTTGCACTGCAGTATTTGGCTCCCCCAATTTATGTTGCAATGGGACACATACACTACTTTGCCACGGATGAGTTTTTGGTTCTGTGACCAGGAATGATCCATGCAGTTTGGCAGTTGCAGCTCTTTCTTTGTCAACAATTACCTTTTGGTCACTGTGATGATGAGGGTGTAGACCCCATTGCCACAATGGTCAAAATGTGCTTCAGCTATGGACCCCACACTTGCCTTTTGGTCACTGTGATGATGGGGGTTTAGACCCCATTGCCACAATGGTCAAAATGTGCTTCAGCTATGGACCCCACACTTGCCTTTTGGTCACTGTGATGATGGGGGTTTAGACCCCATTGCCACAATGGTCAAAATGTGCTTCAGCTATGGACCCCACACTTACCTTTTGGTCACTGTGATGATGGGGGTTTAGGCCCCATTGCCACAATGGTCATGGGCTGCTTGCATTGTGGGTGCCACACACATATATGTGTGGCACATGTGCTAGGGGGTCACATTGTATGTTGAAAGTCATGTTCGGTGTTGTAGGCATTTGACACAGCCTACACACGCTTGTCATGGTGGTGGGGGGATGTCTTAATCTTGCATTCCCTAGGTTGTGGTGTGCTTGTTGTGTCATGCATTGTCCATCCTATGAGTGGGGGTGGTAGTAGTGGTAGGCATCCAGCCCCCCTGGGTGAGGGTGGTAGTAGTGGTAGGCATCCTGCCCCCTGGCTAAGGGTGGTAGTAGTGGTAGGCATCCTGCCCCCGTGGGTGAGGGTGGTAGTAGTGGTAGGCATCCTGCCCCCCTGGGTGAGGGTGGTAGTAGTGGTAGGCATCCTGCCCCCCGTGGGTGAGGGTGGTAGTAGTGGTGGGCATCCTGCCCCCTGGCTAAGGGTGGTAGTAGTGGTAGGCATCCTGCCCCCTGGGTGAGGGTGGTAGTAGTGGTAGGCATCCTGCCCCCCGTGGGTGAGGGTGGTAGTAGTGGTGGGCATCCTGCCCCCTGGCTAAGGGTGGTAGTAGTGGTGGGCATCCTGCCCCCTGGCTAAGGGTGGTAGTAGTGGTAGGCATCCTGCCCCCCGTGGGTGAGGGTGGTAGTAGTGGTGGGCATCCTGCCCCCTGGCTAAGGGTGGTAGTAGTGGTGGGCATTCTGCCCCCTGGCTAAGGGTGGTAGTAGTGGTAGGCATCCTGCCCCCTGGCTAAGGGTGGTAGTAGTGGTAGGCATCCTGCCCCCCGTGGGTGAGGGTGGTAGTAGTGGTGGGCATCCAGCCCCCCTGGCTAAGGGTGGTAGTAGTGGTGGGCATCCTGCCCCCTGGCTAAGGGTGGTAGTAGTGGTAGGCATCCTGCCCCCTGGCTAAGGGTGGTAGTAGTGGTGGGCACTCCTGCCCCCCTGGCTAAGGGTGGTAGTAGTGGTAGGCATCCTGCCCCCGTGGGTGAGGGTGGTAGTAGTGGTGGGCATCCTGCCCCCTGGCTAAGGGTGGTAGTAGTGGTAGGCATCCTGCCCCCGTGGGTGAGGGTGGTAGTAGTGGTGGGCATCCAGCCCCCCTGGCTAAGGGTGGTAGTAGTGGTGGGCATCCTGCCCCCTGGCTAAGGGTGGTAGTAGTGGTAGGCATCCTGCCCCCGTGGGTGAGGGTGGTAGTAGTGGTGGGCATCCTGCCCCCTGGCTAAGGGTGGTAGTAGTGGTAGGCATCCTGCCCCCCGTGGGTGAGGGTGGTAGTAGTGGTGGGCATCCAGCCCCCTGGCTAAGGGTGGTAGTAGTGGTGGGCATCCTGCCCCCTGGCTAAGGGTGGTAGTAGTGGTAGGCATCCTGCCCCCCGTGGGTGAGGGTGGTAGTAGTGGTGGGCATCCAGCCCCCCTGGCTAAGGGTGGTAGTAGTGGTGGGCATCCTGCCCCCTGGCTAAGGGTGGTAGTAGTGGTAGGCATCCTGCCCCCTGGCTAAGGGTGGTAGTAGTGGTGGGCATCCTGCCCCCTGGCTAAGGGTGGTAGTAGTGGTAGGCATCCTGCCCCCCTGGGTGAGGGTGGTAGTAGTGGTAGGCATCCTGCCCCCGTGGGTGAGGGTGGTAGTAGTGGTGGGCATCCTGCCCCCTGGCTAAGGGTGGTAGTAGTGGTAGGCATCCTGCCCCCGTGGGTGAGGGTGGTAGTAGTGGTGGGCATCCAGCCCCCCTGGCTAAGGGTGGTAGTAGTGGTGGGCATCCTGCCCCCTGGCTAAGGGTGGTAGTAGTGGTAGGCATCCTGCCCCCTGGCTAAGGGTGGTAGTAGTGGTAGGCATCCTGCCCCCGTGGGTGAGGGTGGTAGTAGTGGTGGGCATCCAGCCCCCCTGGCTAAGGGTGGTAGTAGTGGTGGGCATCCTGCCCCCTGGCTAAGGGTGGTAGTAGTGGTAGGCATCCTGCGCCCCTGGCTAAGGGTGGTAGTAGTGGTAGGCATCCTGCCCCCGTGGGTGAGGGTGGTAGTAGTGGTGGGCATCCTGCCCCCTGGCTTAGGGTGGTAGTAGTGGTAGGCATCCTGCCCCCGTGGGTGAGGGTGGTAGTAGTGGTGGGCATCCAGCCCCCTGGCTAAGGGTGGTAGTAGTGGTAGGCATCCTGCCCCCTGGCTAAGGGTGGTAGTAGTGGTAGGCATCCTGCCCCCCGTGGGTGAGGGTGGTAGTAGTGGTGGGCATCCAGCCCCCTGGCTAAGGGTGGTAGTAGTGGTAGGCATCCTGCCCCCTGGCTAAGGGTGGTAGTAGTGGTAGGCATCCTGCCCCCCGTGGGTGAGGGTGGTAGTAGTGGTGGGCATCCTGCCCCCTGGCTAAGGGTGGTAGTAGTGGTAGGCATCCTGCCCCCCGTGGGTGAGGGTGGTAGTAGTGGTGGGCATCCAGCCCCCCTGGCTAAGGGTGGTAGTAGTGGTGGGCATCCTGCCCCCTGGCTAAGGGTGGTAGTAGTGGTAGGCATCCTGCCCCCCTGGGTGAGGGTGGTAGTAGTGGTAGGCATCCTGCCCCCCGTGGGTGAGGGTGGTAGTAGTGGTGGGCATCCTGCCCCCTGGCTAAGGGTGGTAGTAGTGGTGGGCATCCTGCCCCCTGGCTAAGGGTGGTAGTAGTGGTAGGCATCCTGCCCCCTGGCTAAGGGTGGTAGTAGTGGTAGGCATCCAGCCCCTCTGGGTTGGGGTGGTGGCGCGCATTCAGGCCCCTGTGTGCATATGTGGCATTGGTGATGGGCATCCCGCCCCTATGGTGCTGCTGTTGCTGGTGTAAGTATATTCAGATTCCCCGTGTATGTGTGTGATGTGTCGTGTACGTGTTGTATGTGTTTTGTGGTTGGTGTCTGACTTACCTTCTGCGCCGTACGCGTCCATGCCTGTTCCGGTAGTAGATGTAGAATATTGGTATGATCGGGACGAAGGGATTCATGGTTGGTTCGTGTCGTTCGTCCTTCTCGTTGCTTCGCGTCGTCCTCGTCGCTTCGCTTCGTCCTCGTCGCTTCGCGTCGTCCTCGTCGGTGCCGTGTTCGTCTCGTAGCCGTGGATCGTGTTGTGGCGCGATTTGGAGCTTATGTGCGCCTCTCCCGGATGCTTTGACGTGCCGTGCGTAGCGACGGGTTCGGCGCGTACGGGAAGCGCATCGTACTTGTCCGGCCGGACGGGGCTGCATTTTCCCTTCCGTGCGACTCGATTCGGCGTTTCCGGATTCGCCTCGGTCGGAGAACAGGACCTGGTTTGGGTGAGTACGGCTCGGCCGGAATTTTTGCTGTTGTGCGCATCGTACTTGCTCGTTCGGTGTGCTGTACGGATCGGTCGGGAAACTGGCTTTCGCATGGCTTTTTTCCCGACCGAATGGTATTGGGTGCGCCTCCGACCGAGATCGGAATCGGCCCCTCAGCGTCTATGATATCCCACACTTCATTTGGTTGTCTGTCCAGGTTCAAGGTATGTACATGGTTGTACCAACCCAGCCAAGAAAGTTTGCCTATCCATTTTTCTTTACATTCGGTTTAGGGGTGAATAATACAATCTTTCTTGATTGGTATTTGGGGTCTATGATGCAACTAGAATGAAGTATTTATTAGGGGTGGGCGGAATTTGTGTAGTCGTGCTGCGCAAAGCTCTGCGAAACGGTAAAAAATCTCCGCGAGCACGCAAAAGTTCCGCGAACAAGCGGAATTGCTTGTTCCGCCCGTTCGCAATGCTTTTTTCCTGTTCGCGAACGCTGTTTGCGTGCTCGGGGAGAAATATCTTGCGAACACGCATTTTGGAAGTGTGACCAAGCAAAAAATTCTGCAAAGCCGCGGATCGCGGAATTTTTGGCAATTCCGCGTTCTCCGCGGAACGCAAAATTACCCAAATTCCGCAAATTCCGCGAGCGGAACGGAATTTACCACCCAGGCCTAGTATTTATTCTCTATGTGGCATGTCACAATAAAAAAGCCACCTTCCTCTTTGACTTCAATGGTTTGTATTATGACTATTGGACTATTGAGAGCTCTCTATGGATCGTTATTATTATACTCCAGATCTTCTGTTTGGCATGAATTTGTAACAGTATTTTCATAAGTTCAGTGTTTTTCACAAACTGATGTGTCTCCTGAAGACATACTGGGGGCTTTTCACAAAAAAGTACCTTACACTTTACATCTCTACATCTTTACATCTGTAATTTACTCTTACACTTTTGAGTAACTTTACTACTTTTGGCTATTTGCAAAATCTAAGTGCAAAGTTACTCAGTTTCAAAATTAAGTGAATAGTGCTGAAGCAGTTTTCAATTTTTTCTACATTTAAAATATAGAAATAAAATTAATTTACATTAAAATTTAACATAACGATATTTAAATTGTATTTTTGCTGTATATAAATGACCTTGAAACCGAATTAGTAAATGTGGGGGCGGACGTTCTGTTGGTTAATAAAAAAACCTATACCAGCACCCCAATATGCAGATGATGCTCCGTTACTTGCCAGGACGGCCAATTGTCTAAAGATATTAATCTCTACTTTTGTTGCATTTGTGAAAAAGCTAGACGTGGAAACCAATTTCTGAAAAACTTAAGTTATGGTTTGTGGCCCTAAAAATACTAAAACACACTGTATGAGTATCGCGGGAAGGGTAATAGAGAAAGTGAGCCAGATCCCGTACCTTGGGTTGATGTTTGACAAGTGCATGCACCTAGGTTCCATGTGTTGGGAACAGGAAAAAATTATTCTTGCACGCGGTTGTCTGGTTTAAATTGTGCAATTAATACAGCCTGTCTCTCCTCTTCATATGAGTCCAGAATTCCCTGGCTTAAAAATATTAGGGAGACAACGTCTGTTTCAGGTTGTTCACATATTTTTGAGAAACCAGTGGATATCTGCAAAAAGGATAAAGGGTGGGTCAAAGAATGTTTCTTGTCCTATAGAAGGGCACAGAGGGAGGGTAGGGAACTAATGAAACCCATCGTTAAAGAATACTGCCTGCTACAGACTCTGCTGCGGACTGCTCCTTATTTGCACCTGGTCTTGGGCACATGGGAAGGGATGCTGTTGACCAGATTTAGACTAGCTTCTATTAGGTAGCTGTTGTGTTTCGCTCAAGGACAGTTTGCTCCCTCTGACATATGTATATGCCAATGTGATGAGACATCTCCCCAGACCCTGCTGCATTTTTTTTTTTTTGCAAATGTTATCTCCCACTCACTAAACGGTTTTTATTACCGATGCTTTGGAAATTGAAGTTTAGCAAGTGTAGAGTGGCACCAATTTTTTTGCAGCAATTGGATTGTCCCATTGCATGTAATGCAGTAGGCTCCTTTTTAAAATGTATATTGAAATTATGTCAATCAATGATGTTTTAATGATGTGGTTTTATAGTTCTATTTGTTTGATGCCAGCTATTATATTGTGTCTGTGTTTTTGCATATCTTTTTGCAAGTATTTGTCATTCCTGTTGTAATTATTTAAGTATTTATTTTTGTATTAGGATGTATCTTTCATGATCTGTTTTTATGAGATAGAATAAAGAACTTTGATTGATTGATTGATTGAACATAAAACTATTTTTACTATTTTGTTTATAAGATGAAATAACTTTTTAATTGTCCCTATAGCTTGCTATAGGGAGATCTCCACCCTGACTGAGGAATATGGAAAATTAAAAAGTATATTTAATGATAATGAGTAAAAATATTTTTATGTTAACTAATTTGAATTATGTATGGTTGATGCTTGAACTGCACCTACGTGTTGGTTGTTGAATCCAATAGTTGTTTTATGTTAGCCAGGAGGACAGACGTCTAATATCTTATTATCTAGTCATTTCTCTTTGATGTCTCAGCATTCTAGTATA
Organism: Calotriton arnoldi; assembly: GCA_963921515.1. Taxonomy (NCBI): domain Eukaryota; kingdom Metazoa; phylum Chordata; class Amphibia; order Caudata; family Salamandridae; genus Calotriton; species Calotriton arnoldi. The sequence continues at coordinate 642,424 of CAWUFW010010855.1, read as the reverse complement.
TGTTTTAGAAAGGTAGGACTTCGCCCTGCCAACTCCGAAGCATAATATGCATATGTATTTAGAGTGACTGCGTTCCAAAGAGGGGATGTAATAATTATACATATCTAGCTCAGGAGGAATGATGCAAGCCCGATCAGTGCTGTCACTGAGCTCCCAGACAACCTTGACAAAGCAGAACATTTATTTTGCCCCTAAGGTCTTCCTCTGGCTGACATCCTGGCATCTTATCCACTCTCATAGACTACTTTTAGAGAGGTGTGTGAGTTATTAATGCTAAAAAGCCTATATAGTTATGAGATGAAAACGTTTGGAGACCAGACCAAAATTCAATTGACAAAAAAGGTAGTTACATATTTAATATTGACTATAAACCACAAATACAATAAAATGCGAGTTGGTCAACCAATCACATATAAAGTACTAGTGTATATTTTTTTGGGTCAACCTTTTAAAAAGAAGGTAATGGGCTAACTGCAAATTAAAGACAATTACTTAGGTGTTTTTGAGAGATCAGAAGAACATAAGGCTTTGGTGATGTTGATGCACACATGTACACTAGCTGAAAGAGCTACATAGTATAGCCAATAAAAGACTTTACCATGAAGTTTATTTCATTATATAACATTTGGATGGTGTTGGGATTCCACCTTTGGCAGTCAGGCAGACATGTGTTCTACACATTACAAATATGCAAAAAATGTGCAATTAAGTTGACGTCTATTAACATGTGTCTTTCAGTCAGTGTAAAGTCGTTCCACAGCACTCAATGAACATCTACCTCCACTGCATTAGTGGACAAAACTATGACTTGTCATGCATTGTATGGGTGTTCTGCCAGTACATTAAATTAATAATAATTTGTCATTTAATATCATGAGTGATGTCATATGGGAGGTCATAATGAGTGCATTATGCAAGCACACATTATAGTTAGTTCACTAACCTATAACTGAAGAATTTCAGATTTTGGGTTTCTTAACATCATCTCGTATCTCTTCCTGATTGCTAATTACAATCTCACTTTAATTGTATATATGTATATATAGCTCTGACATGGCTCCATATTTTGCCAAAATGCACAGCTAGTGTGTCTGGTCCCAGCTCTTATGGTACCCCACTCCTGGGATAAACTATGACAAAAGATAAATGGCATTCCGGCTCATCTCAATTCACCAATTTATTTCAGTATTCCACTAAGGTGCAGCACACTACGAAAAATAATGAATTTTAACTACAGTCTCGGTCACATATATAGTGAATCTGTCATTTCCTTTCAAAATTTAAGGAGTCTTTCTACTCTTTCTTAGTTCTGTACTATTGGGAAATGCAGTCATACTGAAGTGCGCATTCATAACCTTGTGTGCAGTTACATCACTTTTCATGTCAACCATCGCAAAAATCAAGAAAGCATTTTATCTTAATTCAATAAAATAATGTCCCACTTCATTTCACTCGCAAAATTACAGTGGAATCTATTTAAGAGACGCATTTAGTCTTCCAGGATTCACTGAAAAATGTTTCCACTGTTCAATATCACAGACTTATAGGATGCGTGGTCCATTTTGATATAACTTCGTTATCTCATTGTGTGTTTAAAATAAATAACTTCTAAGTATGACACAGTGAATGCAGAAGGTGATAATATGTAAATTAAGTAATCCTATGCATTTCCTTACACTGACACTATAGAGTAGGTTTAGCAATACATATATAAAGAACAAAAATACAGTACAATGTGGGAAAGTATAACTTTTTACTGACAGGGTTCTGCATTTAAAATATTTATTAACACACACTAGGGAGGATTCATTTGTGGGTGCTTGCATTAAGGATGTGCCTGCAGAAGTGAGCTTGTCAGGTTTGCTGATTATTGCCATGAGAGCAATACTCCCATTGTGAGAGTTTTTTTTTTTAGATTACAAACAGAATATACGAGTGCTGTGCTAACCATCCATTTAACTTTTTTTGTTCTGTAAATTACCAGAAATAATTCATAGAGAAGGCCTCTTCTCTGAGAAATATGAGCTTGGATACCATTAGCAAGCATTCAATAAGAGGACTTGCCTATGTAATATAGGTACATAAATATATATATCTTTATATCTCTCTATAAATATCTATCCAATGTCTAGATCTCACTATTTTATTACAGTGGTGGTCATCACTGTGTAGTTTTAGTTAGGTCAGAGTTTGAAGAAGAAAAGTGTTTTGTGCTTTGCTAAAAACTTTCGGCCATTTGGGGATTTTCACTAAACTTTCCCCCCAAAAAATTTCCTCCACCTCAGCTCCCTCCTGGAAAGTATTGGGAAGATCCGCAAAGCGGTAGCTGAAAAAAAGGGGGATCCTCTATGCGCATTTCCAATGCAATTTCCTAAAGGAATTTTAGGAAGAGATAGAGAAAAAAACAGCTGAACATAATTACAAGAAATTTGGCAGAAATCAAGTTCTTTATTCAGAAAGAGTGCTTTTTCTGATTTGATGGGAATCCTTTCAGCATTTATAGATTAATTAAGCTTCAAAATATAATGATATCTGGACCATTTGGTGTTGCGGTACTCCTGCTGCACCGCAAATGAAAAATTAAGGCATTCTGATTGGCCAAGAGGGCTTTTTGTTCAATGGCACCTTTGGTTCCCATGGGACCATTACCGATCCCAAGAGACAGAGCAATCTGATAGGCAGGCCACAACTAAAACAGAAATTGTGGCCCCCATTTCAGGACTCAATGATTTGGTCACTGTGTCCTGTGTTTGAAAAAAGAAGGGGCAGAGGAGAGGTACCCTGGGGGCTGTCACATTGGCCAAAGTAAGTAAAAAACAAATTGTGCCTTGAGACTTTCAAAAGCCAGCACAGCTCTCCTGTGTGGTCCTGTAGGTGCATACAAGTAATAAAAAGTAAAGCTTGCACTGACCGCGGTACCTTGGAGTACTGCTTGTGGGACAGCACTGTAGGAGTACCAGGAAATAGTGAAAAAAAATAAAAAGAAATGGAAAATGTGGGGTTCGGTGGGTGTCTATGGGGGGGGGTTGCCTGAATTTGAGGGGTTTGTCTTCCATGGAGCGGGGGGTTGGCTGCAGAGCACAGCTGAGGGTTGATGGCTTCGGGGTCAATGGGGGCAGGCCCTGCAGTCAGCCATGCAGCCAAAGACATTGCACAGTTGGGGGCTGGCCACCCGCATGGGTTTGTGCACAGGCTGTGCTCAGCGGTGGATTTCTTGTTCAAAGGGGGTCAGGTGCAGGTGGGAGTCCTGTGGCCAAACCCACGATTCACATTGCCAAACGCAGTGCCCATCTGGGGGTTGACTGCCTATAGGGGGTGAGGTGCAGAGTCTGGCCACAAGCCAGGTCCTGCGCCAAACCACAAACTGTGCATAGTTAAAAGCTCTGCTCAGTGATGAAGCTTGGTGAATATGATTAAAAAACTCCTGAAATTAACAGAAAAAACAAAGGGTAAAGTGGCTTTATAGTTTGGTTTGGAAATAATATTTTAGCACATGCTTATAACACCCGAGAAAATCACTGAAAAAAACAAAGGTTAAAGTGATGTTAATATTAGGTTTTGATATAATACAAAAAACGAACTTTTAAAAAAACAAAAGAACACTGAATCGTACCTCTTATAGTCAACTGATCTAACTATAACTTTCACCTTACCACCATGCACTACTTAGGGCCTAACATATTATGTCACTCATGACATGTTAAATGACACAATTGATGACATCAAAGATAACACCATAGTCATATACAGCATACAGTTACTAAGTGTACATGTGGGTCCATAGCTTGGAATTAGTGTAAGCTCAGGAGGCAAGCATGATTGTGCAAGTTGAAAGTTATGTGGTGGATGTTTTACAAATCACCAAAGTTTGGGTGCAAGGCTTACACCCTGTTAGACAAGATATAGGCTGAGCAAACCACTCACACAGTAACAAAGTGAAAACAAAAGAAAGATCCCAAACCAAGAAATTGGATTATTAGTTGCAGTGGTAGAAAGCCCGTTTAGATAATAAACAAAGTTTTTGTCACGGTGAACCACAAAAGTCTCTAAATTAACCTGTGCTTAACCCTCTAGTAGCTTGGTGGCGTGGCACAAAGAAGTAAGGCTTAACTTAGAGGCAATGTGTAAGGTGTTTATGCAGCATTCACACAGTAATAAAGTGAAAACAAAAGAACAACCCTAAACCAATTTAGAAAATAGAATAAAATGTAATAAACAAAATGACAAAAATTCAATAGATAGAACTGGAGTTAAGAGGTTTTTTTTAAGTTTTAGTTGAAAATAGCAGCAAAAGGACAAATCACCACTTGTGGTCATCTGGTAATGCTGGATCGGGTGAAAGTTCAGTCCGACTGTGAAGGAGCGTGGGTCGGATACTGGAACCTAGTTTGTCGCACTGAAGAATTACCTTCACAAGTTCACACAAAGAACTGCTGCTCAGATTGGGGGGGCTGAAAGGAGGTTGTTGTCAGTGTGAGAAGCAGGTCGGGTGTCATGGATGGTTGCTATTGTCAAGCAAAGAGCTGGTCGTCATTGGAGCTTCTTGTTAGATGTCGTCGTGGGCTGTTGGCACAAAGTGCAGGTCTTGCATTGGTCGTCAACATGGACAGTCGCTGTCAGAGGGAAAGCAGGCCTCGCATTGGCGGTCATCATGGGCAGTCAATTCTCAGCACAAAGAGGACCTTATTGGTCACAAGGAACCCAAAGCATCTGTATCTTCAATTTTTCTCCAGGAGGAGTCCACTCTGGTGCCAGCATATGGTCCAGGACCTGGAGGGTACCTCTTGGGAATCAGGACTCACTCCATCAGAGGCCAGTAGCAGGGCTCAGGGAGGTCCAGGTGGTGCTGGGCAGCTGGGTAGTTGCAGTGAGGCCACTGGAACCTTGTTGTGTCCCTGTAGCTCAAATAGGAGGTCAAACAGCTGACTCTTGAAGTCACTTCTGGAGACTTTGGGTTCAAGGCAATCAAGCCCAATGTTCCTTGTTCAGACAGAAGCAGTCCTTCTTCTGACTCTTCCACTGGTCAAGAAGTGTTCTGATGAGAGGTTCTGAAGGTGCTACTCTTCTCCCCAGTGCCAGTCTCTGGGTGGAGGATGGCCCATTTATCTAACCATCCCCTTTTCCTGGGTTTGGCTCCAAACTGTCTAGGGTAACAAAGGGAAGGCAGGCCTAGATGTGAGGTGCATTTATTAGTAGTAGGGCAGGCAGTCCTTAGAAGTCAGGAAGGGGGTGGAAGGCCTGAGGCTATCCTTTGAAGCTCAGAAAGGGCAAAGTAGAACACCCCTATCATAGCCTACTTAGGATAGCAACACCCTGCCTCACACCCAAGGCCCTTTTGTCCCATGTCTGGAAGGAATGCACAAAACTCCGAAGGAGAGCCATTCAAACTCATGTGACCCTAGACACTGGCAGAAAGGTGCATTTGGTTTAGGCAAAAAAAAAACAATGTTCCAATGTTGTCATTTTCAAGATAGTAACTGAAAAATCTGACTTTACTTATAAAGAGGATTTTAGATTGCAATTCATTTGAGTGTAAAAATCATTTCTTGGTCCCAAACTGAAGTTATCACTTATTAAGTGTAATAAGTTAACCCTGTCTACGGGAGGGATAGCCTTTCAACAGTGAAAAATGACCTGAGAAATGTTTCACTGTAAGGATATGTAAAACGTAAACAAACACTTTTAAATACCATTCCCCTTGCCCTATGAGCCTCTGGGGCTTACTCACGGGTGACTAATAAGTATTAAAAAGGAAGGTTTAGACCTAGAAAAGGGTTATTTTGCCAGGTCGAAATGGCAATTTAAAACTGCACTACAGGCTGCAGTGGCAGGCCTGAGACATGTTTTTAAATTCTACTTTAGTGGATGGCACAATGAGTTTGACACTCTAATTATACTTTGGGAGGGGCTTGTGGGGACCTTTTCCCTGTGCCATGGTAAGGCCTCAGGGACCCCATCCCAGGGCCTGAAGCATACAAGTGACCCGGGGTCCCCATCCTGCTGGACACTGTTGTTCCCTGCTCGCTAGAGCACAGGCAGGGAATACTTCATTGTTCCCACCAGGTGGAAGCAGAAAGACTGGGATGGAGCAGAATTGTATTTGCCTGTCCACACACTGGTGGGCAGGGAACAGAGTATTGCTCCCTCAGACCAGCGCCAGAGCACAACGAAAATCAGCTCCCATGGGCGGGGGCAAACTAGTGATGCTGGCGACACCCACAATGGGCCCTGGCAGGGCAGATGATGGGCTGCAGTGGCCAATTGCCTCCAGCCATACCCCAATAAAAAAAGAAGTTGTGGATGTCCTGGTGTGACTGAGGTACACACCACTTAAAAAAAATAAAATGCAGATGACTCCTGAGCCGGTATACCAACAAGGTGCTGGCTGGGGAGCCTGTAGGGCTGCGTGGTCCTTCACCCATGCCCCCCCCATGTTTGGCACAGCTGTTGGGTGCTCCGGGTGAGGGTGTGAGTTATAGTTACTTCAGTTAAGTGTAACTGGTGAAGTGACGACCCAATAATCTCATGCATTTTGATAAAAAGAACTACACAAAGCAAAAATAAACTGTCAAAAACTAGAGCAAACAATCCTAGCCCAATAGTCCAAAGAAATCAACCGACCCATCAAAAAAAAATAAAAAAGGTAAACCCTAAAAACAAATGAAAAAGTAAAAAATAAGTTAAAAATAATTTTATTTCCCCATAATTAAAAAAATAAAATGCACCCAGGTTATAAAATAAATCTGACTTCTGTAAATAAGAACCTGTAAAGGAAAAACCACATTACCCCACCTAAAACCATTTAAAGCCTAGTACAAATCCAAGAATAATCAAAAGAACATTTAAACTCAATCATAAAAACATAGAACACACCTATGAAATACAATTCAAAATTACATTTAAAAAAGTCATACAATCAATTACAAATATTAGCCTAACAAACTCTAAACACCCCTCTCCACTACTCCCTTAGAAATTGAGTTTATATTAACTTTACCTGAAACAGAGGCCAGAAACAGGAAAACACAACCACAACCTCTAGAAACAGCCCAAAATGATGATGAAAGACTACAAAATCAAAGGAACTGGAAAAATCGCATAAAAAGGAAAATAAATAAGAATTACCCCTCATACAAATCAATGTTAAAATAATAGTTAATGTATGAATGTTTATAAAATATTAAACAGCATGTAAAAAATGTTTAAAAATTGTCCTGTTCAAAAACATGTTCAAAATCTTTTATGTCAAAACATATATTAGAAATACTGTTACAATATATTACATTTTTTGTCATTAGATTTTTAAATATAACAATGTTTAAAACTACAAAGAACGCACAAAACAGAATGCTTTTTAAAAAATACTGAATATTATGTTTAAGAATATTACGTAACTACAAATAAAAATGTGTGCAAACTATAACATACAAATAATTAGAAATATTCTGAATTAATTTTGTCTTGAAAATAAAATAAGAATTCAAAAAACGTATTGAAATTATTGAAAAATAGTATACTGTAAAAATGGTATATATTAAAAAAGATGTTCAAAAAATTTACATGATGCTGCAAACATAACTACATTGGGTTAAACTTTAAAAATAGTTACATTTACTGAGGAACAAAAAAGATGATCTGAATATTAAAATCAAAATTTTAAAAAAATGCATTTCAAAACATCATAATATCAGTGCAAAGGATAAAAGGTACAAATGATGGTCATGAGTAGAAAAATATGCATATAATAATTCAATAAAATGAAAATGTCTTACAGTTAGGGGCACAATCCATAACTCACGTGAGTGACTACGCAAACCATAACTTGTTCACCAAATGCAATGCTTATTATCGCACCTTTGATGTGATAGATGTAATTACAAATGTCATAAATAATTTTAAAGATGATATTGGATATCACATTTCCCTTAATACAATAAAAGAAACAACTATGAATGAATCATTATTTATTGGTGTTAGTGTATGCCGTTGTTTAAATATGTATGTTCTCACAATCAGGCTTGCTCCTATGCTCTTATAGTTGGGGGTATGGAGCAATGAATATACCGCCTGCAATCGAGATGTGATCGAGGATTGTCTAAATTGTGAGTTCGGCCATAAGATTCCATGACTTGCTTATGTCAAGCGTTTGGCTGTTTCCATAGGCAGACCAGATTTGTTTTACTGCCTCTTTTAAGAAATAGGGGTCTGCGCAGGGCCAGACTGGAAATGCACACCAGCCCTGGCAACTAAGGGGCCGATTACGATGGCGGAAGGACCGTCACTGCCAGCCCGGCGGTGGCGGTCCTTCCCACATCGGACCGCGATTATCCCACCGCCAGATTACGATGGCGGTGGGATCCAGACCGCGACCGCAGCGGACGCAATGACCATCCGCCACGGAACCGCCACAGGCAATCGTTCCGGTCTGCATCCGTAAAATGGTAAATTACGATGCGGTCTTCCGCCAGCCTTTCCTCAGCGGGTAAACCGCCATTGAAAGGCTGGTGGAGATTGGTTTCGGGGGCCTGTTGCGGGCCCCCAATGTGTTGGGGGGGTGTTTATGCACTGGGGGGTACCCATGGACATTTCACTGCACCATGGTGGCGTCGCATCCTAATTCGGTGTGCAGAACCACCGCAGGTATTGCGGATGGTCCCGGTCGCCACCACCATGGCGGACGGACTCCAGTCCGTCCGCCATCGTATTCGGCCCCTAGGTCGGACTGGCCCAAACGTGCGGGGAGTTGCTTGTGGGAAACACTGCTTATGCTTTTGTTACAGGGGACCGATATTACAGTACTGCTGCCAAAACGGCCCCCAGTAATAAAAACAGCTCACCAGTCCAAAACCGGCCATCACCCTTCCGGCCCACCGGGAAAACGCCCGGTGCCTGCTATGGCCAGTCCGGCTCTGGGTCTGCACCACTATAGGCAGGCCCTTTATTTCTTGGGTATGTTATCAGATCCAGCAGTTTGTTTTGCTGTCAGCGCTGTTTTAAAAAATGCCAATCTATGGCAGAACTCAGCAAACCATTAGCCTTATCCACTTTTATTATTAACTGCAATTGATGAGTATATCCTTTTTAAATGTTTCTGCTCCCTCATTTTGGTATGTTCAAGTTACTGTGTGTGATTATGAATTTCATATATTTATCCCATTTCCAAGAATGTGTGAACTATCTATTTATGATGTTATATATGACCTTAAGTGAAGCATTGTATTTGGTGCGTGACTTATTGATTGAGCTCTAACTATAGCTGGTGAATTTGTGTGGGTTTTTCATTTTTAATTCATAACTACAGTTTAACTGTGTTGTTAAGTGAATTTCTGAGTGTTTTTCAAACATATATTTTGGTGTTTTAACCAAAGCTAATCATAATATCATTTTAAACTTAGTTTTTTCAGTGCATTTTTGGATCACATACTACATGCAAAAGTTCCCTGGACCTAAGCACCAATGGCAGCCGAAACCCGGTGGACACTACCTTTGGCTATGCGCAGTGGAGGTAGGCTGTAAACCTGGCCTTCGTCCCCGCGATTGATGCTGGCAGGAAGCACGCCCATGCAGCAGTGTCCTCATTACTAGGCCGATTCAGACCTAACCCTTCTAATTGATATAGTGACCGCGCACACGGTGCCATCTCCACCAACCTCTTGCATCTCTGACCGCACCAGGTCCGGACGCTTAATCTGCCCCAGCCCGGGTCGCTCCTGCCCCGTGGCGTATCCATACTGCTCTCTTCTGGACATTAGGCAAATGTACCCAGGCATGCTTATGTAAATGTCCTGATGATGATCCTAATATGTTTTGTAAGGATCGAAACGCCGTCGACTTAATGCACACCATATACACTTCTCAACTAAATATCACTCATGTGTAATGGTGTCCCACTATATTTTGTTTGTAACATCAGTATGTGCTACATACAAACAACTTACTCTGCCTGAGCCTTTTCTGTTACACGTTGTTTGTCCTACTTTGCTGAGTTGGATGCAGGCTTGTGTCCCACTTCAAATGTCTTTCGTTCATTTTTTGGAAACTAATTGAATATTAAAGTATCTGTCTGGCTGGACAGCTTCAAATATAGTACTGATTGAGTCTATATTCCTTGTTTGTTTAATCTTCTATTTAGGGACCACTGTGTTTGAAACTAGTAAACTACCCAAGGTCCCTGACCAATAGTAATTGGGCCCCCTTGTCTTTCAAAGCTTGCGTAACTTTGAGCATTTCGGTTTATGGATGTGACATGTATGGAGTGATGGGGCATTTTCCCATGTCCCATAATGAGATTTAGTCCAGTTCAAAATCACAGTACTGAAACATGGGAACCATGTAAATGAACCAAACATTTGTAGCTGTTGCTTTAATACAGCGCATCAGTAACAAACTCAAAATTTTATTTTGAGATGAATTTTTACCTGAGTGTACCATTCGGGTAACATTTCTTTGCTATGCTTATACATGGGAAGTGCCATAAATAAAGAGTGAGGCCATTTTACATACAGTATCAATTTCCTCTTCCTGCCCCAAAGACTCCTCCCTCTTCTGTGCTGTGCTCTTGCTAATTTTGAATTTGGATTCTGGAGGGAAAGCATTACTCATACCTTTTCTGCAGTCTCTGCTGCATCATCCCCAATTGCAATTTTTATATTCTTTTTAGGAAAATCAAGGTAGTTCAATGCTATACTTTGCAAAATGTTTGATGTTTTCGAGAGGTTGCATTGCATTATGGCCTAGAGGAACAAGACCTCACAGAAATGTTGCTTATTTTTCATTTTTGCATATATATATTTCTGTTATTACAGTGTGTTGGTGGGCTGATGGTTGTGGTCTGGATGCCATGATTGTTATTTTTTTTTTATTAATCTAATCAAATGTGCCTGTCTCTGCTCAGAAGGGATGCTATGTCTTTATTTCTTATACCATAGATTTTTTTCCCACATGTTCTGCTGCATGAATTGGGATCCCTGCATCCCCATTTTTAATATTTGTAACTAATGTAATCAGTTTTGCCAGCCGTCTCCTGGCTCCCATAAGGGTATAATGGGCCCTGGAGGAACACCAGGCATTTATTTCCCATTTTTAGATTTTTTCCAACATGTTTTGCATTCATATTGGGCCATTGTTATTATTACTTTTTATAATTTGATTCAATTTTTGACAGACTCCCTTTGGCTTTCATTGGGGTACCACAGGCCTAGTAGGGGCACAAAGTATTAATTTCTATTTTTTTTAGAATACTTTTCCACATTTCTCCCACATGAGTGGGCCCTGTGGACCACAGTTGTTATTGTTTTGATTAATGTAATCACTCTTTGCAGTCTTCCCAAGTCTACTGTGGGGGATTCTGTGGACTCTGGAGGAACACCATGTATTTAATGTGTAACTTTTCATTGGGTTTTGTCGAAGTAGTCCTCAGTCTAACAACAGAATTACTTTACACATGATTTATATGCAAGTCTGACTGTATTTTTAGTCGCGTCCCATACGTGGCAGCCCATCGGTTTGACCTGATCTCTCGGCAGACAGTCCTGGGAGGACTGCAACAACCACCATCCTTGGCGCAGGGCGCAGTATGCGCATAAAAGAAAGGAGCCAGCCCGCGGCGCGGTGTAGTCGCGTCCCATACCTGGCAGCCCATCGGTTTGACCTGATCTCTCGGCAGACAGTCCTGGGAGGACTGCAACAACCAGCATGCTTGGTGCAGGGCGCAGTACGCGCATAAAAGAAAGGAGCCAGCCCGCGGCGCGGGATGCGCCCGGGCAAAGCCCGGGCTTCAGGGCGGGCCCGTCCACGCCCGTCGGAGCCCAAAGGAGGCTGGGCTGGGCCCGCTCTCTTTCATCTGACACAATTTGAAGGTACTGTGCTTTTTGTGTATCCTTATTTTGACTCTGGCCTTAACATGAGTAAACGGAAGGGAATAAATGAGAAACCAGGGGGTGGCGTTGCAGGTACATTGTACGCCTTTCTCACGAGGGCTGAGACTGTTTTATCTCACGAAATAGAACTGACGGAGCGACGGCTTTCTTTGGATTCCCTCATGCTACAAAAGCATTCCTCCCTTGGTATTACTAGCACTTGTAACACTATTAGTACGGTACCTCTACCAGTGAGTTCTCCAAAACAGCTCGTCCCTAACCCGGTCATCGCTATACCTTCTGCCCCTTCTACCTCCCTCGGAGTAATATCAACTGGCAACATAGTGACCCGGGCCAAGACAGTGCCATCCCAGCCTGACCCAGATCATAGTGGACCCCCAGTTAAGAGAAGAAGGGGGGGTGGCCCCACTAAGCAAAAACTTACAAAAGGGCCATGTGCTGGGAAACGTTCCAGGACAGATGATTTGGATGTGGGCCAACCAGATCCTGTCAACTCTAGGGACTTCGATACGGTTACTTTACCTATAATTTCGTCTGAGGAGGACTTTTTGAAGCGGATGGAGACTATGGTTTCTGTATTATTGAACCCTCTCTTGTATAAATTAACTAGAATTGAAGAAAGGTTGTCATCACTGGAGGTTGGCTGTGGATTGCATCAGACTCATGATAACAGATCCCAGACAAATGTAACAGAGGGGATGTTGGCACAGATACAGGCTATACAGGCTATAGTTATACCGCCGAGTGAGGAGAAAGATAGTCATGCCTCTCACCAACCTTCTGGGCCCGCAGTGTCTACAGTGGGGTCAGTTCTGCCATCAACGAAGGGAGCCGCCCCGACTATTAACAACATTAATCCCCCGCAAGGTGAAACTCTAGGAATTATAAGGGCCCAGCAAAATTTACCTTTAGCTTTAGCTTCCACCAGATCTAGTCTTTTAATTAATCCCCAATTGGATCAAAGGGGGGGTGGTGATAAAGCAGTCAAATCAAGACAATATATTAATAGCGAGAACCATTCCCTCCATCTCCCCCCGGCAGCAATGCCCTTAGTAATAGTACTGAGAAATGTTCCACCTCTGAGGGAGGGTCAAGCGGAAACTACTTCACAGCTGATGGATAAGTCGCTTCATTGGCTGAATTGTTACGCAGCGGGCTCTAGTTGTGGGGGGGCATATTTAGCCAATCAAATCATTATGGCCAGAAGGGTAGGGTGGCTGGGCGTGTCCCCGAAAGCAACTCAGGGTGATTGCATTGTGATTAACTTTAACAATCCCCACGTTGTAAAATTTCTTTTTGATCATCTGTCCAGAATTCCTCCCGTAGGGACACAGATCATCGCAGTTTCGCTGGGTAATTTTTACAAGCCTTTTTCATTGCCTGTGTTGGGACCGTCACTTTATACTAGGGAAAATCCAGGGAGTTTTAATGAGATGAATAATCAAGGAATTCCTTTGGAGAATAGATTCGCCCCCCTTTAAGGGCTAGATTTGTGTGATTGACTTCCTGAGAGCCGAGAGGAGGGGCAGGCCGTTTTGCCCACTACAAGTCCCACAAATTATATTGATAGTGAAGCGACTATTACTCCCAGTAACATTACAAGAGGCTTTTCAGATGTAATAAGAACAGTATCCTGGAATGTCGCAGGTATTGTAAATAAACTGGGGGACGCCCAATGGCTCAGTCTGTGGCAGGATCAAGATATCACCTGCCTGCAGGAGACCTGGGCCATAGAAGAGATCTTTGTAAATGGTTACCGTTCGTACCAGACAAGAGCCACTCCGTCCCCATCGGGAAGAGCTAAAGGGGGATTAATCACCTTAATTCCAAATACACTAGCAATAAAAGTAAAGACGCTTGAAGGAACTTCACCATATTTTCATCTCATTATTCTAGAGTTCACGAATCGAGATCAATGGCTTTTAATAGATTTCTATAATAATAATTTTGGCCAAAACATGCATAAAATTCTGGATGAAGTGAACTGTGCCATTGATAAGGCGACTAATTTTATTAAACAAAAGGCGGTCCTTAACATTGTATGGTTGGGAGACTTTAACTTATATCCATGTAATTACAATTTAGAGCGGGTTTGTGGTGTGGAGGATATGAGGGCAATCCTGTCCATCACTTCTCGCATAATACTTATGGAAACTCTCTCAATACGTTAATTTCAGTGAGAAACATGGTTATGGTTAATAACTTAGCCTCTATTAATGATACCCTGTCGCCAACGTTTCACAGGTAACACCAGGAATTGACCATTGATTTCATATTGGTCTCAAACCCCTTAAATATCAGGCGTAGTAAAGTAACTATTGAATTTAACACCTTTAGTGACCACGCGATTTTATTGTGTGAAATCCAACTTATGCAGAAGTCTGTGACAAATCCTCAGATAATCGGTCAACCTATATTAGCAAGGCGAAACGGATATCAACTGAAGTGGCCCAAAATTGATAAAACAAAGGTGATACCTAAAATTATTAGGAGTGCCCTTCCCAATATTGATAACTGTTTAGATCCTGACAATCATCCCCATTTTGTGGTTTCTTCCTTTGCAGACTTTTTAGAATGCATAAGGAAGTCACTTGTTAAGAATAATACTGACAAGTCAAAAAAGGAGAAGGGCTGGTTTGACTCTACTTGTTCCCAAAAAAAGAAAGCGCTCACTAAAGCATTAGGTGTCAAACCAAGAAATATTTCCGAAATTTCCATTCTCCGCAGGGAATATAAAGCGGCCGGGAAAAATAGGGAAAAGGTACTAAGAGAAGAAACTTGGGTAAAATTAGAGCAGGCTTTGGCTTCAGGTAACTCAAAGGAGTTTTGGGGAATAATAAATGGCCCCCAATTTAAAACTCCAAATGACCCAGTCCTTGATGTTAATGTAGGGGAGGAGGAGTGGGTTGCTCATTTCGAAGGTATTTTTGCCCCAACTGATTATCTATTACTACCAGCATCTATCACCTCTGGTATTCATCTCTCATTTAACTATAATGAAGTCAGGAATGGGATTGAGGCATGTAGAAGTGGGAAAGCCCCGGGTCCTGATGGTGTCCCAATGGATTTCTTTTTTGAGAACATGGACATATGGGTTCCCCTTTTAACTAATGTTTTTAACAAAATTGCCATAGTGGGCCCCCCCATGTCCTGGAAAACCAGCATTATCGTCCCTATTCATAAAAAGGGAGCTAAAAGTAATCCCAAAAATTATCGACCGATCTCGCTGATCGATACGACGGCCAAACTTATGGGCCGTCTACTTTTAATGAGATTAGAGGCATGGGTGAGGAGTAAAAACATTTTAATGGAGTCCCAATATGGATTCCAAGAGGGAAAAGGGACGATAGACCAATGCCTGAACCTTTCATTGATCATGGACAGATATGTCAGAGCCAAGGGTGGGAAGATCTATCTTGCCTTTATGGACTTATCCGCAGCTTTCGACTGCGTGTCCCACCCTAGACTCTGGCAAATAATGGAGGAGATGGGAATAGATCAGGCATTGGTTGACTTCATCAGGCAGTTGTACTCTGACGCCTCCTCCTCAGTCCATTATGGGAGGAACGGGGAGTGCACCCGATCATTTAAGATCTTGAGAGGGGTAAGGTAAGGCTGGGTCCTGGCACCATTTTTATTTTCCATCTATACTAATGGTGTGGGAAAGCATCTTGAGGGCGCAGCCTTGGACGTCCCTGTGCTTGCTAACCATCAGCGATTACCAATGTTGGCATATGCTGATGATGCCGTTTTGATGGCTCGAACTGGGAGGGGGCTTCAGTATCTTATATCCGCTTACGCGACTTTTATGAATTCATTAAATTTAAAGGTCAATCAGAGCAAATCTTTTATCATCATCGTGGGGGCAGGGAAACATGATAGACCACCCTCTTTTTTTATGGACTCCGGTAAAATTGATGTGGTGGACTCGTTCCCCTACTTAGGAGTCCTTTTTGATAGAAACCAATCATGGTCTAAATTATTAGAGGGAAGAGCAATGGGCATGCAGAGAAGCTTAACGGCGTTGAAAACATTCTCCAAAAGGCTGGGAGCCAAACCTCTGATCCCAATGAAAAAAGTTTATCATGCTAAAACTAATGCGGCAGCAGTGTATGGAGCAGCGATATGGGGGATGGCTCCCAGTGACTCTCTGCAGTCCATAGAGAATACATTTTTTAAGTCTTTTACTTCCCTCCCACAGTCATATTAAAAGTATGTTTTACATATGGAATTGGCTTTACCATATATTATCGACTCGATCCAAATGGCACCACTCCTACTGTGGCTTTCGATTTGGCGCAGGGTGACAGTTCCCCTTACGCAAAACTTAATAACACTTATTTTAAAGTCAGATAATTACAGCAGGATCAGGTGGCTAAAGTATGTGGAGTCGGAATTATCTGCTATTGGTTTAAGCCGCCTTTTTAAAGATCCCTCTACCTGTAAGTCCATAACAAAGCAAAAATTGGTTGAGAAATTCATTTTGAGGGCCCAATACCTGAGAAAGGAAAAAAAACTCCCACACCCAGACGGTTCGCCTGTATGATCTAACACCAGTGTTGGTGGAGGGAAGTTTTTTGTATTTGGCGGATGTCACACTCCCACATCATAAATATATTTTACTGAGATTTCGTTTAAATATGATCCCTTTGAAGATAGGATACCCAGGGAAGCAATATAAACATTCCGATCTCTCAGGGTGTCCGTGTGACAACATGTCCCCACAAAATGATCTCCATGTTTTATTTTTCTGTTGTTTTTATTGTTAAGAAAGACATAAATTTATTGTACCAATTTGTAAGCGTTACAATTTTAAATTCTGCTGTGTAGCTCTGTTTTTCCTCAAATCCTTGCAGAATTCCTATGTTTGTTTTTCTTTAGCTTCATTTCTTTGGGCATGTCTGAAAAAGAGAAAGCAGGTGGGCTCTTAAGATGTAGTAGGATGGCTTATTATATTTTACTGTATATATATATAGATGAAATGGATTTTATGATAAATTGGATGTTAGCATTCTTTTTATAGCTGGGTTTATGATGCTATTTTTATTATGTTTTTTATAAATTGTGATTGTAATTACTTTTATGTTCTTTGTGTAAGATCGAATAAAGGATTTTTATTGATTGATTGATTGACTGTATTTTTATATTTTTTATTGCCTGCAGGTGAATGAGAATGAGATGAAGAAGTCTGCGGAATATTGACACCAGAGTCCAGAGACCTCTTTGCTAAGTATTATTGTCCATGCTGACAAGCAGGAAGTGATAAAGATCTATCCTAAGAAACCTATTGAGAAAGTCACCACTGAGCAGAAGAAATGTGTTGCCAGAATGAACATCAACCCCTCATCCTTTTGCCATCAATTTGCCAGTGCTGTGAATCTGCTGAACCTTCCCTCTTCTGTCTCAGATGATCACCCCTAGATCAACAAATGTACAACCACCACCACCACCAAAAAAACCCAGCTGTGCTGCTATGAATACAGCCATGGCTGAGACAGTGAGCCCAAAATGGAATTGTCCCAGCAAACTGAATCTTTCCAGAAAACTCCCAAGAAACAAAAATCTGCTACACCTGGGGCCGTATTACATAAGGTTCCCCAGGGGCGCAACGGGCGTTTGCGCCCGCTTTGCGCGCCCCCAGGGCACTTTGGTATTATAAAAAGGAGCGCAGATGCTTGTGCGTCTCCTTCTATAATATGGATAGCGCTGGCGCACTTAAAGCGCCAGCGATATCAACACAGGGTGTTCCCTCATTTGCATAGGGGCGTGCCCTATGCAAATGAGGGAATTCCTTTGACTCTGCGCCCGTGCCATATTACAGACGCGGGCGCAGAGTCAAAGAAGCCCTCAGGAGGCGCACTGACAGTGCACCATTTAAAAGGTAGCACACTGTCAGTGCGCCCCCTGACAGCAGCCCTCTGCAGGGGGTAAAAAGGGTCCCATGGACCCCCCAGACATCCCCTTGCAGGCGGGTGCAGTCACTGACTGCACCCGCCTGCATGGGGATCTCTATTCCCCTGTAAAAGTGCAGGCGGCTGCCGCCTGCACTGTGAAAACACGGAGCAGCTGCTCCGTGTTTTCACATAAATGCACTGCCCCCAGGGCAGCGCGAGGTCGCAGCTGCCCTAGAGGCAGCGCATACACCATAATGGGGCGCATTGGCATTGTTTGCGCCCAGCGCACCTTTTCAAAGGTGCGCTGGGCGCAAATAATGCCATTATGTAATACGGCCCCTGATGTTCCGGACATAAAAGCACAATAGGACTTTAAGCTTTCTGCACAGCAGGATATTGTGCCTGGTCTTACACTGGGCACACCGTCTTCACAATCTCATCTGAGGAAAAGAAAGATCACCCCTGCATCTTCTCCTAACCTCTCTTCAGATGAAGGTGACATGAAGTAGATTTGTCACTCCTGCCAAGGCAGAAAAGAGAAAATAAATTTTCAGAAAGCCTTGTTGGCAGTGAGTATGATAAACCAGTGATTGGGCATGTCAAGAATGACCTTTATGAAGTGCAGATACTTCTACACAACTTTCCCTGTACCACCATCACCTGCTTTCATCTTCTTAAAAACCCTAAAGCAGGACCAAAAACCTCTGTCACAATTGCAGCCCCTTCTGAGGAAAAGCAAATGCAGTTTAGCTCCATCACAACTTCTAGGTTTGCCTCTATAAACAGGTATGGTGACTTCTTTACACTTAAGCCAAATGAAGATCGCATTGCAGACTGCAGAGTTTGCCACAGAACAATGCATTGGGAAAGCCAAGCAGGCATTATGGTGCCCGGGTCCAATGGCCCCATATGAAAAACTAACATCCAGTCCTGTGGAAACAGCACCTAAAAAAGGTGGCAGATAGATAAAAACCTGAACAAACAGAAGAATGTGCTGATAATGAAGAAGTGATTATCATCATGAGAAGCAGCCCTATTGCTCATAGTATGCACACATTACCAATAGAAACTTTAATGTGGCACAAAGAAAAAAGAGCAATGCCAAGCTCACCCCAAAGTATGCAAGATGACTACTTCTAAAGAAGTCACTGAAGGTGGGAACACCAAGAAAACATCCAACAACCCAACATGAATGCTATGTTCGGGAAAGAGTCATCATAATACGTAACCCATAACCTGCTCCATTTATACCATGGAAATTGGTTAACATTTTAGCATTTGACCTCCTCCCTTTATCTTTGGTGGACAGGGTTTTGAGAGTTTATGGAGACTATCTGTCCAAAATGGAAGGGTCCAAGCCAGACCTGCAGCAGAAGTACTGTTCTAGAATTTGTTGGTGAAGCAAAGAAAGAGAGTGCTGTGCAGTACATCAGTCTCACTACAGGCATTTGGACCAGATGTCAAGCTACAAACTGCATGCACAAGGGGTCACCTTCAAGGGGGTAAGAAAAGGCTATTCATTAGTGGTACCTCTCCTGTTTCTTTCAACATTTGCAAGTTCTCCATGGAGAAAGAACAGCCAGTGGCCAACATTCTGGAAGAATTCAGGAGCAAAGTCAATGAGTGGCTTCAAGCCTGAGATATCAACATTGGATTCATTGCTCTGAAAATGGCATTAATATTGTCAAAGCCATGGCAGATGGAAGATACATCAGACTGCTATGATTATTTCATTGCATCCACCTAATGTTTCAGGACATAATCAAAAGAGAAGGTGTCCACATCATACTGATCACCTGTCACAGGATTTGCATATATTTCATCCATTACTTCAAAGTCAAGAAAATCATTCAGATTGCTAATGGTGTCTGCATTAAAGTCCCCATAAATGAGGGCTCAGTCAGTTTTTACTCCATGTTCTACATGCTAAAAAGCTTATTTTATTAGCACAAGTATGTACATTATCATGTGCTACAAAGGAGAGGGAATGAAACTTCCAATTCCATGACAATGGAGGCTGACAAATGGGGGTTAATACACTGCCTGATCAAGATGATATTGCTTTTTGTAATCTGGACATGGAAAGTCAGTAAGGGAGATTGTACCATGAGCCATGCCATCCCATTGTTCCACTTGCTGCAGACCCATTTGCACAAGGTGTAAGAATTGTTTATTACACTGTAGATAACAATCGGCCAATGGCAACTAGGTGTCAATTACAATGTGTGGATAATATTGAAAACCCATGAAACAATTGTTACAATAAAAATGGTCTTGAGAGAGAGAGAGAAGTAGAGTGGTTGATTTACCTCCTGTTCCCTTCTTGGTGTGGTACTCTCAAACATGCCACATGCATGCCTTTCAGGTTCCGGTTAATGGAGAGGTCCTGGTCATGGCAGGGAACTTTGATGTACCACAGACTTCTACAAGGCAGTCCTCACAACCTGGGAAGCTTGCAAAAAGGCCAAGTCCCCATGAATATCCCTCTGCTGCTAGCTGTTGATCATGTCGTGGCCTGGAGATGGCGACAGAAGAGAGCCATGTAATGGGAATTCCACTTTGATTGTACCTCTATCTCTGGCAGAGGAAACACTCTGTGGTTGAGATGTTGTACCCAAATTGAAGACCAAAAACTAGACTTTTCAAATCAGTGTGTGACATCAGTATTGTGTGCTGGAATTCATAGTGGATTACTTGGAAATGGTGAAACAGGAAAAGGGAAGCATAGGGTTATTGTTTTACTTATTTTCAGACCAACAAGCTTACCAAAATGATGCTACTTTTTTAGTCAATTTTTTAACACTATCAATTACAATCTTAGGACCTGATTCTGATGCGGTTAGGAAGGCCTCCTAACGGCATTTGCTCCGTCCACATCGGATCTGGAATGTGTCTTTCCAACCGACTCGGAAAGGTTTCCAACCGACCGAGTATGATGCAAGTTAGGAGTTCAGAATATCCCAATCCAAACCAGACAGCGTTTGGAATGACCAAGCCGTACGGAGCAGAATTGTACAATTCTACGGGCCGCCTTTCCAAACGACCGAGTACGATGCTGGATTTGGACAGCCTTTCCGAATCATGCCATCCAACTCGAATCGGCAGTTGGAATCAGACTTTGGGGGCCCGTGGTGGGCCCGCCTGTACCTGGAGCCTTCCCAATCTGGCCCGTGGGGGGTACCCATGGGTCTTCCTATACCAGTAATGCACAGTGTGGCACACACCAGGGGATGCCCACCACAGGGTGCCCGATTTTCCCCAGCCACCCCTTTCTTCAACGGGAGCCTATGCATTCGGTCAGAACAAAGGCTCCCATTGAAGTCAATGGGAGTCCAACCAAATCGTATATGGAAGTATCCGAATGCATCGTACTCGGTCGGTTGGACTCTCCTGATCCGATTCGGTTGAAAACCATTCCCAAACCCATTCGGTTGTAAAGCTTTCCAAACCGCATCAGAATCGGGCCCATAATATGAGGGTGAATGTCTACCAGTCCTCTCACATAAACTGATGGAACTGAGCATTCTAGGTTTTAACATTCAACTTTAGCCATCTTTAACATAAGTTTACAACTCTCCACAAGCACAGTGTTGGTTGCTATTACATTTAACGTATTGCTCAGTCACCCTCAACTCTCAAGGATAGTTGTCAAGCAGGAATGGTGAATGTGTAGCCATTGAGAGTATCACAGATGGAAATTCCTGTTAAAGTGTGGATCAGGCAACCTTCACTAAACATTCCCTTGAAAATGTTATTGACTCTTCAAATGAGCCAGAGAGGATGGTATGGCTGGACATTACACCACAAACAATACCCTTGGTGAACATTCAAGCAGAAACATTTAGGATGAACAGTATTTGTTTTTCCGATTGCCAGTGATGGATTGTTTTGCTTGAAAGCCTGACAATATTTTTGTGCACCATGGACATTTTTCTGGTGGTTTTTCCACCACATCACACCAGTCCAAAAATATCTGAAGCATAGTCCATCTCACACTATTACTGAACCATTGAAGATTCATACAACCACATAGCCTACATCCTACTGGTCCATCACTGAATTAAACTGCATACAAATTGAGGCTGATCATGGGAGAGCCAACATCATCAATCCGTAGGTGACTGAGGTTGTGAAGGTTCCAAGCCAGACCTGCAGCAGAAGCACTGTTTAGTTCTAGAATTTATTGTGAAGCAAAGAAGGAGATGTTCTAGGAGTGTGGGAAGTAGCCAGGAGCCATGAGAAGGGCAAGATATGGAGCATAACCACCTTGGAGTTTTAAAACATGGTGGTCCATGAACATTGGTGGAAGCATGAATGAGAAAAGGTAAACCATCTTAAATGGCAGATGTTCCTAGAGCTGCTAGCAATTTCCACACAGCAGAAGAAGAAATTGTGATCTTCGCTGATGCTTGCTCTTGTGGCAAATATTGTTAGGGGGATATTAAAATCTCCATGCATAGAAGGAGGACAAAGAACAACGGCAATGTGGTGAGTGACATACTTCTGTAATCTTATAAGACTGATGTGTCAGTACATTGGAGTTGTCAGGTAGTTGGCAATCCTCTAGTTTGTAAATGAGGCCCTTAGTAAAAACTTAGGCAACTCTCTGCAGTTTTGGGTGCAGCCAAATACCCAATGCTGCTTGGCACAATCCAAGAGTGTGCCAGGTTGTTGATAGGTACAGGAGGTCTGGCACTTTGTACAAGAGGTATGAATGCAGAGTATAAAAAATGCTATGCTCTGTGACTAATAGGTACTTGGAATGAAACATTGGGTAGAGGGCCACAGCCTACATCATGAACCCTTTACTTACTGGGCAAAGATGGAAGCTGGGTTAATGGGCACAAGCATGTGAGAATGAATGTAGATCTTGGGTGATAGTCAGACTTTTTGGGCAGGGCCAAAACTATGACCAGCAGCCCTATTAAAGTGGGGAGGGCACACATGGCAGTGGTAAAGGGCAAGCCCTGTACACAGTATCTGTTGGGCATTGCAAAAGACTCCTAGGTATGCCCAATGGGTGCTGAAGGCAAAATAGTTTGCCTAGGACATGGGAGAAGGACGCAGTACCTGTTGAATACAACAGAAAGCTGTGACCAGCAGATATGAATGCAGGGTACATTGATCTCATTGCATACATCATTATAAAACCACAAACTGGTGAATGTACACTTATGATTGTTAGAATTAAATTCTAAAGTAAGTAACTTCTCAGTGTTGTGAAAAAATTGACGTTTTCCCAGAAACAGCTTCAATTTCAGGGCAGAGTGACCCGGTAAAGGGTGTGGGCAAAGACATTAGAGCTGCTTAGCATAATCCAACAGACTGTAGGTTGGGGCAAGATACAAAGAGTGGACAATGAGTGCCAGATGGCTTAATGCAATTTAGGGCCTAAAACCATGCTCTGTGCCTAGCAGGAAGAAAACACTGGGCCTGATTCACTATGGTAAACTTACACGTTTGTGTACATTGACTCTTTTCTCAGTATTCACAAAACTGCATTTTAATAGTAAGTTTACAAGTGCAGTGACTCCGCAGTCAGGCTGGTCCTATTTTTCATGTGTGAAGTCTCCACCATAAATGCAGATTCCTTGTAGTCGTAAAATTATTGTTAGAAAAAGTAGTTTGTGAATACCAAGAAAATAGTAAACTTAGACAAGAGCGAAAGTTTACCTTTGTGATTCAAGCTTGTTGGGTCTAGGGTCAACACCTACACCATGCAGATATTACTCCTGGGTACAACTGAAGGCTGAGCATATGGGTACATGCTGTGGTAGAATGCAGGTAGATCTTGACTGAAGACTAAGCTTTGGGTCC
Organism: Calotriton arnoldi; assembly: GCA_963921515.1. Taxonomy (NCBI): domain Eukaryota; kingdom Metazoa; phylum Chordata; class Amphibia; order Caudata; family Salamandridae; genus Calotriton; species Calotriton arnoldi. The sequence continues at coordinate 618,834 of CAWUFW010010855.1, read as the reverse complement.
GGGCCCACTGAGCCAAGCCATTATATAACCTGGAGCTACTAGGTTTGGAGGACAGTGGACAGGGCTTCAACAAAGGGCTAGTCATTTCCCTAGACACTGATGGGAATAGCAAAATGCACAGTGTATACTGAGGTAAAGTAGACAGCACAGGGGGGTGTGGCCAAGCCTTCGACCAGCATGGCCGCACGGCGTTGAAGCTCCGGCCGCCATTGCTCACACGCGGCATTTAACTGGGTGCTAAGTCCACCATCTACACCAAAAATGTCTCTGGGTGCCCCATGAAGCTGCGGGGCATGAACCTAGCGCCAGAGAGTGTGGGATCGCCGCAGTATTGACCCCGTTTCATCACCGATCGGGCAGGAGAGCGGCGCGGCCTGCTACGCATCGGAGGTCCGCTCGTCGAGATCACAGGCGGGGCCCGCAGTCTGGGCCGCTCACCGGGCCCTGAGGCCTCGGCTCTCCAGGGGCGCCCCTGCTAAGCCCACCGCTCCCAGACCTGGTACCGGCGGCGAACTGCCACCTGATACCTGTGCACACCCGGTGAGTGGGGACAGGGGCCCTGGGAGTCGGGCATACTCCGGAGGCCTCCTCCCCGATCCAGACCTTTCATCCACCGGAGACGAGCTCCCGCCCGGGGGTGTTCTGGTCGCCGTCCCCCTGCTCCCCACCTGGGGCTCCACTCGCCGAAAATGACCACCGCACTCTGGGCACCGGTTATCGGTGGGCGCACACCCGCACCTGTTGAAGGGGCCACAACCGGAGGGGGTGGTGGGGCATGGAGACCCCAAACAACAGAGGCTGTCATTTGACAGACCGGCCGACTCGGGCCGCACCTCCCACTCGCTAGACCGCGAGGGTGCCTCAGGCGCGGCGGACCACCAATCGACGGGGGAAGGAATGTCGGCCATCTTGGCGGAGCTCCGCGCGGGATTCCGTGGCCTCGATGATCGGCTAGACACCCTTACCTCCAGGCTGGACAGAATGGGGGAGCGCATCGACGGCCACCACACCCGGCTCGGAGAGGCCGAGCAGCGAATATCCGACCAGGAGGACCGGCACCGGGACATGGCACGCAGACTGGAGCGCACAGAGCACCTCCTGAAATCCATCGCCATCAAAAACGCAGATTTGGAGGCCTGGTCCCGAAGAAACAACGTACGTATAGCGGGACTGGCGGAGACCACCAACATGGGCCGGCCAGAAACCTTCCTCGTGGGACTGCTGAAGGACCTCTTTGGTGCCGAGCACTCTGCCACGTTTGTCGTGGAGAGGGCACATCGGTCCCTGGGCCCGCACCCGCCGCCAGGCCACCCGCCGCGTCCCATCGTGGCGCGCTTACTAAATTACAGGGACAGAGATACAATCCTCCGCCTGGCACGGGAGGCCGCCACGGTGAAACATCAGGGGTCGGTCCTCTCATTCTACCCGGACCATACTCTGGTTGTTCAGGAGGCCCGACGGAAGTTTACGGAGGCAAAACGACAACTCCGTGCCCTGGATTTGAAGTACGCAATGCTCTATCCTGCACGGCTCAGGGTGCTGGTGGACGGTAAGCCTCGTTTCTTTGAAAACGCCCCTGATGTCTTAACCTTCTGCAAACAGCGTGTGGGTGAGACGCGCCACAGCCCTGCCCACTCTACACGGCACTCCTCCCCGGACAATAACCTGGCCCCCAGCGCCGAACTCTTCACGTCAGACTAAGTCTCTGTTGCTGGAAGTTGTGGTTTACTGATCCCGTTCTGGCCGCTGGTTTTTGGTAACTCTGCCCTATATTACCCACTCTCCTACCATTTCACTCTGATGTTTTTTGCTCCCAATGACCCAATTGCTTTCCTTTGTTCGCCCATTCTATGTGTACTTTGATTTGAGTGGTATATCTCACCTGCTGATGATCGCACGCATGATTGATCATTGGTGGACTCACTATTAAGTCAACTGTTCGCGATCCCAGTGTAAGGGCTGTTACTGCAGCCTTTTCCGAACTTGGTATTTCAATATTTGTTTCAGTGATGTGGGCACCGGCTGTCCGAGGCGTTGCCCCCCGTGTGTGTCTATGTATGTCTGTTCAATGTGTTTTTTTCCCATTTAATGATATTATTCTGTGGGTTCCGTACTCCCCCCGCTACCCTGAGGCTGTTGCTATACACACACTGTTTTATCTCTTTCTAAGACATGGCGGTAGCTCCATCAGCGAATGTTAATCTACTCACGTGGAATGTTAGGGGGATCAATAACCTGAGGAAATGCAAACTGGTGCTAGCATATTTGAGGCGTCACGACGTAAAGATAGCCTTCTTGCAGGAGACCCACCTCCCACCCCAAAGCTCCCCTCCCTTTGCCTCCTCCTGGGGATCCAATAGATTTTTCTCCAGTTTCAGTACCTATTCACGGGGGGTTTGCATGTTAATACACAGCTCCCTTCCTTTCACTCTACTACATAAGGCAGAAGATCCTCAAGGGCACTATTTGTTAGTCAAGGGTACACTACTGGGTCAAACGATATTACTCTTAAACGTGTACGCCCCGAACACTGACGACCCGGACTTCTTCGCTAACCTACATGCCCTTCTCAGTCGATACGATTACGACGTCCTCTTTCTGGGCGGGGACCTCAACCTCTGGCTCAATCACGTTCTCAATTCCTCCAACCCACAAGCTACACCGAAGGTCCGCTCCCTTGCAGTATTTAACGACCTGATTTGCTCCTTGGATCTACGTGATACCTGGCGACGACATCACCCATCGACCCCTGGTTACACCTTTTACTCGGCGCCTCACTCAACACACACGCGTATTGACTACATCTTTGCCACAGCGTCAGGTTGTCACTGGGTTGGTGGGGCAGACATGCTACCTCGCACTCTATCCGATCACTCCCCCCTTATATTACGTCTGGTGATCCCACACTCGGCGGGGTGGGAGCGAAGGTGGTCTTTCCTGGCCTCGGCTCTTCTGGACGAGGCGTTCCGCGCAGAGGTTCAGGAGGCTGTTGTGGAGTACTTCGCCCTGAACACCGGGTCCGTGACACATTACTCCACCCTCTGGGACGCTTTTAAGGCATTCATATGGGGAGTTATCATCTCCAAACAGGCTGGGGTATTGCGATCGGTGCGCGGCAGCCTCACCAAAGTGGAGGCTGAACTAGCCCTGCTGAACGAGTCGTCCCCCGACCCGCAAGTGCAAACCAAACGAAACGCACTACTGCTAGAATTCAATGACCATGCTGACAGAGAGGCAAACCTACTCGGCAAATATCATCTGGCGAGGCGATACGGTGAAGGTGAATGCCCCGGCAGATCACTGGCCCGTCTGGTGAGCCCCCCAAAGGGAGCTGGACATATCACGTCCATCGGAGGTGGGGACGGGACTACTGCCACGTCTGATTCGGACATTGTGGCGGAGTTGGTGGCCTACTACCGCTCCCTTTATTCCACCACACTGCCTGACAATTTTTCGCAGCACCTGTCATATTTGGAGGAGGTAGCCATGGTCTGGTTGACCAAGGGCCAGGCTGAATTCCTGGCGCATCCCTTCACGGTCGATGAAATCTCACTGGCCATGGACGAACTCTCTGGCTCCAAGGCACCAGGACTTGACGAACTCACTGGAGTGTTCTACAAAGCGTATAAAGAAAGACTGGCGCCACAACTTTTGGAGGTGTTTGCTGAGGCATTAGAGTCGGGCACACTCCCCCACACCATGCGCGAGGTGGCCATCTCCTTGTTGTTTAACCCGGAAAGGACCCCACACACTGTTCGTCCTACCGACCCATATCCCTCATTAATTTGGACAACAAGATTCTTGCCAAAACGCAAAACGCTTTCTTCGCGTCTTTCACTATTAATGGATCAAATTTTGTCACCGGTACAGTCTGGGTTTATACCACATCGATCTACCGCTCTCAATCTTCGCACAGTCTTTTCCGTCATTAACCGTATCGAGCCCACCACACCAGCTGCAGTTGCGTTATTAGACGCAGAGAAGGCCTTTGACTCCCTCGAATGGCCCTTCCTTATGGCATCGCTTCATAAACTTGGCCTCCCTTTCAACTTCATAGCCCTAATTGCCCTTCTATATTCATCCCCTACGGCCCGCCTGCGGGTTAACGGGTCCGTATCTCCTTCCATTCCCATTACGCGTGGCACTCGTCAGGGGTGTCCATTGTCCCCGCTCCTGTTCATTATCACAATGGACCCCCTGGTCCGTCACCTTCAGGAAAAACACCTGTTCCGTGGCCTGCAATTCCCTGCCGGTCCGCTCTTGATGTCCTTGCATGCGGACGACGTCTTGCTTTTTATACGCCACCCTCAAACCAATCTCCAGCCGCTAATTGACGAAATCGAACGCTTTGGTTCAGTTTCAGGTCTTAAGATCAATTGGGGGAAGTCGGTATTATTCCCCTTTACGGAACCGGCGGCGATGGACGGGGCAGAGTACCCCCTGCAAATGGACCGGCAGACCACTAAATACCTTGGGGTGCAACTGCATAGAGACAAGGGCCAGGTCATACTGCTGAACTACGGGCCTGCTACTGACCAAATTACTTCGCAAATAGAAAGATGGATACAGTTGCCTCTCTCCATGGCCGGCTGTATCGCCCTCATAAAGATGAAGGTACTGCCCCGTTTCCTCTACTATTTCCGCACCATACCTATCCCGCTCACCAACGCGTTCTTTACCGGCTTACGCGGCCTCCTTATCCGCTTGATCTGGGCTGGCCGTAGACCACGGGTGGCTTGGGATACCCTTATCCTCCCATACGCCCGGGGGGGGTTCGCGTTCCCAGACCCTCAACTGTACTTTCTGGTAGCACAGGCACAATTTGCTCACCACTGGTTTCATCCTGATGCCAGAATACCCTACACCAAAATGGACAAGGAACTAGCTGCTCCGACTCCTCTGGCGTCCCTTCTCCCAAAGGGAGTCCCCCTCGATGCACATGACATTCAACCTCTGGCCACTATATGTTGGGCCTGGTGTAAACTGAATCGACTATATGGGTCTGGTCCCATTTACTCGCCCACGCTCCCACTCATCAATAACCCCTTTCTACCTCTCACCACTGATAAAGGGGTGCTTGCCACTTTCACTAAGCTAGGGCTCGACACCTTCGGGTCACTGTTCCTGGATGGTCAGGCGCGCAAACTGTCTGATTTGACGCAGCTTCCTGGGCTCACAGGCGTGGACTCTCTTAATGTGGCCCGACTTCAGGGGACGCTCCGCACTACATTTTACACTTACCCTGCCCCTTACGACGACTTCCCCCCACTCACCCTTCTCATAGCCGACGACACTGGATCACACCTGGTCACAAAACTGTATAAGGCGTGTATGGCGCTCCGGGTAGGACGGGATGACGGGGCCAGGCAACGCTGGGAGGCCGACATTGGGCATCCATAGAATGACAAGGACTGGGCCTACTGCCTAGAACAAACCCACAGGGTGTCCCCTAACGATAGGCATAAATTGCTCCATTTTAAATTCATCCACAGAATTTACGTAACCCCTACCCAACTAGCCAAATTTGACCCTTCTAAGAAACGAATTGCCCCAAGTGTAATGCTTTGAATGCTGATTTTTCTCATATGTCCTGGTCCTGCCCCCCCATTTTAGCATATTGGCAGGAGGTGTTTGCTCTATTATCTCAAATAATAGAAACGCCCCTGGTGCCCTCACCGGAGTTGGGATTGCTGGGACTGGTTCAACGAATTAAACTGTGCTACAGGCGCTTTACAGCGATTGCCTTACTACTGGTGAAGCGCGAGATAGCTACCCTCTGGGGGGCAAGAGCTCGCCCGACCGGGTCGGCCTGGCTCCGGAGTATGGCGTACTGCAATGTACAATCTGAGATCTACGCCTCGCTCCAACCTCCAACCTCCTGGCCCGTGACATTTGGTGCATCTACCGCACATACCTACAACGCACGCTTCACACGTCACAGGCTACTCCTACACCATCAGCCCCCGCATACTGAGTAGATTATAGTCAGGTCTCCTAATACACTTTACGGTTCAGTGCACCTCCCCTGGCTGCAAGATGGATATCACATGCACACCCTTACCACCGCCACTAATCTTGGACTGGTTCACCTCGCACTGTTAATCATGGAACCCACCTAACTCACTGAGTCATAACTTGTATATATATATTTTTTTGATTATTGTTTGTAAAGTCCTATTCATTTTAAGATTTGTACGGTATACTTGTCTCTTTGCATTTCTTATGTATTCTTAGTACTGTATTGCTTCATGACATGCTCTACGATGCGCAACACTATAGATCTGTCCTTATTATTGATTTTATGTAAGTGATGTCTCCGTAATGTTGTATCGTCAATATTTATTTTCAATTAAAAATTTTTTTTTAAAAAGAAAGGTAAAAAAAAAAAAAGTAGACAGCACAGTGGCAAAGGCCAAAGAAGCTGCTGGGCACAACAAAATGCTATGACCAGCATACACTGGAGCAGGGCACATTGACCCCATAAGATGTATCACTAAAGCCTATAAAATGTAGTGATAAATGCACACTAATATCTGTTTTTGTAATGCAAAAAAGTAACTTCTCAATATTGTGATAGAACAGAAAATTCCCCCAAGAAGCATATGATTATGATATGAAATTTTAAAACATTATAATTAGCCATTTAATGTGATCTATATACTCAGAACTCGCTAAGTGATTTGACTTTTGACAGAGCAGGGATGTTTATAACTTAGGGTCTGAATTAGATCTTCATGGGTCTACTGTAGTCACTCCGCAGCAGAGTTTCCAAGTACTACGTCAAGCTGACGGAATCCTGCCCGCCCTTTTTAGATGTATGCAGGCTAAATCTCCATCCGCGTCAACAGTGTTTCCCGGGGCGTAAACGGTTCATCGCTTCTGATGCGGCGGACTTCTCTGCTGTCTAACACTACTCCATCACCGTCAGGGTGGCGCTATTGCACCAAGCAGCCTATTTGGATTTCACAGTTGTGCTGCCGGTGTTCTATAATAAAATAAATAATTATACTGAATCTTACTATGTTTAGTATCATTTTTTTCAATGGCGGTATAAATACCACCACTCAAATCTTACATCGAACCACATTCAGGCACTACATTACACTTTTTTGTAAAAACAAATGAACAACCTTAGCATTTTCTACATGTAAACAAAGTAGTCACCATTTTGAGTGGTAATGACACACTTAACAGTCACTAACACACTATTCCACAATCTAAAATGATGGCCGCCTGACCTCACCATCAGGACATTTGGAATTCGTCATCCGCGGGAGAAGTTGACCGCCTCGTGGGTGTGAAAATCCACAACGGACCAAGCCATAGAATAATATGTGTGAAAGCAACGTAGGGAAGCCAATGGATGTGTCTGTCGGCACTGACGATCACATACGTCATGAGCATGTACGTGGCGTTTAAAAAAAGCTCACTTGCCTCCTAACACTGCAGCCAACAGCACTTTCTCAACTTTTGCTCCTGTTTTTGACATCTGGGAGCCACGATGCCAGGAAGAGCCGATGATAGGGCCCCAGGCTTCTTGTCAGAGGAGCTGCAGTTGCTGGCCTTGAAGGTCCTGTCCCTGTACAGCCAGCTCTATGGATCACCAGATGAGCAGGTACATGTTTAAAATGTATTTGCAAATCTGTCTAACTAGATTTTTTTGTTTTTAAAACACAGGCTAGAATGTCCCTTTGAGTTCTTCAGTGAAGTGTAGTGATTAAAGTGAAGTGTCATTACGTTTTTTTACATCACATCGACATTTGATGGTGTTGTTTTCTAAGCACTTTGGACTTTATTACAATGTCAGTCAGACTTTCTTCTGCCCGACACCATTGTAGAAAGGAACCGCCTGACCTTAGGTCGGCAGTTCCAACCACACTATTATGATGCGACCTCCCTTAGGGGGTCGCAAACATCCATTTCACAATATAAGCTTGTGCAGCGGGCGGAAAAGGCCCACAGCAGAAGCTTCCATTGAAAAATGGATGCTTTGAAACATCTGTGCACTGTGTGGCAAGCACCTCACGGTGTCTGCCGCACGGTGCAGGGATATTTAGGGGGCCCAAATGCAGAGGGCCAGGGGGGAAGGGCGCCCTACTAGGGGCCCCCAATGTCACTTTACAACAGCCTTTCCATGTCGGAAAGGCCAACATATAATGGCTGTCGAAAACCGACATCATAATCCAGATGGAGCCGCTGTCATTAAGGGATTATGCAGACTTTCCGACGGACTGATGGGCTCCTTGAGCCCGTCGAAACCACGTCAGAATCCCCCCACAGGTTTAAACTCCAACCGTCCTCATCCTAATACAGCAGTCAGACTTTAAACCTGCCATGTTGGGCAGAAAGCCTCTGACTGCTTGTTGGAGGCTTTCCGCCCAACATCGTAATCAGGCCCTTTATGATTAAAAAAAATAAATAACATTAGTATATGGTGTGTTTTTTAAGCCCTATATTTTATATGGTGTGTATTTTGAGCTATATCTATGCATATGTATGAATTTCATGTGAAATGTAGAAATTTCACATCATGCAAATTTAGAAAACACATCATATTTTCTTTACAACTGTACTTATATATGTAATTTTTTTACATACCAAATACAAATGATGTTTGCTATGTGATTAATCCCACAAATCACTCAGCCTAGATCAGGTGTCTCGAACCAGTCGTTTGGGAGCTACCATTAACTCCCAGACACCTTCAGTGTAGCTCACATCCTTGAGTTCTTTTTCAAACGAGCACAAGGTCATATTTTCATTTCACAGTTAAGGGAAGTCTATGCCCATGTGACATCATGATCATCAAGCTGCAGATAGCAGGGCCTGATAATGAGCAGTGCTAAGTCAGATTTGTGGGGCAGGCTGGGGCTGAGTCACAGAGGTAGTCAACTGAGTTTTTGACCCTTAGAAAAAAGTCCCTGTCAACTCAAAATTGAAGTTGTGAACAATGTTATGTTTTGAAATGCTTTAAATGGCAGAAAAATGAAATGGAGAATTATTAATTACACAAGCAGTTTAAATTTCACAGGCTCTCAGTCACCCATACAAATATAGCCCCTTCATTCCCACACGCTCTCACTGACACACATGGCAGCCCTTTCATAGTGCCCTTAGTCATAGTATTTAGTTCAAACCATAGTATCTGGCTCTATGGGCATTAGGCTTCAAGTTAATGTAGCTGGGCGTGGGGGTTTCTAGTTACAATGTGCAAGTTGTTTAGCCTTCAGCATTTTACAATGATATTCACTGATGAGAAGTAGCTCTCATTACAGAAAATGTTGGAACCCCCTGTCCTAGATGATGTCACTGGCCTGGATTATTGCATTTTGTATTATTTATTGTTTTCTTTTGGCAGAATGAAAACAAATATATGTTGCATAGTAACTCTTGACTAATGCTTGTAGTTGATGTAGTAAAGCTGTGCTACATCAATACAGACAAACAAGTCACAAAACAATTTTTTTCTTTCATTTCTTGTATCCATACAGGTTAATGCCCATCATAAAAAAAGCATTTGGAAGGCCATCGCCAAGAAGCTGCGGACCCTGGGAGTCTATAAGAGGCACATTTTTTTTTTGGCAGAAGAGGTGGGAGGTCCTACGATGCTGGATCAAGAAGTCATCAGAAGTCCAGCTAAGCAAGTCTTCCCAACGTGGGAAGCGGGTGGGCCGTACCCTGATCCTCCTAATGGCCCGCATACTTGCGGTAGCCTATCAGGAGCTTGATGGGCAGTTGAGAGCTAAACAACAGCATCAACGGAGTAAGTTCTAGTTTGAGTTTAACATGTTAAATAATAAATTTTTGTTACAACAACTAATTTTGCCATCAACATTAAGGTTGACACATGTCCAGCGCACAAGAAGAGTGCCTGAAGATTTACGTTTTGCACAAGGTGTATGATAATGTGTTTTGTACTTGAATTTGTAGAAAGGGATACCACCTGATTTCTGTTCACTACCAAAGGACTGGTTTCAGCAGACACATGCCTGCCTAAACAATAAATATACATCAGGTTGTTTGATGCTATAAGGGACAGTTGTACCAAACAGGACACTAGTCTTTGCTGTGTCAGGTGTGATGCTCCGTCACTATTGTGAATGATGTAAGGTTAGCCCTCTTACAGGTGACATCACTCAAAATGCACTTATGATACACTGGATGTTCAAAACATCACATTGGTAAGTTGGTTTTATTCACAAACAAGAGTGAGCAAGTAATCTAAAATGTCTAGTAACATCAGGTTAAATGAGTACGTTTTAGATTCAAAACATATCCCGAATGTGTTTTGATTCCAAAATACTATTTCATTCATGTTAAAAGTGACAGATTTGCATGATGTCTTACTCATTCACAAATGTCTGTTTTATGGAAACTGATTGTGAGAGCATGCAAATTTCAGAAAAACACAGACATGAAAGCGTACACATAGGTGACAGAGTAACACATACCCAAAACCGTTTTTCAATCTCCTTTGTTATGTCCAGATGATAAATCAATGATGGACAAAAATGGGGTACTTAAAGGGACTTTTGCAGGTAGAATGTTCCATCACATATATGTTGGAGTATCCCATCTAGAAAACTCAAAATCAGGAACAACTCATGAATCATTAGGAAAATGTAGAAATGCATCAAGGTGTAATCTATTGTATAGAGTGGAGCAGGCAAAGGAGAAATTGGCCATGTAGGCAGGGAAGCAGCTGGCCACTGTGTTTTGCCTGGTGAGATCACAGACACTGATGGACACAGTGGCACGGAGGTTGAGGGGACTAGCATGGAGGCCACCAGTTCTACATCACCTTCAGAGGCCTCCACAAGCGACCTGTCCCTAATAGTGGCAGGCACTACAACAACTGTTCCACTTGCATCTTTGTCTGCCACCCAGCGGGCCATCTCCGCACTCCCTCTTGCTCCCCCCCAGTTGGCCAGACCTGCCCCCCTAAAAGGGCCGGGGGCTCCTTTGCTGCAGGCACCTCACCCCAGTCCCCCTGGCTGCGCTGAGTGAGAAGGCGGTAGACCTTCTATGCAGCATCTCTGAAGGCCAGACTGCACTCCTGAATGCCATCCAGGGCCTTAGTTGCCATATGCAACAGATGGTGGCATACCTGGAAGGCATTTATAGTGCTATGTCTGGCCTGCAGTGATCATTTACAGGACTAGCCGTCTCACTGACCGCAGCCTCCCAAGCAGCCAACCTTGTGCCCTAACTCAGGCCCCTTCCCCATCCCAATTCCCAGTTCCCAGCCCTGTACCCAGCACACACACTCCTTTGCATGTACCCACTCCAACACACACAAGCAGCACGCCCACACATAAACCCAAACACACCAAAAAATACAAGCACACACCCAAACAACATATAGACACCACACCAACCTCCACCACAATCACCACCATAGCCGCAACCACCATATCCTCCACCACACCCACACCCACACCCACCACAACCACCACCATACCACAAGTACCAGCACACCCATCACAACCACCACCACCCCCACAACAACCAACACACCCACCCCCACCACAACCACCACCACCCTCACAAGTATCAGCACACCCACAAGCATCAGCACACCCACATGCACCAGCATACCAACAAGCACCAGCACACCCACAACCACCACCATACCCACAAGTACACCCACAAGCACACCGACAAGCACCACAACCAGACCATCCACCTCAACAGCACACTCATATAACCAAGCACACTCACAGAAAACCACACCTATACCCAAAACAACAGCAATAAAAGCCCAACACACACACTCACCCGAACACCACACGCCTGCCAAAAAACACACACCCAAACATACAAAACATACCAGACCCATATGCAAATGCACAACAGACAGACACAAGCACTTCACACACTCCAGCTCACTCTTCCTCCAAAACCCAGTCCTCTCCCACCCTTCCTACCCTTTATCCTAGTTCCTGTTTTATTTCTGCTCTGACCTTCACCCCTACCAAACAAAAACCACCCCTCCCAAACACAAACCCACCCCTCCAAAACCCAAACAAACCCCTCCCAGACCCACCCCTCTCAAACCCACCCCTGCCACCCCTCCTAAACCCACCTCTGCCACTCCTCCCAAACCCACACCCACCACCGCTGCCAAACCAACCCCTGCCACCCCTCCCAAACTCAAACCCACCACTCTCAAACCCACCACTCCCAAGGAAGATCCTTGAGGTCCTGCCCTGTTCCCACTAGGTGCCCCTTCCTGAGAGGTTCTCCTTGGGCGGTCTGTTTAGGAGGCAAGTTTGGGGCAACACTCCCACTTCTTTGGGCCATTCTTTTTTTGGATTTTTTTTATGTTTGTAAACAAAATATATCTTGATTTGAGAAAAGTATCTCATTTATTAATAAAAATATTTTATTTTCACCACGTTTGTCCTGAAAATATTTTTCATTTACTATTCTTTGATTCCTAGAACTGTTAACGATTAAAATGTGATTTACATATACTAACTTAAAATTATGACAAACAATGCAACATTTTTAAAAGTTGTAAACTCCATACACTAGTAATAAAAGTATGTCATGGACATTTTAAATTTGGTGCAAGCATTCATCATGATGATAGACACTTGCACCAACAAATGGATCAGTCATATTTTTATTTAAAGTATTAATACAGATGCGTTTATTTGCACTTGATAAGTGATGAAGCTAAACACATATTCATTGCACCTTAAAATAATGATGGCACAAATTACACTTTAATTAAATACAGGAAATGCACTAGACAAGGGTAAATGTTAAATGATAAATATATTAATTGATAATACTGACATTGCTTTTACAATTATTTTAAAACAAATGTTTCACCTTGTCAAGTGCAATTTTTACATGAGATTACATTGCAATCATCCCAATAATGTCAAATGTATATATTTATGATTTTATCATTTCGGAAGATTAAGTTACATCTATATGGTCAGTTTTTTGTTTTTGGATTGATGGCCATTTTTGTGTAAGTCTTCATTATCATGAAGACAACTTGCACCACATTTAAAATTGCATTAAAGTAATACAGGTGTGTTTCTTTAAATTACTTAAATGACATTATACACTGGTATGTTATGTCTTGTAAGAGAGATTTTAACATGCACAAGTCCTTATCAAATGTAAACTGACAAGTTAAAAGGTGACAAGTTATAACAGAAGCTTACCTTTGTTTCCGGCGACGACGATAGGGATTTGCTTTGTGGTCAAGTAGCAGCAGCAAAGGCAGGACTTGTACGATTGGCTCCATGATGATGAAGGAAGTGTGAAATAGAAAGAAGGTACGTTTTTGCCTTATATCCATTCCAATCCACCAACTCAGGTGTGGAAATTTCCCCGCTTCAGTCATGTCAGCGGGAATGCACATCATGATTGTCCCGATGGACCTGTATTCCCTTTGACAGCCGCTTTCACCTATGATGCCTTTAATTTATTTATTTATTTATAAAGTTTTATATAGCGCGAACAAGATCCCGAGGGATATCAGAGCGCTTTACAAGGACGGAAAGTAAGTCAACATTCAAATAATGACAACAGATATGGAAGCACACCCGGAGGTTATCGCCTTCATTCTAACCACCTAACCGAGTATTTCACAGACAAAAGAGACACAGATAGTAGTACAATAACCAGGTATGAAGCAGGCTTAGAGAGGAGATATAACCTACGGTGTGGAAGGGCCTAATTCCAGTATCGTTCATAAGTAGGGATAAACAGACATAATACTCACACACATCGGACCAATGAAACACGGGGAGTAATACGCTATGCAAAGATAAGACAGGCTTCTAAATGCGGTGAGGAAGCATAACAACAAAAGAGTGAACAATGGCTGCAGTCAAAATGTGGACGAGCACGTGATCATTGTCTACAATTAAGGTAAAAATTTGTTCATTAGGAATCTTTGGCTTCCAGTTTGAAAGTAATCGTTGAAGAGATTGTGCGTAATTCCGGTGGAAGAGAGTTCCAAATCCTGGGGCTGCTCCAGAGAAGGCTCGGACACCAGTTCTCTTTTTTCGAAAAATGGGAGGTTTCAGGAGGAGGGTGATAGCACTTCTGAGGCTCTACCACCGCAAGATAGTTCCAGATTTTGAGTTAGGTATTTTGGAGTTTTGAGATGCAGGGCTTTGTGCGCCAAAACGGCAATCTTTAGCTGAATTCGAGCTTCAAAGGGCAACCAATTAAGAGATTTTAAAATAGGAGATATGTGCTCTCTACGTTTGGTGTCTGTAACCAGTCTGGCCGCTGTGTTCAGTGAGGCCCTTAGGGGAGCCAGCGTGTATTTGGGAAGGCCACAGAGCGTGGCGCTACCATAGTCCAGTCTCGGTAGGACCAGGGCCTGTACCACATGTTTAAAGTCTTTCTGTGGGAGAAAAGGCTTTATGTTTCTGAGTGTCCTCATTAGGTGATTAGCTCCTTACAGACATTGCTGATATGATTTTTCATGTTCAAGTGATTGTCAAGGGTGATTCCGAGAGATTTGGCTGAATCAATGATAAGAGGGGAGCAGTTGAAGGCAGTGAGGAGATTCAACCAAGGGTCTAGCTTGGTGACATGGTTCGGGGAGAGATGAGAAGAAATTCCGTTTTAGAAGTGTTTAGTAGTAGATGGTTCTCTGTTAACCAGTTTTGTGTAATATTTAGGTAGTGTTGAGTGAGATTAGGTTGTCCGGGGATGAGATTTTCACATAAAGTTGTGTGTCGTCAGCGTACATATGGAAGAGAGTGTTCAAGCATTTAGAAGATTAGCTAATGGTTCCAAGAAAAGGTTAAAGAGGATAGGAGATAGGGCGGACCCTTGGGGTACACCCATGAGAACTGGGGATGGCTGGGAGAGGGAGTGATTTGCCTTGATTCTTTGTGATCTGTTGTGAAGGAAGGATGAGAACCATTGGAACACCAGGCCCGAGAATCCCATCCTGTTCTTCAGAATGGACAGAAGGTTGTCGTGATTGACCGTGTCGAAGGCGGAAGAGAGATCCAGTAGTATTAGGAGGCAGGCATCATTTTGGTCCAGCATTTTTAGGATGTCGTCCATAACGTGCGAAAGAGCCGATTCAGTACTGTGCCCCTTCCGAAAGCCGGATTGATGCTGGTCTAGGAGTTGGAAATTCTCTATGTGAACACAGAGTTGGGACAGTACGCATTTTTCAAGTAGTTTGGCTAAGGTGGGGATGTTGGAGATAGGGCGGAAATTATTAAGGTCAGATTTATCTGCGTTAGGTTTTTTTAGAATAGGAGACACTTGCGCTGCTTTTAGGCATTCTGGGATCATGCCTTGTGATAGGGAAGCATTTACAATTCTTGTCCAAGTGGGAATGAGTACATTCTTGATGTCTTTGAAGATGGCCGGTGGCAGCGGGTCACTGAAGTGGTTAGAAGGATTGATGTTCTGGAGAATCTTGTTGATGTCGCTTTCACTGAATGGTGAAAAAGTGTCCCAAGTCGCATTGTTCTTGGTGCTCAATATGTGCTTTTCTGAGGGATCAAAGGGTGGGTCAGACCCTGGGGATGGTAATAGCGCCTTCTTAGTGGCGAGTTCAATGTTGATGAGCCTTGATTTCTCAGTAAAGAAAGCAGCAAGATCATCGCAAGAAGGTGGGCAGCTTTCCGAAACAGAGTTAATCGGGCCTACCGCTGACTGCTGTTTGATCAGCTCGAATAGTTTCTTGGGCCGGTTAGCAGCTTGTGAAAGTTGGAGTTTGAAGTAATCAGCTTTGGCACTCTTGATTTGTTTGTTGTACGTGCTTCTAACGTCTCTAAGAAGTTTCAAATGATCCAGGGATGGATTGGATCTCCAGGCGCGTTCAGCTGCTCTAAGATTGCGGCGCTCCGTGTTTAGATTGACATTGAACCAAGGTTTAGATATTTTTGTTGAGGAGTTTCTTTGTTGGAGCGGAGCGATGTCATCCAAGATGTTGGAGATGGTCGAGTTGTAGGAATCCGTGAGTGACTGGACGTCAACCAAATCTGCTTGGGATGAGAGGGCTGAATTAAATTGGATTGCTAGATCATCTGAGTCTAATGATCTGAGGTCTCTTTTCCAGATCTTTGATTTCGTAGGATGTGCCTTCCTCAGCGATACCTCCTTGTTAATGTAGAATAAAATGGAGTGGTGATCGGACCAATCGCAATGCGTAATATTCTCTAATGTGATGGTCTGCTGGTGAACATACCTGGCGAAGTCAGGGGCACTCAGGCGGTCTTTCGTCCATTAACCCACCAGCATCTCAATAGAGCAAGCAGACCACCTAGTAGGCGGATGTGAAATCTGACAGAAAAGCAACATCGTAACCATTACTGCCAAGAGGTTAATCAGTCCCTTAATCTTCGGGGGGTAATCATTAAAAAAAACACCACTAGTCGTATGGACCTTTGTTCATTGGCGAAGAGAGTTTAAAAGGAGCAATCATTTACATTAACTCTTCAGTACCAGCAATTCTTTTCACATTTGAAAATCAATTAAAAGAATTTCTGTGAGATGAAGGGTTTTACTAATAATTTGGTAAATTCAAACTATTTTATTTTGAAATTCTTCTTCTTCAGTCATTGTTATTACAAATTCAAATAATCCATTAGTCAATATTTCAATACAAGATAATACAAAATATTAGTAAAATTCATTGTCAAAATAGTAATAATGCAGCAAGTGTGTTTGTTAAAAATTGGGTTTTTGGGGGTGTGGCCCAGCGGTCCAACATGGCTGACGTGGCTTAGGCGAGCTCTGGTAGCCCAATAAATTATCCTATAAAATCCTACCTCATCAGCCCGACATTATGATCCCCTGCCTCCCCAAACGTGGCATAGAACTGGATGACATCAGGGACTGTGACCGAAACCGCCAAATGTACTGCCAGGCGCTCCAGCGGGATCATCATTGCAGAGCTCAGGCAGAGAGTCCTGGACCCATGAGGCAGCAAAACGGTCCCTGCCCCGCCTCGGCGTGTGAGTCGCCGGCAGGTGTGGATGAGACGACCTACACAGGTGGGCCCAGATGGCTTGGTGGGGGCCTGAGGCGGAGTGCACCGGACTGATGCTGTGGCCTGCGGTGGAGAGGAGCAGGAACCATTCAGTGCCCGCGGCCACCGCTGATTCTGGACAGGAGCCGCTCGCGGAGCGGAGGCACACGGACTGGACGTCGGGGGAGGAGCGGCGCTCAGTAAAGCGTTGTGCGGACCAGAGACATATCTCCTGGGTCCCTGCTGGCCACCCGGTTGTTTTTCCTCACCCCTGGAGAGCCTCGCATGTTGGAATTGAGGCCCACATCAGGTGCAGCCTACATGCCTCAGAGAGCAGTTGGGGCCTCCGTGCTGTGGATATGAGCAGAGAGGACAGCCCTTGCAGCTGAGTGACTGTGGTGCTCAGCTCTGGGCTGAGGGTTCAGTTCAGTTTAGAAATACGTTTATTTAGACCGTAGGTCTTTAAACTACATAAAAACATATTACAATAAATATTTTAAAACATACAATACAATTTTCAATAACACCTTAAAAGGGGCAATTTCTGCCTCCCTCCAACAACTTACACATTTTCCATATATAAAAAGCACCCTTACTATTCTCAATGATAAAAAATCTGTCTAAAATTATATCTTAAAACTGATGCTACAACCTAAGAAATTTATTTAGAGCTATGCCCGCCTTTACTTCCGGGCTGATTTTTATCCAACCATTTCTGTTTCCAGCAAGGACCTTTTATCGCCTTCATATATTTTGCCATAGCAATTGCTATATCGAGGTTTGGCATGTCATTAAAAAGTTTGATCGCTTACAGGCTGAGGGGCTTGGGCCCGACCTGGACTGTCCCGGTGGTTTGACTGGCTTTTGCTTGCACCGCACCCCCTGGGTCAACAGGGGAAACCAGGGGTCCCGTGGTGGAGGCACCCAGTAGGGGGGTGGGTGCCCATACACGGAGGTGGACAGGCCAGGTCCTGGTGCGGCTTGTGCATGGGTTGCCTTCTCTCCAGCCTTCAGACAGGGTTTGGGCCCCGGATACAACAGACAGAGCCTCCTTTGGACATAGCGGCAGCCGCTGGCCCACCTTCGATTCTACTGCCTGCGGATCTGGGAATTTCTCCCTATAGAACTAACTGAGGAGAGCCTTAGTACTGGGAACCCTGCCTTACAGACACCAAAGATTACACGGGATAAGCCACAGGGATCCAAGGAAAGCACGATGGATCGCTACATGGGCACCGGGACCCCGGTGGCAGATCAAGCCGGCCAGGCCCACGCCATCCCAGATAATGCTGCATTGATGGCCGCCATCACGCAATCCAGAGACATCCTGGAGGCCAAGATTGGGGCCGTGGGGTCGGACGTTTTGCTGATCCGTCAAGACTTGTGCAAAGCAGTCGACAGAATAACAGAGGCCGAGACTAGAATATCGACTGTGGAGGACACCATGTAATGGAGTCCATAACAAGGGGCTTTGCAACCAGAGTAGAGGATGCGGAGGAAAGGGCCCGGAGAAATAATCTTCGATTTGTGGTCTTCCCGGAAGGCTGTGAGAGCAGCGATATGGAACAGTTCCTCACGACATGTCTAACGGAATGGCTCCCATCAAACTCCCTATCTCAATGCTTGATAATAAAATGCGCCCATCGGGCCCTGCTACAAAAACCCCCGCCTGGGGCCAGACCGCGACGAATAATCGCCAAGATTCTTAATTTTCACGACAGGGATGTCACCCTAAAACAGGCCAGATTAATGGACCAGCTCTGATATGCTTCACATCACATCTTTATCTTTCCGGACTACACCAAAATGGTACAGTAACACCGGAGGTCCTTCACAGCGGGCTAAGGCCCGGTTGCACGACTTGAAAATCCAATGCGCTTTGCTGTTTCTGGCCCGGCTGCGGGTCACGTATCAGTCACACTCAATATTTTTTGAAACACCGGAGGAAGTGTTTGTCTGGTCTGACGAAACTGTGAAAATTAAGCCACATACCCCACCATGACATAACTCGGGGTCATCGTCCGGGGAATTAACACATAAGGCAAACAAACCTAAAGGAAACAGAGCTGCAGATCGAGGCGCCGATCCTGGACTCGTGACGAGTCCAGCTCAAGAACAACCAAAAACCAACGTGATTCGCCTGCATCACAGCATGGGGACTGAGGACCAAGATCGACATCCGATATAAGCTGCTGATGACCAATTATGTGGGCTACTACCTCCCAAGAACACATCTCTGCAGCCGAGAGAGTAACTTAACATTGGGGATATTTTTATGGGGATCCATTGGAGAGGGTATGTGTCCTGCTCCTGTTGGAGAGGGAGCAACGCCCCAACCACGACAGATGCTTCAACTGTTTTGAGGTATTGGGTGGGGAGGGGGTTGATCTGTATCATGTTGTTGGTTGTGCTAAGTCTTACTATTGTGCATATGACACCCCCATAGACAACGCCAGGCCCGGGCACACATTGGGATTCCACACTGCATATGATGGCAGGGATGAGTAGCAGACTTAGGATAGTTAGTTGGAATGTGCGAGGTATCCTTGTAAAGATAAAAAGAGGGGCTTCACCAGGCTAAACGCTACAGGGCAGACGTCCTAATTATTGCAAGAAACCCATCTCCTCATCTCCAAGGTGCTTTATCTCGCCTGCTTTGAGTATACATAAGTTTATCACTCGGGATTTACCATAGGTTCCCTGATGTTGGCAATACTGATACACTGCAGGGTCCCCTTTGCACACATCAAATCCTGGTCTGACCCTCAGGGGAGGTACATTATTATCGCTGGTATGATATTCGGGGAACAAGTTGCATTAGGTAGCATCTATGCGCTCCCCGCTGGCCTGGTCTCTAGTGGAATGCCTGACGGACTCCTGATGGAGGTGCCAGGAGGCCTAACCATTATTGGGGTGACTGGAATGATGTTCTACTCCCGACCCAGGACAGATGGAGACCGGATGGGAGACAAGGGGGGGAGCGGGAGTCACGGCTACAAACTATGGTGGAGGGAATGGGGTGGATAGATACCTGGAGACAACTACACCCGACAGACCATGAGTACACATACTATTTTAGTGTCCATGACTCATTCTCCCACCTAGATTACATATTTGTGCCCACCAGCCATTTCCATAGAATAGTGTTAACTGAAATCCTGCCCTGGGGTCTCTCTGACCACTCCCCAGTGGTACTTGAGCTGCAGATGGGTGCTGAACGCCCCACTTTCCACTGGCTCTAATGGACTTGGCACCTACATGACCAACATTATAGGGCCCATATGCATTGAGATATAACTGAAGATCTTACTAACAACACTGGGACAGTGGAATCGGTGGGACATTGTGGGAGGCCATGAAGCCGACTCTCAGGGTATAGATATATCCTTTTGTACTGCCCAGAAAAAGAAGCGTCGTGAATCATTAATCCAGAACGAGGCACAGATTATGTAGCTAGAGCGACAAAGTAGAGGGGAGGATGGGAAACAGGGACGCCGACAATTGTTCCATACCCAACAACTATATGCTGGGGCACTGCTGGACGAGGCCAGATTGGCTTGGCTGGCCTCCCGAAGCAGGATATACCAGTGGGGAGATACATCTAGCGCACTATTGCATCGACTGTGTCAGCACGCGATCCACCCGCCTAATATACCTGGTATTCGCGACTTAGACGGAAAAGTGCTCACTGATCCATCTCACATTGCATCCAGTTTTGCACTATACTATGCGGACCTTTACACCCCTAAAGATAGCCTACCTGAATCCACTATACAATGATTCCTGGATGACCTACCTCCGAGGGCATTGAATGACTCGGTGCGCGAAGAATTAGATAATCCCCTTACGATGGAGGAACTGGGCTCGGCTCTAGTAGACCTCCACACAGGTAAAGCACCGGGCCCCTATGGCTTCCCGTGCAAATTTTTTCAAACATAACAGCCCCTGCTCAGAGCACACTTTCTCACAGTGGTTCATGAGGCCCTCGAAGTGGGAAGACTCCCTCCAGACTGGAGACACGCTGAGATTGTGGTATTCCCAAAGCCAGGCAGACCCTCCCGATCAGCACACATCATATTGTCCTATATCGCTGTTGAATTTTGAGGCCAAACTACGGGCAAAAGCTCTTGCAAACCGTATTATACCATACACGGTGGACCTAGTCCATCTGAATCAGGCACGATTCATGCCCCATCGTGCCACCCGTCACAACATCCGACGTGCCCACAATGCCATAGCAGGGATCGATCGCCTAGTGGGGCCAGTGGCACTGCTATTGGCTGACATTGACCAGGCATTAGACTCGCTGAGCTGGACATACCTGTTCGTGCTTCTGCAATGCCTAAATATAGGGCCCGCTTTATCTCATATGTAAAACTGTTGTACACAGATAGGCCTGGGCGTAGTTTGCGGAGTTTTGCTACGCGGAACTCCGCGAAGTTACAAAAAAAACTCTGCGAAGTTGGGCGAGTGGCGGAGTGCAGTGCGAACTGCAGTTTGTGCTGGTATTCCTGCCGCTCGGGTAGAAATTCTACCCGAGCGGCATCTCGCGCTCGCGAACTTACCGTTCGCGATTGCGAGCGGCGAAAAAACTCTGCTGCACATCGCGAAGCGGAGTTTTCTGCACTCCGCGAGCTCCGCGGAGTGCAGATTGCAGAACACTCTGCAAACTCTGTGAACGGAGCGAAGTTCACCGCCCAGGCCTACCTTACAGCCTCTTTTCAGGTGGCTGGTGCTGTCTCTCGTACCTTTCCCATTGGGCGCGGTATCCATCTGGGCTGCCCCCTGTCCCGATACCTCTTTGCATTGGCCATGGAACCACTGACATCATGGGTTAGAATTGATGCGCAGGTCAGAGGGTTCGAGTGGTCCAAAGTGATTTTGGAATGAATTGCGTTGTATGCGGATGATGTCCTTTTCTTTCTTGCCGACCCGCCCAGGACGGGACTGAGGTTGCTTTGTATAATGCAGATTTTTGGAGAGATCGCAGGACTTTATATGAATACTCACAAATCAACCTTCTGGCCACTGCGCGGTATAGCAGAAATAGGTGTCTGGTCTAAGGAGGCAATGATTAGTTACAACAGGGTTTAAATACCTAGGACGGCTTCTGTCGACATCTCAGTCTATATCACGGGAGGAAAACATTACCCCTACATGGACTCAAGCTCAGGCCGAGATGAAAGCTTGGTCACGCATACCGCTCTCTATCCTTGAGAGAACGGCCATCTTTAAGATGGTCTCTCTTCCCCGTCTCTTGTACCAGCTACAGAATCACCCTTTCCCGATCTCGCCCGCTTGGTTTTGTCACATCAATGCGATGCTGAGCCGCTTCCTTTGGGCTGAAGGAGCAACTAGAGTCGCTCTTAGAACATGCTTTCAATCTACGTATTGCGGGGGGATAGCGACCCCCGACATCCAATCATACTATGCCGCCTCCCATCTCTTAGTCCTGAACGAATGGTAGTACGGAGATCGACATGAGCCAGCATATCTCCTAGAACACTGGCTGATGGGCGAGATGCTACCCCATTCATATCTTCATAAACCACGGGAACTTCAGCGCTTGCCGCCGGCTACGAGGGTGGTGTTCGGGTTATGGAAACAATCATGGCACAGAATAGGATGGTGGGGTTGGCTGACGGGCGAGACCCCCTTATGGCAAAGTGGCCTCTTACCCCAACTGTCCACACTGTCTGGGTTCAGAGGCTGGGACGATATCGGCATCTCCGCACTGGGGGTTGTCATGCGAGGCAGCACCCTGAAATCCTTCCAAGAATTTCAGAGGGAATTTGACATGCCGCACTAGCAATTCTATAAATATTTGCAATTTTGCCATGCACTGACCCCATATGTTGCACATATAGAGACCCTGCCAGAATTTAACCCAATAGAGGCCAAAGTTTTCATGGGTGACTTAGGGGAGCACAAAATAACTAAAATATACCAAACCCTAGTGACAAATACTCCCACTACACTGGATACACTTTGGGAGACTTGGCAAACAGACCTGGGGTCCCTAGACAATGAAGATTGGGCGGAGGCACTGTAATCCCTGGGTGGAGCCGCAATAGCTTCACGGCTAAGATTAATCCAATTCAAATATATACATAGAGCACATTTCACCAGACACAGGTTATTGAGGGCGGGTCTGATACCCTCCTGTGTCTGCTTGTGCTGTGGCAGTGCTGATGGTACATTTGTTCATACTGTCTGACAATGCACTGCGCTTACCCGGTTCTGGAGTGGGGTCACGGCCTATCTATCTGAGATTTTGGGGTGGGACATACCTATGTCACAGAGGCTTATACTACTCCATATCACAGAAGGGATTGGTGGCAACCAATATAAATGCCACTTATTGTTCCCGGGCCTTATCTTAGCGAAAAGAGATGTTGCCAAAGCATGGAAAGCCCAGCTCCCTCCCACGTTGGGAGCCTGGAAAACAGGTCTGGATTTTTGTATGGGCCACGAGCTACCCATATTCAAAGCCAGGGGTTGCCCGCAGAAGCACCCTAAAATCTGGAACAGATGGGCGAAATACAGGGGCCTATATCTGGCGCCCCTCACCCCAATGGCAATAGATACAGAGGTATGGGAACCAGCATAAATTGGGAGACGACAATTGTGCACCGGCAGGGCTGAAAAAGATGTGGCGTCAAAGGGGGTACCTTAAACGAAAGGATATCATTGACATGGCACAATATGTTAAATCGTTGAGAGCTAATGTTTGTAAGCTCATTATGGTTATGTTCTTTTCTCATAAACTCTGTACTGATATGATAGATGTAGTTAGAACAGGCATCACTAAGCTGTATTTCTATCATAAAGAGTATCCTGTATGTAATGAAGTGACTCTACTTTCTGACAAAATAAAATCTGTTTAAAAAACAAAAATGGTGTTTTTAGTTGGCAGATTATGTACCCTGTCCAAGCGGAAGCCACAACCCTAGTCTGGGTAAATCAGATACACACCATAAAGTAACCTGTGCTCACACTCTGGTAGCTTGGCACAGTGCAGGTAGGCCTAACTCAATAGGAAATGTGTAAAGTATTTGTGCAACACTTCAAACATTAACACAGTGTATACACCACAGAAAGACTCCACACCAGTTTAGAAAAATAATTATGATTTTCTAAATAAAATATGACCAAAACGAAAAAAAATCAATAAGTAGAAGTCAAGATATGACTTTTCAAAGAATTAAAGTAAAAATAGAGCTTAGAAGCAATAAGCACCTATCGGGGTCATCTGGCCGCACTGGACCAGGGCAAAGTCAAGAGTTCAGGCTAACCACGATGGAGTGAGGGCTCGGTACAGGAGCCACGCAAGGCCCGCTGAACAAAAGTAGCTTGATCCTGGTCGCAACAGCAAAATGCGGTGTGCAGCCAAGTGATGGGTCAGTGTTGATCCCGCAGTCAAGGTGATGTGTCGATTTTCTCCACACAAATATGGCAATGCACCAGTTCCCAAGATGAAACTCTGGTTCCAAGAGAGTTGGTTCTGAGTGCAATGCACCAGGTTTCTCCATGCAGGTGAGGGGATGTGTTGATAATCTCTCCCTCAGTGGCGGCAATGTGGTGGTTCTGATGCGCCAGTTCCAATGGCAATGTGCTAGTTCCAAGTGCGATGCGCAGGTTCTATTCCCACAACAGTGGCGATGCATTGATTCTGCCTCATGCAGCAGAGGATGCATCGGTTCAACTGGAGCAAGCACCTGGATCCACTTCCAATGGACCAGGCATAGGAACAGGAGGTATGACTTTGATAACCCTGAGTCTTAGAACAGGAGGCAAGCAAGCAAACCCTTGAAGATCACTCTAGGTTCAAGCAAGAGTTCAGTTATTCCTCAGCAGGGCAGAGGGTAGAAGGCAGCAGGGCAGCACAGCAGAAAAGCAGTTATTCCAGAACAGCAGTCCAGCACAGTGGCAGTCCTTGTAGCAACACAGCAGACCTCAGCCCTAGCAGAGTTTGTTTCACAGGTCCAGTAGTGTCTGATTTGGTGGGATCAGGGACCCAATACTTATACCCAGTGTGCCTTTGAAGTAGGGGTGACTTCAAAGAGGGCTTTTTAAGTGAATAGATGTCCTCCCACCCAGCTCTGGTTCCAGAGTCACTACAGAGGGGTATGCAACCCTTTGTATGGGGGAAAAACAACGCCTATTCAGGTGTATATGTCAGCTCCTCCCTTCCATTCTGCCAAGGATGACCTATCAGCATGGGGATGGCCACTCAGTCACGCCTAACCTTCGTTTGTGTGTGGCTGTCTAGAAGGAGTGCAGAAAGTCCAGCTGCCACACAACCCAGATGTGCAGTGGAGACAGATTGCAGGCACACAGAGCTAAGAGCAGAGAAATGCCATCTTGCTAAAAGTGGCATTTCTAAAATAGTGAAGATAAATTCAACGCACAGAGGATTTATCATTACTATTCCAATGATGTGAAACATGACAGAACTACTCATTCTCAAACAAAAATGACAGCTTGTAAGTGTAATAAGAAATTCCCAGTACTAACCTATGAGAGGGGCATACCTCACAGTAGTGAAAAATGAATATGGGTGTTTTTCTCTAACAGGATATGCAAAACTTAACAGATACATGTCCTACCTTTTAATTACACCCCACCCTGCCCTACGGGCTACGTAGCGCCTACCTTAGGGGTGACTTACATGTAATAAAGGGGGAGCGTAATGCTTGGCAAGGGCTTTTAAATGCCAAGTCAACAGGGCAGTAAACCTGCACTCACAGGCTCTGCCGTGGAAGGCCTGAGACATGATTAGAGTGCTTTTTGTGTGGGTGGCACAATCACTGCTGTATGCCTAGTAGTAGCACTTTACTAGGGACTTATAGATAAATTAAATATGACAATTGTGGAAAGTAAAAGAAACCATGTTTTTAAGGAAGAAGCACATGCACTTTAGCACTGGTTGGCAGTGTTAAAGTGCTCAGAGTCATAAGGCCAACAAAAAGAAATCAGCAAAAAGGTGAGGCAAGCAGGCAAAAGGTTTGGGGGAAACTATTCTCAGCTATAAACCAACAGGCATCTTCTGCAAAGGAGCACAGTTCAAATGAAAGTCTCTCATGAAGAGAGTTATGGTCTCTAGAAACCTGGGGAAGGATCTCCAGAATGCGACAGGCTACTCTATGAACACATGCTAATATAAACACAGTGAATTATGAATCGAAACAAGTATCATATTCTCCATTCACAGCATCCAATAGGATTTCAGTAAACTCCTGGGGAAAGTTACATCATCTGCAGTGGAAAGAAAAACAACAGCTCAACGTGAAAAATAGACCTTTTAATGTTAGCCTATATGTCTCTGTTAATATGGAATCGACAGTTAGGCTAATTTAAATTGGAACATTATTATTTCTTATCTATGCTTATAATACAAATAGCATTTCAGCCAAACAGGGAAGAGCAAGGGGCTGACTTCGGCGCCTTTTCACAGCTCTTGCTGTGAATGTTCAAAAGCTAACAGCCGTGGCCCTGTGCATGGCTGTTTGCTGTAGATCATTCACAGCAACAGCTGTGAACAAAGGCTTCAGAGCCGAGAGGATTCTTGCTCAGTGAGGCCTTTATTTTACTAATTAGAACATTCTAACCTTATGGGGTGGAATGTTCTAATAGCTTTATAGCCCGCTGTAGTTATGCAATATTCTCTCTATCCCCTTAGTGCAATGCAGCATAGCTACATTGCTTACAGCGCTGAATTGCACTTCTTTTTAATAAATCAGCTCCTACAATCTAGTATGTATGTCAAGCATTGCGACTGGAGAAGAGACTGAATGACAATGTGGTCTCAAACTTACCCATCATTCAGTTTGCATATTTAGAGTCCCCCGTCTGATGGTCATTTCCAGCAGTAACTTAAGAAATCTTGTCATGTAATATATGGTAATTCGACCACACCATAAAGCCAGTCACCTATATGCTCTGCTGTCAGAATCAGAATACTCCACAATTATGGGCCATAGTTGTAGGAGCCTTAAACACCTCTCATGAGTAGAATGGAAAAAGCCCTAGGGTTAAAAGCAAGCATTTTCCTAGGGCACTCAGGCGAAGGAGCTCTTCACGATTGGATGCATAAGATAGACCAGTATAGATTTGTCTTGAGGAACTCCTTAAGAGTTGAAATCTCTTCTAGAAGCAGGTTTGGGTGGATCCGTTGCAGTCACATTCCACCATGTGTTACGCTCTTTGCTGCTTCACATTGTGCCTGCATTAAGCAATAGTGCACTTATCTGCTTTCCTAGATACTTGTTTGATCATATTAACCAAGGACAAATTAGGGTGCCAGCTGTCACTTCCAGTGAACACTAATCACATTAATTAGAAGTGATGCAATGGTAAGGAAGTGGTATGTAGACATACCAAAGTTCTTTTTCTCGATTATCTTTAACTAAAATATATTCTGGGTATGTTCAGGCTAAATCCAGTCATAGTTGAAACACTTTCTTGCATGATAAATTCCCAAGTGTGTACAAGAAACATACACTGTAAACATATGAAAGCATTCCATTAGTTTCCAATCAACAATACATTGGAAGTTAAAGTAATATTTTTATTAACTCTAGAAAGCATGTCAAAAGTGTTGATTTGTGAATAAAAAAATGTGTTATGCTGATAAAAGTTTATTAAACAGAAGATGTTTTTTAATTGTTTTTGCAACCTCTTTTTCATATGCTTTTAATCAATATAGCTGGTTACACTTAATGAGCCTTTGCATTCTAATTCCTTTTTTATGAAGATTTTGTTTCCACTGTGTTGAGCTGATGAATTAATTAGTGCCCTTCAATGCAGCTACAATTATTTCACAGTTTGTTGCTTTTTACGAGGGAATTGTCCATACATTTGTTTTATATCAAGACAAAATAAAAAAGCTAATGGAAATCAAGACCCTCGGGAAAGAGAACTGATCTTTCATATCGTCCTATATTCAGTAATGTACAGTGACATCCCATCAAAACAGTATTGAAACAAATGCAGTATTTAGTGCTATCTGTGTGTATAACTCACACCAAAAGATTATTCGCACTGTGGAGTATTTTAAGATGCTCTTTAGTGGGATCAATAGCTGCTGTCATGTGATGCATTCTGTGAAATCAGCAAGATCTTCAATTATTTCTGAGCCATTGAATGGATGTTTTCAATTTTAGGTTTCAATAACTTTTACTCCTTACCATTATACGGGTACAGAATCAATTTTAAGTCTTACTATACACAACGTTAGCTGTCTGGGGGACCTCATGATATAAAATATTTATATAAGAATAGACTGGGCATTGGCTTTGCCCTACAGTAGCATTTTTCCCTCACCACATCTTTTGGATGTTTGGTGTATCATTTTACCTCTTATCAAGTGCTTACATTGCAATGCATGATGGACTAGTTTACATTCAAAGCATACAGTCAATCATCCTATGTCCATTCTATGCATAACACCTTTACCACCAACATCATCATTGCTATCAACCTTATCTCGTCCATTAGTGCCATAACCATTACTAACATTCCCAACAGCACCATTGTCATAAACATTATTACCACCGCCACCTTTACCATTAACATTCCATTACCACCACCATTTCCGCCACCACCACAATTACTACCATCACCATTGTGTTTATGCTATCAGTAATAAAACAGGCACTGGTAAGCACATAAGCCTGACTATATATTTGAAAATGCAAATCGGTCCAATTGGTTTGGCAAGTGCTTGGTTTTATAGTAGTCAAAGGGAGTCCAGAATGATCAGAAAATCTGGCTACCTTGAATTTTAAGATTAGAAAGTTTCAACTGGGGGAAGAGATAATAGTGTATTTGAATGGCACTGCATATTGTTACTGGTCAAAACAATAAAACTGCTTTAATGGATGATGGTGTGAAGGTCTCCTTAAACATTTTAATTAAGGGGCAACTAATCAGCTGTGGCAAACTTTAAAATTCTGACAGATATAATCATGATGACTATCATTTTTTGCAGAAGAAATCTGGACTTAACTGTCCAAATAAAGTTCGGGTATCAGATTAACATTAATAGAAGAGCATCCAGTTTCCATTACTTGTCCACAAATGTGTATCATTGCCACAGCCAAATGTTTTTCTAAAATCAGTGGATGCTCAATGAGGGACAAAGGTAAAATGCTCCAGTTTGCAACTTGCAAGCATGCTGAAGCCTAAGGAATTGTGAGGCATAGAAAGGTCTCTCCTAATAGTAGTTTTAATTTTTTGTTTTTTGATTGGTCAACAAACCATTCTAGCCAACCACATTGCATATTTGGAGTCCTTTATATTGATGAATGATGGTGAATAGAATTACAGACTTGTCAATGTAGTTAGTTCTTATGGGAGTTAAGTTGACCTCATCTTTAAGTAGTGTGGAGCTATAGAAGGGCAGAATGTCATTGCCTCTGAGGTGAGTAGTTGCCTCTGGTTTGCTGAATTCAAGGAAAAAGCCTCTTGTAGTTTGTTGTATCTATGTAGACACACAAGACGTCATCCAACTGACCCTTCAAGTCCACTTCTTTGTCCTGCTACAAGAGGGAGCATTTCCAGTCTTTCAGGGGTCCACTCGAGTTACAAGCAGCAAGCCCAGTCCTCTTCTAATCTCCCACAGGTCTAGAAGGTAGGCTACAGTGAGTGGCTGAAGGAGCCACATTTATGCCTGGTTCCTCCCTAAACAATGAGGTAAAAGTTCCCAGGGGTAACCCTACAAAGATTTGCAGCAGTTCCTGTTTGCCTTATTGCAAACATGCTATACATGCCATGTGTCAGGTAATTGTCAGGATAGTCTTCGGCCACACTAAATTTGGACTCCGAGGGCTGGGTATATGTGTGTGGAGTGTACAATGGTAATACTAGTCAACTCCCACATCTTACACTAAAATCCAACCTGAAGCTGGC
The DNA here is from genome assembly GCA_963921515.1 of Calotriton arnoldi. NCBI lineage: Eukaryota > Metazoa > Chordata > Amphibia > Caudata > Salamandridae > Calotriton > Calotriton arnoldi. The sequence goes on along the minus strand of CAWUFW010010855.1, from coordinate 588,947 downwards.
ACTGTTCCCACAACAAACCCAGCAACAGAAGTCTGTTAGGACAAAAGCAAAGTCCCACAGCAACCAGATAGGGGTTCAACAAGAATTGTCTTGGCATCCTGTCATCACCCTTTCAAGAGTGCCCCACATGGTACCTGTCAAGCAGGATTTGACAGTGTGGTGTCACAGGATGCCCACAGACCCCACTCTGATTATTCAGAGGAGTTATCTTTGCCCATTAGGGCCAGCCTATGGTTTAACCCTTTGAGGCATTTCACACCTTTTTTACCCCTATTGAAAGCTAATCACTTTCTTGGCTACTGATGGTGAGCTAATGCAAATTATCCTCCAGGAATGTCAATCAGGGATAAGGTAACATTCTAAAAGTTACTTTTTCTTAATATTTATTTGAAATCTGACTTTACCATTAACTTGGATTTTTGATAACTATGAATACTAGTGTTTTAATTATTTTTGTAGCTGATTGATTTCCTGAATGAGCAGTATTAGTATCTAATTCAGCTTCCCATTATTTTCCATGGGTCAGCTATAGCCTTCTTACAGTGAAAATAGCTTTTGAGTGCTAGTCACTGTAGGGGCTAGCCCTTCAGCTGTATACATGTCCGACTTTTAAATACAATGCACCCTTCCTTGTGGACTGCAAGGCCAACATAGGGGTGACCTGCTATTATTTAAAAGTAATGTTTTATACTGTTAGTAAGGCTCATTTTGACAAGTCACAGTGCAGGTTTTACAGTGCAATAGTCAGGCAACATAGGGTAGGCCTGAGGTCATGTTAGCCCTGCCACGGTAGTGGATGGTACGATAGGTTATGCAGTCCTTAAGTGGCATTTAGCTTCCAAACAGTGGGTGCCCTTTTATACCATATACTAGGGACTTGTATGAAGTTAAATGTGTCAATTAGGAGTAAGCCAATTCAACAATATTTAAAGGGGAGGGGTCACATGCACGTTTCTGGAAAACAGGGGTAAACCGCACAGAGTTCTAAAGCCAGCAAAGCAGACAGGGACATCACACAAAGACCTTTGATTTTTGGGCCTTCGGTGCTTGGATCTAAGATTATACAGGAGACAAGTGCCCCCAAAAGATTAGAATACATGTACTTATAAGATTAACAAGTAAGCACCATCAGAAATCATTTTGCCATAGAGGCAATATTATGAGAAATCTACGACCTACTAATAAGAAGCTATAATAACATTTGGGGCCACATCGAAGCCCAATCCGGCTAACAACTTTGGTTTTTCTTGCATTTAGAAAACCTACTTACCTATCTGATAATAAAGGGCATTTCCATTTTTTTTTTTAAATACTACTCTCTCAATATTGATGTTATTATTGATTGTAATTTGTTGTGTCGCAATGTATCAGAGTTTTAAACTATTCCACATCATCAAGTAAGCCTTGACTGTTCATGCTCACTACTTTGGGACAGTCAGTGCTCAAAAGAGTAACTTGCTTACTCAATTAGGGTGCATTAGTATTTTGGCATTTGGACAGTATTGGTAAACAGCAGTACCCACTCGGGCTACTGTTCATCAAATATGAAAACTAGATAAGGCCTTACATTTTTAGGCAACTGATGCGATTGCTGTATTTCAGTCTTCAAGAGACACTAGATACCATTAAATGAGGGTCAGTATAAACTGTAGGAATGCCAGGTATCTCCTCTCGCTTGTGCAGATGCAGAGCAACCAATCACTATCAAAGGTTAGAGTTCTGATGTTTAAAACTAACTGGGCTCTACATACTCAATCAGCAATAGAAAGATATCCTTCTGAGCCCCAATGACTTTCCTGGTGGACAGCAGTGAAGGCTTAGCTCAAGAGAGGTGGTCTAGGTTCAGCGCAACACAATTCAATCGAGGGGCATTGCTTAGTTGATAATATTAGGGCATTTGAGACTGAGGTTTCCCAACAAGCTACATAGTGTACCCAACTAAAAAGGACAGTGGAAGGTTGGGGCATAGTTTGGGGTAGGATTGAGTTGATGGAATTAGTTTGGAGTTTGGGGACGTAAGGAACATTAACAATATATAGAATTATAAGCTGAAAAATTAGCTTCACAGGCCCTTAAACAAGAGCATGCTGCAAAGACAAGTTGAGAAATAAATAAATGCTGGACAATTGCATAAGCTAACCCCATGACACAAAAAGCATGTTTTACAAAGTGACACAATGCAATGCTACATTTATCTGGCATACAGTAGCATGTATGCACACGATAAATGCCATTGTGCCACTTCTCTAGTCTGCTTAAATGATTGGCTAGAGTGATTACATTTTCCATTTTTTTTAACTGTGCTCTTTAGAACGGGTACTAGACTAAAACTAATACAACATTACAGGTCAGCAACTTTGTAGGACATTTATGGGAACCAAAAGGGGAATCAACCCTTTCACTGACCTAAGGATCTACAAATTCATTGGAAAAGACTTCACCAGAACACCCTTATGATATATATATATATATATAAGATTATAAGAATTTTTTCCATATCTCGAGTGCGTGCTCCTTCCGAAGTTGGAGTGGAGTGTGTTTGAATAGTGAGGCGTGCGCGGTATCCGCCTCCGGCCTACACCACCGGCGATCTGGAAGCACGCCAACAAAGCCACACCATGGATTGTTATTTATGATTGGCGAGCCCCCGAGCACTACACCATATGGGCTGCCCTTGGCGAAGACCTGATGTCTGCAGGGAGCCCCAACATCCAGTGAACTTGGAGCAGGGACTTGCGGTTTTTGTACTGCAAGTAGTATGGAATTCTACATTAAGGAAGCACCTGCTTTATCGAGTATTTCCAGCAGTTCTACACGAAGGTATGGAGCAAGCGCAGAACAATGCGGAGCAGATGTTTGGTCATTTTATTTTGAGAAGTATCAACGAATTTGTTGCAGGCAGTGATTAGACATTCGTCTTTAAAGAAAATACGATATCATATTTGCAAACCTGCATTTATTCGCTGAAATCATGAGAACGTCTGCCAACATTGAAATGGTTTTTACAATGAAACCTTTGCATTAAAATTAACGCGCATGCTGCCAGTAATGAATGTACAGTGTAAACACTTTTATTGAAAAGACTGCGAATTCAAATGGAATAACTTTATTGTTCGCAAGTGTTTGCTGGCAAAAAGGACTATGCCTTTAAAGATGAGTAAAAAAACGGCAGTAGCTCGTCTATGTCACTGCAAAGGGCAACACCTGTGGACAGTATTTAAATGCATTGATGTATTCGTGCATTTTTCAGGTTGACAAAGGCTGTAAGGACAGATGAAACGCGTTCCTGTTTCTTAAGCAAGTGCTGCTCAATTAAAGAATTATTTCCATATCTCGAGTGCATGCTCCTTCTGAAGTTGGAGTGGAGTGTGTTTTATACTATATATATATATATATATATATATATATATATATATATATATATATATATATATATATATATATATATATATATATATATATATATATATATATATTATCTACTGGCGGTCGCCAGTAGATAGTTATAGTTAGGACCTATTTTCCATAGGAAATCCGCGACATTCTATTTGAAATAACTCTTGCGTCGGTTGACGAATCTTCGCGAAATTTTCAAACTTTATGGCCCGCTCCGGTCCGCTCCTACCCTGAAAGTCTCAGGGTGATTCGTCAAGCGGGGCCGAGAAAAAGGGGGTCCCAAAACGTGTTTTCCCCATTCATTTTCCCATAGGAAACTTTAGACACGGCTACAGCCTCGAACTGCTGAACGGAATTACACCAAATTTGGCAAAGAGGTAGTTATTGGTTCAGAAAGAACCCTTTTGTTAAATGGTGTAAATCCGTTCAGTAGTTCCTGAGAAAATCAAAAGTTAAGTCACATATATATCTATGGCCGAGTAGGGTCCGCGTACCCTCCCGACCACGAGCTGCATGCTAATTGGCTGTCAAGTGGCTATCAACACTCCAAATCAGGAAGTGTTGGCAGCCATTTTGTCCCTCGGTAGAACCGAGAGACAGAAACAAGTGCGCAAAGCGCAAAAGGGGGCAGGGTAGAAACACCCTGACCCCCTAGGTCTGCTCAGGGGTCCCACAAGGACCCCCTGGGCAGAAAAAGCATTTTTTTTTAAATCGGCAGGATGCGCTCAGGGTGCGCGGATCCTGCCAATTAGAAAAAAACCCAGAAGAAACAAGTGCGCAAAACGCACAAAGGGGGCAGGGTAGAAACACCCTGACCCCCTAGGTCTGCTCAGGGGGTCCCACAAGCCCCCCCACACACCCCGGGGACCACCACCTCCCCGGGGCACTAAGAAATTTAAAATGGGGGTCCGTTTTGGACCCCCGAAGCCCCGGGACCACCACCTCCCCGGGGCTTTCTAAATGTGGGGAGGGGGCCACGCGGCCCCCTCTTGGAGCCAGTGGTGGCCCTGGGGACCGCCACCCCCAGGGCCAGCTCCTGCAGTGTCCCGGGGTGCCTACCCCCGGGACACTGCTGTTTGCAATGACAGGACGGGAGCCTCGCGGCTCCCGTCCTGTCATTGCAAACTTGCTTTGGATATTGGGCGAGAGCAGGAAACCTGCTCTCGCTTCCAATATCCAAGCAAATTGCTTTCCACATGGGGAGCAGCATCTTAGCTGCTCCCCATGTGGAAAGCAATGCCGGCTCCCGTAGGACACGGGGAGCCGGCGGGACTGTGGGGGGTTTGGGGACCCCCCACAGTCCCCAACGAGAGGCCAGGCCCCGGGGGATGGGGTCCCCGGGGCCATAAGTGGCCAGGAAGGGGGGCCACGCGGCCCCCTTCCCGTTTTTTTAAATTTGAATTAAAAATAAATAAATCCTCAGGCCCCGGGGATGGGGTTTCTGGGGAAAAAAGTGGCTGAGGGAAGGGGGCCAAGCAGCCCCCTCCCAATCAAAAAAAAAAAAAAGACCGGCATCGTGCCGGAGGCCCCGCCCTCCCTGCAGCACTCTGCAAACGCGCCCCTGGCGCGTTTTGAGAAGGGGAAGCAATTCCCCTTGAATACTGGGGGTCCCTGGGGGCAAACTAGCCCACCAGGAACCTCCAGTATGCGCCAGGGGCTGCGTTGCAGAGAGGTGTACAGAGGCCACGCCCCTTTTACACCTCTCTGCAACGCAGCTCTGTGGCGCTTTTTGGAAGTACATGGTGGGCTAGTTGGACTCCAGGGACCCTCAGGATTCAAGGGGACTTAATCCCCCAACTTAAAACGCGCCACGGGCGCGTTTGCACAGTGGTGAAGGGAGGGCGGGGCTTCAGGTGACATGTGTGCAAACAGGCCCCGTGGCGTGTTTTAAGATGGGGAATTAAATCCCCTTCAATCCTGAGGGTCCCTGGGGGCCAACTAGCCCAACAGGTACGTCCAGAAAGCGCCACAGAGCTGCGTTGCAGAGAGGTGTAAAAGGGGTGTGGCCTCTGTACACGTCTCTGCAAAGCAGCCCCTGGCGCATACTGGAGGTTCCTGGTGGGCTAGTTGGCCCCCAGGGACCCTCATGATTCAAGGGGACTTAATCCCCCAACTTAAAACGCGCCGCGGGCGTGTTTGCACAGATGTCACCTCAGGCCCCGCCCCTCCCTTCACCATTGTGCAAATATTCTTCTAAAATCAGCCGAAATACGAATTCCGATTTACTCACCTGTTATCAGGAGAGACCTCAGTGCTGCATCTTTCAGCCCAGTACTGATCCTGAAAAGTAATTTTAACCGTACTTACCAGTAACTTGAATTTCCTTCCATAGGATATCATTGCCTGCTTTTTGCTGAAAAAGTTTCTAAGTGTCGATTTTTGAAACATACAAATATTCCTCTAAAATCAGCCGAAATACGAATTCCGATTTACTCATCTGTTATCAGGAGAGACCTCAGTGCTGCATCTTTCAGCCCAGTACTGATCCTGAAAAGTAATTTTAACCGTACTTACCAGCAACTTGAATTTCCTTCCATAGGCTAACATTGACTGGTTTCACTTGGAAATTCTTCTAAGTGTGGAGTTTTGGAACTTTATAATATTCCTCTAAAATCAACCGAACTACGAATTCCGATTTACTCACCTGTTATCAGGAGAGAACCCAGTGCTGCATCTTTTAGCCCAGCACTGACCCTGAAAAGTAATTCTAACCGTACTTACCAGTAACTTATATTTCCTTCCATAGGAATCCATTGTCTGGTTTTCAGCAGAAAAGTTTCAAAGTGTCGATTTTCACAAATTACAAATATTCCTTAAAAATCGCCTGTATGACTTAAACGCATTCTTTCAACTGTTTACAGGAGATGCACCAGTGCTGGATCCAGGATCCAACACTGAGTAAGAAAAAGTAACGATAACACTACTTACCTGCTAAGTGAATTTCCTCCCATAGGATAACATTGGTGATTCTATGTGAAAAAGTTTCTAAGTGTCAACTTTTAAAATACAATAATATTCCTTAAAAATCACTACTGTAACCAAAACGCTTTTACTCAACTGTTTACAGGAGATGTCCCAGGACTGAATCTAGGATCCAGTCCTGTGGTTAGAAAAGTAATCCATAAAGTAACTAATTGCATTTAACTAGAAATTCACATTGAGGTCAATGTTGCATTGTGTTTGAAATTGTGTTGCCCATTGCAACAACTGTAACTACTGTACTTAAAACTCTATTGCCTATTTGCAAACTATTTAAACTAAACTAATTCATTCTGAGAAAGTATATTTTGTAATGTAATGTATAATGTAATTACAATGTAATTTAATAAATAAAATATCTAAAAATAAATAGTTTTAAAAAATGTAGTAAATCAGTATCCAAAAAATAAATATAACAATTAATACATTTAAAAATTGTCATTTACAAAACCTTTGAAATTCACTGAAAAAAACATAGGTTTCAGACATGTTATAGTTAGGAATTAGCATTTAAAAACCTTTGAAATTCACTGAAAAAACCATAGGTTTTAGGGACAGTTATAGTTAGAAATTAGCATTTAAAAAACCTTTGAAATTCACTGAAAAACCATAGGTTTCAGACACGTTATAGTTAGAAATTAGCATTTAAAAAACCTTTGAAATTCACTGAAAAAACCATAGGTTTTAGGGACAGTTATAGTTAGTTGGACATTGCACTCGTACAAAACCCGTGAAATTCCCCCGTTATAGTTAGTTCAGCTAACTATAACTCGCGCCCCGCAATTCACTACTGATGACGTCACATATTACATCACTCATGACATGGTCAGTGACATCACTGATGACATCACTGATGACATCTCAAATGACATCACTGATGACATCATCCATGTGATAATTTCATGCATCATCTCACACCCTAATATAACTTTTGATACACCCACTCTTATTTACAGACTGCCATTCTCAAAACCATAGACACTCCAACACCAAAAACTACATACCCACTCACTGATTCTTAGGTCTACACACACATCCACTCACTCACCCGTACACTCACTCATACTTACAGTCACTCAGTACTGGACTATCATATGCACTAATACACCTATATAAACACTCACACACCGCCACTCATCCATAGAGGTACTCACACACCTAGTCAGTCATGCAAAAAATTAATCACACACCCATTTACTCACCTATACAGTTATACACACACCAGCTCACTTACTCATACAAATACTAGCACATTCTTACGCTCTTATACAATAACTGATACAAGCGCACACGCATCCATACAGCCACTCTCACAATCACACACTCTCACTTATAGCCTTTTAAATGCTCTAACACATATATACTGCCTTTTACATATGTAGTTACTCGCACATGTACCACTGAGATATACATTCACTCACTAACACACCCATACACACACTCACCCACCCAAGCAGTCCATCACAGACGCACTCTTCAAATCATGCACCCAGTGAATCACCCACTCACACATCTATGTACAGAGTCGCACACACCCCACCCACACAAACACTCAGGCACCCATACAGATACTCAGACAACCAATCAATAACTCATATAGACACTCATGTAGCTATTCACAAACCCATGCAGCCACTTACACAGCAAAGACAGACGGATACAGACATTCACCCAGTTTAGTCACTAACCCATGCATTCAGTAAAATACGTTTAATCACTCACTTATACAGTTAGTCACGCACCTACTAAATCATCCATACAGACACTTATACACCCACTCATTCTTCAATACGCCTTTCCCTATATACATTAAAAATATTTAAACTTTACAGAAACACAGTCACTAGATGATGTCATCAGTGATGTCATTTGAGATGCCATCAGTGATGTCATCAGTGATGTCACTGACCATGTCATGAGTGATGTAATATGTGACGTCATCAGCAGTGAATTGCGGGGGAACGAGTTATAGTTAGCTGAACTAACTATAACGGGGGAATTTCACGGGTTTTGTACGAGTGCAATGTCCAACTAACTATAACTGTCCCTAAAACCTATGGTTTTTCAGTGAATATATATATATATATATATATATATATATATATATATACCTCTGCCCTAGGATTCCCACTTTTTTGGGTGTAGCATCATGTTACATCTCATACATATCAGCAGGAGCTTGGGGGCATTCCCAAGCCCCTCAAAGGTCCAGCCAAGGATTTAGTTGTGGATAGGGCTACAGGGGAGCTAATGGCCGCTATTTCTGCCAGCAGCTCCTCCCTTGCCCTGACCAAAACCCATGCCACTTTTTTGGTAGGTAGGAGTAAGGGAGTTGACAAAGATGGCAAGAGGAGCAGCCTAGCTTCTCCAATCTCCTCCTACCAGTTCACCAACCCTACAATGTCAGCTTTCCTCCGTATAGAGCAGTGATTCTTAACCTGTGGTCCAGGGACCCCTGGAGGTCTGCGAATCCTACTCAGGGGGGTCACGACCAATGTTCCCTCTAATTGTTTTTTTTGTTGCTGTGAGGCAATGTAGAGCTGTGTGCACAGCAGATTCATAACAGGATTCACTATGTGAGTGAGCGTAGCATGCTACCTCTAAAAAGAGTCAAAATGGGAGGAAGGATGCATGCATGAAAGTTATTTTTAAATAAGTGCTATGACGCAGCCAGTGTTGGCAGCATCATATCACTTTTTTATTTGTTGTGGCAGGTAAAGGGGGCAACATGGACAGCGAAAGGAGGGAGAGGGAGCAAGCAAGAACACAGACAGCAGTTGGGGCAAACAAGAGCATGGACAGTAGTTGGGGGCAAGCTACAACACGGACATCTAGAAGAGGGCAGGAGGGGGCAAGTAACAGCACAGAGTGGGAGGGAGCAAGTAAAAACATAGACAGCGAAAGGAAGGTGAGAGAGGGCAATCTACAACACAGAAAATGAGCAGGAGGGAGCAAGCAACAACACAGACAGCAGGCGAGCAGGAGAGAAGAGAAGTACATGAGGGTGCCAGATGGAAAAGACACTCTCTGGTAGAGTGCTTAAACTTTAAGAAAAAAGTAGCAGCTAATAAAATGAGCAGTGGAAGGACACAAATAATGCATGAATACTCCAGGGGAGGGACAAACACATGAAGAGGAAGGAAACCTACGGCAGCTGACCAATAAGATGCAAGCAAATGAGAGTGACAATGAAGCAAACCAATGGTAAATAATAGGTGGCCTCCAAGCCCGCTATATATAAAACAAAAGATCTTACATGTGCTGTGTGAGAGGCTGGGTCAGTATAAGATGTACACTTATGTAAGTGGACACCTTGCACTGATCCAGACAACCCTTTTGGTGATTGTAGTGGTCTTAGACAACCTTAGAAAGCTCTCTAAATGGTAGCTGTGGAGAGCAGCCTTCAGGCTTAGTCCAGAAGGAGTGTAAAGCAGCTTGTTTTACCAGAACATAATCTTTTAGGTATAGATTAAGTGAAAAAGAACCACACAGTATATTTATAAACATGTACTTATTATAAGACACTCACTAACACATACAGATATCTCCTAGCTGGAGATATACACAATGCAAACAATACTTTGCAATAGAAACAGGTAAGTAGCACAGAATACACAGTGGTCCCCAGGGGGAGACCAAACCATATACTAAAATAGTGGTATGCAAACCACGACTCGAGTCAAGACAATACTCAGAGGACGTAGAAGTGCCAGGGACCCACAAAACCACCCAAGGTGAGTATCTAGGAGCCCCACGGAGGTCGTGTGCAATGTAGGAACACAACTGCGTTCTCCGTACAAATCAACGTGTAAGTCATGGTTGCAATTTTAAAGAAAGAGGACCCTTCCCAGTGGACCCTAAAGAAACCCTGTGGATGACAAGAGGTTGGAGAGCCATCCCACCCATGGATACTTTAGGAACCAGGATATCTGCACCAGGGAAGCCGGGTGCATAGGTGTGAAGTGGCGTTGGAAACCGTTGTCGAACTCAATGGGAGACTTCGGAAAGAGGCTGCTGCTGGAGAAGGTGAAAGCGTCCGATGGAGCCCAAAGGTAGATTCAAGATGTGAAGAACCTGCAAGCAGAGGGGACAGAGTCTAGGCCACTCAGAAGTGACCAGGAAGCACAGAAGACGAATGCCCACCGATGTCGGGTGTTGCAGGAGAGCTGACAGTGACCTTGAAACTGCAGCTGTGTGGACCAGTCGATGCTGTGAAAGACCAGGAGCCATACACAAGCAGTCCCACATTGGATGTCGGGATTTGAGGGGTCGGTGTCTGGCGGGAGCACCAACAAGCCTTGGCAACTGCAACCAATGAAGGAGTAGATGAAGGTGCAATGTCGGGACCAGCAAGGTCCAGGAGACTCACCACTAGCAGGGGAGACAGGGCAGGCCTTGAGAAATCAGGGGATCCCAAAAGAGTTCAAATGTGACCCTCGATAGGACCCACAGGCAGGAGGCACCGGAGTCGCAAGAGGACTTCGAGCAGCTACCAAAGAAGCAGGCCCACGGTGCAAGCAATGCGGTGTGGTCAAATATTCTGGTCATTGAAGATCCTTGAGGTTGGGGCTACTTGGAACCCGAAGATCTTGATGGAAGAAAGCCAACAAGCCTTTGCAACAGCAAGTCGACGCGGTGCACAGGGGTTTGGTTCCTGCAGCTTTGATGAGGGATACTGGCCTTAAACTTGGTGAGAGGACAGGGCAGGCCTGCAGGGATGTGAAAAACCACGACCTGTGTTGCTGAGCCTTTTGAAGTCCGTGGGAGCCCAGGAACAGCAGACCTGTCAGCCTATTTGCGGTGCCTGCAGATGCATGGAAATGACTCCTTCACTTCAAGGGAGATTCCTTCAGGTGTCTTGGATGCCCACAGGCCTTGGAAGGTTTCCTGTATGAAGCACAGGAACAGACGTTGCAGCAGACGAGCAGGGCGAAAGGACCAGGAGCAGCAGGAGTCTTCCCGGTTGCAGCTTTTATGCCCAGAGCGAAGTCCAGCGAAGTCCAGAGTGCCCAGAACATGGAAGTTGAAGTGGTGTCTGAATTGGATCATGTCTCACAACGAATCATGGGACCCACCCTCAGGTAAGCCCTTAAATACCCTAAGGAAAGGGTTGGGACGATCCAGGGGTCCCTCCCTAGGGAGGAATGGACAAGGGGAGGTTCTCCCCTGCCCTTTGTCCAGTTTCAAGCCAGAGTGGGAGCCAACGGCTCCCTGAACTGGTTTGAACTCGACTATGCATGGAGGGCACCAAATGTGCCCCTCCAGCAGACTGAGTGGCCCTGGCAAGTGCTCCCACCCGGCCCCAATACACTAAACCCTGTCTGGGAGATGGTCATACCTCCCTGTGACAGGATATCTATTGTTCTGCCTTCCCCTGCTTGTGCTTGGCTCAGCAGCAGGAGGGCAGAATCGTGTCTCTGGTCGGCAGCAGCCATGTTGTGCTGTCCGGGTCTAGAAGACTGGTGCTGGGAGCACTGAGGACCTAATGGAGGGCCTTTACAGGGCTTGGACTCATACCTCCCACACCATTTACAGTGTGGGGGTATGATTCCAACATGTTTGATACCAAACATGATAGGGTTAGTTAAATCCAGTTGGAGATGGTCATCGCATAATGACGCGGTGCCCCTCTATATGTTATATGGATGTCTCACTTACAACCTGGGAGAATGGACTCCAAAGGCCGTAGGGGTGTCCTGCTCATGCAAAGGCACTCTCACCCATAGAACCAAGCACCCTGCCTTCAGGATTGAAAAGGTCTCCTGTAGGAGTGACTTATAGGTTTTAAGAGCAGTGACCCTGGATATAGGGAAACCTATATCTTTCGTAAGTGGTGCAAGCACCAGCTTACACAGGCTGAAATGTCAGGCCTGTAGTGATAGTTTGACTGGTCTCTTATAGGTGGCATAATATATGCTTCAGCCTATGGGGGACCTTTGGTGTACCTATGCCCTGGGTACCTTAGTACCATATACTAGGGACTTATAAGGGTACCCCAGTATCCAATCTGGGATGTACTTAAGTACTTACCATAACAATTTAGGGGAGAAAGCAGAGACACTGGGGTCTTGATTAGCAGGAGCCCAGTCAGACTAGTCAGAAACAGCATTACAGCAAGCAAAAAGTGGGGGTAACCATAGAAGCAGATCCTACTTTCCTACACGCTGTCCTAGGCAAGACCTAAACAAGGGTAGCATTTTCTGGTACTCATGTAAATCACTCCAAAGGCCCGTGGGCCAGGTTTGTGCTATAGAAATTGCTGAAAGGAAATTGTTTCTAGGTGTGTTAGCTCAAATGGATCAACCCATGTAAACCAAGACCATAACTCCTAGACTGCACAGGGCTGTTAAATTAAAATCCAGATTTCAGCATATTAATGGGATCAACATGAATTGAAAATGGTGGTCATTGAAGCCAGAAAGGGCTAACAAGAAAAAGGGCCAGATTTGCAAAGGCATTTTGTGTTCACAAAAGGTCTGATTTGTAATATTGGGTTGTTTGCACCCTTAAATATTGCCTTTTGGCATGAAATTGGTTGCAAACATATTGGTCACAAAGTGCAACCAGTATTTTGCAATCAGACCTTCATACATCTAGGCCAAGATCTTTAGTATAATTACTTTTTGATGTCATTTTACTGCCATCACTTGTGCCTAGCGCACTGCTTCCCAAATGTTTAAGAGCAATGACCCACTTTTGAGTATGACCAACTTTTGCGGCCCACCTAGCTTTAATGAACAAGAGGAGAGCGATTTTTTAATGTAACTAAAGCATGGTGTGTTAGCTCATTGTCATTTATAACCCTGGGCATAAAACTCCGCTCCGGTCGCGGAGTTTGTGGATTTTTGGCAATTCTGTGATCCGTGTATAGCACAGAGTTGCCGGAAAACTCCGTACTCCGCAACGGAACGGAGTTTTTTTTGTGTTCGAGCACCCAAAATGCATTTTCGTGCATGCGGGAGCGACTTACCAGATGCCTGCGATCGCTGATGGGATTTCCCATCCGTTCGCGAGCGCCACGAGATTTGCTAGCCGGCCGCACGGTCCCGCGAGAGTTTGCGATAGCAAACACACCATCCGTGCACGCCATCAGACTTCCGGCGGACGTTTTGTGAAGAACACGATCCCGAACATGCAGAATATGCAATCTGGAGATGGTTCTCTCCCGAGCAGCATCAAAACCTTCTCGAAATGATGATTTGGATTAAAAAAACTCCTCAGATTGACATTTGGCTGTACTTTTTTGTGCACAGAGTACTTTTTCTTTTTTTTTTGCTTTTATTTTGAAGAGGAAGAAAGTGCCCTAGAGCCTCCAACTTCCTGTTCCTGTCCAGCAGGCTCCCCCAGTGCTTTGTCCATCTCCTGTTCACTTTTTATTTGGATTTTGGAGCTGGAAGGATCTCTCTTTGTGTCTGCTGTACCATATATCATTAGATTTGAGGACTTTTGAATTTGAGATTTCACAAGTAAGTTTGAAAATTGGTGTTGTTTGTTTGATTAGGGCCATGCACCTAGATTCTTTTTAACTTTTCATCTTTTTTTAAATGTATTGTGGTGGGTGGTCTGTAGTTTCAGTAGGGGCCTAGTTGTTTCTTTGTAAGTAATTTTTCTTCTTTTATAAAAGAAACATGTTGCACAGTTCACTACATTTTCTCCAACTTTTGAAATCAATTTGTAATATTTATTTAATTCACTAGCCCAGTAGTCTGCCAATGGGTTTTGCAACCAATAGGCCCAGAGCTACTCATGGGTGCATGAATCAACTGTTTCTGTGGTGTCTGTTGAATTTTGTAAAGTCTGTGTCCATATAGGCCTGCTTGAGTTCAATGTTTTCCAGACATCCTGCTTGTTGTGAGTGACCATGTGGCTGGTGGCCATTTTGTGGTGGTAGTTAGTGTGCTTTTGCCATAGGCCTGCATGTCTTTCCTTTGTTTCTCTTGGCTTATAGTTATTGCTTCTTGTTGTGGCCTGACCATGTGGCTGTCGCCCATTTTGTGAAGGCAGCCAGTGTGCTTTTGCCATAGGCCTCCATTGTCTGTATTTCCTTTCTTGTTGTTGTGGCCTGGCCAGTGGCTACCAGCCATTTTGTGAAGGTAGCCAGTGTGCTTTTACCATAGGCCTGCATTGCCTGTCTTCCCTTTCTTGTTGTTGTGGCCTGGCCATGTGGCTGGTGGCCATTTTGGAAAGGCAGCCAGTGTGCCTTTGCCATAGGTCTGCTTTGCCTGTCTTCCCTTTCTTGTTTTTGTGGCCTGGGCCATATGGCTGGCGGGCATTTTGTGAAGTGGCAGCCAGTGTGCATCTGCATTAGGCCTGCAAGCCTACTTTGTGGCGGGCATGCCTTCTTGGTGGTTGTTGTTTTGCATGCAATTTTTTTCTTTTTTATCCAGCAAAAAATGTGGCACAGTTCAATACATTTTCTAATAAATTTGCAATATATTTGATTTGAATTGGTTCACTATGTGGCCTAATCTGCCAATGGGTTTTACAACCAATAGGCCCAGAGCTACTCATGAATGCATGAAACAACTGTTTCTGTGGTGTCTGTTGAATTTAAACATCATTTAGGGCATGGATGGCATTGGATTGAAAAATGCAAAATGTGTTTTTTTGGGGTTTTTCACTTTTTTATATATTTCTTAAATAAATGCCTTTGTTGGATATGTGCAGTTGTTGTAACTTGCAAACCTTTTTTTGCCCTGTGGGTTTTCGTTTTTGGCATTGTTGCATTAAAGCTGTGCTGTTTAGCATGCCTCCTTTGTCTGGCCAGTGTGTGAGTGTGTTTGTAATAGTGGGCCAGCAATTGCCTTGGCTGAGCCTCGCCATGTGGACAGGGGTAATTTTGTAAAGTCTGTGTCCAACTCCATATAGGCCTGCTTTAGTTCATTTTTTTCCGGGCCTTCTGCTTGTTGTTATTGTGTCTTGTGAGTGACCATGTGGCTGGTGGCCATTTTGTGGTGGCAGTAAGTGTGCTTTACTGCTTTTGCCATAGGCCTGCAGGTCTTTCCTTTGTTCCTCTTGGCTTATTGCTTCCATCCATTGTCAGCTGCAGCTCCCTGAATGCTGCATCCCACCTGATACCCAATGCCAAACCGGGACCGTTACATTTGTATTTTTGTTGTTGTTCTTCTTCTTTCCTATCCTTCCTGAGAGTACTTACAGTACACCATGAAAGCCCTTGTTGTCAAAGTCTCATAAATGGCTACACTGTATTATGTGTTTTTAATAACTGAGGTAATACATTTATTAATATTAATAACACTAGCAAGTGTGACCACACACTAAGTTATATATTATATTTGTTGGTTTGTACTAGTAGTAATTGAACCACAACAATGAATGCCACGTTTCACTGATGTTCTTCTTGCTTCTTTGCTTTAAGGTGCACAAAAGAGGAGGAGACATCACCCATTGTACTGCCAGACAGAAGTCCTGCTGTTCACGTCATGTGACGTGTGACCACAGACATCTCTTCAACTAATGCCACTGCGTGCTGCTGATATCTTCAAGATGGCCCCAAAGAAAGGTACCAGGTCCAATACCAAGAACATTGCCAGTGAGAAGAAGGCACTGCCACTTACCGAGACTGGTATGTCGCCCAAGACCTTTTTTGGGAAACCAAAAATTGCGCCTGCAGCAGCGGAGTCCGGGCAGCAAGCTGGGAGCAGCACCTCCGCAACAGTGGACCCACCCCAACAACCTAGGCCCAAGCCCATGTCTGTAGCAGAGGCAGCCAGTTAAATCACAAGTCCAACGCCAACGAGCAGGGATGTTGACATTGACTTATCATTATCGCAAAGTAGTACCTAATCAATGCAGGAAACTCAGATAAGTGGGCAACAACAGCCACAACCACCCCCAATAGTAGTTGTTCCTCTCGAAGTAGGGGCAGTTCAGGAGATCGAACTTCCTGCAGAGGAGAAGAAGAGCAAGCCACTCTTTCAGAAGATCCATAGTCTTCTAGATCCCCAGCAAGGAAAAGGAGAGTTAGTCCATCAACTTCTTCTGCAAGCCCCCTTCTGAGGATCTAGACGCCACTTAGAAGCCACCTCAGTCTGAGAGTGAGACACGCCACGAGACAAGGCTAGGGAAAAGGAAGGTTCCAGAAAGCCTTAGAGTTATGGAGGCAGATGTAGAAGAGGAGGATGATGACGAGCGAGTCGTCATGGACATTAGTCCCGCCCCAGTGGAGACCGACATTACCCCATCCCAAATTGCTGTGAGGGATGTGGCACGGATACCACCAACACAGATACCACCAACACTACCTCCAGCTTCCATATTTCACTGGCAGCGACCTACATCCACCACAACCACCCCAGTAGAAGTAGGAACTGCAGAGAGTCAAACGTCACGCCCACCTACCAGTCCATCCAACATTGCAAGTGGCACCAGCAGCGCCAGAAAATTGACCTCCCCAGTTTGGGACTTTCTTTTGGTTAGCAAGAAGGAGGCGAACTTGCTATATGCTCCATTTGTGGACAAGATGTTAGTCGGGGTAAGCTTGGTACAAACTTTGGTACCGGAGGCCAAACAACCCATCTGAGAAAACTACACTTGATCCAGTGGGGGGTGCACCTTAGCGGCCAAACAACTGCACCTGTTGTTGGTGGAGGGGATGAAGAAGAAGAAGATCCTTCACGATGGACGGTGAACAAGAGAGAAACATTTTCTCTGTTCCACAAAGCGGCCCTGTCCCCAGCAGTGCAGTGGTACCGCCCACATCATCATCAGCAACATTGCAATGGCACAAGAGTCAGGCTAAGACACCAAGGGTTCCAAGGCAAAAGAGTACTGCAACGAAAAAATGTGCATTGAGCACAACATCTGGCATCAAGAAGTCACCTGCATCAGTGGCACCAGAAAAAAAAAATCCAGGCTACCATTCTCAGCATGTTTAGGTCGGAGGGGCAGTACGAATGCAACCACCCAACGGCACATTTCTACAATGCAAAGCTGGCTAAAATGTTAGCGCTGGACCTCCTCCTTTTTTCTTTTGTGGAAAGGGTGGGTTTTCTTGAATTAGTGGCAGCCATCTGCCCAAAATGGAAGGTTCCGAGCAGGTCCTATTTCGCTAGAGTTGCTGTTCCAGCAATACATCACGACGTGCTGTGATTGCTTGGACAAGCTTTGCAGCAGAGTGTTGTTCACACTATCCACCTGACAACAGACATGTGGACCAGTTGCCAAGCCACTGATTACATGTGCATCACTGCACACTGGCTCTCTTTTGTGGGGGTTAGATAAAAGGTATCTGCCACTGTTGACACTGCTGGGATTTTGATTGCCACTCGGAAACATGCAACTGTAGCCATGTTCGCTATGGAGAAATCTCATACTGCTGCAAACATTTTTGGAAGACTTTGACAGCAAGGTCTTTGAATGGCTGTGACCAAGAGGGCTTAACATTGGTTTTGTTGCCACGGACAATAGCAGTAATATAGTTAAGGCGATGGCGGCTATTTCAGGGTCCTGTGTTTGGAGCACTGCATTAACATCATTGTTCAAGACTTTCTGAAAAAAGAAGACCCAGTCAGCAACTTACTGACCACCTGCAGAAGAATCTGCACACATTTCAGCCATTCTTTTAAAGCCTGAAAGCAGCTGAGGATCATTCAACGTGATAATAGAATACCAGTTAAAGCACTCATCCAGGAGGTGCTAACACGTTGGAACATATTACATGCTTGAACGTCTGTTTGAGCAGTACAGACCAATCAATGAATATGTCATGCAAAGAGGGGATGCTACTGTGAAAGGCATGATCATTGACATGGACCAATGGGGCCTAGTTAAATGCCTGACAGAGATGCTACTTCCTTTCGAGGTCTTCACACCTGAAGTCAGAAAGGAGGATTGTACTATGGGCCAAGCTGTCCCATTGTTACACATGCTACAGGAACAGCTGAAGGGGGTGTCTGCAATGTATGCAGGTGTGGAGGAAACAAAAGAAGCATATGAGTTGGTGGAGAGCTTAACCCTTCGCTTATCTGAAAATACAAGGGTGCATGAGGCATTGTGTCATCCAACCATTACATTTGTGCCACAGTTCTTGATCCACGGTACAAACCATTACTGCACGCTTTCATTCCTTTTTCAGATGGGTATGTTGCCAGCTACAAAACTTGGATAGCTGTGCAAGCCAGTCTGCTAGAAAAAGAACGTCCAGGAATTGGAGGCCCGCTCCTCCAGGGCACAACAAGTACTGCAGGTCAGACTTCAAGTTCAACTTCAGAGCCTGAGTGCAGAGCAGTTGGCTCACAGCAGCCAAAACCACCAACAACACCAAGAACAAGAACAACAAGAACAGGAGCATCAGCCCCAAAATCGCACAGGAATGGTTTCTACAGGCAGGGCTTAAGTCCAGTGCTGAGGCAAAGGCAAAAGATGCGGAGCAAAGCGGAGCACCCATGAGCATTGAGCGGATGGTCCAGGCCTATCTGGATGACCCAACAGATGTCTACTTTGATCAAAACCCATTGCTGTATTGGTATGGGGAAAGGCGCCAATGGCCAGTGCTCAGCAGGCTGGCGATAAACTGTCTGGCTTGCCCTGTCGCAAGTGTCTCTGCTGAGCATGTTTTCAGTGCTGCTGGTGCCATTCTGACAGTGGGAAGGACCAGTCTCTCACCCCAAAAAGTGGAGAGGTTAACCATGATCTAAATAAATCAGCAATTTTTACCACCGGATTACACCATACCTGAAGTTGCACAGCAGGAAGATGATGACAGCGACTCAGGTCATGGAAGTAGTGTTTTAAGTGACCTACTTCTGGGCGAACCACCAGAGTTTGAGGACAAGCTCTACTTCCCTGACAACTAGGCTCTTTCAATTTCCAATTACTTTCTTTCTTTTTTTGACACCCCAAAAAAAGAACAAAAAAGAGATATAGCTAAGGAACATTATTTACTTTATTATTTGTGTGTGTCACTGTCTTTCTGGTTCACAAATCCATCCCCACAGTCTTACTCTTTTTAATGCCGGATCATAGTTGCAACTGTGTGCAGTAAATGAAGAAGTAAAGTCCACTCCTGACTCTCCCAAAAGCCATTTCCCTCAAGCCAGACATTGGATGGAAAATTCAAACAAATGTGTGCCTGCCTCCAACCTTGGGCTCTGACTATCTATCTATCCTTTCATAACCTAATGGTACTGCCCCGGAAGAACAGGTAAATGATGGCATGCATTGCAAGATGAGTGATTGTTGTTTGTTGTGAATGTCTATTCTACAAAGTGACTCAAGTCAATCTTTCCCTTCTTGTTGTTCAATAACAAAATTGTATTACTACAGGCTGATCCATCGCATTTTGAGTCGGGACTGGACGAGTCTAGAGGACTCACTCGGGAGTCGGACACTGTTGGTATGGACTGGTAGTTGGACACCATGACCATACTCGCAGTCAGAGTCAGGTCAGGAGGATCAGAGATGATTGATGGAATAACTCAGGGCGTGAGCGTGACTACTTAGAGAAATGCCACCAGAAGAAGATGGAATTTTTCAAATTCACTGAAACCAATCGATTTGTATGATTGATGATGACTTTGAAGTGGCCTAAAGGTAAACAACAACACAGACTAGACCTACATGTCTGTGTAATGGTGGTAGGCGGCAAGTGTGGTGTGACTGACAGCGATGCATTGATTTTTTTACTTCATTTGGAAAATACTATGTTGATGTGTATACTATGTATATGTGCTCATTGCTGTCTGGCTCAAATCTGAAGCTAAGTGGCGTTTGGGTGGGGGTAACCTGTTGTTGGAGGTAACTGCGAGAAACAGAGTCTGATTTAGCCATGCTGCCTCTGAAAGTCTTCTTGTTGCACTACTTATACAGTTTAACTTTTTGTTTCCTCCTTGATTTTTCAATATCCTTTTAGTTTTTTCATCAACAGTCCCTTTACCCTGCGCCATACTGGAAAAACAACTCACACTTACCATACCAAACCGCATCCGCCAGACACCCAAGATTCATGGGCGGACAGTCCAATAGGAATGCGTAGATGCAACTCCCAATTTATACAGTATCTTTTTTTCTCTTCAATCATTACGACTGTGTGTGTTGTTTATGTTTGCTTATTTTACTCCTACAGATAATTTTATTGTATTTGCTATCTTTCAAAGCCCGGTACAACAGAACATAAATATAATGTATGTAACTTCGGTCTCTCTGGGTAGTAGACAGACAATTGCATAATTAATATACTGCCCTGTACTTGTCTAGTACCACTCACCATCATGCATGCATTTCCTTTTCCTCCCATAACAGATATATGATGATCGGCTGCCAAGATGAGTGTTGTCCATGTGTAGTGTTTGTCTTTGTCAAACCTTTCCCACAAATCCCCCTTCCCAACCATTCATCAAACCCCTAACCCTCTTCCCCCAGGCTGTGTGATTTATTGAGGTGTGACTTAACAATTTTTACACCATTAATTGATCACACACTTGGTGGGGCAGATCAATCAATCAATCAATCATGTCACTTATAAAGCGCACTACATACCCGCGAGGGTCTCAAGGCGCTGGGGGAAGAGGGGGGTGGTGCTGCTACTGACCCAAGACCTACTGGCCAGTAGGTCTTGGGTCTGTCGGAGGTTGGTGGGGAGGATGTTCCAGGTCTTGGCGGCGAGGTGGGAGAAGGATCTGCCGCCGGCGGTCGTTTTCCGGATGCGGGGGACTGTGGCGAGGGCGAGGCTGGTCGAGCGGAGCTGGCGGGTGGGGGTGTAGAAGCTGAGTCGTCTGTTGAGGTAGGCTGGTCCGGAGTTGTGGAGTGCTTTGTGTGCGTGGGTGAGGAGCTTGAAGGTTATCCTCTTGTTGACAGGGAGCCAGTGCAGGTCTCTCAGGTGGGGTGTGATGTGGCTGCGTCGGGGGATGTTGAGGATAAGACGTGCAGAGGCGTTCTGGATGCGTTGCAGCCGTCTCAGGAGCTTAGCCGTCGTTCCTGCGTAGAGGGCGTTTCCGTAGTCCAGCCTGCTGGTGACGAGGGCCTGGGTGACTGTTTTTCTTGTTTCGGTGGGGATCCACTTGAAGATCCTGCGGAGCATTCGGAGGATGTTGAAGCAGGATGAGGAAACGGCGTTGACCTGCTTAGTCATGGAGAGGGTGGGGTCGAGGATGACCCCTAGGTTGCGTACGTGGTCGGTGGGTGGCGGGGCTGTTCCCAGTGATGTTGGCCACCAGGAGTCGTCCCAGGCTGAAGGGTTGGAACCAAGGATGAGGACCTCCGTCTTGTCCGAGTTCAGCTTCAGGCGGCTGGTCCTCATCCATTCGGCGACGGCCTTCATTCCTTCGTGGAGGTGGGCTTTGGCGGTGTGAGGGTCTTTGGTGAGGGAGAGGATCAGCTGGGTGTCGTCGGCGTAGGAGATGATGTTGAGGTTGTGCTGTCGGGCGACGTGGGCGAGGGGTGCCATGTAGATGTTGAACAGCGTTGGGCTGAGGGAGGAGCCTTGGGGTACGCCGCAGATGATCTTGGTGGCCTTGGATCGGAAGGGGGCGAGGCGGACGCTTTGTGTTCTGCCGGAAAGGAAGGATGTGGTCCAGTCCAGGGCCTTCTCTTGGATCCCGGCATCGTGAAGGCGTGTTCGTAGTGTGTGGTGGCAGACCGTGTCGAAGGCGGCTGATAGGTCCAGGAGGATGAGGGCTGCTGTTTCTCCGTTGTCTAGCAGGGTCCTGATGTCATCGGTGGCGGCGATGAGGGCGGTTTCGGTGCTGTGGTTGCTGCGGAAGCCGGACTGGGAAGGGTCCAGGATGTTGTTCTCCTCGAGGTAGCGGGTCAGTTGTTTGTTGACGATTTTCTCGGTGACCTTCGCGGGGAACGGGAGCAGAGAGATGGGTCGGAAGTTCTTGAGATCCTTGGGGTCTGCCTTGGGTTTCTTGAGTAAGGCGGTGATCTCGGCGTGCTTCCAACTTTCCGGGAAGGTTGCTGTCTCGAAGGAGATGTTGATTATTTTCCGGAGATGGGGCGCGATGGCTGTACTGGCTTTGTTGAAGATGTGGTGAGGGCACGGGTCTAGCGGTGAACCGGAGTGGATGGTGTTCATGATCTCGCTGGTGTCCTCGTCGTTGATGTTGGTCCAGGAGAGCAGGCGGTTGGTGGTTGTGGGGGCAGTGGTCTCGGTGGTTGCCGGGGCGGTCGTGGTGTTGAAGCTGTCGTGGATGTCGGCGATTTTGCGGTGGAAGGAGGTGGCCAGTGAGGCAGATGTGGTGAAAGGAACACAACAACTCAGTGCAGGGTGAGGAGGATCTTATTCTTAACTAAGCTCATATAGCCCACACTGGCAGTATATATATTATACAATATCCACCCTAGCACAGTGTATGATATTTTTTTCAGAGGAACATCTCATTGCCAGCATCATCATTCAGGCACTGTATTAATTTGCGTCTAAGCCGGTTAAGCTTTTCTACTTCGTACAGTTCATAGTAGCTCAACATTGTTCTGATTAATTCAATTTTTCATTGCTTCTCATACTCTCTTCTTGTGTCTGAGACTGAGTCTGTTCTAGTAGTCTAGTCTCTGGTGACTGTCATCAAGCTTGCATATAATAACGGCATTAACCTCGTTTTTTTTATTTCAGTTTGTTAACTTCACTTTCGGTGAATAGCCCCCACTCTCCGAGTCCTTATCCTACAGTTCTAGTTCACCTAGGAGGGAGTGGAACCTCGCTTCAGTTCTGATTAGTTTGCCTTCAATATCAAAAGAAACGCTAGCAATGCATGCTGCTACTACTACCACCACCATGATGGCACCTTGGGAAACCATGGAGCCCTCACTTCATCTAATCAGGTAAGAGAAGTGAACTGTGGTTGATTGATCATTGTTGAACGACAAACATTCTATACAATGGTAATTCACCCCCCCACCCCCTCCGAGTCCTTAGGGGTTAATAATAATATACGGTAGTAGCAGAGTAGACTGCAGAGACTAGGAGGAGAGAGTAGTAGGACAAGGGAGGGTACCAAATCACTATTTTGTTTACACTATCAGAAGATTTTTTAAACTTGCTGCAGCAAAGGCAGCACTGAGAAATAAAACAAACAATCACTAACCCCACCACATTTTAAAAAAATCATTCATGATCATAAAATATAAAAGTATGAAAAGTTTATTATTCCCTGAACAAAATACCAAACCCACAACTGGCCCACCCCTCTCCCTAACCCCAACCAATGTTCAAGTAGTGTCCAAGAAATGTCCATTAATAAAGAAAAACCCGACAATCCGCCAACTCCCACCCACCCAAAAACAGATTAAAAAAGGGGCTGAAGAGAGCACTAACGGCGGGTGTGGAGCTTCTGGAGGTGCCTCTCCACCCGTTCCTGCCTGGCTTCAATATCCGCCAGCCTTCGCTCAAACTGGCAGAAATAAGGGGGAGCAGCAGTGCTGGTGGAATGGTGGCGGCAACGGTGGGCACCCATTCGACTGTGGCAACGGTGTGGTAGGGTATTTGTTGGGGCCTGGCTGGGGCCTGGGGCATCTGCAGCAGCTTCTGCCTCATCCTCCTCTGCCACCAGCCGCTGGTACTCGACCCTGATGGCCTCCATTTTCCGCCGCCGGATCCGGGCTGCAATATTCTGCCTGGTCGGTGTTTTTGGAGTAGCAGGAGTAGCTACATATCAAGAAAGAAAAAAGTCAAATTGTAAACAATGCTCTTAGCAAAACACAGAGAAATTATGCCATGGGTATGGAGGGAGATGATTGATGATGGGTGGGTAGGAAGGATACATAATGTTGCACTTGAAAACTACTGTGAGTCCAGGGAGTAGTTTGAAATACCACCTCCTCAACCTTTTGAATAAAAAAAACCTTGGAAAAAACATTCCAGGCAAGTAAAGGTGAGACGAACACCACTACAGAGGAGCACCATAGTTGCTTATTCTCCTTCCCAAGGATTTTTACATTCATCATTGCATTGTTTTTCGAGTATTTTATTTTTTATTCTTCACCCTTGACTTTGCTACTCACCACCATTTACATTTTTTACATTCTCTCAAGCCACTCTTCACCATTGAAACAACCCATCCATCCATATAGCCATCCATACAAAGTTCCAAACATGGCTCTCTGTCTCACTCTAGTCTCATGATCTCAAGTACAAACATTTCAGCAATATACATTTGTCATTTGACAATTACCCACCCATGTGTCCTTAAGTTTATTTCAATCAAAAGAAACCACCACAGGATTTCAATCACCCACCCAGGCAGGCATCCTTTCACACATACACTTTTACCCAACCAGGCAAGCTCCCTACCCGTATACCAACCTTTCATCCATCCTTCACCCACCCATGCATCCTAGCTATCAGCCACCTATAGTACTATTTATGCATCCTGCACTTTCACCCAAGCATCCTGTGCTTTCAGTCATATATAATACTTTTCATCCAACCTTTCCCCTTCCATCCATCCCTTTTCCAACAACCAATAGTTAAAGGTCTTGTTCATGAAACATTTTCTACTGAGTTGAAGATAGGAGCGGCCATTAGCTACTCAGCTCAACTTCAACTCCTGCTGTGTTCACCTGTTGTTCACAAGTCAACAAGACTACACCTTTACAGTGACCTTATAATTATAATTAATTGTCAATAATAAGCAAGCAATATGACTTACCACCGCCTGCCACTGCCGCTGGCTCACCCCCTTCTGCTGCTGCATCTGCAGAATGGCTGGCGCCGTCTGTGCTGGCCCTGGCACTGGTGGTCGGTGCGGCAAAAAAAAATAAAAAAAATACTATTTTCCTAAAGGCCAGATACACCTCCCCCTATTAATTGTTTTATAGCAAAATAAAAAAACACCACACACATCATTCACTACAATTTGGATACATTACAGACAATATCTTCTACAGAAAATATCAGGTTGGGCATTTTGTTGGTGGAAAGTTTAAAAAAAGCCTGAAGTCAAGACAAGAGACAAGCTGTTAAGGAGTGGCTGGAGCTATTGATTGATGAATCTGATGTTTTGAGAAAAAATAGCATGTGGCCTTGGTTGGCAAATGCAATGGGGTCCTCCTCCTTGTAATTCTTCTCAAACATGGTGCACAGCCATCAGTTCACCAACTGCTGCTAATAATACTAGGCCTAGCTAATAAGAAGACACAACTTTGGGGTGTCCAAAGTGACCATTGCCACTCTCTTGTTTTAGTGATTAAGCCTTCTCATCAATTACATGCGTAGAATCCCTTACTTGGGCAATGGGCATGCAATCTGCATGGCAGAGGAGTAGTAGTAGTAGTACTATGTGACCAATGGGTTCTCTGAGTCTTAGAGTACCACCACTAGGCAGTCCACAAAAGGGTAGAGGGAAAGCTGACTTAAAAAGCAGAAGAAAGGAAGATACAGACAGACTAGTAACTAGAGACAGTTTGACGTAAAGTAGAGAAACTTGAAATATAGAAAATAAGTAAATAGGATAATGCAGGGATAACAAGAATTTAGAAATGGATACATTGAAGAGGATTTGGAAAAATAATATAAAACGGGTAGAGTCACATTATTCAAAAAGGAGCAGAAAAATTAGGGGGAAAATATATTAATGTTAACATCAGAAGGACTTACTGTGTCCAGCAGAGCCATCGGCCGAGGACCTCTGAGAGGCACCTCCAGCTCCAGCTCCAGGACCGTCACCCACCTCAGCCTTCTTCTTGCCCCTGGATGCTGATGTAAAACATAAAGACCAAAAAAGATTAGTGGTAAGAAATAATGTCTCCGCCAAAATATATTTGACAGGCAGAGGCAATTGCAATAACATTGAACTTTTTAAAATCAGATCAACTAGTAGCACTGGCCAAAACCCTGCGCATCCACAGAGCCAGAGCAGGTGGAAGATCCTTCTCTCACATTGCAGCCAAGACCTGGAACGAGCTACCAGCAGACATCAGACGCGCCCCCTCCCTGAACACCTTCAGGAAGACCCTCAAGACCTGGCTCTTCAGCTAAATAGATCTGCGGACCCCCCCCCCTCAGCACCT
This sequence comes from Calotriton arnoldi, assembly GCA_963921515.1. NCBI lineage: Eukaryota > Metazoa > Chordata > Amphibia > Caudata > Salamandridae > Calotriton > Calotriton arnoldi. The sequence goes on along the minus strand of CAWUFW010010855.1, from coordinate 562,604 downwards.
TGAGACCCTCACGGGTGAGTAGCGCGCTTACAATTCCCTGATTGATTGATAGTAGTAGTATATTACGGACCGTCCCATCCTATTCAATATTTCCAAAACCTACCTACCTAGTCCACTCCTATTCCAAATTTAGTAAACTGCATTTTGGAATTACTAATAATAAATTGCAACAAATCATGATGTTTGCTTCTTTTCAAATCTTATCCGCAATCTCTCAGTCTCAAGTCAACCACCTTTGACGGGCCAGAGTACTAATCACTAAGGGCCTTATTATAATGATAGAATGAAGTCGGGCGGACGCCATTGTGGTTCTGGAACCGCCCGACCTTAGGTCGGCGCCGCGTTCACGATGACCGCACTTGTCTATTACGAATCTATGCGATTGCCCATTGGCCATAGGGTGGTCGCAAACCTCCATTTGTCAATGGAAGCTTGTGTGGCAGGCAAAAAAGGCCTGCAGCACAAGCTTCCATTGAAAAATGGATGTCATTGTTCACAAACATCCCTGCACCGTCCGTGTGGCACTGGCATGCACCATGCGGTTCGAAATTACAAATAACTAATTACAGAACGTCTTACAAAATCATCCCTAATCACATCAGCCCAAGCGAGTGGCAACAAGTACGATTCAATAACTAGGTTAGGTGGGTAGCGCCAAGTAAGCTAAGCACCTGTCTAGAATAATAGATTTTTACATAATATTTGAAAACATAACTTCCCTGCATTTGAGCAGCATGCTTGCTGTTATTTGGGAAAAAAATATTAGCTATACAATAGAACACACAAGCAATAATAAAAATGTATAATTTTAATAATTACTCACCTAGCCCCGCAACCTCAACACCTAGCAGGTCCAGCAGGTCCTGCTCTCGGTCCAGGATGTCAGACAAGCGGTGCACCAACTGCTGATGGGTGCGCCGGACCCCAGAGCAACGATAAACTGCCCGGAGCACCCTTGCCCAGCGCTGCTGGCGCTCCTGCCTCCCGTACCCAGACCCAGGCCTGCCGCCTGCTGCCAGGGTGGAGGGGGGGTGGCGCGGGATATAAAAAAACAGCGCTGCTACCTCCACCATGGAAAACAGGGCACAGGCTGCACCCCTGCCTGGCGCCGCCTTCCGCAAGGGAGGCGGCCCTGCCTTGCAGCGCCCTTATCTGCCATGGGGCTGGGGGGAAAGAGAGAAAAAAAGAAACAGGGAAAATGAAGTAAGGACTGGGTAATAATAAGGAAGTAGGAAAGCTATAAAATAAAGTACAAAACTCACCAAAACCACACAGTAAAGTAGAAAAAAAACACAAATACACACTTAGAAAGACAAAGGGTAAGATAATAAATAAAAAAGATGGGAAAAAAAGTTTTAAAAGCCAAGGATTACAGAGATTAAGGAAGGATGAAAAAGTAGGCCCCAGCACTATAAACAGAGTAAGAAACAAGATGGACGCGCCCATGTGCGACCGAGTGGTGCAGTTCGCGTGATATTTCCACCTGAACATGCACACAAACGGACGTGACAAGCAACTCCACCCGCTCGGGGAACTCCGCGTAGTGTGGTGGAGTTTTTTTACAACTTTTGCGGAGTTCCGCGTAGCGCCGCTATGCGAACTGCGCTCAGGCTTAGTCGTTTACAGAGAGCATATTTCCATTGAAATGATCACTAAATTTACACAGTCATACAGCTTTAAACTATATTGCACACAAATGATAATGTGTGGAAATCGGATTTCGGTCAATATTTACTATTTGTGCAACACAGAGTAAAGGGTCTTGATTTGTTGCGATCCCATTAACATCTTTGTTTCAATCACACATCAGAATTATACAGAAAAGTGTTTTATTTTCGCTTTTCTAACTGCAGAATTTATACAGATTATTTACAGGTATTCACATTTTGTTGTGTGCTATGAAAAAAATTACATCATACAGCCTTTCCTATTTTCACACTTCATGTACCCAGCAAGACCGGCCCATAATTAACTTTACTTTTCTTTCTCCAACTACAAACTGAAAGGAGTTTATAAACACCAGTTGTGTTAAAAAACACATAAGCAACGGACGACATAGCCTGACTTTTGACCAATGTGTTTGAAGCGCAGCAAACGTGACAAGATAAAAACAGAATTTAAAGCCATCTTTATTTATAGCTTGGACATACCATCTTTGATAAAAGGCTTGAAAAACATTGGCCTAGCACTAAAATTAAAGGAATGTGTGTAAAATGTAGAATGGTAGAAACAAAAAATAGTCTATGCTGAAAAAGACAAAAAGTCACTCTCTGTAATGCATATATACTTTAGATTTACAGTGCTCTCCTCATTAGGTTCTGTAACACAACAATGCCACAACAGTTTCAGCCCACAGTAAACTCCCTGGAAAGGTTAAATGTGATACATTCTACTGTGATTTAACTAAAGAGATCCAGTTACACCCCTGCCCTGTTCTTTTTATGTCTGGGGCCAGTGTCTTTGTTCTTTTTCAGATGCGTGTTGATTTTCAGATGCCCGTAAAGAGCTGTCCTGCTGATAAGCAGAAGGACCCTTTGTAATGCGCTCTCTAGAGGCCCCCCTGCACGGGGATTAATGACAATGCGCGCGGTTGCCCAGGCACGCTCTCTTGAGGGAACAGTGGTCACGACTGCTTAGAAAATTAAATATTATTAACAGATTAATAAAGTGTATGTTTATGAAAAAGGAAAATGTACAGTTGAAATTTTTTAAATGTCTGCAAATGTAAAGGAATTTGAAATTTGAGGCTAAAAATCAAGTTAGCATCCTTAGATTGTTTCATGGGAACAGTGCAACTGCATCAAAATAAATATAGTATGGAGGATGAGTGACCTCAATTGAAGTTAGAAAAGCTCCAACATTCCTATTAACATTTTTATTCTTTTTATATTTGTTTGTGAATTCAATTAATAATTTCATCATTTGTACATTTGTTTTGAAGAACCAAATTAATTAGGATGCAAATTATTTAGATTAATAGCTGTATGTGCAATGATTAATGTAAAATTTAAAATTGAAATGAGACACATTTTAAATGTGCAAACTGCACTAGGCAGACATAGTTATTTGCATAGGCCACTGAAATGCTTAAATGCAAGTTTTCTTTTAGCTAGAAGTGAACTCCACAATGTCTAAATGTGCACAATGGATTTTAGAGAACTGACCTTAATGTGACATGCTTAGAAATATTTGTCATAACTGTAGAATGTTCCGGTTTAACAACTGTATTACATTTAACTAAGAAACATACGATTGTGATAACTAAACTTCCTATTTATCCCCTATTTCACATAATGCTTGAATAGAAAATAGTTGCACATTTTTAAAAACAGTATTTCTTGTTCTTGTTAATGAAATGCATTACTAAACAGTATTTTTGCAAGTTAATGTTTCTCTCCTTTAGCATAGTTCATTGTTTCCGAGATGAAACATTAACATTAGAAGGTTGTTATGTTATGTTATGTTAAAAGTTCTTGTATAGCGCACGTACACCATGCGGTTTAATGGCGCTGGAAGGCAGAAAGAAGGTTGCAGAAAACTGAGGTTAGGTGTTAAATGATTGAACAAACAAACGGGTTTTAAGCATTTTTCTGAACTGTGCATAGGAAGGAGTCAGTCTAATCTCCGCGGGGAGAGAGTTCCAAAACTGTGGGCCTAGGACAGCAAATCTAAGGCCTCCAAGCTTTTTACGTTTAAAAGAGGGAATGGTCAACAAGTTTTGGTGAGAAGAACGCAGATCCCGGGAGGGGATATATCTTAAAATCCTAGATGAGATAAAAGCAGGGCTGCAACCGTGAAGAGCTTTAAAAATGGTGCAACCCAGCTTGAAAGCACACCTTTTGGCCACGGGAAGCCAGTGTAAATTTTTCATTATGGGAGTCACATGCTGCCATTTGGGTTGATGAAAGATGAGTCTGGCAGCTTGGTTTTGAACCAGCTGAAGACGTCTTAGTTGATAAGAAGGAATGCCACAGTATAAAGAGTTGGCATAGTCCAAACGGGAGATCACCAGAGCTAAGATGACCAAGGTCAGGGCTTCCCTGGACAGAAATCTGCTGATCTTCCTTATTCTCCGTAATTGGAAGAAACTTGCGGAGACTACTGAGCTTATTTGGGCATTCATTGATAGATCGCTGGAAATCACGATGCCTAGGCTTTTGGCCGAGTCCGCAGGCTTCGGGGGGTTACCTAAAGAAGATGGCCAAAAATTGGAATGCCATGGATTGGAGGGACCAGCTGTGAGAATCAGCTCAGTTTTATCGGGATTCAACTTGAGTTGGTTGAGATTCATCCAATCACTAATAAAGATCATAGTAGATTGAAAGTGAGTAACTGACGATAATGACAAATCAATTTCGAACACCAATTGGAAATCGTCAGCATAGTTGAATGTCCCAACCCTTTTTTCTCTTAAAGATCGAATTAGAGGGAGAAGATACAGATTAAAAAGGAGGTGGGAGAGAGAGGAGCCCTGAGGGACCCCACAGGTTAGTTCCCTCTTGTTGGACGAAAAATTTGCCAACCGAACTGCCTGACAGCGATTACTAAGAAAAGAGGAGAGCCATCTCAACGCCAGACCCTGGATCCCGGCACTTCTGACACGGTCAATCAAGATATTGTGATCGACCGTGTCAAAGGCTGCTGACAAATCCAGGAGAACCAGGGCCTGGGGGATGCCGTTATCGGCTCCTCTTCTTAGTTCATCCATAACAGTAAGTATAACTGATTCAGTGGAATGGACAGGTCTAAATCCTGCCTGATGAGAATCCAAAATCTGGTGGTGTTCAATAAATGAACTAAGACAGTTGGCGACATATGCCTCGAGGACTTTGCCTAAATAAGGCAAAAGGGAAATGGGGCGGTAATTACTTAGAACTGACGGATCCGCACCAGGTTTCTTCAAAATAGGGACAATTTCCGCACTTTTGAATATGTCGGGAACCACACCGTGTTTAAGTGAATTGTTAAGGAACGAAAGAGGGGGGTCAGGGCAAATAGAGAAAGCTTCTCGAAGAATATAAGGGGGGCAACAGTCAGTGGGGGAACCATAGTCAACCTTTTTAAGTAAATCAAGAAAGGTCTCCTTCGAGATCAAAGGATGTTCATTCTGACAGATGTTTGAGTCAGATAAAGGGAGACTAGATGAGGGAATGCTAGCTTTAATGACTGCGATTTTCTCAAGAAAAAAGGAGTTAAGGGAGTCACAGAGGCTTTGTGTAGGAACGGGTTTTGGCATGATCCTCTCTGGTTTTGAGAGCTCATTCACAATAGAGAAAATTTCTTTGGGTTTATTGGATGAATTCAGAATTTTATTTGAAAAATAATCTTCCTTAGTTCGGAGGATCTCCTTTTTGTATTCTTTCTGGAGAGCTAGATATATAGCCCTCTTATCAGGGAGATAATGATGTCTCCAACTGCGTTCGGCCTGTCTTAAAATGAGTTTCTTGTTTTTTAAATCATCAGAAAACCAGCGTTGAGCGTCATGAGGTCTTAAAATAGTGATTTTCTTAAGAGGAGCAATGCGATCACTGACCCGCTCGAGCCAAGTCTTGATGCTCTCTGCTTGGGTTTGAAATGCCTCCTGTGCAGATGGAGCCGTGTTAATTAGTAAGGATCTAAATTGATCAGTATTCATACGTCGCCAATTTCTTGACAACACATTCCTAGAATGTTGAGATTTCAAGGGGAGGGCATTAGTAAGAGAGAAGGTTATTAAAAAATGATCAGACCAAATACAGGGGAAAATCGATAGAGTAGAGATTTCCAGATTGGATGTCCATATTTGGTCAAGGACATGACCCTTTATGTGTGTTGCCACATAAAGGCTAAACTGTGTTAGATGCCTATGGGAACGGAGGCCTATGAATCAATCAATCAATGAAAACGAGCTTTATTCGATTTTAAACATTAAAATCATAAAAGCAGGCATAAAAACATTTCATCTAATATCTGGTATATGAGATTTGTTAAAATACATAAGATACAAACCAGTTCCTAAAAAGTTCTTACAAGTTCATTTAAACAATAGATGGTTCCAAAAACAACAAAACAAGACTTATATTACTATGCATATTGTATCCCAGCTCCCAACACAGTCATTCTAATATGATTAATATCTGACAATTAAATACAAAGAGATTTCCTAGTTCTAAGCACACTTTTAGGAAACCCACCATGGAACCAGTACCGTAAATATTTCCTAACATCTGTAAATATAAAAAAGCAGGGCGACATTGTCTCCATCCTCCGTGTTTTAGTAAAGGTGTTACCCATCTTCGCCTTTCATTAATATATGAATCAAAAAGCTACATTCATAAGATGTCTGTAACAAACTTTGTGGTAAAACATTGCAAGCTGCATGTTATTTCGTGGGAAATGAAGAGCTAAACTCACTCTCAAACGAATGCTGTTGCCTGATTGGATCCAAAGGGGGAAGACCTGCTACACATCTTGCAACATTATTTTTGCCTTTTATATTAGTGCGCATTAATAGTTAGAGAGGAGCCATTTTTGCAGACTTTATCCTGCTCGCTTTTCCACACAGCTATTCCCAGAGACCCATTCCCTTGTCCCTTTTTGACAGTTGTGGCTACCGCTGCTGCTGTTCTTCCTTTGCCTTACTCTTGATGCTTGCGTTTGACAGATTGCTACTGGAACTATATGCTTTTGCTCAAGTTTTTGAGACTCGGCTGAGTTTCATTAACTACTCTTGATGGGAAGTTTGACTGCTTTAATTAGATTTTGAGCTTTATGCTCTCTTCATCTCACTCTTCTCCTTTAAATTCAAACTCATCATGAGTTCTACTAACTCTAAAATTCTGGTCCTGTTCTTTAGAATAGGGTATTTGTCCTTTATGGAACACACTTGAGGCATTATTTGATGATTTTTTTCTAACCATATTTTTATGAGATTTCTGTAAAAAAAAAAATTTAAACATATTTATATTTGCATTTTGATACATGAAAAAATGACAATCAGCACTTCAGCAGGATAACAACAACCATAATCTGCATTAATACTAATAATGGGGGAGGCTGTACCCACAACCACCCACCCATATATACAATGATGAGCATTACCCCATCTCAGACTATCAGTCCATAGGCTCCAAGAATGTCTCCCGCTATAGCCTCCATAGGCCCCAAGAATGGCTCCCGCATTAAAGGGGTCTTTTCATCTCAATCAATTTTCATGCTGTTCTGGTTCATCCTACCTGATAGATACCACAGTATCTATCGTCCATGCCCTCAACCTAACAGTCCCTCTGGGGTGGGGGGGGGGTGTTTCTCCTGGGAATCAGGACACAGCATATGGCCATCTATCAATTCACTGTGCTCTCCATTAAAATATAGGAGGAACTATTGTAGTGGCCAATCGAAAAAAGTAACTTGTATTAACAACCATAACAAACCCAATTGTCTTCAAAGGGAATCCCTACTGTTCTAAGTTGGGGGTCTATGGGGCTACACCCTGTCCTGCAACCCTATGTCACCTTAGTAGGAACGGAGTGGTCCTGACCAGGGAGAGCGGCGGGGGTAGCCCAGGCGAGACTCCACTCCACTCCACTCCACTGTCTCCAGTCTTTGCATTCAGTTTTGGGCTCGGGGGATAAATGGGCATGGGGCCCCCTTCACACGAACATGTGTGGGCATCAGATGGTTCAGTTCTGAGCATTTGCAGGCATGTAGTTCCTGTATTCCTCCTTGACAACTAGGAGTGTCTGCCAGTCCTATCCTCACCATTCTCATTATCAGGGGCACCGTCCAAGTCAACTGTTGGCCTTTCCCAGTTCTCTAGTATCACTGACCACAAGCCTGCAATTGGGCACCTATGCACTCCTCTGTTATCTTCCCTAATGAGGGCTCTCGGTTCCGCCCTGGCCAATGTCGCAATGTCCCACACCCAGCCTTCTAATGGGGGGCCCGCTTTATATTTCCATACTAGCACTATCCGTCTCCTTGCCAGGACAAGGGCCAGGTCTATAAATCGAGAACCCACTCTATTCTGCTTGGGTCTTGAGAATAGTCCCAGCAAGCAGACGTCCAAGGAGCAGGCAAGTGGACGGCCCAGTGTCCCAGTCAGTCTACGCACTACCTCCTTCCAAAATGGACACAGTCTGGGGCAGCTCCAAGTCATGTGCTCAAAGTCTGCATCCAAAACTGCACACCTAGGACACGATCGCACATAGATCGCTTGAAGCTTATGCGGAGTCAAATAAGTCATGTTCAGGAAGTTATACTGGATAACCTTCAGCCACATATTCCTAGAAATCCTCTTGGCGTATGCCAGGACTCTAATCCACTCGCGTTCCAACAGTTCACTCCCCAATATGGCTTCTCACTTAGGCTTAAGGGTTGTAAGAGGCCATCTGGTCATATCCAGCAGTGCTCCCCTAGAGAACCATTTCACCAGGTGTCTGGTGTCTCCCATAGTCAACAATAATTGTATTGCCCCATGCGTCTCAGGTTCGTCCCTACTACTAGACCACATGTCGTCAAATGATCTCGTAAGTGCTTCGTAGGTCAGGAATTGACCTGGGGGCAACTCATAATTCTCCACCAGGTCCTCTAGAGAAATTTCTGTAAATGTACTTGAATTTATTGACTAATCTAAATAAAAAGAATAAAAAGAATCTTACTAAACTCTTAATGAGAAATAAACTTTTAAAACTAATTTAAACTCACATCATTGATTGAACTTAGTATTGTCACTGTGATTGAATTTATGATAATTTAATAGCTCTTGGTTCAAAACACAGTGGCAAAGATCCGTCACCTTCAGCTAGTGCTACTCAGAAGTCAGCGTGGAAATGGGGCTTCACCCTAAAATTGATAGTAAGAAAAGGTTGTAACATATTATTTACATTTTGCCCCACTCCACGCTATCAGTTTGTAGAATGCTTGTTTCTGTATTTTTGTGTATTGTTTTTTAGGTTCAAAACATTGAAAATGCTGAGCCAGGGGTCCTTGGCTTCCAGTAATGACTTAGTGGGGGGTCCTTGGCTTCCAATAATGATTCAGTGGGGTCCCCGGGTTCCAGTAATGATTAAGTGGGGGTCCACAGAAGTCAAAAGGTTAAGAATCACTGGTGTAGAAGAAAACATTTCTCCTTTGTCTATGCCAAATTGCTCCGTTGCATGTGTGTTCCAATTATTACTTGACACATCCAGAACCTACACAATGTAAACTTTGATGTTTGCAAATTGTTCCACAGAACCCTCATACTTGACATTAGAAGTAACAACTAGTGGAAATAAACTTTCAATCATTCTTTTTTTGCTCTTTGAAGGCTTATTCTGCATGTAAAACGATTATTTGGATTTAAAAACTGATTCCTGATTATGAAATATTATATCAGTAAATTAAAGTTGTAGTTGTTTTTTTCCATCTTGAATAGATATTTAATATATTGAACTAACTTCCAAGCTAATGAGGGGTTTACGGTCTAGGAGATAGAGATCGATTTGAAGGTGAGGGAGAATTTACCATATGGTGATAGAAGTTGCACAAAAGCTGACAATGTGGACGAAGAAGTCAAAGCAATGAGGACAAGTTAGATGCTTTCACCTCTAGAAAGATAAAGGTGGACCCTTCAATGGGAAAGATACGTAATGGAGTGAATACTATTATAAGAAACGCAGTGAAGAATTCGTGAAGACCAAACAAGTACCTCACATCCTCAGACAATGAGATGCATCGAAAACAACATACTTCAAATAAAATCAAGGCTAGTGATGCTGCAAAGCAATCATAGAGAAGGACCACTACTCACTCTACGATTTTTGCACGAAAAACAGAGTGGATATTTGAAGAGTGTTGCAGACGACTCCCTGCTCTCCAGGCGGCCAGACGTACTTTGCTATACATCAGACAGATTGATTTCTTTGTAGTTGTCAGGGACGTTGTTTGGCGTGATAGCGAGAAAGCTATGCGTAATAACAGCGAATAAAGTGGTCTTAAACAGTAGCCAGGGTCGTTTAAGGTAAACAACCATACTATTGTTTGATAGCGAATAATGGGAATTCGAGTCGCATTCACTGAAAATTAACATGCAGTAACTGCAGCGGCTTTTCGAGTGAGGAATTCCCTGGCTTCCCATTTTGAAAATCTGTATTTACACTCAATTCAGAATGATTCTATTGAAAAGAGTGAAAATAAATGGGAAGTCATTTCGAAGCTTTGCAAATGAAGTGGATAATGCCTTAAATGTTCACGTTTTAATGTTTTTTTGTGGTGGATATGGGTTTTCCTATCAAACTGAATCCCCGAAGATTTTAAGGATTGCCAGTTGATGATTGGGGTCCATTAGGTGATGAACAGCCCTATTTACTTTTTCGATTAGTGTTTTTAGCTTTATAAAGGTTCATTATAGAAAGCTACTTGGTGTTTTGATTGCAAGGAGAGCTATGTGTACTAACTTTGAAAATGCAGCTTTATGAAAAGTTTTTCTTTTTAAAATGTTGTTGAAGGGGTGCCTTATGTAGAAATGCAAACACGCACCCGGATAATATGGCAAGATTGTTTGAGCCTCATTGAGCAATTTGTAGAATGACGACTCTCCTGAGCATGACGAGAGGATCTGTCTTTTAATAAAGACACCGAGGCCAGCGTTATGCAACAGTCCTTTAATTGCCACACCTCAGCAGCGCCTTTAAAGCTTAAAATACAGGGCTCATTTCATTCATTCATTTGACTTTTTTCGAATATTAATAAATAATAATAAAAGCGCAATTAAGAAAAAAGAAATACAAATATCACGATTTAGTAATATTAGCCACACCACTCATAATTTTGTTCGATTAAAGAAGCATGGATTTTCGATAGTGCATATGTTTTAAGAAAAGGTATTAAAAAGTAATATATAAAATTAATTGTAGAAGAAAACACCAAACTGCAACAGTGTCTGTGAAGAATATTCATTGCTGAGGCACAAAAGCATCGTCGATCAGTCAAATTGACCCAAAGGGAAGCAAAGGTAGCTTCTAATGCTACCCAGGCCCAATCTGGTCAATAATGATTTTTTAGGTCGAGCATTCGAGACCTCTTGTATATACCAGAATCACTTTAGCATTCTCTAGATTCCAGTCCATAGAAATTGTCTTCCACGAGCACCCGTAGACAATAATATTTTTTTCAAATCTTGTATTTTCAGTGATATGATATGTGATATGACCACTGAAGGCCTTGATTTTATATTAAAAACAGAGCTTTGGACTATTCCATTTCCAGCTGAAAGGCAATATTTCTCTCCATGTGTTCCCATACCTGGCGTGTCACGCAGTTTGGTGCTTACTTTCCCTCCATGTTACAGAACAGTAGATGTTTCAGCACCCAGGCTAGTGTGCTGCATAGCTAAATACATATAAGGCCCCAAAGGCGAGTCCGATTGCATTGCAAATGCTCCTCTCATCGGGTGTTGACTAGGGAAAATAGGGCTCTATCTCTGTTGTGGTTTGTAAGATGACATATTCACGTAAAATTGTTTATTTCAGTTCTTTAGCCTCTCTCTTCATAAATGTATATGCCCTACATATCTTTCCAATTCTTGGTATGTCTGCCTTAGTGATCTGATACGGCAAAGTATACAAGTCAGGTCTCCTGATGGCATCAGAGATCTGCTTTATGTGCCTAAACTAGGGAATCTTGTAGCCCAGTTCACATGCAAGACAATCCACTATTACATCTCTATTAAGAGAAGCATGCTTATTGACTCACACAGAAAATCACAAAAGCATTAGGACCAGTCGCGGCTGCTACCTGGAAGAAACAGTGGGGAAGGTGGGACAGGGGTGCGGGGGGGGTCGGTTTTAAAAAAAAAAACACTTACCTCCTGACCGGCCCGGTGGCCGGCCGCTGCTGCCTCTACTGCGTCCTGTTCCTGGCTTCTTGGGAGAAACAGAAAGCAGGAAGCACCAGGGCTCCCACGCTACCCGCAGTCAATCAATCTGATTGATCTGAGCACCGTGACACGGCGCTCAGCCAGGGGCTGGAGGGGTGAGCATGTTCTCCAAGCAGGCTGTAATGCAGCCTGCATGGAAAACAGGGAAAGTGCGCATGGCTGTTTTGGGCGGCTTGAGAGGGACAGCCAAACAATCATTGTGCACTTAGGAGTGTCTACCACTCTGCCCCTGCTCTGCAGCCCGCCCCACCCCCTCACACAACCTGCCACAGCAGGAGGACAAAATAAAATGATAATAGCATTACGTTATTATCATTTTCTTTTTTCCTTTCTTTTGCTGCTTCATGGCAGTGTGGCGACGCTCCTCCGCCTTAGCGGAGAAGCTGACACTGATCAGGGCTAATTTTATAGGGATCTTCTACATAACTAAAGTCTAATTCTTCATGAAGGAAATAATAAGAACTGCAAGGGGGTAGACCTTGTAGGCACCTGCAGAATTAATTTTCTTCGATCTGAAGATGGCTTCTTGGGAGAAACAGAAAGCAGGAAGCACCAGGGCTCCCACGCTACCCGCAGTCAATTAATCTGATTGATCTGAGCACTGTGACACGGCGCTCAGCCAGGGGCTGGAGGGGTGAGCATGTTCTCCAAGCAGGCTGTAATGCAGCCTGCATGGAGAACAGGGAAAGTGCGCATGGCTGTTTTGGGCGGCTTGAGAGGGACAGCCAAACAATCATTGTGCACTTAGGAGTGTCTACCACTCTGCCCCTGCTCTGCAGCCCGCCCCACCCCCTCACACAACCTGCCACAGCAGGAGGACAAAATAAAATGATAATAGCATTACGTTATTATCATTTTCTTTTTTCCTTTCTTTTGCTGCTTCATGGCAGTGTGGCGACGCTCCTCCGCCTTAGCGGAGAAGCTGACACTGATCAGGGCTAATTTTATAGGGATCTTCTACATAACTAAAGTCTAATTCTTTATGAAGGAAATAAAAAGAACTGCAAGGGGGTAGACCTTGTAGGCACCTGCAGAATTAATTTTCTTCGATCTGAAGATGTTTAGTTTTACAATACTCTTAAATGGTGGCCTCATAGTTTAATATCGGCAGACATTTGTGCTTAAATATTTCCAATCGGGCTGCAATAGGTTTATTCCTGACTCTCCTTGCAAAGTTAAATAAAGTGCCAACAGACAGATTAAACTTCAAACTCCTGTCTGAGTGGCACAGTGACCATGTGCTGGAGGAATTGAATGTTGTCCCAAGCTCTTGGAAGTAATTTAACTTCCCAATACATTTACACTTGATGGAAATAGAACTGATTGTGCATTGCTTTGGGCCACATGCCATGTAGTGAGTGTTAGAGAAATTTGTCTCAAAGTCTAAATTATCCATAAAGTTGACAAAATTGTCAATTAGACCCTTGAGAACTGGGAGTTCGGGACATTAAAACAGCATCATTGGCACATAGAGGAACCAGGACAGGAGCTGAGTTCATTTTCTTCATGCCCTTTCTAGTTGAAATCAGGAACATGTTCAGCACCAAACCAATCTCTGGTCTTAAATTCTGTAACTTCTTCAAGGATACCATTATAACTGCATTCTGGGTGTCCACTTGGGAATGCCAAAAATGCCAGTGACCTTGTAGAAGTAATCATTGACTTTTTTAACATTTATCACAAAATCTAACTTCTCTAAAAAACCAAACTTGATTCACATGAAGAAATTACTCCTGTTGACTTTTTGAACTTCCCTGATTGTCATCTAAGCAAACTATATTCCTCACACCTCATTTTTGCATATAAGCTACTATTGGTTTCATAACCTTTGTTAAGGGCCATAGGGCTGATGATAGGCTGACTGGTGAACACACAAACCAAAAATGCTTCCAAAGCCACCAGAATTGAATATTACCTTGACTCTGATTTGCCATGGGAATGATGAAATTAAAATAATTGAGGGCTATGTCTGCCAATCTATTTTCCTCCTGATGGATGTCCCTCAACACACAGATTTTCTCAATCTTTAAATTATGATATACCACAACTCTGTAATGACACACTTCGCCAGCAACTGCTGTTCCTCCTAACATACCTCCCTTTCCTGACCCTCTGAAAAATTGAACTCTCTCTTCGTTCTTTCTCTTGATGAAGCACCTGCAGTCACTCCAGTCTGTACCCGTGTATTGTTTCCAAGATACTTTTCATCTTTCTTAATCTTGTCCCAAGATTGGTAGAACTGTCCTTATCTCCTTCACACATTTACTAAGGGAAGAACCCTTCTCACACCTGATTCAGCTTCCAATGATCTTCCATTATGCAGGAAGAAACCAGTTGCCGCTTGCCAGCCATGGGATTTTCCTCTTCCTTGAGACTGGTAATGGGACCTTCCACAGCTGAGATAGCTTCCCCCTTTTCTAGCCCTTCCAAAAACAACACTGGAACAAAAATTCTTCTCATGGCATACTGTGTGTTCTCCAACATAAGCAAAGAGATAGATGGAATGCTTGAATAAATCTCAGCCACTGGCAATTGCTCTGGGCCACACCGGGTCTGTCATTTTTCACCCACCATACCACAGCAGTGTAGACCCAGCCACATGCCAATCAGCCGTCACCCTGCTCCAATAGGGACTGTCCCTCATGAACTACCAGGCCAGGTCCTCCCCGAACTTTAACACAAGCAACCCAAGACTGATTTTGCCCTGATTAGGGCTCATTAGTCAGGTATAGCTTGATTCCATTTGAAGAGTGAGCATGGGACCCATGTCTGGTCATACCTGTCACTCTTAGGGTGTCAAATGCAACAACAACAAGGTGATGGATGGAATGCTTAAATTGATCTCAGCCCTTGGCAATTATTCAGGTCCGTATCCCAGTCCATCATTTTTTGCCCACCTTGCATCCTCAGTTTATACTTAGCCATATGCAAATACATTTTACCCTGCTCCTATAGGAACAGTCCAGCCCGAACTGCCAGGCCAGGCCTTCCCTGTACTATAGTGCAAGCAACCAAGACCAGTTTGCCCTGATTAGGGCCCATCAGTGGGGTGTTGCTTAGTTTCAGTGGCAAAGTGAGCACAGGATCCACGTCTGGGCATACCAGTCGCATTTAGAGCATCAACTGTAACAACAACAAGGTGACTTATCGAATGATTGAATTAATTCCAGCCACTGGCAATCACTCAGGGCCGCATCCCAGTCCATTGTTTTTCACCCACCAAGCCACCTCATTTTAGACCCAGCCATATACAAAGCAGTAGGGACAAATTTTCCAATATATTTAATCTTTCCCCTCCAAATAATAAATACATAGGGCCCCATTTGGAGTGTAGTGATTAGGGTACTCCATTGCTAATGTGATAGAGTACTCTGTCCACCAAACCCTTTGTCTGCCTGCCTCATTTAGAGACAGGCAGACCATAGGTTTTCCATCGGCGTAGCTTACCTTGGCTCAGTCTTTGGAAAACCTCCTCCAAGAGCCCGACGGAGTAGAGGCCATTAGAGAATGGTCATTACACCACCTGCCCTATTAGGAGTGGATCGTTTAATGCCTTTTTTCAGGTCCGTCAGCCCCAAGAAAACCCTGGTGGTGAGGGACAGAAAATAAAAAATAATGACACCCACACCCTGGGAGAAAACTGTCAAAGTGTGGTGGTCATTAGTTTTTTGCTTTTCTGAAATAAACTCCAGATTTGGGAGTTTGTTTAAGAAAAACTAGAACTTTTGAAAATTTTGGTGGATGGCCTTAAAAGCCTACGGCGGTTGTCTACCAAACATTTTGTATAGTGAAAGGAGCTGCCATCCTTTCAATGTACTGAGATGACCGCTGGGCTGGTGGTCATCCCTAAATTTGATGGATGATAGTCTATCAGGATGTGGCGGTAATATTCCCTGCCACCCTGACGGATAGAGTACCACCGGCAAATGCTAAATCAGGCCCTTAGTCTCTGTACCAGTATCCTTGTATCGCATTTTTCCTAACTTTGGGTTCATCTACATCAAGGCAGCTTTCCTTTGTCAATGGTATCAAAGTTGCATTAGTGGATGCAGAGCTTGAGCCTAACAGGTATGAAGCCTCTCTAGTAGAGCTGTGACTGGGCCCTTAACTATTGGTGAAGCACGGGTCCTGCTCATGGTCAAAATAACTGATAGCGGATGTAGGGCTATCAGAACACAATTGAGGGCATCCACACCAAGAACTGACATACGGGGTGTGCTATAGCAGAGGTAACAGGCTGTGGTCTCCCAGCAGCATTTAAGAGGAATCACCTTGAGAATCTGATGCTGTGAGGCTCTAGAAGTATCTCAATAAAGCCCTGATATAACAGTGGTGGACTAATGGAACATGGGTAGTGGTAGTTTGATTTAAATTAATTGCGGGAGAACAGATGGAAGTAAGCAAGAGAGTGTTCACCACCTCATTGCGCACTGGGACTGAGAACCATTCGCATTGCCGAGCTCACTAAACATTGAAGATAGGAATCTTCTTGCATGCCGCTTGCCAGAATGATGTTTGAGGATGCCAAGCATTAAGACTATCTATGGGTGACAAGATTGTTAAGAAAATAATATAAAGAAAACTGCAATACTGGCCATACAGTGAATAGAATACCCATGGTCATAGAAAGAGGAAGGCTCGCAACTGAGAGTGTCCTCAAGCTAATGTGATAGAATTCCTGAGGCTTGGTACATATGAGGACCTTCATGTGATGTTAATGTGAATGGTTCACTATGCTGAACCGCGTCTTATGCTACAACTCGGAACTGCTGCATATTGTTTTATTTTTCCCCAGAGTACACTGCCCTTAATAATTTAATCAATTACAAGTATGCTAAACTATCTGACTGTTCCCAACAGCTCAATGTCAAAATACAAATCCCTTCGCAGATGTGGGTGCTGGAAAGATTCATGAGCGGCCGACAGTGCACTAGATACCATACTGGGGCAGTTTCCCCCAATCAGAGGATTGATTAAAACTGTTGAGGACACAACATCTCTAATGATTTCTGAGATAGAGTCCCTGAGGACTGATATCATATGAATGGGAAAGGGACCCTTGGAACCTCAAGAAAGAGGAAAGCAATTTAACTTGAGAATGGAAGTCAGAGGGATAATCTTCGATTCTCAGGTATCCCTGAGACAATCGAAGGAGAGGACATCAGCTTCTTTAAAAAATTCCAGCCTGATCTCACAAACCTGCAATTGGACCCACCCATGGAGTTTCAGAGGGCATAACAAGTGTGACCCAGAAATCAGGACATGGTGGTGAAATAGAGACAAATTATTGCTTGTATCCTTAGACAGCAACAGGCTAAATAGTTCCTAACTGCCACCAAACATCATGTACCTTTTGATATAAAAACCAGATGATGTTCTTCTTGCATGTTTTTTCTAATGATACAAACAAAAAATTCAAGATGTCCTTTGTGCTCAGACGTGTCTGACAAAATGGTACATTAAATTTGGACTGTTGGAACCTGCCACTATGCTGGTGAAAATGAATAGTGAGACTACAGAATTGTATGACCCCGGAGAACTTTAATGACTGATGGAGCACCCTCAGGATGAACATAAATGACAATTTTACATGGAAAAAAGTGCATAGGGTCAAAATAAATTATTTTTTCCGCGTACGTAAGGTACAATTGATAGTTCAGCCCTGGATGGAGTACGGTTGCATGTTCACTTTTGGTAAGACAGAGAAAATAATGGGTGTGGCCGGCACATGTAACAGCGGTGGGGCGGGGGCGAGATGGTGGAGGGGGAAGTGGACAGACGATGGGTTAGGGAAAGTAAAATAAAAAAAAATAAAAAACACTTACCTTGTGCTCGCCGCATCGCTGAGTACTGAAGCTCAGAGTATGATGGAGGGTAGGTGATTATAGGCAGGGCCAGTGGAATTATTTGTTTCCATGGTCATGGCTTTCTCCACAAAAATAAGAATTTGTCACATTTGCAAATTCTTCCACAATAATTTGAACATGCTAACAAAATTGTAATTTAATATCCAACAAATCATAGCTTGTTAGAATTTCAGCACACAAGGTATGGTCATGCCTCACTTTGCAAAATGTACCTCATCACTTTTTCTGATTACTGTACTGACACATTCAAAGTGTTGACAAATTTACAAAGATAATGTAAACATCCCCAACTGAGAGTCTTGAGAAAGGAATGCTGTCAGCAGCAAAAAAGAAAATCCATTAATATTTCAACACAATTTGCACCCAATTAAAATATTAATTCCTTCTTTGTCATAAGTATATTTAGTTTTAGAAATCACAAAAATGATTTTTATTTGATAGATGCTTTTCCTAAAGCAACCATTATTACAAGAGAGTGCTCAGAGATTATAAGAATCCAGTTGTAAGGATGAAAGTACCCAGCACCCAGTGCAGCTACATCATTCCAACCTGTTCTTTCTTTTTTCCTGTACATTCCTCTGTCTTTTCCTTGCTTTTTGGCTATAGTTTCTGGGGAGCCTGATGTAGAGGGACTGCTTACACTGCAAATTGGTGTTCCTCAAGGACTCTCTTCGATGTGCCCTAAGTAGAAGTGATCCTGTGTTGGCCTCTTCACTGTGTAGGCTCAAAGTAGTATGCCTCATTGAACCCTCTGTAGTTGTCCTGACTGGTAGAAGCATTTTATAGTTTTTGGGATGTAGAAGCTGTCCCTAGTTGAGATGCTCTTGTCCCAACCCACTGGAGTCATGTGGCTTGGGACTGAATGGAAACCTTTTAGTTTTGTTTTCTTCAACTCTCAAGAGTTACCTCACCGCCACCCTTTCCATGGTGGGCTCACTGCCATGGATAGGGTTGTGGTTAGGCCTGGGCGGTAAATTCTGTTCCGCTCGTGGAATTTGCGGAATTTGGGTAATTTCGCGTTCCGCAGAGAACGCGGAATTACCAAAAATTCCACGATCCACGGCTTCGCGGAATTTTTTGCTTGTTCGCGCTTTCAAAATGCATGTTCGCAAGATATTTCTCCCCAAGCACGCAAACAGTGTTCGCGAACAGAAAAAAAGCATCGCGAACGGGCGGAAAAAGCAATTCCGTGTGTTCGCGGAACTTTTGCGTGCTCGCGGAGATTTGTTACCGTTTCGCGGAGCTTTGCGTAGCGCGACTATGCAAATTCCGCCCACCCCTAGTTGTGGTGAGGAAACTCGTAATATGCTTGGTGATGAGATCTCATCAGTGATGGCATCAGTGATGTCACTGACCATGTCATGAGTAATGTAATATGTGAGGTCATAAACAGTGCATTGCAGGGGCATGAGTTATAGTTATCTCAGCTAACTATAACTGCTGAATTTCTCTGGTTTATACGAGTGAAATAACATCCCTGTAACCTTTGTTTTTTTCAGTGAACTAAGGTTTTTCTTAATTCTGTTTCCTAACTATAACGTCCCTGTAACCTTTGGTCTTTTCAGTGAATTTCAAAGGTTTTTTACATGCTAATTCTTAACTATAATGTCCCTTGTAACCTTTAGTTTTGTATTTTCAGTGAATTTCTAATGTTTTTGGTGCACCACTTATTGTTCTATTTGTCATCCATTCATTTAAAAAGTACACTAATCATCATATTTCAAGATATTTTTGATTTTTACAATGATGTCGTGATTGCCATGAACAGACCACAACTACTGTGTGCTTTGGAGAAAGTATAAAACACAAATATTGACATATTTTAGATAACGTTTCAGTGTAGCTCTGTGGTAAGATATTAATTTAACTTTCTCCTTTGTAATTATTTGTCTACATCAAAAATCCATTTTCCTTCTTCACAACAACACTGGAGGTCGAGATGATGTAAGTAGTCACAAATTCAAATGACAAAGTGTAAAACAGATATGTAGACATATTTTACACAAAGTTTGAGTCTTGCTGTTTAGTAACATATGATTTAACTTTATTTTAACAATACATTTGTAAAAAACAACAGTTTCAAAAAATAACTTTCAACATCAGACCTCATGAATACAACTTAACTACCAAACACCCATCAAACTAGCCACTGTCACCCAAACTCATTTTGAAAATTGTGCTGGTTTGTAATTTTTTTCACTAATTCTACAAAAATAAAACAGAACCAAAAGAACCAAAGGAAGAACTATAACTGGTTAACGTTGTTGTATACCAGGAGGACTCAGCTGCACATGAACAGTCTTCTGATGAAGAACTAGCAATGAAGAAACATAGTATAATTTGGGAATTTTTTCTCTATTCTATCCGGTAAATTGAAGACCACAACTATATTGGTGAGGTGCAGCATACGTGAGAAGACATTATCTCAGGTCACAGCAAAAAAATATTTATGTGGTATAACAAGCATGTTGTTCCACTTGAAAACATTCTAGATGGAGCAATTTAAAATTCTATAGAGAAAAAAAAGGAGAGAGATCATCATTCTCCAGGTCTCCCACCCCTGCTCTTGAAAACAAAGTTCCAGCTGAAGTGCAGAGACGATGCAGTGAAATGTCACCAGAACTAATACCTTTTGCTACCTTCTGCATGAACTATAACACCATCGTAACACCCGGGAAGCAGGCTGTGGATGTAATTTTGCAGAATGTGAAAAGCCACACTTGTTACGTTTTTTTATTTTTTATTGCTTCAGTTCAAGCACAGCGAAAAAATGTAAACAAAGAAAAATGTATTAGGATTTCATTTTGAACATTAGGCAACAAAAAACAAGATACAATGGTGAAGTGGAGAAGAGGCTTCTTAGATACAACTTAAGGCTGCTGGTACTATAGTACCTGCATTTAGCTTTTATCTGTAGTAACAGAATGTAGTCTTGTAATATTTTATAAATTCCTTTCCTCCAGTTAAAAACTGTCTTTTATTTCTAACCACTTGCTGTAGACAATACCCCTAATAGGCAGAATAATGTTTCAGGAATTCATAATTCATATACATTTCAACACAATACCACATTTTGTTATCCTAAATAGTACTTAGAACTTCGGTTATAGAAATAGCAGATATGTTTGTTAACTTTTTATGTAGTCTTGATTTGAATGACATCTCTAAGTCATTGTACTCTGTCCATCCTCTTTGACATCTTTAATATATGATGTAGTGTGTAGAGTTTATATTAACTCCTTCATGAAATATGTTTTCTATAGTTGTTAAACTTCTTTTTGAAATGGAACTTTGTCCAGCAACAAAATGGTAATTTCAGTCACTAATTTACTACCATCCACTCTGCATCATTGTAACATGACTATGACATATTTGCCACAAGTTTGTAGTAACAACATACAAGTACGTTTAATCTGCAGTTTGTACAGGTCTTTTCTTGATGGGAGTTTTTGGTTACATTTTTAAAGGCCACAGCTTTACAATCTGGTAACGTCAAGTAGAGGAATTCCCAAAGTTTACAATTATTGTTCCATGTATAAATTAAACCAAATAATTCATTGATATTCACATCATCTTCCTCTAATAGTTCTAGCATTACCATTAAAAATTCTTGAGCATCCTGCTGAACATTTTGAGAAAAAACTAGTAATCTACCTTTTAGACCTTTCTGCAGCTCTGTTGGTGGTAACTTTCCTGTCTTTGGCTCCATTCGGACTATAGCCTGAAATGGAAGTATACTTTGGATAAGAATTCACTCATAAACATTTAAACCTTGAAGTGGTTCTGGAATGGCAACCAGTACTAACGTGTTATGCACAGCTCTAGCACGCATGTTATTATCAACTAATTTATTGTAACAGTACTGACATATAACTTGCTGTGTGGACAAGACAAAGCGTTCCTCTAGAAATAAGTACACAACAAACTTTTATCAGTTATCATTACTGTCCTTTTCACTTTTTAAATACAAGTCAACAGTCCGTATTTGAATCTTGTAGTGAGTGTGTTCGACAACATATACAAACATACTCTGGTTTTTCAGAGTACACTTCTTCAAAGCTATCACCTATAATACCTGTCTCCTGTTCTGCAACTCCTTCTGTTGTCAACTCTTCATTTTCCATAGAGTCATGCTCTGGACAAAAGAAACAAAACTGCACATCATCACAAACCTTTTCTACCTCTGCCACAGTACCATACAAAAGTGCTCTATTCATTCCTCCTAAACATAAAGCAGGACTTTTCACATAGTGCAACCTCACAACTAAAGTTTGCATTGTTAAGAGGTATGCAGCTTACATCCTGAAATGATGAAATATGCTTTGCCACACTATTTTTGATAAACACAGTACTGAGTGTCCCTCCAAATTTGTGTGCTTCCTAACCTTGCATGGATCCAATCATTGTAAAGTACTTATTTTGTGTTTTCAAACTTCGCCTTGGGAAAGATATGTAGAAATTTTCTTAGTATATCAATGCATTGCTGTTGAATACCGCAAACACTACTACAATTCCATTTGTATACAGGGCCTGACTACACCTTCCATATACCTCTTCTGTAATAACTTGTTCTACATTACTAAACACCATCACCTCTTTGCCTATAGGAGTGCCATTCTTCATTTCATAACATTGTCCTCTTTCATCAATAGCATGAACTAATGTGTTATCCTGGTGATAACTTTCTTCCTTAAAGAGATGCTCTGTAGTAGAAGTATATATCAATCATCCACAAAAAACTGTATACAACTTAGTTCTATTGACTAATCTTTTCTTCTGGGTTTGTCTCCTTGTGTACAACACTATTTTGTCAAGAGTCTTCATTCTAATTATAATCAAAATGAAAAGCTTCTTCTTCAAAGCAAAGGCCATTACTCCCTCAACTTGTTCTTTCTGTTTCAGTGCCTTTCTTCTTCTTCTATATTCTTCATATTTCTCAGTAGATTTACAACCACTCTACTACGAAACATTCTGGTTCTGGTTCTTTTGTCTTTCACCAGTTTTTCTGCATTTTTCCCCTTTTGTGTCTTAGTTCTGCAGAGATACTGTAGTTGCTTCTGTTGCTTTTTCCTCCAAACCTTTGTAGGCATTCTAACTGTAGCCAATGAACCAAGTACTTTACTATTGACTTACATTTTTAATTTAAAAATACAGTTTTTATGTTATGTTGCAATTTTAAATCTACTGATGAACCTAGCTATATAACTACATGCACTTTCTTCAATATACCAAACCCAAAGCAAAACACAAAACTTTATTTATTAGTTACCTATTAACATTATAGAACCCTCTCCTAAAACACAGTTGCACCATATTCAGTTCTCACTTATATCTGGTGAAAGACCAGTTTATACCTTCTGTAGTGCATTTTAAAATGAACATCAACCAAAGTTTAGAAGTACATTCAGTGTCTCAACATTGTAAATACAAAAAAGAAAACATAAGAGCTATTTGTGTACCTCTCTACCACTGTGCCAGTGGTGTATTTCATATCTCAGTACTATTCTACTTACATGTATCTCTTTTACATTTTGGGAAACAGTGCATATAAAAATCTGCACATTAATCTCTATCAGAGCGTATAGCTCACTATTTCTTCAGAGTACATGCAAAGAGTGTGTGACATCTTGGATATATGATTTTTCAGATGGTTCTAAAAGACTAAATATTCCTCACTAAAACTTGTAAATACATGTGTTTGTGGTTGAATACATTAATACTCGCTGGATGAATGAATGAGTGCTTAGGTTGTGCCTAGGTGATTCCCTGAGGATACAGGTAGTGCCTGGATGATTCCCTGAGTATATGAGAACTCCATGGGTTATTTCATATCTGCATAGTTACTGCCTGCATGTTTGCATGAGTATATCACTGCTATCTGGGTGTTTGGATGAGTGCATGAATGATTAGATACGTGCACGAATAATGCCTCAATAATTCAATGCATGCATAGATAGTGGTTGGATGATTAAATGAGTGCAACTCTAGTCTCTGGATGATTGCAGGAGTGCATGCATAGTAGATAGGTGATTTATAGACTGCATGGTTAGGGCATACATGATTGTTTAAGCGCCATACATAGCACCTGGCAGATTGGATGAATGCATGAGTAGTGTTTCAATGATTGGATGAGTACATGGCTGATGCCCATGTGTTTTTGGTTGAGTGAACAAGTAGTGCCTGGGTGATTAGATAAGAACATGGGTAGTGCCGAGATAATTTAAAGAGTGCATCAGTAGTGCCTGGTTGATTAGATGAGTGCATGACTAGTGTCTGAATGATTGCATGAGTCTATTGTATTACTGCAACAGTATTGCCTCAGTAATTGAATGAGTGCTGGATGAGTGATAGTTTTCACTGCAATAGTACTGCCTGTGTAATTGGATGAGTGCATGGGTTGTGCCTTAGTATTTTGATGAGTGCATGGGTTGTAAGTGGGTGTTTGGATGAGTGTAGGGATGTACCTGGGTGTTTGAATGACGGCATAGGTACAGCCTTGTTGGTTGTATAAGTGAATGGTTGGTGCCTGGGTGATGGATGAATGCATGGGTAGTGCCTGCATAGTTCAATGACTACATAATTAGTGCCTGTGTGATTGCAGGAGTGCATATGTAGTGCCTGGGTAAATAAATAAGTGCGTAGACAGTGCATGTCTGATTCGATGAATACCTAAGTAGTAGCTGAGTGATTGGATGAATGCCTGAGTAGTGTGTGGCTTACTGTTAAAGTAACTCCATTGCAGTTAGATACATAACAGTTGTGACTCATTGTTTAAGTCTTTTTGTCAGTATGAACCTACCTGTTTTAGTGTATGTATCCTTTTCTACTGAGCTATATGTGAGTGAAGTCTAGGTATATAATAGTAGACAAGTCTCTCTTAGAGCTTTCATTGCTCTGTTACTCAACATGCACATGCATCAGTAAGTTTCTAAAAATAAAAACAACAATTCTCACTTTTTCAAAGCACAAAACCTTTTTTTATGGTATAACTATATCATTTCTCAAATATTTCTTTTGTCTTTAAAACATATATCCAGCATTTCTTAAAGAAAAGTTACACACCAAGTGAGCTAGCACAAGAACTCTCAAGAGACACTCTGCACTATTAACCTCCTCAATTTTAAACAGAGCATGTTTAGAGAAATGCACCACCCTCACCATATACATGAAATTTTCAACAGCCTTAAAGAACATAGATCACCATGCAAACATATATGTGATTTCATAATATAGATATACCGTCAGGCCATCTTTCCAAAAATATATAGTTCTCTACATCTTTAAATAAACTCGAAAGTCTCATCTTACATATAATTATCTGCAGCCAGAAAAAACATATCTCACCATCTAAACATATGCAAACCGGTCACATAAGTTCAAAACCACATTGACAAACACTTCCTAAAAACATACCTAACAAGAACCACTACTTTATAATTCATATACAGGCACAGCACATTTTCTTATCTGTTGACCATGACTACACTCCTCCTGTTTAATAATGTGAGAAAAAGCACTACAATTCCCAGAATGCAAATAACATAGTTCTGTCTGTCCTGCACATGATGCTTAGACATTTAAAACATTGTCATTTTTAAAGGCATTGCTCATGGTAATTTTCAACAGTACTAACATCTTAAACACATACCCTCTGCCAGATACAGTTCATCTGATATATATTTTTCTTATCACTGTGATACTCTTCTTTTATCAAATCCCATAAACATCTTCATTTCTAATGTAATTTTTTAAAAATAATTTAAAAGTTATATACATACCAGTGAACTGAGTTTGTAGATTATATTGTTGTTTTAGCTCTTTCTGGATAGTGTTGACACTGTCAAAATTTGTAAAAACTAATCACAAGAATGGTACACCACTCTAATACTAAGCTACTATAAAATGGCAACCTCTTCAACTTTCCAGTCTGTGATCATGAGAAAGACAGCAAGTGAAATCATGTCTTTCATTTTAGACTACTCTATATCCACTTCTGAATGGTTAGCATCTGTTGCCCTTTCCCTCTCTTTCAAAACGAGGTTCCTGGCTCCATGTGTTTGCAATGTTTTGGTGATCATTGCGAGGAAAAAAACAGGAGTCCAAACCAATATTTAGCTTCAGGGTATTTTAATTTAAACACTGCACAAAAGTTTGTTACATAGTCCTGAGTTGGAAATTCAAGTTTACCATTACTTAAACTGTGTCATACCTCCTCAACTTTAAAAAAAATGTTCTGTCTCTTTAACACCCTTCCCCCAATTCACTCTTAGCTCAGTGTACCTATCAACCCAGTGAAACCAGTAGGTCACAAGTTCACAGCACATTCTAGAACGAACATGCTACTTCCAAGTGAGATACAGCAGGTATGGTTTACTCCACAAATTCAAAAGCATATCCATGTCTGTATTACAGCCAATAATAGGATTCTTGCTAATGCATCCAACACACTAGCTAATTTTATTTACTTACATGCTGACAGCATCCAATCAAATACATCTTTTTTCAAAAAAAGAAAACACCTCCATTGTAACTGCGTTTCATTTGGAAAACTACCTCAGTTCATCTCAGCCTTCTACTGACTGCTATTGCTCCTTCACTTCAAAATGCTTAGAGTGTGGATTGTTGACCACAGCTATGTCTATTGGGCTAAAGAGGCTGCAAAAAGAGAGGTATTGACAGGGACTTGGGTTTGCCAAATGTGATTACTTTATTTGGCAACAGAGGGTTGAAGTTTCCTCAGTTGCTGGCTTTGGTTAAAACCATTGTGGATTGCCGACCTCCTCACCTCATAATTGAATTGTGGTGGCAATGACCTAGGCACATTGACTGGGGTAGGGCTGGAAATTCTAATGAAAGAAACCTTTGCAGAACTGATGTCGCTTTTCCCTTACACTGTCTTGGTGTACTCTAGTATAAGCCAAAGACAGAAATGGAAGTGGTCAAATCAATTCTGTCCACAGATTGACAAAGCCAGGAAACATGTTAATAAAACTGTTTCTGCATTCCTCAGAGACCATCACATGGGCTGTATCTATAACAACAATCTGCATTTTGACATGCATAGAATTCATAGAAATGACGGAGTGCACTTTACAGACAAAGGCAACAGGGTGTTTTTAAGTAACCTGAAACTCTGCATCCGGGCATATGTGTAGCTGTGATATACACACATTCAACACAAAGGTTCTTGCCAGAGCCACCCTAGTACCCAAAATATTGTTAATGTTTTTTTATAGATTTCCTTTTTTTTCAGTTTTTGGGGAATCCTCATGGCGATGTTGTGATGGCCATGAATAAGTTATGAAATCGCAAAAAAAAATCAGACATTCAACGGACACTAGCACATGCAAAAATAATAACTAAAATAAAATCCATTCTAAACATTGCACTACACATATTACTATGTAAATGCTTCTTTAAAAACATGTTTAAACTCATGTTTTTGTACTAAGTTTCTTTAAAAACCATCTTTAAAACCTATTTTTCATTTTTGCTGTTATTCAGAGCATCGCAGCGACGTTGTTAACTGCGACGATCGCGCATTTTTCATAAAGTGTAAAACACATATATTCACACATATTAAAGTATTTTACACACTAGGGGGCCGATTCCGATCTCGGCCGGTAGTGCTCCGAATCGGATTCGGATTTACCGGATCCGATTCGGAGCCCTGTTTCCCGACCGAATCGTACGCGGGTCCGGCCGAGCGAGTACGATGCAAGCTCCCGCGAAATCGCTGACCGACTCGTACGCGGCTTCAACACGCTCTGACCGACTCGCACGGACACAACTCGCACCGCGCTATGGAGACGTTTCCCGGCCGGGTAAGTACGATGCGCGCCGCGAGCAGTCCGACCGACTTGCGCCGTCCGGCTCGAAAGAGCTGTCGGAGCCGGACTTTGGGGGTCCGCGTCGGACCCCTCTGTACGCGTAGGCACGCGAGTCGCACACAGGGGGGAACCATGGGTCCCCCCTACCTGTGCATGTACGCCGCGATGCACATGGACGCGTACCCGCTGTAGGGGGCGCCCTTGTTCGCCTCGCACCCATTGAGTCAATGGGAGCCCGCGTACGCGTTGTACGACCGGCTCCCATTGACTTCAATGGGAGTCCGACCTAATCGAGTCCGATAGCATGCGAATGCATCGTACTCGTCCGGTCGGACTGCTAGGTTCCGATTCGGTCGGAATTCTCTTTGGGTCCGGCTCGGTCGGAGAGATTTCCGGCCGGAATCGGAATTGGCCCCTAGGTGTTTATTACTGTACTATCTTAAGTCATGTTTTTCTACTGAGTTTCTATAAGAACCATCTCTAAGACCTATTTTACGTTTTTCCGGTGACGCCAGGACTTGCGATGCCGTCGATAACGCGACAATAGTGCCTTTTTCATAAAGTGTAAAACACATATATGCACACATATTATAGTTTTTTACACACTAGAGGTTTATTACTGTACTGTCTAAAGTCATGTTTCTCTACTGAATTTCCATAAAAACCATCTCTAAAACCTATTTTCCGTTTTCGTGGTCAAGCGGGGGGTCGTGATGAAGTCAGTGCATGCGATCAACGCATAGATGTTACTGGGTATGTGAGTGGGTGTTTGAGTGTCTGAGTGGGTATGTGAATGGGTGTATGAGTGTTTAAGTGGATATGTGAATTGGTACATGAGCCTGTGACTGCATCTATGAGTGGGTGCATAAGTGTTTGAGTGGGTCTGTGAGTGGGTGTATCAATCTTTGACTGGGATTGTACCTGGGTGCATGAGTCTCAGAGTGGATCTGTGAGTGGGTGCATCAATCTATCAGTGGGTAAATGACTGGAAGCATAAATCTCTCAGTGGGTCTGTGAGTGGGTGTGTGAGTGTCTGAGTGAGTTTGTGACTGGATGTATGAGTCCCTGAGTGGGTCTGTGACTGGGTGTAGAAGTCTCTGACAATGTATGTGAGTGGGCACACGAGTCTCTGAATGCATCTATGAGTGGGTGTGTGAGTGTCTGAGTGGGTCTGTAACTGTGTGCATGAGTCTCTGAGTGGGTCTGTGACTGGGTGTATAAATCTCTAACTATGTACCTGAGTGGGTGCATGAGTCTCTGTGTGCATATTATAAGTGAGTGCATGAGCCTCTGAATGCAGAGTACAAACATGGGTCTCTGAGTGGGTACCTTAGTGTCTGAGTGGGTATGTGAGTGGGTGTATAAGTGTCTGAGTGAGTTTGTGAGTGTGTATATGAGTCTGTGACAGTGATGGGCGAGTGTGTACAAATACATATTTTTTATTTATATTTTTCACCAATATTTGCGATGACGTTATGATAGTCACAATGTCCCGCAATGGTAAATGGGGGCCACGCTGGCAGTCATGGCGTCGTCATGAATATCGCTCACAATAAAAAAAAAAAATTGGGCACCTAACTTGTGTCACTAACAACCCCATTTCTCAAACCCGGGGTCAGAGTATCTCCACCTTGACCCCTTATCTTAGCTTTGACAAAATATTCAGCCCCCGGAACCATTCTCAATCGATTAAATGGGAGCCGCAACTTTCTGTTGAGGTTGAGCCCAGCCAATCACAGCATTCCTGCTGGCGCGTGCATTCGCGATATACCGTGAAATCGTCACGACATATCCGCGACCACCATGAAACCGTTGCAAAATATTTGCGACCAGAGATATCACTATATTTTTCAGTTTTAATTTCTCAAAAACTACTGAACAGATTTGCACCAAATAACAAAAAGCAGAATCTGCATAACAACATATTTCTTTCTGCCAGATTTGGTGTAATTCTGTCCTGCGGTTCCGGCTGTAGGTTCAACAACGTGTTCCTATGGGAATTAACATTACAAAAGCATCCTTATTTCGTGCCTCTATTTCTCAGTCCCCACTGCACGGATCACCCCCAAACTTCCCATGACACACAGAACCTACTTTGAAACTTTTTTGGAAAATTTCATGAAGATTGGTCAAACGACACCAAAGTTATAGCTAAGTCAAAAAAAGCTTTTCTTTGGAAACTAGGTCCTAACTATAGCTACCTACTGGCGATGAAGTAGGATATACTGGATCTGTGTAAGCTTGATGGTGGATATATATATATATATATATATATATATATATATATATATATATATATATATATATATATATATATATATATATATATATATATTCACTTAAAAAACGAAGGTTACAGGGATGTTATAGTTAGGAAGTAGAATTAGAAAAAAACCTTCGAAATTAACTGAAAAAATCTAAGGTTACAGGGACGTTATAGTTAGGCTCAAATTTCACGTGTACAAAACCAGTGAAATTCAGTAGTGATATTTACCTGAGCTAACTAGAACTTACGCCCCCGCAATGCACTGCTTATGACCCCACATATTACATTCGTGACATGGTCAGTGACATCACTCATAACATCACTGAAGACATCTCAACAGGAGGGCTTCTTGGCCCCCAAGGTCCCTCAGCATCCAAGAGGACTTCATCGCCCAACTAGTAGCGCACCAGGAGGTGCATTTGCAGAGTGGTGGAGAAAAGGGGTGTGGCCTCCAAAGACGGCTCCGCAATCCCACTGTGTGGGACTTACTGGGGGTAACAGGAGAGGTTGTTCGCACCCAAGGACCCTCAGCAGCCATGGGGATTTCATCCCCCAACCAATAGTGCGTCAGGAGGCACATTTGCAGAGTGGTGTTGAAAGGGGGTGAGGCCTCCGCTGACTTGCCAGGCTGGTTTCTTTTTTTATTTATAAGGGGAGGGGGCAGGGTGGCCCCTCTTACCTGTGCTGATTTTGGCCCCAGGTACCCATCCCCCGGGGTCAGGTCTTTTTGAAATTGGGGATGGGGGCCACGAGGCCCCCTTCCTGGGCTGATATCAGCTTCGGGAACCCTGTCCCGTGGCCTGGCCTAGTAGTTATAGGGGAGGGGGGCCACGTGGCCACCCTCTCAGGGCCTATTTCAGCCCTGCGGTTCCTGCTGGCTCTCTGCCTCCCGCAGGAGCCAGTAGTGCTTTCACAGAGAGGGAGCTGCTGGAAAGGCAGCTCCCTGTCTCTGAAAGCAATTCTGTTCTGCTTCCAGCAAGCAAGAGCATTTTTAATGCTCTTGCTTGGTGGAAGCGAAGCGTTTCCTGATGCTTGGCGGGGGTGGTAAAGCTCCCGCTAAGCCACAGCAAACAGCTATATCCTGGGGGTGGGCACCCCAGGACATAGCAGGAGCTGGCCCTCGGGGATGGCGGTCCCCATGGCCATCTGTAGCTCCAGGAGAGGGGCCATGCAGCCCCCTCCTTTCTTATCTCAAGGGCCTGCCCCGGGGAGGTGGCAGTTCCCAGGGCCGAGAGGGCCCAGGAGGGGGGCTGTGCGGCCTCCCTCCCAATTTTGTGGAAAGATGGCCCCGAAGAGGTGGTTGTCCCCAGGGCCTGGGGGGGTTCCTGAGTCCCCCACTACAACTTGATCATGACCTGGAGAGATGGTGGTCCCCAAGATCGGGGGGTTTGAGACCCCCCCAAAACAATGCATTAGCCCTGGTGAGGTGGTGGTCCCCGGGGCACAGGGCATCCAAGAGTCCCTCCCAATTTGTTTAAGCCATATGGCCCCGGGGAGGTGCTGGTCTGCGGGGGGGTCCAAGAGACCTCCAATTTTAAAATAAATAAGCCACGGGGAGGTGGTGGTCCCTGGGTCAATAATAAGCCCCATAAGGGGAGGCCTGTGTGCCATTCCTCCTTTATTAAGAAAATGCATCCAAGGACTGGACCACCCGAAACCTTTTCAGTGGGATCCGCGGATCCAACGTGGCTCCTGCTGAAAATTAGACAAAGAAAATTATTTTTGGGCCATCCTGTGAGGATCCCCAAGAGCCCTAGGGGTCAGGGTACTTCCACCCTGCCCCCGTTTCTTTTTTTTAAATTTAAAATCTTTTATTTGCCATGATGTCAGATTGGAGCAAGTAATTGATATCACAATCAAGATATACCATAGATCAAAAAACAGAAAAACTCATTCACATAAATTACCTCTATAATATTCATATTATATATTAAAAACCTGAGAGCTGACGGTGATCAGTGCATAAATACATACAAAAACATGCAATCAATAATATCATCAGCCGGGGGGGCGTGGCCAACTGCAGAGGGAAATGGCCGCACGGTAGCTTCGCTCCTTCGCGCCACTCCCGATAAATCCGGAAAACTACGACTTGCCCCGGCCACAATTGCCTACTGAGGAGCTCGTCTGACCCTGGTGCCGTCCTACTCTGCTGGACCGAAAATCGGCCTGATCGGTGGCACCTGGGCGGCCGAAAGAGAGCGGAGCTGTGCTGCGGGGCTTGGAGACGCTGGACGCGCCGAGTTCCATTTCGGCTGTGCACACCTAATTGACACCGCGGCGGCGGCGTAGCTCCAAAGCCCGAACGGGCGCCTGAGGGGCCGCACGGTGATCGTTGCAACCAGCGATTTCACTGGTGAGTGCATTGCCCCCCCGCCGGCCCCGCGAAATCCAGCCTGATCATCGGTGTGCCCCACGGGCCGCTGGAGGCCCTCATATGCCAGCACATCCCAGGACGCGGGCTCGTGCCTCTCTGGGTGAGCCACGAAGACGTGTGGTGCGCCCTCCTGCCCTGCGTGCCGACCCAGACTCATCCCTGCATCGGGGCGCACCCAAAGAGCCGGACGACCCACTCTGCAGCGACGCGCACTGCTCCTCCGGCCCCCCTGGGCCCCGATGGTGAAGCGATGTGCACCGCGGCTGCGGTGGACCTGAGTGTGCCCTATTGAGTAGCTCCAGGGCCATCGATCCAACTGGGCTCTGCTTGTAGTCCTTTAGGCCATCATTGGGAGCCCCGGTGCTGGGGAGTGGCATGAGAACGGTGTGGGGCGGGCCGTGACCTGCAGCATTGAGCATCCTGGGTCTGACGACACCTGAGGGGCCCGCGCCACCGGACA
The DNA here is from genome assembly GCA_963921515.1 of Calotriton arnoldi. Taxonomy (NCBI): domain Eukaryota; kingdom Metazoa; phylum Chordata; class Amphibia; order Caudata; family Salamandridae; genus Calotriton; species Calotriton arnoldi. The sequence goes on along the minus strand of CAWUFW010010855.1, from coordinate 529,905 downwards.
CAGCAGACTGCTGTAGCGATGACCGTGGCCGGCCCTGACTCGCCTTCACTGAGCTGGCTGTTTGGGCTATGGATACACCACTTCTTCACAAGCGGAGGGGAATTGGACCTCATTAATCCTATACTTGGGCCGCCATTCTTTGTGCAGTTCAGTGTGGACGCACCGTCAAATGTTTGATCAGCTGGCGCTGCCCCTAGCGAGGTATTCGTACTCTCTTCCCCCCCTCCCTTGCCGGTGTGGGTATCCCTTGGAACTGCGGCACTCTTGGGTCTGGGACTGACTGGTGGAAACCGACAGGCCGTTGTGGGTTGATCTCACAAGCAGGTGGAGGCGAGTAGCCAGTACTGCCCTGGCCCCCACCTTCGACACACCACACCCTACTGCACCATTATTGCGAGTGGCCGCAGCAGACGTGGAGCTCTGTAAGCCAAGCTCGAAAAATACGCGTGGCAGAAGGGCCAGGATGAGAAGCAACCTGGGCCCGAATCTAGCGGAAAGCAACCAGACCCCACGTTGCAGGACATTCTTGCCGCAATATCGTCGGTGCGCACCTCCCTGGAAGGCCGTATAGTCACCGTTGCCTCGGAGGTCTAGTTGATTAGAGCAGACATGAAGAAAATGGCGGAACGCATACGTGAAGTTGAAAACACGACCAAGGACCTCTCAACAGATACTGACCTTCTCAAGCGCCAGGTGGCCGACCTCCAAACTACCCAGGAAGCAAAGGCACTGCAACTCGATGACTATGAAGGCTGCATGCGGCGCAATAACATCCGTATTTTGGGGGTGCCAGAACGGGCCGAAGGGCCTGCAGCGGACCTCTTTGTCGAGGACTTAATCCTCAAACGCCTGCAGCCGAAGGGACTATCCCAACATTTCTCCATTGAATGTGCACACCGAGTGCCGGGGGGAAGAGCCAGGCCTGGCGCGCCGCCCCGACCTCTTTTGGCGAGAGTCTTCAATTTTCACGACAGAGATGTTATCCTGCAAACGGCAAGAACGGCCCCACCGCTGGCTATCGACAATAGCAAGGTCACCCTTTTTCCAGACTTTACTCTACGGGTCCAGAAACAACGCCGCAGCTTGCTGGACGTGAAGCGTGCGTTGCGGGACCAAAGCATTAAATACGCCATGCTGTTCCCAGCCATGCTGCAGGTGGAATCGGAGGGGAAGGTGTGGTTCTTTGCTAGGCCTGAGGACGCTTGGGACTGGCTTGAGGGTTGGAGAACAGTTGACAAACGCCATCGCAAGCCAGCTGGTGACCGATGCGGCGGCGACAGGTCGAGCCCGCGGACTGGGTCCCCGCCGGGTGGCAATTCAGCAACGCAGAGCCCAAAAGGATAGGGTTTGGAGGCTTGACAGTGGCATGGCTGGTCTTTGGTCAGCGGGACTTGCCGAGATGAGTCTTGACGGACACAAGGCGCCTTGTTGACAATCCACCTCATACTACATCTACAGTGCTATGCAGGGTTTTATATAGTCCAATTTCGCATTTATGCCGGCCTCCGGTGGGGGTGACACCGTTGCTCTTGTTTTTGGCAAATAACCTTTGCTTGGTCCTACTGACATGCTATGGGGTCAAATGTTAGGGGGTATAGTACCTGCATGAATAAGTGCCTCAGGGAGTGGGGTTGGATCACGTTCCTAACACTGTTGAGGGCGGGCGAAAGGCACTGTGCAAGTTGGGGGTGGCGGGAGGTTCTGTGCCCGTCAGGCAGGGAGGGGGTGGGAGCAGGGAGTTGGGGGGTTTGTTTGGTTTGTTCAGGTTTTTATTTTGTGATGGAGACGACAAACTTTACAGTGTGTGCACAAGTGTGCACGGAACACATGGATTCGACACTTTACACACCACAGTACACTCTGGAGGCACAACCTGATGACGCCTTACACCATTTGCACGCCCTATGTCTGACCGTACTGTGATGAGATATCTCCACGTCCTAACGTGGAACGTAAATGTGCTGGGCGATAAATTAAAGAGGGGGGTGGTACTTCACTATCTCAAGCGACAGGCCCCAGATATAGCACTACTCCAGGAGACGCATCTCCAGGGCAACAGTTGTAGGGCACTTGATCGGTGGGGTTACAAGCTGGTGGCCCATGCCGGGTTCACGTCTAGCTCCAGAGGGGTGGGCATTCTAATCCGTAAACAGTGCCCCTTTATGCTATGCAACATTTGGACCGATGAGTTGGGCAGATATGCTGCCGTGGCGGGTACGTGGGAAGGGAAGCCCCTCAATGTTGTTTCTGTCTATGTCCCCCCAGCTCTTAAGAGGTCTACACTGACGGATCTTGGCAAGTTGCTACTGGAGCTTCCAGCAGGCTCACTGGTAAAGGGAGGCAATTTTAATTTAGCATTGGATGGCCACGTAGATCGACGGCCTCCTCGACCGGACGCACATGACACATCCCACCTGATGGATTTCCTTAAGGCGTTTGGCCTTTTGGACCTCTGGCGTCATTTTAACCCCCTAACTCAAGGCTTTACATTTCACTCCGGGGCCCATGTGAGCCAGTCCCGCATTGATCACCTGCTCACGCATACGGACGATCTCCCCTACTTTAGCGAAGCCACGCTTCTAGCTCGTGGCATTTATGACCACTCCCCGGTTCTGACCCAGCTGGCAGTGCCCCGGGAATGCTGCCACCTCACCTTATCTATCAACCCGTGGAGTCTGAAGATCCCTCAGATCCGCAGTGCTGTCATGGACGGGGTCGGTCACTATTTCACGGAAAACACACACTCAGTTCTATCCAGTGGTCCACTGTGGGGGGCCTTTCGGGCAGTAATTAAGGGCCAAGCACTCTCACTGACGGCGGGACATAGGAGGGAATGGGCAGCCAGATTGGTAGCCCTAGACCAAGAAATACGAGACCTGGAGGACGAGGTGGCGAAAAATGACAATGATCAACTCGCCCACGCCCTGGGCATGAAGCGCTTAGACTATCGTCAATTGGCAAGGGAGGCAGTCAGGGCTAAACATATGGCAACGGCGCATTGAGTGTATGAATTGGGAGACTCCACCGGTAAGATGCTGGCATGGCTGGAAAGGCGTGAGATGGCTCAGAGATGGGTGCCCCTCATAGAGACGGATGAGGGAGACTTAGTGTCAGATCCGCAGCAGATTGCCGAGGCCTTTGCCTCCCACTTTACCTCCATATACTCCTCCACTACTCGCACCACTCTGCAGGACTCACGAGACCTGCAGGCCACTATTCCTGTTGAAGTCCTTACTCCGGCAGACTGGGAATCCCTAGAGGGGGATCTCACCGAGGAGGAGATTGCGACTGCCATTAGTGGCATTAAATATGGCAAGGCGATGGGCCCCAATGGGCTCCCAATAGAATTTTTCAAGCTTGTGTCATCCAAAATAACGCCCACTCTCCACGCTATGTACATCGAAAGCTACCAGTTGGGCTTCCTACCCAAGGAACTGATGCACGCCTCTATTGTCGTCATACATAAACCGGGCAAGCCGGCCACGAGATGTGAGTCCTACCGACCCATTTCGCTGTTGACGGCCGAGAATAAAATCCTGGCCAAGGTGTTGGCCAACAGGCTCCTTCCATTGCTGAGTAAGATTGTTTATCCTGATCAGTCAGGCTTTATGCCCAGTCGCAACACGTCCCACAACTTGCGGCGTTTACATGGCGTACTAGGGAGAATTGACACCATCTTGGAAGACGCAGCACTTCTGTCCCTAGACGCAAAAATGGCATTCGATATTGTCGAATGGCCTTATCTGTTTGCCCTCCTTGAGCGGCTGGGGTTCGGCCCTCACTTTACCCGGTGGGTTCAATTGTTGTATACGAGTCCCACGGCACAGGTGGTCGTCAACCAACATACATCCCGTAGTTTTGACCTAGGCAGAGGCACCCGTCAGGGTTGCCCCCTATAGCCTCTCATTTTTGCCCTCCTGTTGGAACCGTTGGCGACATGGATTAGAGGCGACCCTATGATTAGGGGCTTAAAGTGTACAGGCCAGCATGAGGACAGAATCTCCCTCTATGCAGACGATGTCTTGCTGTATGTTGCAGCCCCCAGAGCCTCGATCAATCGCATCCTACACATATTTGCTATCTTTAGTGCCCACTCCGGCTACACCATAAACTGGACAAAATCGGTCTTGTTCATGCTGCGGGGTCCGGTACCACAGATGCCCAAAGGCATCACCATCACTGTGGCCAGTGAGGGCTTTCGCTACCTTGGCATCTACATTACACCCAACCCAACTCATTTCTATGAGGCTAACCTTCTGCCCCCTCTGGTTCGTTTCTGGAAAGACGTCGTTCACTGGTGGGCACTACCCCTTACTCTGCTAGGCAGAGCGGCACTGTTCAAAATGCTAGCCCTCCCTCGTTTCCTGTATGTGCTGAACAACACTCCCCACAGAATCCCAGACGCTTATTTTGTCGGTGTGGAGAGTGAGGTCAGAAATCTCTTGTGGGACGGGAAGTGCCCGCGCATAGCGACACATAAGCTTACCAGAGGATGGTACGATGGGGGGATTGCGTTGCCCGATTTGCGGCATTACTACTGGGCCTCCCAGCTAGCTGTGATAAATCAGTGGGTCTTTGCTCCTCTGCTAGAGCCGGCATTCCGCACAGATAGATGGGTTTTATCCAAGGGGGGGTACCAAAGAGCGCTCTACTCAAATCCCAGGAAACTACACCTTACTGGCCCCACCGCTCATACGGTGACAACCTGGCATACGGTAACCAAGAAAATGGGCTGGCACAACAAAATCACGCTACACACTCCCCTGTGGGAATCCGAACGCTTAGGTGTTTTGAGCAGGTGCCCGGGGTTTGATAAATGGGACCTTATTGGACTCTCCTTGGTGGGGGACCTTTGGAAACGTAACGGCATGGTCTCATTCGCCTATCTTCCGAAAGAATATCAACTTGCCGAGTCAGAGACTTACCATTACCCGCAGATCTGACACGCACTTACCTCTGTGCTCCCTAAAGAAGAAACTTTGCCCGAAGTCTCCCCGCTGGAGGACAGACTCTTGACTGACCCCCTGACGAGCAAGGCGATCTCGCTCACCTACCGTAAACTTTTGAATAATCAGCCTGACCCATTAATTCGACTCCAACAACAGTGGGAAATGGACGTAGGTTATTTAGAGGACGATGACTGGCAAGAGGCCCTCTTCTCTCCCCGGGTGGTTGCCATCCCCATGTGCCTGCGTCTGGTCCAGCTCAAGGTTTTACACAAATCCTACCTATCCGCACACACGTTGGTCAAGATGGGCCGTCGGACCGACCCGGGTTGCCTTAGGGGGTGTGCTTCGGAGGGCACCTTCTTCCATATAATTTCAGAGTGCCCGCAGTTACAACCTTACTGGGGGAAATTAGTCTCTGAGTTGGTACGGGTGAGTGGGAAGGCCATCACAATGTCCCCACAGCTTTGTTTACTGGATGTATGGGAAGCTACGGACCTGACCCAAACCGAACGCACATGGGCATCACTTGGGTTTGCTCTGGCGAAAAGAAATATTGCCCAGGGGTGGGGAACTGGTATCCTACCGAGACACTCGAAATGGGCCAAGGATATGGATAGGGCCATGCTCGCAGAGAAAGATGTGTTCAAGCATCGAGGGTGCCCGGCAAAGTGGGACAATAAATGGGCAAAGTGGAATGTCTCCAGAGGCGAACTTTGTATCTCTCCTTCAGTTGAATTACGTAAAACTGTTAAAGACATTGAAGCTCTTCCTGTCTAATACTACAATGTACTGTGTTGTAATGCTTATCTATACCCAATGGCCATATTTGGGCCTCGTTGCGAAAGTGCGGACCTATGTAATGTTGCTATACCATCACAACTGTTTAATAAAAAGAAAATTTAAAAAAATAATAATATCATCAGCCAACCAAGGGCTAATAAAACTAATACCATATTAAGGGTCATTACATTCAGCATTCATATAATCGATTATAACTCCCCAAACTTTTAGACCAAGGCTCCTTCTGGTTGGTCCTTTAAGGGAATATAAACTATGCTCTAAACTAAAAAAAGCAAAAAATCTGGCTTTCCACATTTCAAAAGAAGGTGGTTATTTTTGCAGCCATGATGACGTGATACACAGCCGGGCCACAGCGGTTGCCATAAATATAAGGTAACCCATTTGCAGTGTAACTGGTCCAGCCATCGTACCGCCTGTGACACCTAATAGCATAGCCATGGGAGTGAGCGTTATTTGCATCCGCGTCACCAAAGTTAAAAAGACCTCTATCCCTGAAAAAAACTGATTCAGCTTAGTACATGCAAAAAAAACGTGGAGACTATCAGCTAAATCTGCCCGGCACCGAAAACACTTGCCATCATTTGCGCCCCCTCACTTCAGCATTTTTGCGGGTGTAAGATAAAGATTAAAGATAGTTTTAAAGTGCTGGGCCCTGAGACTTGAAGAGATCAAAATTTTCTCAGCAATCTCAATAGACTCCTGTAAAAACCTGTCTCCCTGCCCTAATATATTATTCCTTTTCTTATCTTGATCTTTAAGATCATCCTCCTGCATTTCCAGAAGACCCGTATAGAAACTACTGATTCTCTCCCTACGTTTAATCACATCAATAAAACCATTTTTCCCACTGTCCCCAAGTTGCGACTTTTTTTTAAAAGACAGACCCGTATCTGTAGATACTTAAAAAAATCTGCGTTTGACAATTCATATTTTTCCCTAACTGCTGCAAATGTGTACAAGCTATCCTTCTCATAGAAGTCCCAAATATTCGTGATCTCCTTTAATTTCCACCTGCCCATAATTGTGTCCCAAAAAATAGGGGGTAATAACTGTGTTGCATAAATAGGTGTGTAATAACCTATTTTCCCAATTTTCAGGCTTCTACAAACCTGTTTGCAAACTTTAAAAGCTGCCGGTCTTTGTATAATAACTCAGTTTGATTACCCTAAAACAAATCTCTCTGCTTCTGCGCCTAGCATCATTTGATAAATAGACGGTGCGACTGCTACATTGCTACTTACTTCTCCTGTTAATAAAATCCTCATATTCTGCAGGAAGCAAGCATAGTAATAAAACACAAAATTAGGGACTGCCCAGCCTCCCCAGGTTCTAGGTAATGTCATATACTTCATTGCTCTAGGGGGTTGTTTCTGACTCCAGATAAATCTACCACAAATTGCTTGCAGGTTTTGTAGCTGGGCTCTGCTGAGCTCTAAAGGGACCGACCTAAAGAAATACAGCACTTTGTATAATATGTTCATTTTCAAAACATTACAACGACCTACCAATGAGAGATGTAAGCCCTCTGACCTACCAAATTCTTTTTCAATTCCAACCAACATAGGGTCCCAATTAGCAGCCACTAGATCATCCAAACAAGCTCTAATTTTAATACCTACATAAACTTCCTCCTGCATAACTCTCGGTTCATTAAAACTAGCCTGGGTTGTACAGATAATCTGTGTTTTAGCAATATTTAATTTATATCCTGACATTTGACCAAAGGAAGCAGCCAACCGTTCTATTTCATGCATTGCTATAGCTGGTGTTGTAGTGACAATAGCCACATCATCAGCATAAGCCAGCATTTTATGGGCATCCCGCTGGATTTGTTTAGATTGAATGATCGTGCTCTACTCTAACTGAACCAAAAAAGGATTGATGTATAGTGTAAACAATAAAGGAGAGCACGAGCATCCCTGCCTCGTCCCTCGGGTAATAACAACAGGTTCAGACTCTTGGGCCCATCACACAAATTCGAGCAATAGGAGACCTATATATGGTTTTAACTGCATTAATAAACCCCCTCCTAAAGCCTGTGCAACGCATCACCATCCATAAAAACTCCCAGGAGACACGGTCAAACGCCTTTACAGCATCAAGAAGTATCAGCCATAGTGGAGCCAGTTGAACCATAGCTATATCAAACAAGGTCACCACCCGATTAATATGACTGACCATGCCTCTTCCTGGGATAAAGCCGTGCTGGCGAATTGAAACCAAAGGAGTTATTACCCTAGAGAAATGCGATGCCAGGATTTTAGCATAAAGTTTATCATCGCTGTTTAGAAGAGAGATAGATCTATAAGATCCCGGCAAAGTTGGCGGTTTATCCCTTTAAAAAAAAATAATAATATCAGCAGCATCCCATGATAATGGTGACTGCCCGCGCTGAGCTGCCTGACAAGCTAACAACATATCTGTTTTTAATTCCTGAAAAAAGGTTTTATAAAACTCCAGTGGTAATTTATCGGGGCCTGATGCTTTACCTATCGCTAGTGAATTAATAGCATTCTCAACCTCTTCCAGGGTTATTGGCAAATATAAGTATGCGGCATCTTCACAGCTCAAGGTTTGACCAAACAGATCTTGCAGTAAGGAACCAAACAGGGATTCTCCTGTTCTGACATCCTCAGAATACAAATCCTGATAAAAAGATCTAAATACCGTTGAGATCTCAAGAGGTTTGGTAACTAGATTCCCAGACGAGTCTTCAGTAAGCTCTATTCCGCGCTCAATCTCCTTATTCTGTACGCGTTTGGCAAGGCACCTACCAGTAGCCTCCCCAAATTCATAACATTCTCTCCTAAATATTTGATATCTTTAGACCACAATAGATTAATCCTGGCCCTACAGTGAGCTACTGCAGCCTGAGCCAAAGTACTTGACACCTTGTCCACCATACATTGCATCATGCTGCATTCGGCTCTTCTAAGATCATCATACAGACCCTAGACCAAAACATTATGCTGCCTTTGCTTATGGATATCAAAACTCAAGATTTCCCCCTTAATCCCTGCCTTCAAGGCATCCCAAACTATGGAAGGAGAAGCAGTATTCCTATTAATTTCCAAAAACTGAGTAATCCAGCTTTTTATATGTGTAATAAATATATCATCTGCTAATAGCTTCCGATCAAAAGAAAGCACTCTCAGTGGCCGAAAAAAACCCTGAACTGAAATATCCATGGCTACTAGACTATGATCGGACGTAAGTCTGGGAAATACCTGAATTTTAGCCATAGCAGCCGTACCCCGAGAGACAAACAAATAGTTCAGCCTAATCCATTTATTATGCGGAGAAGAAGAGTAAGTGAATCCAACATGGGGGTATCGATTTATAAACCACAGATCTATTAAACCATGCTCAGACACAAGCTGCTGCAGTGCCCTAAAGACTTTAGGCTTCCTCCCAGTATACAGTCTGTCACTAGATTGTAGTTCTGGTCCATCTAAGTGTATATTGAAATCCCCGCACAATATCACGGGAGTTGACCAAAAAGCCAACTCTGTATTGAGAAAATCCAAAATTTGCGCCTCATTCGTATTTGACCCATACACCGAGCATATAACAAATTTACAATCCCCAACCGCACACTTAGCAATAGCCCAGCGCCCATATTTGTCTGCTGCAGCCCTGCCCTCCAAGTGTACACAGGTTTTAGCCAATATCGCCACCCCGCGTGTTGTAGAGCTATGTTGTGTACACACTAATACCGTATACCCTAATTCAGCCATCACCCCTCGCTTCTCCTAGGGAATGCTTGTTTCCTGTAACCACACCACATCGGGACAGATACCGCTCAACTCCATTATCATCCTCTGCCTCTTAGCCTTATCATCCAGAGACATTAAACATACAAACCTGTAGCTTCCAAGCGGTCAGCCCATCCCCCATCTAATCGAAACATGTTCCTCAACATTTAACTTTATAATGACATTTTTGTGTATATCTTCCCACCATAGACCTTTCTCCAACCTCATCCACCGTGAATTTTTTGTTTTTCTCCCCAAACCCATTCCCTTTCCCCTCCCCATGCCCCGACACTCCAGAGCACTCCCCAGCCACACCCCCAAGCTGCTGTGCCCTCAACCTCCCCAGAAACCACCCCCTTTCCCCCCGCCTAATGAGGCAAAAGGACCCAGGGTCCTTAGTGATGGGAAGCTGACATTAGGCCCCCCCATTTGCCCCCCCCGAAAAACCCTATCAAAATATGTACCTACTAATCTATTTCAAGGTACTGTCAAAACACATATCTATTGTCCCAGGCTATTCTAGATTGTTTGCAAATATTCCTTAGCTTGGACCTCGGAGGTAAAAGACTGTGTTTGGCCCTTACTAATGACCTTCAATTTGGCATGGTTCAGCAGAAAAACCAGTGCTCCCTTTGCCTGGAACATTGGAATCAATTGCCGCAATTGCCACCTGCGCTCCACTGTCGTATGACAAAAATCGGGCCTAACAAAAAATTCACTCCCCTTCCCTGCCCTTTTCCTATGTGGTCGTGCAAGATCATAAATAGCCTCTCAAGCCCAAAAACTATTCAGACAAATCAATATACCTCTTGGTTTAGCTATTAACTGTCCCAAACTCCTACGCTGCTTGAAAGGAAATCGGTGTGCCCTCTGAACCTCCGTGTCCCAGGACCATTATGTAAGTTCAGGAAATGCGTCTGCAAATACCGCTACAATAAATTTCCGAGCATCTGTTCCCTCCATGCCTTCGGGAATACCAAGAACTCTCAAGCTATTCCTCTTTACGCGGTTTTCTAGATCAGTTAGCTTCCATAACGTATCATCCTTCTGTGACTTTAGGGAGTCCGTGAGGGTCGTTTTAGTCACCAGTTCATCTTCGAGTGTAGAAATCCTTGTCTCTGCTTCCCTAATCCTCTCTGCAAATTCCGAGCAAGACTTAACCACCCTGTGGATGGAGTTCTGCAGCTTACGGCATGCCCCTTGGGTTCTTTTGCTCTCCATCCACGTCTCTTCTCTATGAGCCATAATGCTCTGGTAGATAACAGAGAGCGAGATCTCCTCTGAACCTTCTACTGCTCCCGCAGCTGCCGGTAAGATGGCTGCATCTCTGCTACCTTCCAAGCCAGGAGAAAGGGAATAGTCCCATACTAATGATCCTACGGCTCCCATTGACGTAGAGTGTCTCTTTTTGCTTCTGAACAGTGGAAGAGCTAGCCCCCCCACATTACCGATGTTTCCAGTTTCCAGCCGCAAGCTGCTTGACTCGCTCGCTCCCGTCACTATGATGCATTTCCCCACCAGACCAATCCTTTGCGCCTCCCAAACTCTCATCTCCAGAGGAGTTAGAGGGATCTGATAGCGAGAAAAAATTATCTCCAGAATCCACCTCCTGTGGGGCATCAAGGTTATCTAGACTGCAGGTTTGGTCCCCCAATTATGTGTTTTATGTCTAGATTTAGATCTAATCCTTGGTTTTACTTCCCCCCCCCAGTGATCTTGCATCTTGGGGCTCTCCCGTATGTTCTCTATCCGCAACACCATATGGGGGGCATGAGCGGGGCCCCCCCTGCCACCTCTCCAGAAAACATCATCTCTCCATCATCCAAACCCCCCGTGTCTTGTCTGCTCCATACCCACTTCTATGGCTCACCTCATTGCTTAGGGGAGAGTCTAAGGGGGGTAATTGGAGCGTCGCTTCCTGGTTTTGCTTCCTGACTCGTCTCGGGGGCAGGTACAGGGTACAAGGAGGCATCAGCCCCTACCACCTCAGTCTCAACACAATTCATTTTTTTTTACCTTAGCGGCTTGAGACGCTTGAGAAAGAGCCAGCACTGTGTGGAGGAGCATTTTCTCTGCCCAACATCAGCTGAACCGAGAGATATCCCCCCCCCGCTGGATGCTGCACTCCGCCCACGGTTCCTGCTCCCTTCAGTGAACCAGTCCCAGAGGTTGTTCCGCTGGTCTTCATGCCTCTCGCGAGTTTAGCCAGCATTGGAGCCACTGACCGTGACAGATCGCACCAAGTCCAAGGCAGCAGCGGCCTGGCACCACGCAAGAACAACCAGCCCCATTGCTGAACCAGAAACATGCGCATCCGGGCTCCGGCCGCACACAGCTCCCACATCATGCCAGGCTCGAGGTCTGTTAAGTCTGTGCAGGGGGGAACTGGGAGGACCCGAGTCAGCTCACTCGGCCGCCGCTGCGATCGCCATCATGCCTCCTCCGTTTCTTTTTTAATGTTTTTTCTGGAACTCGGCTCAAGCAGAGTATATGACTTCCTGGTTGGGAGTGTTGGTAGCCAATCAGATCTCAGCATGAGATCGGGAGGGGTAAAAGAGCATTCGCATACCTATATATACAAATTTGGATTTTGTTAATATCTCTGAAACTACTGAATGGATTTACACCAGATTACAACAAGGCACTTCACTGGATCAATATCTACCTTTCTGCCAAATTTGGTGTAATTCCGTTCCGGAGTTCGGGCTGCAGCCGTGTCTAAAGTTCCTATGGAAATTAACATGGGGAAAATGCATTTTGTGTACCCCCCCCTTTTTCTTGGCCCCTGCTTAACGGATCACCATGAAACAGCAGCTGAAGTGAGCATTGTATTAGTTTTGAAAATATGTTAGGATTAATCAAATGGTACCAAAGTTATTGGCAAATGAAAAAACACTCTACCTAAGGAAACTATATATATAGAGAGAGATAGCTATATATAGATATATGTGTAGATAGATATATATATATGTATAGAGCGACCCCTGACCTTGACTGGTAGGTCGCTCCCCCTCCACACAGCTCCGTCTGTGTGCCCTGCTGCTGCCCCTGATTGTGCTCGTTTTTTCCTTTCTGTGCCCCCTTGCTGCCCCTGATTGTGCTCGTTTTTTTTCCTTTCTGTGCCCCCTTGCTGCCCCTGATTGTGCTCGTTTTTTTTTTTTCCTTTCTGTGCCCCCTTGCTGCCCCTGATTGTGCTCGTTTTTCCTTTCTGTGCCCCCTTGCTGCCCCTGATTGTGCTTGTTTTTCCTTTCTGTGCCCCCTTGCTGCCCCTGATTGTGCTCGCTTTTCCTTTCTGTGCCCCCTTGCTGCCCCTGATTGTGCTCGTTTTTCCTTTCTGTGCCCCCTTGCTGCCCCTGATTGTGCTCGTTTTTTCCTTTCTGTGCCCCCTTGCTGCCCCTGATTGTGCTCATTTTTTTCCTTTCTGTGCCCCCTTGATGCCCTGATTGTGCTCGTTTTCCCTTCTGTGCCTGTTTCCCGCCGCTGCGCCCTGCGGCCCCGCCCCCTCACTGCCCATTCGCTGCCCCATTCCCTGCTCTTCCCTCCCACCTCCCCATTTATGGCGGCCGCTGCGCGGCCGCCGCTGGCGCGCCGAAGGCGCGCCTAAGGCAAGCCCGTCTGCGCCCGTCCGCGCCGTGACCGCGCCCAGCGCCAGACCCCCTGGTCCGGGCATCCCCGCGCCCGCCACATCAACAGATGCCGATACGACGCCAGCACCCTCCACGCACTCAACCCCGGAAAAGATCACGCCTGCTACCAGGCCACCCCGAAGCGCACCCAAGGGCCCTTCACCTGCCGGAACTGCAGCTTCGCCAGCACCCGCCCCGCCAAACCACCGTCCAGGAAAGAACCCAACTACCTCAGATGCATCCTCCTCAACACCCGCTCCGCCCGCAAACACGCCATCGAACTCTGGGACCTTCTCGACTCAACCTCCCCAGACGTCGCATTCCTGACGGAGACCTGGCTGAATCCCACTTCAGCCCCCGACATCGCCATTGCCATCCCGGACGGATACAAGATCACCCGCAGGGACCGCACCAACGGAGTCGGAGGAGGCATCGCCATCGTCCACAGGAACACCCTCAGAGTCTCCAACCAACACCGACGACACCCTCAGCACCGCCGAACACATGCACTTCCAGATCCACACCGATCCCAACACCACCCTCAGAGGAACCCTCATCTACAGACCCCCGGACCCCGACCACAGTTCAGCGATTCCATCGCTGACTCCGTCAGCACACACGCCATCGCCTCCACGGACTACATCCTCCTCGGGGACCTGAACTTCCACCTCGAGAACAACAAGGACACCAACTCCACCACCCTGATCGACAACCTCGCCACCCTCGGACTCAGACAGCTCGTGACTACACCCACCCACGCCGCCGGCCACACGCTAGACTCCATCTTTTCCGCAAGCCCACACGTCTCCTTCAACCACACCTCCGAACCCCACTGGACTGACCACCACTGCATCCACTTCACCTACAGGAAGCCCACCACGCACCACCGCACCGAACAAATGCCTCGCCGCTGCTGGAGCAGAGTCACGGAAGACCAGCTAACCACAACCCTCGCCCTGAGCCCACCCGCCGAACCCTCCGACCCCGACACCGCCGCCCGCAACCTCAGACAGTGGATCGACGTCTGCGCCAACACCCTCGCCCCGCTCAAGAATCCGCCCAACAGCCACACCAGCAAGAAAGCCACCTGGTTCACCGAAGACCTCCAGGCATCCAAACGAACATGGCGAAAACTGGAGAAGATCTGGCTCCACGAACGGACAGCGGACAGCTACGCCGCCCACAAGAGCGCCACCCGCAGTCACCATCACCTCATCAGATCCGCCAAAAGGGCCTCACTCAAAGACCGCCTAGACAACAACGCACACAACAGCAAAGAGCTCTTCAACATCGTGAAGGAACTCTCCAACCCCAGCTCCAACACCAACGACATCCAGCCATCGCGAGACCTGTGCGACTCACTGGCCACCTTCTTCCACCGCAAAATCGCCGACATCCACGACAGCTTCAACACCACGACCGCCCCGGCAACCACTGAGACCACTGCCCCCACAACCACCAACCGCCTGCTCTCCTGGACCAACATCAACGACGAGGACACCAGCGAGATCATGAACACCATCCACTCCGGTTCACCGCTAGACCCGTGCCCTCACCACATCTTCAACAAAGCCAGTACAACCATCGCGCCCCATCTCCGGAAAATAATCAACATCTCCTTCGAGACAGCAACCTTCCCGGAAAGCTGGAAGCACGCCGAGATCACCGCCTTACTCAAGAAACCCAAGGCAGACCCCAAGGACCTCAAGAACTTCCGACCCATCTCTCTGCTCCCGTTCCCCGCGAAGGTCACCGAGAAAATCGTCAACAAACAACTGACCCGCTACCTCGAGGAGAACAACATCCTGGACCCTTCCCAGTCCGGCTTCCGCAGCAACCACAGCACCGAAACCGCCCTCATCGCCGCCACCGATGACATCAGGACCCTGCTAGACAACGGAGAAACAGCAGCCCTCATCCTCCTGGACCTATCAGCCGCCTTCGACACGGTCTGCCACCACACACTACGAACACGCCTTCACGACGCCGGGATCCAAGAGAAAGCCCTGGACTGGACCACATCCTTCCTTTCCGGCAGAACACAAAGCGTCCGCCTCGCCCCCTTCCGATCCAAGGCCACCAAGATCATCTGCGGCGTACCCCAAGGCTCCTCCCTCAGCCCAACGCTGTTCAACATCTACATGGCACCCCTCACCCACGTCGCCCGACAGCACAACCTCAACATCATCTCCTACGCCGACGACACCCAGCTGATCCTCTCCCTCACCAAAGACCCTCACACCGCCAAAGCCCACCTCCACGAAGGAATGAAGGCCGTCGCCGAATGGATGAGGACCAGCCGCCTGAAGCTGAACTCGGACAAGACGGAGGTCCTCATCCTTGGTTCCAACCCTTCAGCCTGGGACGACTCCTGGTGGCCAACATCACTGGGAACAGCCCCGCCACCCACCGACCACGTACGCAACCTAGGGGTCATCCTCGACCCCACCCTCTCCATGACTAAGCAGGTCAACGCCGTTTCCTCATCCTGCTTCAACATCCTCCGAATGCTCCGCAGGATCTTCAAGTGGATCCCCACCGAAACAAGAAAAACAGTCACCCAGGCCCTCGTCACCAGCAGGCTGGACTACGGAAACGCCCTCTACGCAGGAACGACGGCTAAGCTCCTGAGACGGCTGCAACGCATCCAGAACGCCTCTGCACGTCTTATCCTCGACATCCCCCGACGCAGCCACATCACACCCCACCTGAGAGACCTGCACTGGCTCCCTGTCAACAAGAGGATAACCTTCAAGCTCCTCACCCACGCACACAAAGCACTCCACAACTCCGGACCAGCCTACCTCAACAAACGACTCAGCTTCTACACCCCCACCCGCCAGCTCCGCTCGACCAGCCTCGCCCTCGCCACAGTCCCCCGCATCCGGAAAACAACCGCCGGCGGCAGATCCTTCTCCCACCTCGCCGCCAAGACCTGGAACACCCTCCCCACCAACCTCCGACAGACCCAAGACCTACTGGCCTTCAGAAGACTCCTCAAGACCTGGCTCTTCGATCAGTAGCAGCACCACCCCTTCTTCCCCCAGCGCCTTGAGACCCTCGCGGGTATGTAGTGCGCTTTATAAGTGACATGATTGATTGATTGATTGATATAGATATATATTTATATTACATGTATACAGAGAGCAGGAACATCTGCAATCACTTACTCAGGAGAGAACTGATCTATTCTGCTGCTCTACCAAGACAGGGGCTAAGTGAAGCCCGTTCAGCTATTTCACTTTCCCAAATAGCTCTTGCTGGCATGATTTGATAGTAAAATCTCACACTTTAGCGGAACTGTTATCAAGGTACATATATTGCTATCTTGTTCACATTTTATTTTCCTGTTCAATTCAATGCATTATTGTTTAAGTTAATAAAAACCATAACAATGTCGTAAAAGGCAAGAAGGTCAGTCGATTTACAGGCATAAAAAATGTTTAAAAGGCATTCAAATCTGTTTTTTTCTAAAAACAAAGTTTTCATATCATGTAAAAAAAAAACTAAAATGGAGCATGTTGCTGTGGCGTAAAATTATCAACAATATTGGTATCTCATCAGTGTTGATATAAGGTGCATTAGTGCGGCGGATTAGGGTTTAAATGCAGTCAATGGGTCATTGGACTGGGCTAGACTGGTGGTATGTATATCCTTGGGCCGTGTTATCTTTTGGTAAAGTGACAGAAATGTCATCATCTTACAAGTCAGTTGAGGATCTGTTGTGCCCAGACCTTTAATAATGGCAGATCTGCAAGTTCGAATGCCCCTGTCGTTAAAAGCTTTTTTTAGTAGCGAAACCCGGATAGATTTTAAGAAGGGGCAAACACAGATGAGATGAATAAAATCTTGCCTTACTACACCACATAAGCTACATGTTCTGGGGACATTGTACTTCCATGTTGGTTGATCGGCCAAACTCGGTAGTGCCCCAAATCTGATAGCCATTAGCTTTCATTTCAGGTAAGAAGAATATGTTGTGCGTAGGTATTCCGCCGGGCGTATTGATGTGTAAGATTGGAGAACCATCCATGCATGGGACCCCTTAGCTAGTATGCTTTTGTCTTCTAATAACGAGTGGAGTTTGGCCGCTTTGTTTGTCACTCTGCGAAAGGCTTGGAAGGAGAGGTTCTGAGCCCAGAGTTCTGTTGTGTTGGTTTCCTTCAATGCGGTTTTCAAGAATTTGCCGTAACTTGAACTAGGATCGTCTTCCTGGGCTCGCCACAAGGCATCATGTAGGACATGGGATCTATTCAGCCAAAGTTTGTACCAAGTTTTAATTGCAGCATATTTTCTCCCAATCTCCTGTTGGATGAGACCAAATTCCAATCGTACCTGAGATGCATTCCGAGGTAGACTAAAAACCTTTTTATACGTCTTCGTTTGTAGAGACTCTAAAAGTTTTGCATCATTTCCATTTAAAGCTATGCTTGCATAGGTTATTGTCGGCAATAGTTTAGCGGCCATCCCTACTACTAGTGGCTTAAAAGATCGGCCCTGTAGTTTTTCTGCAAGGGCAGAAAATGCGTAAATGAGGCCATTTCCTTTTTTTTCAAGATATTGTTTGTGAAATTGAAAATTCAATCGATTGTCTATATATACTCCCAGATATTTGTATGTACTGACTACTCCTAGGATCATTTCTCCCAGCTTGACTGGATGTTGATGTCCCGTCGATTCGTAATTGACAGTTTTTGTTTTTGTGACATTAATTTCCAGAGCATTAGCCTTGGCGAACATTGATAATGTGTTGAGTGCTCTTTGGAGGCCGACTCTGGTTAAGCTGAACAAGACTATGTCATCTGCATATGAGAGATGCGTTATGGGAAATAGACCCAGGCACGGGGGATGTCAATTAACCTGATCCAATCGTGGGGAGAGATCCGCCATGAATAGATTGAATAGGTGGGGGGCTAATACACAGCCTTGCTTTAATCCTATCTCTGTTTGTATTTTCCTTGACAGTCTTCTGCCATTTGCTATTTTTACACTGACCCACTTGCGCGTGTACAGTTGTATTATAGCTCATAGTATTGTTTCAGGCAGACCTAGTTTCTTTAATTTACTCCACAACAAGCCACGGTTTACACGATCGAACGCTGCTTAAAAATCTATGAAACATAGTTGTAATTTTCTTTGCAAGCGTTTGCACTTGTCCGCTATTATGGCCAGGGCTAAAATGTTTGTTGTCGTGCCGAACCCTTTGCGAAATCCTGTTTGGTTGAATGGGATCAGCCTGTTTGTATTGGACCATTCTACCAGGTCCTCCAGGATTAATGATGCATAATATTTGGCTTCAACGCCAATAAGTGCAATTAGCCTGTAATTTGCCGGATCAGACCTATCGCCTCCCTTAAAGATCGGATTAATTATAGACCCTTTCCAACTCATGGGAAGGGTATTCGTTGTACCTATCTCCTTATAGAGCCCCGACAGATGAATTGCCCAGTAATCAGGATTACTCTTAAAGATGGTCTGCGGGATGCCATTTGGCCCAGGTGCCCCGTCCCTGCGTCCCATTTTTATTATTCTGGATACCTTTTCCGCCGCATGGCTTTGGCTGTCCGGGGCTATTAGCGTGGTAAGGGTGGTACTGATGTCTTGAGCTCCGTTTATGTTGTTTCCCACTTGTTTGGGCTCCAAAGCTTTATGGCTGTTGTCCATCTCTTTATTAACGAATGGTGTTGGATCTTCAAAAACTTTATTGAGGTGAGCTACCCATCCTGGCTCAGTTACGCATGCATTATTTATTACATGTGATGATCTCATTGTACCATTTACTAATTCCCAAAAGAGCCTGTTGTTGGTTTGTTTGGCACAGGAAAGTACCTTTGTCCAGAATATCTCCTGTTTCGATTTCTGATCATTCCAGATTTGCTTTTTATATAGCTTACTGGTGTTTTTTATATGATCCCAGGCGTGATTTGGAACGTTGGGAGTCTTGTGTTTTCTGACCGCCCTTCTCAGATCTTTTCTAAGCAAGAAAGCTTTTCCTGAGAGACTTACAGTGTGCTTGTATCTAATTTTCCAGGCATAATTGATTTTTGGTGCATGGTCTACTAAGTTTTTGGTGAACATGGTCCAATTCACTACTCGAGTGCTACCTAGAACAGTGTTTGTTTCAAATATCTTTTTGGCTAGCAATGTTAGATCTGGGAGAGTTTCTACTGACCATCGAATGCGTTTCAAATTTGTTGTATTCAGGTGGCCCATCTCAATGGGGGCTGGCCGGTGTTTTGGAAAGCTTATTTTTAGTTCAAGTACCTGGTATGAATGGTCACTTCGGGTTGAATACTTAATTATATATTTCCCCACATGGGCCAGTAGTGGAATCGTTAGGATTGTATGATCTATTGCTGACTGGGTATTTGCACCCTGATAAGTCCATCGCAGGGGGTTATCATCTTTTGTTCTACCATTTATTACTTGCAGGCCTAGGTGCTCCAAGGCTAGAACTAGCTTTTGCCCATTCAAATCCTGTCGTTTTGCTACCAAGGACGATTGTGGTGGCACTGACCAGAACTCATTAGCCGCCGGTAATTGCTCATTTTCATCCGGGGTGTAGATTAAGTATGAATTAAAATCACCAGTTATTATTATCTCCCAAGCTGGGTTCTCAAATCTAATAGAGGTTATTATCGATAGACGTTTTTCATATTGTAATTCTTTTTTTCTCGCATTCGGATGCAGGTAGACATTAATTAGTATAACTGTTATTGTCGGGTAATAGGACCACTGATACATTTTGATTACTTGTAGGTCTGATGTCATGCTGGACAGCTGTTCTGATTTGATGTTTAGTGCCATTGATATACTGCAAGGCCACCTTTTGGTCTCCCATATCTGTGTGTTCTTGTTGCGGTTACATGATGGTGTGTATAGTCGGCCATTTCCTTACGCTCAGTCAGCCAGGTTTCTTGGGGTGCAATAATCTCATAGTTCTCCCAGTGTGCGGGAGGGACATTGTCCTGTAGTTCTCTTTTTGCACCTGCAATATTCCAGGATAAGAGCTTTAAGGAATTGTTATGGGTGCTTTTTCTTTGTGTGGCAAGTCATTCTGTTCTCGGAGCATTGAGAGTTGAGGTCATCCAGTTCCAGTTGTTTGAATCCTGTTGTGACTTTTGTCTGTTCTTTATTTTTTCAGGATCACTTATTTTTCCTCTGGCATTTTGTAATACTGAGTACACTAGAATGTTTTCTTCATCTATGCTATGCCTCCTGGGTGCCTTTAGTAAAGGTGAAGGGTAACATGGTTTTAAAGGTTTTGCCAGTGTAATGCCCCAAACTTCAAACTGTTGTCTAGCGTTCATGATTGAAGACACTATTTCCTCATTTCTCCAGGTCGAGAGGGTTTTTTCCATCTTTTTTGTTTTCTTCTTGAGGGATGAATTTAATTGACAGCAGATCTGTTGTAGTGAGATGCTTTAATGTGGGGATTTCGGCAATTAATCTCAATATGTTTCCTCTGTTGAGGAGGTCTTGCTGACCCTGAGAAATGTAGTGAGGTATTAGTATGATCTGCTTATTCATACTGCTTGCTTGATTTATGTCCGATGTTATTGATATGGGGAGTGATTGTTGTAATACCTCTCTGTGGTTTGTCCCGACTCCACCATCTTTCTAGAGATTTACTTTTTTTATAATCTTTTCCTTCTGAGCATCTTCTTTTTGTGGGCTTCTCTGGTCCTCCTCAACACTACAGCTCTGTGTTATTCCTTGTATCAATTATTCGTTTCGTAACTGTCAGATCCAATATACATTTTTTTTCTATCTGTCCTCCCTTGTTTTCTGCATGAATGTCATCTGTGGCTGTGCTTATGATTTCCCATGGTGCCTGCTTTGCAGTTATTCTATCATTGGATTCTCCTTGGCTTACGTATCGAGCTTTCCGTTTTATTCCCGATTCTTGTTTAACTTGCAGCAGAAGGTTTCTTGTGTTCGATTCTGGTAGCTTAGTTTTGGTAAATGCTGTTTGTGTTTGAGGTATTTCTTGATTGGTCTGTATTGTATCCATTGATTCATCTGTTTGTAAACTGTGATTTAATGAAATCCATGAGGTAAGATGTCCTTGCATTTTCTCATTCTCTCCTATCAACCCTTGCTCTCTGTGAATGCTCGGGAGTTCTGGGACTATTTGCGATTTTTTTGTTTCAAAAATATTAAACCATCTCTTACTGATGTTCGTATCTTTCTTTGAACATTGGTTGTTCTTTCTAGATTTCCTCGCTTGTTTCTTCTGTCTCTTAGTTTGCAAACATGTTTCTGTGTTTACTTGGACATCAGATGAGTCAGGAGGTTGTTTTACTTGGCCACTGTCATTGTCTTCAATTCCTGATCCTTCATTGGAGATCTCTAGCGGTTCGGTTATAACCAATGTCTTTGGTAGTTCTTTTACGTGCTCACTGTTGTTGTGTTTGAATCCTAACCCTCCTTTAGAGATCCTCAGTGGTTCAGATGTGACCAGTGTTTTTGATTGTCCAATGAGGAAAGTTTGTTGATTTGACTTGTGTGTCATGATGGAGTGATTTATATTTTTTATCTGGCCATCGCCATTCGCTCGCCTTTCGTTTAGAATGCTTTTTAGAATGGCTGGAACTGTACTTAATTTATCAATTATTGGGCCACATACACACTCTTTAGCTGCTAGTGTGTTAGTTTCACGCTCCTTGATTATTAAGTCCGCCAATGTTTCCAGTCTTGTATTTATTCATGCAATATATGAGGCTATTATGTTCATCAAATCTATCTGTGTGTCAAGCTTATCCGATTGCATGTTGAGTACTGCTATTGTTGTTTCTAACACTTTTAGCAGTGAGGTACATGCTGTCTGATTGTTCTCCACTTTTGTTTCTTGTATAGGCCCCTCCTCCATGCATTCTTTTGGGCTTCAATCTTGTTCCTTTGCTTTATCTGCTATTGTTGAGTTATTCTGTGTCTGTCCTATTTCGATGGGGCTAGTATGCATCTGCTATATGGGGTTTTGTTAATTTCTCTTCTGGTTATGGCTCGTCCAGCTCTGAGTTTGAGTGGTCTGTTCCAGTGTGCTCAATATCTCTGTTATTGGGTGCGAGTGTCCTTGTGTTGTATCACTGAGTGCTTTACTCATCCGATTCGCCGATTGATTAAGGGTTTTGACTTCTAGCGCCTGAAGCAGGTCTGTGTTGCTTGTTAATGATATTCAGTGAAGCCATGAGTTGTTGCACTGCACTTTTGGAGACTGACGGTTATCTGAAGTGTTCAATTGTATACCTTCAACTTCTGGCATTTGTTTAAGTGTACCCACATATGGCGCTGATTTTGATGTGGAGTGTGGGCAATCGGAAGCATGCACTTGTGCCTGTATCACTAGTAGGCCTGGGCAGTGAACTTCGCTCCGATCGCAGAGTTTGCAGAGTTTTCTGCACTAACGCACTCCGCGGAGCTCGCGGAGTGCAGAAAACTCTGCTTCGCGATGTGCAATGGAGTTTTTTCCCCACTCACGATCGCGAACGGTAAGTTCGCGAGCACGAGCTGCCGCTCGGGTAGAATTTTTACCCGAGCGGCAGGAATACCAGCACAAACTGTAGTTCGCACTGCACTCCGCCACTCGCGGAACTTCGTAGACTTTTTTTGTAACTTCGTGGAGTTTCGTGTAGCAAATCTCCACGAACTATGCCCAGGCCTAAATTCACTAGCAGGCTACTATTCGCCTGATTTACGACGGCCGCTTTTTCTATGTTTTGACTATTCTTCTGTTTGTTTTTTATCTTGAAGCCATTAATTTTTTATATCATTAACTTTTGTGGTGTCAGTGGGTTCGGGAGACCCTCTAGTTGTCCTGTTTCTGAGTAGATGGCTGTTGTTGGGTCTTTTAGAAACATGAACTTTGTGCTGGGAATCATTTTTCCAAATAACGAGTGTTGCAGTGATATTAATGGGCTTGTCGATACTTGGGCTGATTTTTTTGGTGTTTCCACAGTCTCTTTTGGTTTTTTGGTGACTTGTTTTGTTGTTGTTTTTTGTGCCAATTGTTTTCTGAGTCTCCCCAACCTCATTTTCTGTTGTTCAAGTATGAATAAATTAATTTCCGTTTACTTTCTCCTTGCTGCCTTTATGCACGATATTCTGATGGTCGGTCTGGGCTATTGTAATTATAAGCCGATTCGCTTGTTGTGTTCAAATTTGCCTTCTAGCTTTGTTGCATATTGAGGGTTAAGCTTATAAGGTATGTACAGACTTATTTTGCGTGATTGATTTATTACGTGGTTATTTAATTCGTGGAACTATTACTGGGCCTTACGAGAGTATCTCTGGCTGCACTTTTTTACGCTCTGCACAGTGCGCGAGCCCCTGCCCCAAGTCCACTGGGTTGCTGCGACTCTTGCCCTCCCTAGTTGCGCTAGCCACGCTGCTGGCTAATGCGTCGGTGCAAACGCAAATGCTGGCTCCACCTTCTGCCACCCTCCGCCTCCTGCACAGATCACTACTGAGTAATTGCCTGGTGGGGGTCATATTAAGTGAGCCTGGTGCCTTGCGGAAGTACTCCAGCCAGTGTCTGCCGCAATCCACCGCAAAACTGCAACTTTTGCTGCTTGCTGGGTCTGCAGCGGCCGCTCCACCGCCTACTCTGCTTGCTCTGCCTGCTTCGCTCTGCTGCTCCGTACAGTACAGAGACAGAGAAGGTTTCAGGCAGGCTCAGCAGAGGCGTGGGGTGGTCTCCTCGTTTCTCCTGCACTGTGTATGCAGGCTGACGTGGGCGTGGTGCAAGGGAGCAGGCTGCCCCTGTGTGGCCCTCTCATGGCTTCCCTTCACTCACCTCCTCCTCCAGGAGTCCAGGAGTTTCTGTCCCTGCTACGCTGAAGATTTCTGCAGTGCCGGGCCTATAGTAGCGGTAGTGCGGTGATGCGGCCGCGAGTTTCTGTGGCGGGTGTTGAGCTGGTGA
Source organism: Calotriton arnoldi (assembly GCA_963921515.1). Lineage (NCBI taxonomy): Eukaryota > Metazoa > Chordata > Amphibia > Caudata > Salamandridae > Calotriton > Calotriton arnoldi. The sequence goes on along the minus strand of CAWUFW010010855.1, from coordinate 505,853 downwards.
GGGGATGGGCTTCTGCGAATCCTGCGGGCGGCTCCTCATCGCCCTCGCAGCGTAGCGGTCCCCCGCAACCGATCATGGCTCCTCGCTCCACTCCGTGTTCACTTCGTCACGCCCCTCGCACTCCACAATACCGCAGGACCCAATTGGTCTCCGCTCACTTCCTGGTTCCTGGTTACTGGTCTGGATTCTGTGTTTACTTCATTAAGTCTCCATTCATCCTCTTCAACCTCCTTTGTGGCCATTTCACATAAGCAAGGTTGTAGCCTTTCTTATTTTCCTGTTGTGATACTGTCATTCAGAATGGCTTGGTTAGGTGTCTTCAAATGTGGTCATTTACTGCTGTACACTCTCCTGACTGTTTATTCTGTTCGCATTGACGAATCTGTCCGCTTTCCTTTGCCCTCTGTTTTCTGCTGTACACCCCTTTATGTCCATATCCATCCACATGATACCTGCTTTCTCTATTTGCTCATGAACCCTGATATTATCATAGCGCCTGGTCTCCTTCATTATGCACTTGCCCACCTACACCATCCCTATCGGATTCTTCCTTATCTTCTATTCTTTGCTCTTCCACCCCATCACATCAGAAGGCCAACACAGCCCCACCCTCTTATTCACCCTACTGAGCATGGTGACCTATGAATGTTATTACACAATCCTCTCGTCCACACTCATCCTTACTGTCTTTCAAATAATTGCTTCCTTTCAATACTCGCCCCCTTTCTACTTTCCTGCTTACATGATGCTTTCATTATTTAACTGGATGCAAATCTGTGTTCAGCAGTGTTGAATTTGGTGAGATGATTTCCTACTGCTCATTCACGATGTTGACTTCTCACTTCTTGTAATTCGCACATTTCTTGACCATATGCGCTGTATTTATTGCACCCTTTTCAATATTAGAATTATTTGAAGCCCATATGATGTTTGTATCCCTCCCACACACAAAATATTCAGGACCTTACCTTTGCACATTATTAAATAAAACACTACTGACTCTTCCTTGAATGTGTCCTATTTTATGAACAGATTATGGGGCATATTTTATAAGAAATCACGCAGCTCAGCAAGTCACCTTGCTGCGCTGTGTGATTGGTAAAGGGCAGGAATGTGCCATACTTAACATTGTACTGCGCATTCCTGTCTGTTCAGTTCAGAGATATTTATTTGACACAGCAGAGTGGCCATAAAAGTACGTAAAGAAAATGCTTCATCAATAAAAATAATACATTAAAAACAATAGGAAGACAATGAAAAGGGATACCAAGGCAACTTTACATATTTACACAATACATTTCCTATAATTTATAGCTCCCCATATGGGACGTGCAGCGCTATAACAAACTAATGTGTTATCAAGTGCAATAATATATCGTAAAGCTGATTTATAATCCCTGATATTCTGTGCGAGGAATATAGGTTTTAAGTAATGCCTTCTCAAGCCCTCAAAAATCTACAAAATAGGATAAAATGCAGAGTGCTTTGTATTGAGACTCTATCGCAAGGAGAAGAAGTCTTAGCTAACTGATGTTTTTTCCTTTCCGGGAAGGCAACTAGATGGTGTAAAATACCCAACCGCAATCTGATTAATACATAACAATGCTGAGTATTGGTCACCTAACTCAGATAGGTTTGGAATCGATCATAATATACTATTGACATATACAGAACAACAGCATGCTTTCTAGCTTCTTCACACATCCTACTTTCCTGTCTGTAACTTAGAAAAGCTTTAATTACCCTCTTGTCTAAAGAAAAGATTTTTTGTTACACAATTTTAAGATAAATAATAAACAACCGAGTTAACGCTCCATTTACATTAGAGAGCCAGGGAATTCTGAAAGCATGATCTAATGCTAAGCAATCTATGATGACAGACTTGGTAAAACCAGTTTCAGGCTTTGCCTATATAGACTGAAAGAGCAGATGGGGTTCCATTAGGAGTGAATCTTCCATAAAGTTCAGCCGAGCCTTTTTGTGGACTATGACGGAGGAGGCAGAGGCAGGCAAATATAAAAGGTGCCTGAGGAAGGAGTTTTCTTCTACCTGTAAGGCACTACAAGGAGCGTAACCCCACAGGCCCACGCCAAAGGTGGCAGTAGACAGCCCTCTCGCCTTGTATATCTCAATCATTTCCCTGATTGGCCTACTTCCAATTTGACATGCAAACCTAAAGACTCCCTCACACATTTGACTCAACCTCAGGTGAGTATTTTGAACTAGTTGCATCCAAGATCCATTATTACTAGATAACACCCCTAAATAACAGAATTAATTAACACTTGTGATAGGAGAACCCGCAACAAAGAAAGTCCTATAGTTCTGTGATTTTCTCCCACAAATCATTGTGTAGGTTTTAGTCTTATTTATCATAATTTTTCTAACTTCCATAAAATTCCCAAAGGCATCCATCAGTTTCTGCAAGCCAACGGGTGCCCTTGAAAACAGGACAGCGTCATTGGCATACAATAAAATAGGTACAGCCTGCAACAGTAGGTGTATCTGCCTGCAAGGTCCGCAGGGTGCCATCCACCCCATTAATAAACAGTGAAAACAGAAAAGACACCAATACACAACTCTGCCTAATTCCCATCAACCTTAAACAGAGGGGACATTCCCCATTTGGGCCGTACCGAACCATTGAGGACAAGTTCTCATACAAACATGCAAGAAAACTGACTGTCCCTTGGGGCTCCCAAAGCTATTAGCGTGGAGCAGAGAATATAGTGGTCTACCAAATTGAAGGCACTGCTTAAGTCAGCAAAGTATAAGTAGAGGGCTCCTCCTTAGCTCTGGTATACTTTCCTATGAGCAGTTCAAGATTTAAACATTGATCTATCATCCCCAGCCACTTCCTGATTCCATATTGTACCTCAGTTTTAATGGAGTTATCCTCAGCCCACTCTTCCATCCTACGCAGGAGGACCATACCTATTATTTGGGCTGAGCAATCCAGGACGAAGATGGTGTGATAACATTTAGGGTCTGATTTAATTCCCCTCTTAAAAATAGGGACTATAATTGATACGTCCCCGAAGGGGGGAATTGAACCCTCAACAGCCGCATTATGTACCCTGGTCAAGATGGGGCCCCACAAATCCCTCATCGTTTTACACTACATTCCAGAACAGTGTGTTGTCTTTTGTCTCGACCTCCCTGGCCAAGTTTGACCAAGACTCCTCCTGTAATACCCTCTTCCTTGCTACAAGTGCCTGCATATAGTTCTTACATAAGTGTTTAATAACTGTATAGTCCCTGGGAGAACAGTGAAGGGCATCCCTTAACAATTAGGATGCCAGAGTAAATGAATACTTAAGCTATCCCTGCTTTCCCTTATTACCTGATTAAGCGGGACGCGTAAGAAATAAACTAAATGGCCTGGTAATCTGCTCACAGGCATCCAGTAACCTGTCATGGTCCACATCCTTTCCTAAACAATAACTGAACTGATCGAGATTTGTTGTTACCAGTTCCTGGAAAACTCTACATGGGTTGATTCCTGACCACTTTATCCTAACACCATTAGGCCTAACTGTAGTAATGTTTGTAACACAGGTGGCTCCTTTAACTTCCTGCATCTGAATTGTCATGAAAATAGCTCATTCCTGTCATTCTCAACTACTGGTGCACAATGTGCTGCCTAGTGCCTGCATTGTAAGCAGAAGTGTTTTGTGCAGGAAGGGACACCTTCCTGCACGAAAACAATCTTGCGAGGTATTTTCCTCTTTCTATGATTCTGCAGCACACATTGAAAGAAGAAGTAATGAGGAGAAATAAAGATAAATACAGATATTTCTCCTTGTTACGTCTCACCTAGGGAGGCGTTGCATTTTGCCGCAAGCCCAGGTTTACCAGTGTTGGTAAATCTGGGAATGCGCCAATATCCATTGCTTGATGCATGGGAACACCCATGCTCCACCCATGGAACGCCTCCCCATGGCAACGTAACGCAATGTAGTGATTTGCACTGCATTGCTTTACTGTGGATTTTTCAAGCCATGCAACGCCATGCAAGGTGTCCTTGTGTGGTTTGATAAATTGCATCCTAAGGTTTGCATCGCTTTTGCAGCCCGTTGCATGGTGCAAAGGCAAAACAACCCTTTGATAAATATGGCACTGTTGGTTTAATATTGGTCTCTGGATGTGAAGCTTACTGAAGCTATGAAAACATGTCCTGTAATCAGCAATCATGCTCAATAGTTTACACACAAATGCTTTTCCATTTCCACTGCTAGGAATGCTGATGCAAAAAAAGCGTGAAATGGCATCATCAATTAAAGTACCTATTAGTGCCAGAGAGCTGCTAATTAAGAAGGAGCAAACTAATCGCTCCCATTAGGGCTGAATTATTTTCAAGCCAGTTTATGTGCGCTTCTACCATTTTTTGTTACCAGAGCACTTTGAGAATTAGATGGTAGTGAGTACATTTTAGGCGAATTTGAAATGCAGAGCAGAAGCCTTATTGTAACAATAACTGTGGGTGAAAGACACCAAATGTGTTTTCATACCAACGTTACAAAATCCATGTTGTACTACAGGGACAGGTGCAACTGCAATTAAGAGCCCAATAACGATGTTTCTTTTATTCATTTAAATGACATTGTTTCTCGTTTCGGAAATGTTACACTCACGAGTCTGCATCTAGTCTGCATTCCTTATGGCTTCTTGGATTGGTAGAGTTTGTGAGTACTAGAATACTCTGTAGCTGTATTTCCAGCTTGGAAAGCTACATCGGAGCCTTAAGATTATCTTTTTAAAGTATTTGGAGAAGAATATATTCTGGTATTGTGTATGAAAAAAATACTGTTGTTTCTGAGGTAAATGCAGTAAATTGTTAAGTTGATAGATTGAATTGCAGCTATTTATGTTTTGGTGATGTCATGTGGAAGAAATTAGTGGGCATGAATTCCTCTTTCACCCTCCTCCTCAAATCTATCTCATATTTCTCTGTCCAACCTCCCTCTCTTTCTGCAGCCATTGCGTCCCAGCCCCCACGTCCCATTCATTACCTGAGGCTTAGTCTTCAGTGAGTAAAAGGCAAAAAAAAAAAATGAAGACCTACTTCTGCAAAGCTGTTTGCTGTTATTATTGGATATCATTAGTGGTATATAGATGAATTCAAAAAAATGGAGTGGCACAGGATGTGATCACCAGTGACTGCTCACTGGTACCTGTTTGGAAGATTAAGGTGTAAACATATTCTCATTATTTATTTAAAATTGGATAAGAAATTAGTCTGGTACTGGGTTCCATGACACAATATCGTGGAAAAAAATATTGACTCACCAAAATATAATCAAAATAATGTTTATAAAATGTTTGCCATCCTATACTAAAATCAAAAAATAAAATATATAAATGGCAAAAATATGGTTGTTAAAAATAGCTATTTTTAACATTATTGAAAATAATAATATTGAATCCAAAAATATCATACACTAAAGTAATATGCAAACAGTAGAAAAAATATCAAAACATACAATATCGACTACAATAATGTCATTAATAGCCCAAAACGTATTTATATTATAAACTCTTATTTATAAATTTTAGAAATAGAAAAAATATACATAATTTTCGCTTTCATAAAATAATACATTAACACAAGTAGAACAACATTAAAGACTTGAAAAACAAACATTTTCAACATACACTATATTAAAAAACAATGCAAACCAACCAATTCAAAAGCAAAAAAGAAATATCTTAAAAGAAATTAAAAATGCATACATGATATTAAACATGAAAAAATATTTTTATAATGAAACAACATAACAAACACATACATTTCTAAGTAAAACAGAAACACTAATTGGAGTCCTTCAAAAAAGATAACAATTGAAAAAAAAATCATATACACACAAACCAGCCAATACAACTTACTGTAAAACAAACTAACCAACAAAAATAAGAACATAATTAACTTAAAAAACTCAAAACAATGACGAACTACCTTCACAAGTAAATTGCAAAAATTAAAACAAAGACAATGTAAGCTAACATAATTTAAAAATGTTAAACTATGAATCATTAAACAAACTTTCACTTCATATTATATATATATATATATATATATTGCTCCTTAGATACAAAGCAAAACGAAAGCACTGCACACCCAATAATCCAACCCCACACTCATACACCTGGACAAAGACATGTTCAAAGTAAGTAAAATAAACAAACTTATAAAAATAGATAATTCTTCTATGTTGAAATTAAAGCTAAACCCATCACCAAAAAGAACCAAACCTGTATGTTTAACATGTCACTAAAACAAACATTACCCCCAACAGAAACGAAAAGCTCACCTCACCCACATCTCGACTAGTTAAAATGAACCGTAACTTCAATTCAAAGAGCATATGTACGTATAATTCAATTCAATATGTTTATCAAGAATTTGGATCTCTGATGAGGCCCACTTAAGACGTGCATAGATAGACATATTAAAAATACCAGCAATAATTACAAAAACACTTCATTAAAAACCATTATATCTACGTCGCTACACCGTTTTGTACAGATTTAGTTCATCAAAAGATATCAGAGTTTTCCAAAATCAACTCTGGGGGCTCCTTTAGGCAGCAAGAGGAGCCCTCCAGTAGAGACATACACATGGTGACACAGTATGGAATGGAATACAAAAATAAAAATATATTTATAAAGCATGTGCAATTTGTAAGAATAGCATAAGGAAGCAATTTCATCTAACAGCAAATTATTAAATAAAGTGCATCATATAGCAGCAACAACATAGCAGCAATCACAAAGTTACAGCCTATACTGAGACAGAAAAGGACCAAATAATGTTAAATATAAGTACAATTTAGAAAAACAACATACCATAGCAGCACCATATATTTTATATAAAGTGCATCATAAAGCAGCAAAATCTTTTCCCTTAAAACTTATTTAAAACAGATAAAAACCCAATTATGTGCAAACAGCAATGAGATAACAGCAGTCATAAATATGAACTTTCCACAGGCGAGAAATAGACTCAGATGGTCGAGGAGAACATAAGAGCTCGTGGCTTTAAGGGCTATATTATAAGAAAACTAGTTAAACACGCAGCCCACCAAACCCTAAGAATAATTATGAAAATTTAAAATCTGTTCATAAACTCCCTAAAAAAGTTAAAAAGTTTTCCCCCCCGTTTCATTTTTTGGAAAAAACAAGAATTCTCGAGCAGACGATACATTTTTAATGCAATTCTGAATAAACATTGGTCGAAGCCACCTGAATCAAAGTGAAGACAGAGCTGGACATACAAACAAGATATGATCAAGGTTCTGGGTACCCTGATTACAGAAGTTACAGTTTTTTCCACCTTTCCTGTTAAGTGACCAATTTGCGGTTAAATCATTTAATGGTAAGAGGTTCATGCGACACAGAGTGAGCCACCGGCGAATACCATGGCTTAAATTCCAGGAAAGGTACTTCTGAGAAACTCTCGGGGAGGAAGCCTTAACTATTGTTTCCTGTCTGACCCTTGCTCTACAGATATTAACATCTCTCTGATGACTAACTATGCCACTTGAAATCTTTAAGAAAGATTTCAATTCAGAGAGAGAAAAAGACAGCACTAGGTCCTCTTGCACATTGAAATGATTCAGTGCCAAGAAAAATCACTAGAAAAAGAATATTTATACATTTGTCCTGCAAAAATTTCCTGACACATAAAACTCCTCAATGTAAAAGGCTCACTGTTCTTTAGCTGGTAACCCCAACGTATTACCCTAGCTAAACCTTGTATAAATGAACTTACCAAGCCAAATTCTAGCCTAATAGCGGCTATTGGGACAAGAGTATTAAAATTGCATAATTTGCGGAAAATGTGGCCTTCGATCTTATCCAAGAAACTCCATTCTCTTACTGGAATGGATTCTATAGCATATAACAAGGTGGGAGGAGTTTTAGCTTTAAAAACAGAAAGCAAATGTGAAAAATTTCTTCGACCCATAGCGCTATAGAATAAGTGTAGGCCATTTGCATGCGATGCCGCTTTACAAGAGCTCTGTTCAGTGTGGGGAGTAATCCTTGTACTACTTGAGCGAAAACAACGCTGTTCATTCCCAGCATAAGTCGTCTTGGGGCACCGGTTGCGAGAGTTGTCCTGGACAGAGGTGACGACGACGGCGGATGCTGCCACGTTTTAGCAACTTTTGATTCGAAAAGATAGAATCCAGGAGTCGCCAAGTTTGCATCCTGAGCACCTGAAGGAACACACCGGCAATCCGGATAATTCCAGCTGACGGAGCCGCGATGCCTGAAACGGCGTGCCGGAGGTAACGAGCAGTGGACTCTGGGGGGGAACGTGGTTGAAGGTGGGGACCGGGTTTGGTTCATACTCCGGGCCCCCTGCCCCCCGCCCCCGCCTCCCGCCTCCCGAGCCTTTCGACCGGAGCCTCCCGGAGTCTCTCGAGCCAGAGCCCGAGCCAAAGTTTGCTCACCTGACATTTGACATCCGATGGACGCAAACGCCAGGGCAGGGGCGTGATAGCTCTTAGTACAGCTTGTCCTCAGCTGCTCCCAGATTCTAACTTTTTTTTTTCTTGAAAACGTTCTTTTTTCCTAAAAAATCTCTCTTATTATTATTTTTTTTTTGGGAACTTGCGGCTTTGCTTCTTTCTGCCGCCATCGTTGCTGCCCACGCCATCGGAGTTATTGGGCGTTCTCATCGGGCATTGGGCATTTCGTGCATTTCGGGCATTTCATGGGTGAGGCTGCCAAAAAGACTGCAAGTCCCAACAGCCCAAGTGGTGCCGTCAGGAAGGCGCTTCAAAACATTAACAATAACATGACCTTTGCAGCGCCGACCGTGCCCGTCAGAGACTGCAAGAGACTGTAAGAGGTCGGGCCGGGCCGGGCAGGGTCACATTATTAACATTTTGAGCCCGAAAGTTATAAACTCTGTCTTTGTTTGCTTTTGGAGGGGCAAGTGTCTGTGGGTTAAGGGTTCTTTTTGGGTCTATTGAAACAATTTGTTCGACTGCTGTCTATCCATTTGGTATAGGCTGTCATATAGGCTGTCATATAACATTTTAAATTAGGCATATCGATAGTCTTTCAAAATGAATAAAAGAAAATCCCTTACAGGACAAGGTGTGGTGGGGACTCTTGATGCTTTTCTGATACGTGCCGAGTCAGCCCTTATCCATGAAATCGCGCTAACAGAGCGTAGATTGTCCCTGGAACCAAAACTCCCCCAAGGGCAGCTCGATACGTTAGAGGCTTTTAATATCATTGATTGCCAAGAGAGCACTTCCCCTAACAGCGACTAGCAACACCATTGGAGGAAATGACAGTGTAATGTCGAGGGATGTCAGCGTTAAAACTAAAATAAACACTAGGGGACAGAAGAGCAAGTCTAATCAGAGGATAAGTTCCCCTACCCAGCCCAGGAAAAGAAAGGAGCAGGGCCAAACCAAACTTATTCTCCCAGCATCAAAGAGAGGGCGTAAAAACAAATCCACAAGGGAGGAGATGGAGGAAGTGGCTGAGGGGCCTCCTTCCGTAATTAATCCCGCTAATAATATAGCACCTAATATAGCACCCCCCACAAGTCTCACAACCTCCTTCCAAGGCACCGAAAGTAGTGAGTACTGGGAAAAAATCGGAGGGCTGGTTACCACCCTATTAGAACCCTTACTTCAAAAATCAAATCGTATTGAAGTGAGTATTGAAAAACTCGAACGGATGCAGCAGCCTCTGTCGAGCCAGCCAGGGTCGCACATTAGCCAGCCCCCATTGACTAATCCTTGCCACTGTTTATTGTGTTACAAAGGACACACAAAAAACTGGGGACGATAGGCCTTTGTTCATACAAACAGGACCCCCAAACCCTGGACCCGCGACTGCATCACAATTAGCTCCCCTGCACATGAGACAGACCCAGTCCCAGGCAGGCACGTCTACTGTGTATCATAAGCCACAGGCTAAAAGTTCCCTCCAGGAACGTTTACTAAATATACAAAATGAACCTTTAGTTGGTAGACCTAGAGATGGAAACAAAGGGGCATTACCAAAGCAAAGTGGACAAGATAAAGTATTTCACAAACTACGAGGTATATCCGACACAAACATCCTACATCTTCCACCGGAAGCAACACCCTATACGATAGTGCTAGCCAATGTCCCCACGCTGCCCGATGGCACCAAGGAACACTGGTCTTCTCTTAAAAATAAAGCACTGTCCCTGTTAATCTCGAGATCTGGACTCTCTTCCCCACTGAATTTAAAATGGTCAGACGGGTTGGTTGGTTAGGCAGTTCTAAGAAGCTGCTATCGGGTGACTGTGTGGTGCTATCATTTGGGTCGCCCAACCTTGTTCAAACATTACTGGATAGGGTGGGGAATCGGACAGTTGAGCAAACAGGGATTCACATTTTACCATTGGGGTTCTTCTACAAGCCTCCTAGCCATAAGCAGTTGCCATCTAGAATGGATGGTGGTGAAGGTTGGAACCAATCTAGATATAATATCCCAGTGAACAACTACTTTGCGGCCCTTAGTACTATGGAGGACATAGATTGACTGAAAACATCTAAAGATGAGCCACATGAGAGAAGGGCAGTAACTAGAGGCATTGACACTTCTATGCTTCATATGCAAGGACCAGCAGAGGGTAGGGGAGACAGAAGCGGTGAAAGGAACGTGACAACGGGTAAACCTCCTCTCAATAAACCCAAAGAGCTACGTTCAGTGATTTATAATGTCCAACAGCTGGTGAATCCACATCCAACAACTGTAGAGGCTCACCAGTCCTCAGTCAAGAGTGGCCATACGCCATTTGTTGGGGAGTCTGAAATCCATAGCAACCTTATAAACCTCTCATTGAAGCTTAAAATATTATCTTGGAATGTGGCAGGTCGCTGCTCCAAAATAGAGAACCCAGAGTGGGGGGCCTTCATCCAAGACTCAGATATATGCATGCTGCAGGAAACTTGGATCAGGGTGGACAACCCATAGACCTGGCTACGTAACTTACAGCATACCCGCTACATCAGGGGGGAAGGGCAGACCATCTGGGGGACTTATTACTTGGGTTGCTACACATCTGGGCTGCACAGTGAAGCAGGTGGAGACTTTATCTAGCGACATTCTCTGTGTTATTCTGAGTTCTCCAACTGGCCCTACGTTAGTGCTTATTAATGTATACTCACGGCCAACTGGTTACGGGCAAGAGTCTCCTACCCTTGACAAACTACCATCATTCATATCCACAGTCATTGATAATGACATAGTGAATCTGGCTGGTGATTTTAATTGTCAGTATGAACCACTGAAGGACCTAGAGGCTGACGAACTAAACGAGGAGGACCTGCAATGGGCTATTCCAGTGGCCAACGCCCAGCCAGTACGGGCATGGACACCACTAATTGTTCAGTTGAACACCCTCACCCTGAAATATTCACTTAGGGCGTGCAATGGACGTTCCAACTCTGATAGTCTGGCAAATTTCACTTATCACAGGTTGGGCTCCCCTTCGATCCTAGACTACATTATGGTGAATTCTAAATCTTGGCATCGGATGGTCAACTTTAAGATTGTCCCTAGATTCGACAGTGATCACAACGCTTTGATCCTAGAATTGGTCTCTCCATACATTGTAGAAGCCTCCAAGGATCACCTGTTGAAAACACCAGGGCCAATCCTAACCAGTTGCAGGAGAAGAGTAAGGTGGGGCACCCTATGTGAATCCCAAGATAGATTATCCTCACTCTACCAAATAATCTTGCCCTATTTAGAGGTTGCAATCCAATTAAGCAAGTCCAGTGATCCTGTTCGCCCACTTAGTAAAATAGCAGAAAATCACCAAGGATTAGTGGCGGCTCTGATGGATAGCTTTGTAAAAACAATACAAGTAAAGGTAGGCAGTGGTCCCAGACATCCCTGGTACAATGGTAAATGCCGAAAGGCTAAGACAAACTTGCTCAAAGCTATTAAAAGTAATGATAAGCTGGCGATTAAGGGAAACAGGATACTATATAAATATGCAATCAAACAAGCTAAAAAGGAGTGGGAAATAGAAAAGTGGGATAGCTTGAGACACGCTCTAAACAGAAGGGACATGAGGACCTTTTGGAAATTAAAAAGGTCAGATACAAAGGAGGACAAACACGCTTTCGAACCAAACTTGGGAGCTGAGGTCTGGAGGGTACATTTTCAGTCACCTTACTCCAATGTAGAGGGTACTCCTGACCAAGCCGAAACCCCCACCCCCCTTATACATCTAGCCGGCTTGGAAACTCCGGAAATTTCTCTAAAAGAGGTAACGGCCGCAATTGCCCGAGTAATACCTGCCAAGGCCCCGGGGTTAGATAAGATCCCCGGTGATCTTTATCGAAATGAACCCAGCGTTTGGGCTCCCTACCTCTGGAGTATTTTTAACGCTATACTACAGGGAATGGAGATCCCAACAACATGGCTAGGGGATGAAATCATCCCCATATTTAAGAAGGGTTCACCCCTCCATCCTGCAAACTATCGGCCCATTAGCCTTATTGATGTTGCACAAAAATCTTTGCTCGAGTGCTCCTGGACCGCTTGCAGAACTGGATGGAGGAGTTTTCCATTCTTACTCCCTATCAGGCCGGTTTCGCACAAAAATGTCCACAATTGATCAAGTTTTCAGATTGCAATTATTGCACTGGAGAACAGTAATCTTGGAGGGTGGCAGTCTCTATATGATCTTTGTGGACTTGAAATCGGCCTTCGATTTAGTCCCTAGAGAAAAACTATGGGCTATCCTATCTGACCTAGGGGCGCCTCCGTATCTGTGCGAGATCCTGAAAAGATTGCATGTGAACAATTATGCCCAAATTAGATATGGGAAGAATGGAGATCTCACTGATTGTATACCCATAGAGAGAGGGGTGAGACAGGGGTGTGTTTTAGCCCCAACCCTCTTTTGTCTCTTTATAAATGGTCTAGTGGGAGAATTGGCAGTGGGAGGGGACATAGATGCGCCTAAACTAGCGGGCCACAAGGCACCTGCCTTGATGTTCGCAGATGATACCCTCCTGCTGTCAAAATCACCGATGGGTATTCAAAGGGCTCTGGATACCTTTTATCTATTTTGCAAGAACAGGGGCCTGGAAATAAACACCCAGAAAACAAAATATATGGTGTTCAATGCAGGCCACTCAAAGCGTCCTAATCCACAACTTGCCGGGGAATTTCTAGAGAAAGTCCCTGCCTGTGACTATTTGGGCTTAACCATCAACGAGAAAATGGAGTGGGGTGATCAAATCAGGAAGGTCAGTCTAAAGTTGACGCAAACATCAGGGGGCCTTGCGAAACAACAGAGGAAGTGTGTACACATGATGCTGGGGCCGGTGTTGGAAATTTATAAGGCCCAAGTTAGAGGGGCTGCCATGTATGGAGCTGAACTATGGGGACATAGGCCAACCGAACAACTTGTAAGGATCGAAAACTCATTCCTTAGACAGTTGGTGGGTCTTCCCAATAGCACCCCTTTAACTCCGCTCCGAATGGATCTGGGCGTCAGCCCAATGGCACAGTAGGTTGCGCTCAGACCCTTACTTTACTGGCGCCGCCTATGGAGCACCCCAGAGCTATCCATGTACAAGGAGGAGTTGAGGGAGGTGGCCAATATCAGGGGGGCATGTAAAATTCCTTGGCTCACCTATATTAAGAACTCTTTTGTAGCCATTGGAATGGGAGACCTATGGGATCGCCCGGAAGAAAGTTCTTTGGTAACATCGAGAAAGGTCCTGATAAAAAATTTCAAGGATCACCATCTCAACTTACTCCAGAGGGGGCATAGGATAGGTACACTTACTACATCTTTTCTAGACGTCAAATTTCAATATCTCCTAGAATCTAGCATTGATGACATACAGCCGTCCCTAGCTAAAAAACTCTACATGCAGTTCAGGCATGGCGTACTCCCCTTACGTGCTGTTACCTACAAGTGGGGGGGTAGTCCAACGAAAGATTGTCCGTCTTGTATAAACTGTACGGAGACCGACCTGCATGTGTTGTTTTTCTGCCCCACCTACAAGGCTATGAGGGCTGGTTGGTTACGACAGCTTTGTAGAAGCCTTGGAACTTCCCACTGCCTACAGGCCTATAGAATCCTGAAATATGATACTGGCATGCCAATTGTATACTCTGTTGCCCGTTATTTGTTCTCAATGTGGTACGCTCGCCGCATAGTTTTAAAGAAAGATCAAGTTTAAATTGCCCACTCTTTGCATCTCTTAAAATTTAGGACATCAATTTTTTTAGTTTCACCTTTTACTACATTCGATTTTGTATTTTATGATTGAGATACCTAATGTTTATTAATCTATTCGATATTGCAAATTTGGCTAACTTTTTAGATGTTTTTATCTTTCTTATTAGCATATAAATAATGTTATATTGATAAATTTTAATGAACTTGTAATTGTTTTATCTTTGCTTTTAAGGTCTTATAGGCCGAAATAAAGAATTTCTTTGACTTTGACTTGACTTGAAATAACTTTCCCTAAGTAAAGGTAGGAATCTACTATCTCAAGTTTTTCGGAGCCAATTCCCCAATTAAAATAGACTTTTCTATTTTTACCTCGTTTCATAATCAGAACCTTGCTTTTTGAGACATTAATCTTCAGAAATTGTGCAGTCGTATAATTCTGCAGTTGTGACAATTTTTTGTTCAAACCAATAGGGGTCAGGTCCATAATTACAATGCCATCTGCGCACATAAGGCAGGGAAATGAGCGGCCACCTATCTTTGGAGCATCTCCCTCCATTAAAGAAAAACAATCCGGTAAATCTCTTACATATAAAGAGAACAATAGAGGTGTTAATAGGCAACCTTGCTTCAAGCCATTTTCTGTAAAATTACTGAAGATAGGCCCTGAGTTCCCCCCATTTGTACCTGACACCATGTTTGCGAGTGTAGGGCTATAACTAAAGATAACAGAGTTGAAGGCACCCCCATTTTATGTAGCTTTTTCCAAAGAAGTGGCCGGTCTACCTTATCAAAAGCAGTAGAAAAGTATATAAATGCCACATAGACTTTTGTCCTGCAAAAAACAGTGTATTTCTCTTCTATTAGTTTCAGCAAACTGATGTTGTCTAGGGTGAAATGGTTTTTCCTGAACCCTGCTTGCTCAATGGGGAGAATTTTCTCCTCTACAACCCAATCAGAAAGATTGTCTAGAATACCGTGAGCAAAGATTTTCCTCACTGCATGCATCTAATAAGGCTATTTGCCGGTAGTTACCTGGGAGATGTCTTTGGCCCTTTTTGTACAGCGGGATTAGGATGCTACCGGACCATGACGAGGGGGTCAGCCAATGCAGATAACAATATTCAAACAAAGGGGTTAGATATGTAGCCCATAGTGTCGGCTCTTTTTTAATGATTGACATAGGGATTTCGTCAGGACCCATTGCCCCAGAGGCTCTCATTTTTTAATGAGTCCAACGACTTCCCCCTTAGAAGGAGCATTATTGTAAGCAGAAAGTTTTGGGGAATTCATTAAAAAGAGGACCGACCAAAAGGAATTTGGATTCGCAGAATAAAGTTCTAATAGGTACGTTTTCCATTCTTCTTCATTTATTGGGATGGGAAGAGATTTAATTCTAGTGCCACAACTTTCCGCAATTGTTTCCCAGTATCGTTTTGAATTATTTTTTGAAACAGCTTCATTTAATTGAACCCATTCATAATCTTCCTTTTTTTGTTTTAAGGAGCGTTTTTTCTGTTGTCTTTTCCTCTTTAATAAACCTATTAGTCTATTTCGTTCAGAGGAATAATTCAAGAACTGAGCCCTCACTAATTTGTTTAAATCCTTATTTATTTGAAGTAATGGATTAAAACCTGGTCTCTGTTTAATTATTGGGTGACCGGTTTTACAGGACATGACCATACTGTTTATACTATGGCTATAAGATTCCAGCAAATTAGTTTGAGGGTGGTCTAGATCTTCTGATACTCTGAACTGCTGATCTCCTATTAAAATAGTTAAAGACTCTTTAAGTTTTGAGACGGCCAAAGAATTCCAGTAAATTCTGCCATTTGCTTTATTGAAAGC
Organism: Calotriton arnoldi; assembly: GCA_963921515.1. NCBI lineage: Eukaryota > Metazoa > Chordata > Amphibia > Caudata > Salamandridae > Calotriton > Calotriton arnoldi. The sequence goes on along the minus strand of CAWUFW010010855.1, from coordinate 489,799 downwards.
TACCACTTTATCCTTAAAATTCCAAGAGCTCCCCCAACACAGGACAACTCTATTTTTAAACTAATCACCATGTGGTCACTGAATTGATTTTCTAAAATTTCCATATTGGATAACCTATTAAACAAATCTGCTGAGGCAATTACATAATCAATAATGGAGCCACCATTCGGTCCCTTATGTGTATTTTTAGCTGGGATATCTTTTTCTAGTCTCCTATTGACTATCAATACATCCAAATTTCTTAAGCCTTCAAGTAAAATTGTTCCTCTTTTATCGGTTCGGCTATGATTTGGGAATTGAGCAGGCGGGATATTTAGTGCTTCATCCTTATTGGAATTAGCAAAAAGCCCCATACTATGGGTGGAAACCTTAGCATTGAGGTCTCCAACCAACATTAGGTTCTTACATTCTGAATTTTCCAGGATAGACGAGACAAAGGTAACCCTGGGCGGTGAACTACGCTACGCTCGCGGAGTTTGCGGAGTTTCGGTAACTTCGCGATTCGCGTAGAGCGCGAAGTTATCGAGCACTACGCAATTTGCGGCGTAGCGTAGCTGTTTTTCTTCTTCGCGCGCTCAATATACGTTCTCGCGCGCGCGGTAACGACCTACTGTGATTCTGCGTTCGCTGACGCGATTTCCTATCCGTTCGCGGGCGCCACAAGATTTGGAATCCGGCCGCACGATCCCGCGAGAGTGTGCGAACGCGAACACGTCATTCGGACGCGCGATCTGACTTCCGGCGGCAGTGTTGGTAAGATCGCGATCCCGAACACGAAGAAACTACAATCTGGCGAGAATATCTCTCGAGCATCATAAAACCTTCTCGAAAATGATGATTTTGCTCAAAAAAACTCCTCAGATTGTGATTTGGCTGTAGTTTTTTGTGCAAGGAGTCCTTTTTCAATTTTTACTTTTTTTTCCAAGAGGAAGGAGGTGCCCCTGATTCTCAAACTTTCTGTTCCTGTCCAGCAGGCTCCTCCCAGTGCTTTGTCCATGTGCTGTTCACTTTCATTTGGATTTGGAGCTGGAAGGATCACTTTTTGTGTCTGTCTGCTGCATCATATCATTGGATTGGATTTGAGGACTTTTGGATTTGAGATTTTACAAGTAAGTTGGAGAATTGGTGTACTTGTTTGTTTGATTTGGGCTTGTTTGTACCTAAATTTTTGGGGGATTTTCATCGTTTTTAAAATGTATTGTTGTGGCCTGTAGTTTCAGTAGCGGCTTATTTGTTTTTCTTTGATTGGAATTTCAGCCAGTAGGGCCAGAGCCAGAGGTACCCATGGGTGCATGTTTCTGTGGTGTCTGTTGAATTTAAACATCATGTAGGGCATGCATGGATGGCATTGGATTGAATTGGTAAATGTAGTTTTTGGGGTGTATTTCACTTTTTGGGTGTAATATATACCTTTGTTGGATGTGTCTGTGTGCTTGTTGTGTAACTTTCCAACCTTTCGTAGCCCTGTGGATTTTCGTTTTTGCATTTTTGTATTAAAGCTGTGTTGTTTAGCAGGCCTCCTTTGTCTGGTCATATTATAGGCCTGCTTGAGTTCATTGTTTTCCATGGCCTGTTGTGACTGTGAGTGACCACGTGGCTTGGGGCCATTTTGTGGTGGTAGTTTAGTAGTGTGCTGCTTTTTCCATATAGGCCTGCATGTCTTTTCTTTGTTCCCCTTGGCTTATGCTTGTTGTTGTGGGTGGCCTGGCCATGTGGTGGCGGCCATTTTGTGGGACCAGCCACTGTGCTTTTGCCATAGGCATCCAAGCTTGCGGCCTAGTCTGCCAGTAGGCCCAGAGGTAGTCATCATGGGTGCATAAAAACTGTTTCTGTGTTGTCTGTTGAATTTTAACATCATTTAGGCCATGGATGGCATTGGATTGAATTGCAAAATGTGGGTTTTGGGGTGGTATTTCAGTTTTTTGGTGTGTGTTAAATAAATAGGCCTTTTCAGCCAGTAGGTAACCCTGGGCGTTCAGCTCGCGGACTTTGGGCAACTCCGAAACTGCGCGACAACGCGGACTTACACTTTTTATCTTCTTCGCGCGCTCAATATACGTTTTCGCGCGCGCGATAACGACTTTTTGTGACGATCGCGATGCTGAACACGCAAAATTTACAATCTGGCGAACAATATTTCTTGATCAGCATAAAACCTTCTCGAAAATGATGATTTAGTTCATTTTGCTCAAAAACTCCTCAGGTTGTCATTTAGATGTAGTTTTGTGAGCAAGGAGTCACTTTTTTTTTTACAATTTTTTTCAAGAGGAAGGAAGTTGCCCAGAGTCTCCAACTTCCTGGTCCTGTCCTTTGTCTTCACTTTCTTGTTATTGTGGGTGGCCTGGCCATGTGGGTGGCGGCCATTTTGTAAAGCCAGGCATTGTGCTTTTGCCATAGGCCTGCATTATCTGTCTTGTCTTCCTTTTCTTGTTGTTGTGGGTGGCCTGGCCATGTGGTGGCGGCCATTTTGTGGGACCAGCCACTGTGCTTTTGCCATAGGCCTCCAAGCTTGCGGCCTAGTCTGCCAGTAGGCCCAGAGGTAGTCATCATGGGTGCATAAAAACTGTTTCTGTGTTGTCTGCTGAATTTTAACATAATTTAGGCCATGGATGGCATTGGATTGAATTGCAAAATGTGGGTTTTGGGGTGGTATTTCAGTTTTTTGGTGTGTGCTAAATAAATAGGCCTTTTCAGCCAGTAGGTAACCCTGGGCGTTCAGCTCGCGGACTTTGGGCAACTCCGCACTGCGCGACAACGCAGACTTACACTTTCTATCTTCTTCGCGCGCTCAATATACGTTTTCGCGCGCGTAATAACGACTTTTTGTGACGATCGCGATGCCGAACACGCAGAATTTACAATCTGGCGAAGAATATCTCTCGAGCAGCATAAAACCTTCTCGAAAATGGTGATTTAGTTCATTTTGCTCCAAAACTCCTCAGGTTGTCATTTAGATTAGTTTTGTGAGCAAGGAGTCACTTTTTTTTTTTTTTACAATTTTTTTCAAGAGGAAGGAAGTTGTTGTGGGTGGCCTGGCCATGTGGTGGCGGCCATTTTGTGGGACCAGCCACTGTGCTTTTGCCATAGGCCTCCAAGCTTGCGGCCTAGTCTGCCAGTAGGCCCAGAGGTAGTCATCATGGGTGCATAAAAACTGTTTCTGTGTTGTCTGTGGAATTTTAACATCATTTAGGCCATGGATGGCATTGGATTGAATTGCAAAATGTGGGTTTTTGGGGGTCTATTTCACTTTTTGGGTGTGTTAAATAAATGCCTTTTTCGCGTGTGTATGTGTTGTTGTTGTGGTTGTTGTCTAACTTTCCAAACTGTTTTTAGCCATGTGGATTTTTGTTTTTGCATTAAAGCTGTGTGTGTTTCATCAGGCATCCTTTGTCTGGCCATATATAGGCCTGCTTGAGTTCATTGTTTGCCGTGCCTTGTGCCTGTGAGTCACCATATTGCTGGGGGCCATTTTGTGGTGGTAGTTAGTAGTGTGCTGTTTTTGCCGCATAGGCCTGCATGTCTTTCCATTGTTCCTCTTGTCTTACTGCTTCCAAATCCATCCCCATTGCCAGCTGCAGCTCCCTGATGCTGCATCCATCCCACGTGATGCACAAATTTAGGCCAAACATGCTCCACTACATTTTAGTTTTTGTTCTTTGCTATTCTTATTCTTCCTGAGTGTACACACTACACAGTACACGAGGAAAGCCCTGGCCTTGTTGTCAAAGTCTCATATATGGCTACACTGTTGTTGTTCTCTGAGTTTCTAAAATTTAATAATTGAGGCAACCACACACTAAGTTATATATTATATTAGTTTGATTTGTGCTATCGCTTGACTGATGTTCTTCTGGCTTTTTTGCTTTTAGGTGCACAAAAGACTGAGGAGAAGGTGTGTCATCATTGCCCGTTGCACTGCCAGACAGACATCCTGCTGCTGTACACAACGTGACGTGTGACCTGACCAGACATCTCTGCAACTGAGTGCTGCTGACATCTGAAGAAGATGGGCCCAAAGAAAGCAGGTACCAGGTCCTCCAGTACCAAGAAAGTTGCTATTGAGAAGAAGGAACAGAAGAAGGAAGTGACACTTAAGTCTGGTGTGCCGCCCAATACCTTTTTTGGGAAAAAAAAAATTACGCCTGCAGCAGCGGTGTCCGGGAGGCAAGCTGGGGGCAGCACCTCCGCATCAGTGGGCCCAACCCACCAACCCAGGCCCAAGCACATGAGTGTGGAAGAGGTAGCCAGCCTAATGGTGGAAAGCAGTGATGCTGAGCCTGAGATAAACTTATCGCTATCTCAAAGTAGTACCCAATCAACGCAGGAGGAAACACAGCAGATAAGTGGTCAACAACAACAACAGCCGCAACCACCGCCCGCAATAGTAGTTGTTGTTCCTCCCGAAGTAGGGGCAGTTCAGGAAATTGAGCCTCATGCAGAGGTAGAAGAAGAAGCCACTCATTCAGAAGATCCATTGCCTTCCAAATCTCCAGCAAGGAAAAGGAGGGGTAGTCCATCAAGTTCTTCGCCAAGCCCCCCTTCTAATGATCTAGATGCCACTTGGAAGCCACAAACTGAGTCTGAGAGGGAGACACGTCCCAAGACCAAGCTAGGGAAAAGGAAGATTCCAGAAAGCCTTACACTTATGGAGGTCGATGTAGAACAGCAGGATGATGATGATGATGAGCCTGTCATCACGAACATCACTCCCGGCCCCGAGGAGATGGAAACCAACATTATTACCCTATCCAAAATCGCTGCGAGGGATGTAGCACGCATACCTCCACAGGTAACACCAACACGACCTACAGCTTCCATATTTGCATTAGCAAAGGCCCGGCAGCGACCTACATCCAGCACAACCACCACCTCAGATGAAGTAGGTAGTGGTACAGCACAGAGTCAAATTCAACACACACCCTCCAGTTCATCCGGCATTGGAAGTGGCACCTCCAGCAGAAGGCAAAAGTTAAGCTCCCCAGTTTGGGACTTCTTTACGGTTAGCGAAAAGGAGGAGAACATTGCTATATGCTCCATTTGTAATACCTCTGTTAGTCGTGGTAAGCTTGGTACAAACTATGGTACCGGAGGCCAAATGACCCATCTGAAAAAACACCACTTGATCAGCTGGGAGGACCACCTTCACGGCATAAAAAAAACTGCAACCATTGGTGTTGGTGGGGATAAAGGAGTAGAAGATCCGATCACGGTGGAAGAGGAAGGACAGGGAGACATTCTCTCTGGTAGTGGTACACAAAGTCTCCCTGTCCCCAGCAGTGCAGTGTTGACGTCGCCCACATCTTCAGCAACATCTCAGTGGCACAAGACTAAGAGTCAGCCTGAGACACCAAGGAGTACCGCAATGAAAAAAAGTGCGTTGTTGAGCCTAAGAGAAAGGAAAACCATGCAGCCTACCATTATCAGCATGTTTGGGGGGGAGGGACAGTACGAACGCAACCACCCAATAGCACGTTTGTACAATGCGAAGCTGGCTAAAATGTTAGCACTGGACTTTCTCCCTTTTCTTTTGTTGAAGGGGTGGGTTTTCTGGAATTTGTGACAACCATCTGCCCAAAATGGCATGTTCCCAGCCGCTACTATTTTGCCAGAGTTGCTGTTCCAGCACTACATCACGACGTGCTGGAATTGCTTGGAAAAGCCTTGAAGCAGAGTGCTGTTCACAGTATCCACCTGACAACAGACATGTGGACCAGTTGCCAAGCCACAGATTACATGTGCATCACTGCACACTGGATCTCTTTTGCGGGGTTAGAGAACAGATATCTGCTGGTGTTGACGCTGCTGAGATTTTTCATGCCACTCCCAAACATGCAACTGTAGCCATGTTTGCCATGGAGAAATCTCATACTGCTGCAAACATTTTGGAAGAGTTTAACACCAAGGTCTTTGAGTGGCTGCGCCCAAGAGGGCTTAAGATTGGTTTTGTTGCCACGGACAATGGCAGTAATGTAGTTAAGGCCATGGGCGATGGTGGCTATTTCAGGGTCCCGTGTTTGGCACACTGCATTAACATTGTTGTTGAAGACTTTTTGAAAAATGAATCCAAAGTCAGCAACTTACTGGCCACCTGCAGAAGAATATGCACACATTTCAGCCATTCTTTTAAAGCCCGGAAGCAGCTGAGGGTCATTCAACGTGAGCATAAAATGCCAGTCAAAGCACTCATCCAGGAGGTGCCAACACGTTGGAACTCAACTTATTACATGCTTGATCGTCTGTTTGACCTGTACATACCACTCAATTCTTATGTCATGCAAAGATTAGGGGAACCTACTGTGAGAGGCATGGCCATGGAGATGGGTCAATGGGACCTCATTAAATGCCTGACTGAGATGCTACTTCCTTTTGAGATCTTCACACGTGAAGTCAGCAGGGAGGACTGTACTATGGGCCAAGCTATCCCATTGTTGCACATGCTAGAGCAACAGCTGAAGGAGGTGTCTGAAACGTACGCAGGTGTGGATGACAAACAAGACGCATAACATTTGGCGGAGTCCTTAGCCGCTCGCTTATCTGTAAATACAAGGATTAAAAATAACATTGTGTCACAACAACATTACATTAGTGCCACAATTTTGGATCCACGGTACAAAGTATTTCTCAACAGTAAGGCAGTAATTCCTTTTCGGAAGTGGATGTTGCCAACTACAAAACTTTGATAGCTGAGGAAGCCACTAACTTCGAAAACGAACGGCTGGTAATTACAGGCCCCCCACCCCAGGCCATAACAAGTACTACAGGGCATCCAGAGTCAAGTTCTACTTCGGAGTCTGAGGGCAGTGCGTTTGCCTCCCAGCAGTCACCGATAACAACAATAACATCAACAACAGCAAGAACAGGATCATCCACAGTACAATCGGCAACTGATTGGTTTCTACGGCAGGGGTATGGTAAGTCCAGTGCTGATGCAAAGGCAAAACAGGCCGAGCACATCGGAGCACCCCTGAACATTGAGCGGACGGTCCAGGCCTATCTGGATGACCCAACAGAGGTCTTCATGGATCGAAACCCATTGGTGTATTGGTATGGGAAAAGAAGCCAATGGACAGTGCTCAGCAGGCTGGCGATAAAGTATCTGGCTTCCCCTGTCGCAAGTGTCTCTTCTGAACGTGTTTTCAGTGCTGCTGGTGCCATTGTAACTTTGAAAAGGACCAGTCTCTCGCCCAAAAGCGTGGAGAGGTTACCCATGATCAAAATGAATCAGCACTTTATACCACCGGATTACAAAATACGTGAATCACAGCAGGAAGAGGAGAGCGACTTGGATGACGTAAGTAGTGGGTTACAGGACCTACTTCTGTCCGAACCACCAGAGTTTGAGGACGAGCTCCTCTTCCCTGACAACTAGGCTTTCAAATTGTTACTTTCTTCCTTCCTTTACTTGTCTGTGTATCTGTCTTTCTGGTTCAAATCAAATCACAACAAATCCATCACCACCGTCTGCTCTTTTTATTTCCCTATTGGAGTTGCACGTCTGTGCATTTAACTGTCCACTCTTCAGAGTCCTGCTTCATCTTCCTTTCTCGCCCTAATTACATTTCCATCAAGCCAGACATTGGAGTACAAGAAATGTTGCCTTTAACAGTCCCTCCATAAGAAGTGAAACGTGACTATAGCTATCCTCCGTTTTGTTTCCGAGCCGAAACTCATCAGTGTCCGAACTTGGGCAGGCATCCAAAAGTAAACTCTTCACTGTCCGAAGGCTACAGCCTCGGCAGGCATCCAGAGCTCATCACTGTCAGGACAGAAGGTACTTGGCAGAGAAAGACAAGACTCTTCGAAGAAACTTGCTGACATTTGTGCAAACTCAATTGACCAGCAATGACCGCTACCCAGGCCGCGGCCCATCATCACAGTGAAGCAACTGAAACTGTGACAAAGTGCCACAGATGAATAAGACGAAAAACGAAACAGCGACTAACACTCAAAATGAATGTGGAGTAATGAGGCCACTGCCCCGTTAAAAAAAAAAACACACACCTGTCATAACTAGGCATCTGATGATCTGACAGCCAAAGAGAAGAGCAAGACAGGTAATGATGGCATGTATTGGATGCTTGCTGACTCTGAGCGATTGCTGTTGTTTGTTGTGTTGATGTTGTGCATGAAGTCGAACTCTACTCTACTAGTTAATCTACAAAGTGAAAGTGACTCAAGTGACAGTTAAATGTTTCCCTTCTTGTTGTTTAATAACCAAATTGTACTCCTACTACTGCAGGTGCAGGCCAATATCTGTTGCAATTTTTTAATATGGAATATGGACTTAATCGTAGTCACTACAGACTGAGTTGGACAACACGTACCACACCATGATGATGACCATACTATCTTTGCACGCAGTCAGTCAGTTGGATTGGAGATGATTGAAGGAATAACTGCGTTTCATGAAGTGGCATAAAAGGTAAACATAAACACAACAATTCAACAAGAAAGTAAACACAGCAGACCTACATGTCCATGTAGTGGTGGAGTCGAGTGTAGTCATATGACTGACAGCGGTGCATTGATTTTGTCACTTAATTTTGAAAATGCTAGGTTGCTGTATATGCCTTTTGTCTGGCTCTGTCAAAATTTAAGGTAAATGGAGGTTGGGTCACGGGCTGGTGCTGTGGTGGGCCTGTTCTGTCCTGTTGTTGTTGTAGCTTAATGCTGTAAACAGAATATACACAATATATCCAAGCCGCCTCAGTCTGAAAGTGTTCTCTCTTCTCTTCTTGGACTCCACCATAATTGATGCTTTTTTTTATTCATTGATTTTTCAATACCCCTTTTGTTTTTCCATCTACACTTACAGGCCGGCCTTTACCCTGTGCTATACTGGGAGACACAACTCACACTTACCTTACCAATCCGCATCAGGCAGGCAGTGGCACGCAAGATTGATGTGCAGAGCGTCCATGGAAGATAGGAACAAGAGGAAGGACGAAATTCAACTCCACAATTTGACCAGGATAATACAGTAACTTTAGTATCATTCATCATTTGTCTTTTAATTAATTGGAATCCTTTTTTCTCTTCAATCATTACGACTGTGTGTTGTGTTGTTGTTTGTTTGCTAATTGATCCCTACAACTATTTTTAAATTTTCTTTGCTATCTTTAAAAGTAAGCCAGGTACTACATGGAATTTGGGTCTCTGAGGGCATATTACAGGCAAGGCAAATTGCATAGAATATACTGCTGCCCTGTACTGTCTAATTGTCTAGTAGTAGTTAGTAAGTACTACTCATTAACCATCAAGTTATCTTCATCATCATACATGCATTTACTTTTTCTCCCTTTATAGATTTATTGGATAAGATCATGGTCTGCCAAGATTGTGCTTTGCTTTTGTTGTGTCCATGCGTACTGTTTTTCTTTGTCAAACCTTTCCCCAAACCCCCCTTCCCATCCATTCATCAAACCCTAACCCTCTTCCCCGGGCTGTGATTTATATTGAGGTGTGATGTGACTACATTAAATGTACACCAATTGATCACACGCTTGCTGGGGCAGATGTGGTGAAAGCAACACTAATTCAATTTCAAGGCAGGGCGAGGATCTTCTTCTGCTTGCCCACCCATGCTCAGTCTATGTGCAAGCCAATTTTTTTTCCAAAGGGACATCACCTAATACATCATAATTAATTGCCGGCATTGATTGGATTCATCATCAACATCCTACCACACAACAGTAAAGGTTACGAATTACGATTGTGTTAAGTTAAGTGACTCACTCGACACAACTACAGTTTGTAACTTCTTGTACTAGGCTGTCCCCGCCACCATTATGTTTTATTTGACTTTAGCAGTTGCAATATTGTGTGTTTGACAGTCTTCTTCTGTACTGTACTTTACTTCGTTCTACTACTCCTCCCACAGTCGCTCTCAGGCAAGTGACTGTCTAATTTTTTTTTTTTTTCAAATGCTACTGCCAGTGTCTACTACTACCACCACAACCATGGCATCTTCTCCATTCTCTTGGGAAACTATGCAGCAATCGCTGTGCTGAACTTAATCATCATCAATCACAGGTAAGATAAGTTTGGTGGGAGGTATAATGGACTAGGAGGAGAGACTGACAGTACTAGTAGGACAAATAACTCAGTGAGGGGTACCGCATCTATCTGTTTGTGTTACATCATCAGCAGATTATTTAAATCAAACACTGGCTGCGGCCCTGCAGCAGCAAGGAAACCATGTGACGTAAATTCGTAAAACAGTAACCCCCACAAAACATTAACATTGTATGTTTAAGTATAAATATAATTTATTACCCTAACAAAAATAAACTATCCCACACCTGACCCACCCTCTCCCTAACCCCAACCAATGTCCAAAACGAAAAAGTCCAAAGAATGTCCAGAAACCCCAACGCCCAATTCCCACCCACCAACAAAAGGAATAAAAAAGGGGCAATCCAACAGGGTCCTATAGTTCTTCTTATATTCGGCGGGCTTTTAGGTGTTTGTCCACCAGTATCTTGACACGCTCCTCTAGTTGCTCCTCTAGGCGTGAAATCCGGAGGAGCATCTGGCGGCAAAATGCCCTGCAGTGGCATCCAGGGTGGGGGACAGCAGTGCTGGCTGATAGAGAATTGCGGCGGCGGGCAGCTGCCAGACCGCGGCGCCGTACCACTGGAGGTGGGGCCTGGCTGGGGCCCAGGGCATCGGAGGAGGCTGCAGCTGCTGCCGCCTCCTCCTCCTCCTCCGCCTGAGCCACCAGCCGCCGGTACTCCTCACAGATGGCCTCCAGTTTCCGGCGCCGGGCCCTGACTGCCAACTCCTTCCGGGATGGTTTTTCTTGGGAAGGAGTATCTATATCAAGAAAGAAAAAGAATATCTTAGCAAAACAGTAACACAAAATTAATTCAACACATAGTGGCACAGTAGCACTAGCAAGAAGCACAGTACATAACATTTGTGGTAATAATCTATCTATCCTCCCACTTCCTCGGCCTCTAACATTTGTGGGAGTTTCAGGCATTATACTAGCACTATGGACTCCAGTACACAGTACACCAGTCTTCTTCTTATCTCTAGTTTAGCGAAATTACATAACCTGGTTGTAGCCGGCATGCCAGCTCAGTCAGCTATGCTTGCACCCAAGACAAACATACGAGTCATGATGCAGACTCACGCTAGTTTTATTTACTACTGTCTGCAGGTGGGGAAGCTCGTATTTTTCTATTACGGGTGGCACTGGCCATACTCTCTCTGTTACATGAAGGGCAATTGCTCAATTTCACTTTCACAGTGCCCTGGCTACTACAAAAGGCAGATTATATATCTGATCCAATGATCATTGCTTATATATGGGACGACGCCATAAGGTCAGTAGCGGTCGGTGGTGGGAGTGCTGCTGGGCGGTGACGTGGGGAGGGGCAGGGTGGGGGTAGTAAACTATGGATTACGGCCAATTACAGGTAAGTAAACATATAAATAAATAAAACTAATTTCGTTGCGCACTGCATCGCATTTGGCGGTGCAGTGTGCACAATGAAATTCGCTTTATTTATTTTTATGTTTACAGTTAAGTTACCTGTATTTGGCCGCGTAATCCATTGTTTACTACCCCCACCCTGCCCTCCCCACATCAGCGCCCGGCAGCACTCCCACCACCGACCGCTACTGCATAAGGTACTTTGTTTTGATTGACTGTGTAACCAACAGATAGGCCACCCTTTGCAGGCTGGCTGACACATTCGAAAAATAAATTAACATAGGTAGGGAGTGGTCCTCGGAGTCGAAGGAAGGCGCTTGATAACTAACTATACACAATATATATGATGTGCTTGCAAACTATTGTGAGTCAACTGTATTCTGAAAATACAACTTGTATTCCCCTCGGCTTTGCTACTCTGGCGCGGTTTCTTTTACATTCCCTTAAAACTAAGACTCTGCATCCCATGACAGTCTCCACCTATGCTGCCTATGATGAATACATACAGGCATCCATCCATTCTAAGTAAATGTCTATCATTCTTCTTAATCTCTCCACAAACCTTACTTTGTTTCACCAACAACAACCCATGCGTCCACTCCTTCCTCGCTTGCCTTGGCTTTGAGTTTCACCCAAACACCGCTGATGATTCTTGCTATCCACAGTATCCACCCATACTGTGTCGCCCACCCAGGCAGGCATCCATTCTTCTTTCACCTTCCACCCATCCTTCAACAACACATGCATCTGATTCCTATCAGCCACCTATCCATGCTTCCAACGTATCCTTCTCTGCCAGTCATATTAAATCTCGCCCGTCCTTCCTCCTTCCACCCTTCTTTCCCTTTTTGTTCAACACATCCATCAAGGTCATCTGATCTGGCTTTTAGTCTTCTCCATAAAACTTTCAGAGCTGAGTTGGAGTCAGATGGAAGAGGCCATTGGTTAATCAACTCACGCTGCTAATGCTATTGCTAATGCATTGCTAATGCTAAGTAAAGGGTGTCCTCTTCAACCGTTGTATAATGTTCACTACAACTTCATACCTAATAAGTCTCAAAAACAGTACAGTGAGTGAAGTGAACACCCTTCCAGCTAGTGCAATGTCAATAAGTAATGAATATAACTTACCACCGCCCGCCACTGCTGCTGGCTCACCCCCTGTAGCTCCTGCAGGTGCCGCATCTCCTGCCCCCTCCGGAATGGTCGCATCGCCGCTGGCCCCGCCGGCACTGGTGGTCGCTAGTACGCCTAGAAAAAAACATGACACATTTTTAGATGCCTGTACACCTCCCCCTATTTATTCGTTTTCACTAGCAAGATTGAAAAAAAAGTTAATGCATACATATAGAACATACATCACTAGTCCAAATCGGGTACTAGAGTAGAGTCAGTAGACACTAGTAGTGTTATGGTCCCTAGGGTCATTATTATAGTATACTCTACTCTTTGCAAAGTTAGCAACCATTTTTCGGTTCATGTCTTTTGCGCATGTTACCTCGCAGCTTGTTGTGCAGTAACAGTAAGACGCCTTTTTGAGCCCACATGAGCTCATACAGCTACTGTCTGAGCGTTGCGTACAAGAGGTCGAAAAACAAGCCACTTTGTTATGGCGTTCGGTTAGTCCGTATTGCTTAGCCATAAGTAACATGTTACACTTTTTGGCATGACTGAGAAATGCTTGCATTATACTATCTAACGCGCACCAATTTTCTCATAACAGGCAGAAGATTCCCTTCTACGAACCAGAGATTTGCAGAGCTTATGAATGATGCATGTAACCAGTACTTCTACGTTCTACGGTGAGGGGTCTCCCAGAATTCGCACAGATCTTTTGTCTTCTATCATGCACTTGTAACAATGTTTATTGTTTTAATCTTATGCATTTTGCTGTTGGAGCTGGCTGTAGTACACTGAATTTTATAGAACAACATACAGAGCTTGTTAGTTGAAAATAAACCTTTTGAACTTACACATAGACTCTGTGGTATTTGGTGTGGTGGTGGTGGTGGACTTACACGAGTGAGTGAGCGAAAGGGTGTTATCTGTTCTGGGTTGTGTAATCATTGGGTATCTTCGGGTGGGGGTTCGGGGACATAATGAGACACTATAGCTAGTCGTTCAGAGGATTGTGGGTACACTTCTGACTGAGGTGTGAGGAAGGTCCAACCTCCCATCACCAACATCCTATTTTCTTGTGCATAGTTCTGTATGTGGCTGTGCAGAATCCCCACATCAGTAGTAGTATGTACTATATCCTATCAAAAATAGTCAAATATCTGGTTGGGCATTTTGTTTGTGGTAATTGTCAAAGCCTCAAGATTAAGAAGACTAGAAGAGGACAACCCAAAGGACTGGACTCAGTGGCTAGAGCTATTGGTCAATCTGAGTTTTATTCAAAACCGTAAAATAAAGAGTGGCAAACTGGGCAAGCTTAGCGACAGACTAATAGTAGTAGTACAGACAGTCATAGCAGAGGCAGTTAGAACTTAGAGGCTGGGATAACCAGAATTTAGAAACAGATAGTCAAGTCAAGATCAAAGAAGCTTTTGTAAAAAATAGAATTAGGAAGTAGAACCAGAATTAATAGTTCGGAAAAAATAAGGTGCAGTAAAAGTTAGGGCAATATAATTGTTAATATTAACCACTGGAGGACTTACTGGGGCCAGCAGCAGGGCCCTCGGTAGAGGAGAGGTCCTCTGGTGGTTGTCCCGCCGACTCGGACCCCGTCTTCTTGCCCCTGGGTGCTGCAGATCAGTGATCATGTAAGATATAATAAAGAAAGAGACAAACATTAATGATTGCTGTGAAACAAATAAATTATCTAAAAAAACGCTCAAAAAACGTTTTAGGAAACAAAAATTGCAATAAAATTGACCTATCTAATCCGATCGACTACTGGCTTGCGGGATTCACGGACCGTCTACTTATTTATGAATACTAATCCAGTGTTCCATTCTGATTGATTCGAATCCAGAACACTAACTAAGCCTAAGTACCACCTGACCTAGCCCACCTATTCCAGACGGGCCAATTGTTCACTAAGTCTGCATTTCCATTTTTTTAGCCCTCAAAAATGCATAGATGAGAAGGAGGACACATGCATACATTTGTGCATACACCAAATTGTTGGTTGGTTGCATCTGATGTTCTGCTACTGACTGACACTGCTAAGCCTACCACTCACTAAACAAACTACAAAAGGTTCTACTAAGGACTGGGGTAAGCAGCACTCAGTGACAGAGGATGCGTCACGCAGACCGCTCAAAAATTATCAACTAATAGTAACTAAACGTAGTATCAATCCATCCACCACTATTTGACAGGAGGACAAAGGAAGGACTAGAGTCTCTCTAGCAATAGCATTACCTAACTTAAGTTCTCTAAAGTAAACTCTTACATAATAATAAGGACAAGCGAGCGCAAAGTTGCAAACAAGTAAGAGTAGCGCTGAGCACCTGTGTCCTACAATCACAGAAGATTTTGAAACGTAATTTACCTGCAATGTAAGCAGCAGTATTCTTGTTATTCGTAAAAAAATTATACAAAATACTTATACTACTATATATATTAGCTACTCACCAAGCCCCACGACCTCGACACCTAGCAGGTCCAACAGGTCCTGCTCCCGGTCCAGGATGTCTGACCACCGGTGTGCCAGCTGGTTATGGGTGTGCCGGACCCCTGAGCAGCGAAACACTGCCCGGCGCACCTTCGCCCACCGGCGGTGACGCTCCTGGGTAGGGTACCCGGAGCCTGGCCTGCCGCCTGCTGCCAAGGTCAAGGGGAGGTGGCGTTGCACAAAAAAAACAAGGGCGGCCACCTCCGCCTCACTAAAAAGCTGCCGGGCTTGCACCCCTGCAGGGCGCAGTCTGCCGCAAGGCAGGCGGCTCTTGGGTGCACGCGCCTTGCCCTTGGAGCCGTTATTGGTGCTGCTACCCTTCGCCATGGTTCTGGGGTGTGTGGGAGGAGGCGGAAAAGAAAAGTTAGAAGGAAAAAATAAAGTTAGGGAAAAAAGTAGGAGCTTAAAGAAGAAAGTAATATAAAACAGTAGAAAAGTTAAAAAAAACACAGTAAAAAGTAGAAATAAATGCAAAATATAGACTTAGGCACATAGAGAGATAGATAAGCAATAAAAAAAAATTGAAAAACAGTGTAAAAAAACTAAGGATTGCAAAGATTGAGGGAGGATAGAAAAGCAGGCCCAGAACCATAGCATAGAGTGAAAAACAAGATGGCCGCGCCCATCGCGACCGCGTGGGTAAGTTCGCGTGATACTTCTCCCCGAGCACGCAAAAAGCGTCGCGAACACATACGACGCGTTCCCGAACATGAAATGCGCATCGCGAGCACGCTATACGCGACCCGGAACAGGAAATAAGGCATCGCGAACGGGCGGGACAAGTGAAAAACAAGATGGCCGCGCCCATAGGCGACCGCATGGGTAAGTTCGCGAGATACTATCCCCCGAGCACGCAAGCAGCGTCCCGAACACGCACAATGCGTTCCCGAAGAAGAAAAACGCATCGCGAACGGGCGCGACAAGCAACTACGCATGCTCGCGTAGCTCGCGTAGCGGTTTAACGTCTTCGCGTAGCGCGACTACGCGAACTACGTCCAGAGTTAGACAAAGGCAAGCAGATCTTTTAGTAAATATGTATTGGATAAGCCCGGTGGAATGTATGCATTTACAATTAGGAGGGACTCAGAATTAACAGAATCTTCCTTGGTCTCTAGCTTAATCGCCTGAAATAGATTAGAGGCATGTGGGATTGTTTTATATATCCATTTGAGGCTTGATCTAAGCAGGATGGCGATGCCTCCTTTCGCTTGTCCCCTGCTCACCGGGAGCGCAGGACGGCTCAGCACATAATAGTCTTCCATGGACCAATTCGCTATAATACAGGACTCTTGAATACATATTATATCGGCATTCTGTTCTTTCCAGAATAACAATTTGTTTTTGTTTGTGCTTAAGCCGGCTGCGTTCCAGATCAGTTTAAAGCCCTTGCTAGGAAGAGTTCCCAAACCTTAGGCCAACTGAACTATTTGCATTGAGAGCCCCTGCCTCCCAACTCCATTTCTTGTTATGTAAGTATAAGAATTAAAATGATTTGAGTGGGGGGAGGCCCTGCAGGGCACGCAAGTCCTTGCAATAAGAGGGGGTTTTGACAGTTCCTGCTCCATGTCTTACACAGGTTCTATTACTCTAAAATGCTGCTTTACAAGATCAGGAGGGGCGGTTACTGTTACTTTCTGAGAGGATGCAGGCAGGAGAGCACCCTTATTCACTCTTTGTGGCCCTGCCTGGTTATCCAGATCTACTGGGAGAGAGTGATGCGCATGATGTCCAGGGACCTGACATTGGAGGTCCCGACAGGTGGCAAATGGCTTCTCCTGAATGTACATGGGTAGCTTAGCTGGCCCAAATAATCGAAGATGTGGTTGGAGGTGGGGGATGGGGTGGCTAAAAGGAATGTGCCACGAACACGGGGCCGACAGGTCCCTCCTGGGATTCCCAACTGGGAGAAAGACATGGACTTGTCTCAGCAGGCAGAGAAAGTGGTGTACCAGAGCAGGGGGTGTCTGCAAAAATGGGACAAAATCTGGGATGGCTAGAGTGCCTATCGCGGACATGGCAGCCTTTAGGTATATGTTGGTCATTTTAAATATGGTGAGATGGGGGATGATGTATATCTGTTGATGCAGCTCCAGTGTCCTCTGGACCGCTATGCTGAACTCATGTAAACTATTCATTATGCTTCTCTCCTGTACCTGACAACTGTACTACGGTTTGTTGCTTTGTTCTGAAATTAATAAAAAAGATGTTAAATAAAAAAAGAATTGGAATGATTGAAACCTTGTTTTCATTATATTAGCAAACTAAATTAAAGTTTCTAACATAATAATTAAAATTATAGTTAAACTATTTCCTGACGGAATGCCAGAAAGAGTAACATATTTCACATCACAGCCAGAAAATCACAAGCACGGAGAATGTGAATTGGAAATGTGCTACGTTCTATGCAAATGCCTGTTAAGGAGGGTTACAAACAAAACCAATATTGTAATTAACATGAGAGAATACAACTATTGACCAAATGTAAGAAAGATAGAAGTAAGGCATGCCCTTCATGATTTGAAAGAAGCAATTGCTTGTTCCCAAGAGCCCAATACTACAGTTTTTAAACATATACTCCCTAAAGAACCTGAGCACATCACAGGTCAGCTATCACCAATTCCTATTTTAAAATGCCTATATCACTTACTAAAAAAGCCATCAGTCAAACCCCTTCTGCCCATAAAAGATACCAAGACATTCAAATGCCAGAATACCAAACCTCTACATATAGCGATAAAAGATTCTGTTTGAAATGAAAACATCAATAGCATTAGCATATGTACCTTTAACAGACGTAGTTAAACACTACAAAGTCCTAATAGAATTTCAAACAAAATAAAGAAAAATTAAGTCTACTACTGAATTATTTTGAGGACACTAGTTTTGGCAGACTGCACTGCACTGGACACAGACACAAACCCAAAATACCAAATACCATTCTGGAATTTGTACAATAGCATCATGACTCAACAATCAAAAACCAACAAAGCAGTGGAAGCATGGCATAATGCCTTCCAAGCCCCACTAGGTAGTACCTAACCATGACTCTTCAAATTCATGGAAGTCCTCCAAAAATAATAAAGCTACCAACTACTAAGGATAGAACAATCAGCATACCAAATCAAACCTAATCTAATTAACCAAACCAGAAAAATGTATGAAATGTTAATTTTCAAAGTGAGACTCTTTATTAATAACAAAGAAGTACACTACCTAGAAATAATAGCTAAATCACTATTTTGAAGCACCTAACAAAATTTGTACTCAACAACCTCTGTAACAACAAAATGCAACACTCCTTTTTAAAAAAAAATATCAAATAAATACATTTTATAAATCAGTCCAAAATCTATGCTGCTAAGGGCCCCATTACGATGGAAAATGGGACCGACCGCCAGAGGTGTGGCGGTCCCACAAGGCCAATTAGGATGCGCCCGCCACACCGGCGGGCGCATTCTGGCCTTTAACATTGCAGACGGTGCTGCTGGGTGCAGTTCCGTCCGCAATGTTAAAATTGCATGGTTTGCATTGCCATGCACAACGTGACAGGCACCGCGCGGTGCCTGCCACCTTGTGTATGGCAATGTAGGGAGGTACCCCCCAAGTGCAGCCCCCGGTGGCCCGTAACGGGCCCCGTAGCTAAACACCGTATGCCTTTCCATGGCGGCATCGCCGCCGTGGAAAGGCCTTTAATATTGCACATCATGATATGGATGGCGGTGCCTGCTCGGCACCGCCACCATATCATGCCCCCACCGTCCGCCAGGCAATCGTAACGATTGCCTGGCGGCGGACGGTGTTTGCGTCCGCAGCAGACGCTTTCGAGTTCTCACCACCATCCTAATCTGGCGGTGGGACAAATTGTGCTTGATGGCGGAAGGATCGCCACCGCCGGCCCTGCGGTGGCGATCCTTCCGCCATCATAATCACCCTCTAAGTCACAAAACAAGATTTATAAATAAAAATCAATTATTTTAATACTTAATTAAAAAATACATAAGAACACCAAAAAGATACAATATTAGAAATAAACACTGCAGGGCACCAAATAAATCACACACATAAAATGAAACTTTTCCATTGTGAAAAAGCAAAATGCATATACATATGAAAATACCACTCCCACCCATAAATAAATAGAAATATTGTACTTACAGTTGAAGGCAGAAGTCCTTGATCTACCTCCATTTCCAAAATTCCAGACCACAAAAACGTCAAGATATAATACAAAAGAAATGAAAAAAATACAAAAATTAAATATTCAAAGTAAATCAACCAAAGTAAACCACAGTCATTAGGAACCATATAAAACCTGAACAATTAGAAATTAAAAATTTTCCTGGAAAACTGAAAATGCAAAGGAAATTAAAAAATAACATTGGATTACATTAAACTATAATAATTTCCTTTAAAAAAATGCACACATTAAAAACATCTCCAAACAATGCACTCCAATTTCTGAACCTGAAATGGGTATGTTATGTTTCTGAAAAAACATACCATACCCAACCTCAAAAAAGATGCATCCCAAACACAATAAAACAATACTTTAGAAGTCTAAAAACATAGTGGAACACAAATCAATATGTAAAATAGCACATTCCTCCTACTAAACTATGCGTGGGCGTACTGCATTACACAACCTAAGAATGTAACACAAACTACCACCAACAATCTTAAAAAACAAAACTAATACCATAACCCACACTAACTACATCTACCCAGATCCTGCTACACCTAAAACCCTTGAATAAAATTAAATCTACCTTGTCTGATGAACTGCAGCAAACAACGGCGACTTACACAAACGAAATTCACCTCAAAATAGCAATCATAAACAACAAAAGACAGGTAGCAGTAAAAAACAAAAAACTGCAGCTAAATAAAAAAAAGACTTTGCTTCTATAAAAAAACAATGAAATTATAACAAAACATAACTCAAAAGTGTTAAAGAAATGATATAAAAATGCCCCAAAAAATGGAAAATATGTGACACAATGCTTTACCAAAATATAAATGCATGTGTAAAGTATGAATTAAATAGTACTATACAATATACATTTATATTATGTAGAACTAATTATTATATATTAAAACTGTATTCTAAAATGTAAAAATAAAAATACTGTGTTTAAAAATAAATGTCATTATGTAGCATTTTTGGAAAATGTTAAAAAATATACATATGTTAAAACTCCTGAAAAAAATACATTACATGTAATACTATACAGAAATGTTTAACAAATGTTGCACCACTATAACAAGATATAACGTTATATTTTTTCTTTTAGTAAAAAATGTATGTAAAAGGAAATGAAAAAACATACATTGAAAAAAACAAAAAAACATTATTTAAATATTCATGTGTTATTTACTGATATAAAAAACACACAATATGTATAAAATACAAAACATTTTGGGGAAGGTATTCAACACCAAGGGCTGATTACAAGTTGAGGTGTTATTTAACCCCTTCGCTGCTAGGCCTTTTTCCCTCCTGTGCTAAGCCTTTTTTTGGCTATTTGAGGTAGTTCGTGCTTAGGCCCCTGTAACTTTTTGACCACATAACGTATCCATGCCAAATTTGCGTCCTTTTTTTCCAACATCATGGGGATTCTAAAGGTACCCAGGGTTTGTGGATTCCCCTGGAGGGGACCCAGAAATTAGCCAAAATACAGCTAAATTTTGTTTTTGGGGAAAAATGCGAAAAACGGCTACAGATGAAAGCGTCTGGTTTTTCCCTGCAAATGGCATCAAAAAGGGGTTGTGGTGCTGAAATCACCATCTTCCCAGCTTTCAGGGACAAGCAGACTTTTGTCAGAAAACCAAAATTTTTACACAGTTTTGCCATTTTTTTGGGACATAGTCTATTTTTGCTATTTTTTGTGCTTCATCCTCCTTCCAGTTAATGGTAGAAATGGGTATGAAAGCAATAATGGATCCTGGAAAACCATATATTTCTGAAACGTAGACAAAATTCTGAATTCAGCAAGGGGTCATTTGTGTAGATCCTTCAAGTTTTCTTTATAGAAACAAACAGTTAAGTATAGGAAAAATTGAAAATTAGTTGAAAAAATCAGCCATTTGTGTCAACGTTTTCACCTGTAACTTCTTCTAATTATGACAGCTATTTGAAAGCAATATACCGTTACATCCGCTGGACCTTTCTGGTTGTGGCAATATATAGGACTTGTAGGTTCTCCAAGAACCCGACGCACCCAGAGCCAATAACTGAGCAGCGTCTTGCAATGGTTTTTTATTATGTACCGGGTATATAGCAATTATTCTGGGAAAATTTATACATGGAAAAATCGGTATGAAAGACACCTATGTATTTCTGAAATGGGAACAAAATATAGAGTTTAGAAATAGTAGATATTTGCACATTTCCGAAATTGGGAGTACCCATACTAGCATGAGAATTATAGGACATTTTTCAAAATGACTTCTTTTTACACATTGTCTTTCATTTGGAAGACAGAAATGCATCAAAAGTCAATAGATAATAACAGTTGCTCTACAATTTTGTGTTACCCTAAGTCTCCCGATAAAAATGGTACCTCACTTGTGTGGGTAGGCCTAGTGCCTGCGACAGGAAACGGCCCAAAACGCAAAGTGGACACACCACATTTTCACAGTGAAAAATGACCCTTTTTTGCAAAGTGCCTAGCTGTAGTTTTTGAACCCTAGCTCTGCCGGCACCTAGGGAAACCTAGCAAACCTATACATTTTTGAAAACTAGACACCCAGGGGAATCCAGGATGGGGTGACTTGACTGGCTCTCACCTGGTTCTGTTACCCAGAATCCCTTGCAAACCTAAAATATTGTCAAAAAAAACAAATTTTCCTCACTTTTCTGTGGTGGAAAGTTCTGGAATCTGCATGGATCCACAAAATTCCACCCACCCCGCGTTCCCCAAAGTCTTTCAAGAAAAACAGTACCTCACTTGTGTGGGTAGGTCTAGTGCCCGCGACAGGAAACGGCCCAAAACGCAACGTGGACACACCACATTTCCACAGTGAAAAATTACCCCTTTTTTGCAAAGTGCCTAGCTGTAGTTTTTTAACCCTAGCTCTGCCGGCACCTAGGGAAACCTAGCAAACTTATACATTTTTGAAAACTAGACACCCAGGGGAATACAGGATGGGGTGACTTGACTGGCTCTCACCAGGTTCTGTTACCCAGAATCCCTTGCAAACTTAAACAATTGTCAAAAAAACACATTTTCCTCACTTTTCTGTGGTGAAAAGTTCTGGATTCTGCGTGGATCCACAAACTTCCACCCACCCGCGTTCCCCAGTCTTCCGAGAAAAATGGTACCTCACTTGTGTGGGTAGGCCTAGTGCCCGCAACAGGAAACAGCGAAAAACGCAACGTGGACACACCACATTTTCACAGTGAAAAATGACCCTTTTTTGCAAACTGCCTAGCTGTAGTTTTTTAACCCTAGCTCTGCCGGCACCTAGGGAAACCTAGCAAACCTATACATTTTTGAAATCTAGACACCCAGGGGAATCCAGGATGGGGTGACTTGACTGGCTCTCACCAGGTTCTGTTACCCAGAATCCCTTGCAAACCTAAACAATTGTAAAAAAAACACATTTGCCTCACTTTTCTGTAGTGGAATGTTCTGGAATCTGCGTGGATCCACAAAATTCCACCCACCCCGCATTCCCCAAAGTCTTCCGAGAAAAATGGTACCTCACTTGTGTGGGTAGGCCTAGTGCCCGCGACAGGAAACAGCACAAAACACAACGTGGACACATCACATTTTCACAGTGAAAAATGACCCTTTTTTTTTAAAAGTGCTTAGCTGTAGTTTTTGAACCCTAGCTCTGCCGGCACCTAGGGAAACCTAGAAAACCTATACATTTTTGAAATCTAGACACCCAGGGGAATCCAGGATGGGGTGACTTGACTGGCTCTCACCAAGTTCTGTTACCCAGAATCCCTTGCAAACCTAAACAATTGTCAAAAAAACCAAATTTTCCTCACTTTTCTGTGGTGGAAAGTTCTGGAATCTGCGTGGATCCACAAAATTCCACCCACCCCGCATTCCCCAAAGTCTTCCGAGAAAAATGGTACCTCACTTGTGTGGGTAGGCCTAGTGCCCGCGACAGGAAACAGCGCAAAACACAACGTGGACACACCACATTTTCACAGTGAAAAATGACCCTTTTTTTGCAAAGTGCTTAGCTGTAGTTTTTGAACCCTAGCTCTGCCGGCACCTAGGGAAACCTAGCAAACCTATACATTTTTGAAAACTAGACACCCAGGGAATCCAGGATGGGGTGACTTGACTGGCTCTCACCAGGTTCTGTTATCCAGAATCCCTTGCAAACCTAAAAAGTGTAAAAAAACACATTTTCCTCGCTTTTCTGTGGTGGAAAGTTCTGGAATCTGCATGGATCCACAAAATTCCACCCACCCCGCGTTCCCCAAAGTCTTCTGAGAAAAATGGTACCTCACTTGTGTGGGTAGGCCTAGTGCCCACGACAGGAAACGACGCAAAACACAACGTGGACACACCCCAATTTCACTGTGAAAAATGACCCTTTTTTGGCAAAGTGCCTAGCTGTAGTTTTTGAACCCTAGCTCTGCCGGCACCTAGGAAACCTACCAAACCCACACATTTCTGAAAAGTAGACACATGGGAGATTCCAGGGAGGTATGGCTTGCATGGATCCCCCAATGTTTTCTTACCCAGAATCCCCCAGAAACCTGAAATTTTGCTGAAAAAAATCACTTTTTCACACATTATTGTGGGGGAAAGTTGTGGCATCACCGGGCTGACACAAATTTCCTACCAACCAGCATTGCCCCAGGTCTCCCGATAAAAATGGTGCCTCACTCGGGTGGGAGGCCCAAGTACCCGCGACAGGCAAGGGCCCAAAACGTATTGAGGCGACATCAAAAATGCCTATCACAAAACGACCTGGTTTTGCAAGGGGGTCCCATGACTTTTGGCCCGGGACTCGGCGGCCACCTAGGAAACCTAGCAAACCCACACATTTCTGAAAAGTAGACACCCGGGGATTCCAGGGAGGTATGGCTTGCGTGGATCCACCAACGTTTTCTTACCCAGAATCCCCTGCAAACCTGAAATTTTGCTGAAAAAATCACTTTTTTCACACATTTTTGTGTGGGAAAGTTGTGGCATCACCGGGCTGACACAAATTTCCTACCACCCAGCGTTCTCCCAGGTCTCCCGATAAAAATGGTGCCTCACTCGGGTGGGAGGCCCAAGTACGCGCGACAGGCAAGAACCCAAAACGTATTGAGGCGACATCAAAATTGCCTATCAGAAGACGACCTGGTTTTGCAAGGGGGTCCCATGACTTTTGGCCCGGGGCTCGGCGGCCACCTAGGGAAACCTAGCAAACCCACACATTTCTGAAAAGTAGACACCCGGGGATTCCAGGGAGGTATGGCTTGCGTGGATCCACCAACGTTTTCTTACCCAGAATCCCCTGCAAACCTGAAATTTTGCTGAAAAAATCACTTTTTTCACACATTTTTGTGTGGGAAAGTTGTGGCATCACCAGGCTGACACAAATTTCCTACCACCCAGTGTTCCCCCAGGTCTCCCGATAAAAATGGTGGCTCACTCGGGTGGGAGGCCCAAGTACGCATGACAGGCAAGTGCCCAAAACGTATTGAGGCGACATCAAAAATGCCTATCACAAAACAACCTGGTTTTGCAAGGGGGGTCCCATGAATTTTTGGCCCGGGGCTCGGCGGCCACCTAGGGAAACCTAGCAAACCCACACATTTCTGAAAAGTAGACACCCGGGGGATTCCAGGGAGGTATGGCTTGCGTGGATCCACCAACGTTTTCTTACCCAGAATCCCCTGCAAACCTGAAAGTTTGCTGAAAAAAATCACTTTTTTCACACATTTTTGTGTGGGAAAGTTGTGGCATCACCGGGATTACACAAATTTCCTACCACCCAGTGTTCCCCCAGGTCTCCCGATACAAATGGTGCCTCACTCGGGTGGGAGGCCCAAGTACCCGCAACAGGCATGGGCCCCAGGGGGGGCAGAAAGACTGTTATGGTGGCAAGGGCGTGGGGGCATTGGCGTGCCCATTTTGGGCAGCCCCCACCCTAAAAAAAATTGCACAAAAAAAATCCCTGGTGTTTAGTGGGCTTTCTGCCCCCCCAGGGGGGCAGAAAGGCTGTAATGGTGGCAGCGGGGTGGGGGCATTGGCGTGCCCGTTTTGGGCAGCCCCACCCTAAAAAAATTGCACAAAAAAAAAATCCCTGCCGTTTAGTGGGCTTTCTGCCCCACCGGGGGGGCGGGGCAGAAAGGCTGTAATGGTGACGGGGGTGGGGGCATTGGCGTGCCCGTTTTGGGCAGCCCGCACCATAAGAAAAATTGCACAAAAAAAAATCCCTGGCGTTTAGTGGGCTTTCTGCCCCCCAGAGCGGGGCAGAAAGGCTGTAATGGTGACGGGGGTGGGGGCATTGGCGTGCCCGTTTTGGGCAGCCCCCAACCTAAAAAACAAATTACAACAAAAAAAAATCCCTGGCATTTAGTGGGCTTTCTGCCCCCCCGGGGGGCAGATTGGGGGCTACTGCCCCCATCTGCCTCCCAGGGGGGGCATAAAGGCTGTAATGGTGGTGGGGGGGTAGGGGCATTAGCGTGCCCGTTTCGGGCAGCCCACACCCTAAAAAAAATGCGTCCAAAAAAATCCCTGGTGTTTAGTGGGCTTTCTGCCCCCCCGGGGGGCAGATTGGGGACTACTGCCCCATCTGCCCCCCAGGGGGGGCAGAAAGGCTGTAATGGTGGCGGGTGGGGTGGGGGCATTGGCGTGCCCATTTTGGGCAGCCCCACCCTAAAACAAATTGCACACAAAAAAATCCCTGACATTTAGTGGGCTTTCTGCCTCCCAGGGGGGGCAGAAAGGCTGTAATGGTGGCTGGGGGGTGGGGGCATTGGCGTGCCCGTTTCGGGCAGCCCCCACACTAAAAAAAATGCACCAAATAAAAATCCCTGGTGTCTAGTGGGCTTTCTGCCCCCCCGGGGGGGGGCAGAAAGACTGAACATTGGCAATTTTTTTGGGGGGAGCAAAAGCCCTTGCCAAAGGGGCCGCTCCCCCCTCCCTGGGTCCTTAGTGGGTGGATCCTGCTTGGGGATCGCCCTCCTGGGACGATCCCCAAGCAGGGATCCACTGGGGAGGGGTACCATTGGAAAGGGAGATTCTCCCCTTTCCAATGATACCTCTCCCGTCTTTCTACGTGCTCAGGGGCTGAGATAGCCCCCTGAGCACGTAGAAAGTGAAACTGAAATGAGCCTAAAGGCTCATTTTAGTTTCGTTTTCAGTGAAATGAAGTCAGCGCGATGTGCGCGCTGATCTTCATTTCACTGAAAGGGAGGGGGGGGCCTCGGGAGCTGGGGAAGCTCTTTCCCAGCTCCCGAGGCTGTGGGGGAGAAAAGGAAATCCCTCTGCTGTCTGCAGCAGAGGGATTTCGTGCCCCTGGCCTCATGACGGAATGGTTCCGTCATGAGCACAGGGGCACCGATGTTCATGACGGAACCATTCCGTCATGAGCATCGAAGGGGTTAACACCCATGATTAATAACAATACCACAGGGTATGTTTTTTATCGGGTGCGATAAATAACACATATTATGGGTTTATGGAGAATAACATGAAGATTTTTGTGCTTAATGCATGATATGGTAAATATCTTTTAAATTTTGGCAGGTTTTATATGGGCATTATTTTTAACGAATCCCATAATTATCAGATGTGTTAAGCAAAACCGAACAGGTATTTCCATCCCGTGCCTAAAAAGGGGTTTGCACACGGGGCAGAATTAACTGCTCAAATTGTAATCAGTCCCTTTGGTAGTTAGATTTACTATTCCCACTCCAATCTAAACCATTTTGGGGACGTTATGGACACTAAAGTGATTACATTTACTATTCTTCTCCATTCTAAACCACACTGAGAAAGGTGTTGGACAGTACAAAACTTATATTTACTATTCCCACTCCAACCTAAATCCTTTTAGGGAAGGTGTTGGGCACTGAAGGGGTTAGATTTACTATTCACATTCCAATCCAAACTATTTAAGGGAAGGTGTTGGATGCTAAAGGGGTTAAATGTGCTATTCTCAATTCAATCTATACCATTTAAGTGAAGGTGTTGGACACTGAAAGGGTTAGATTTACTATTCCCACTCCAATATATACCATTTTGGGAAAGAGTTTTGACAATCAATGAATTACATTTCCTATTTTTATTTCAAAGTATATTATTTAAGGAAAGATCTTTTTATAAAATGTAAATTTACAAATGACACATATAAAACATAAATACAATCATACAAAACAATATCAATAAAAATGTATGACTTATAATTCAGTTTAACAATTCGCATAAATGCTCAAAAGTAGTTATGAAAAGCAATACCAAAAGAATACATTAAAATGTATTATTTAATTATTACAATTATACAATCTCAGGAAGTTTACAAACTAAATAAGTACCATTAGTGATAAAAGACAATAACCTCATATCTAATTTTTTGAATAAATAATTTTAAACTGTAAATTTTAAACACATAAATATTTAAAAAATATTAAGCTATATACGTGATTAATAAATATAAATAGCCAATAAATGTAATTATTGTAATAAATATAGATTAAGGGCCTAATTATGAGGTTGGCAGTCTAAACTTGCCGGTGGAGGTGCAAAGGCGGTCGGGGACCACTGCACCTGTGGTCCGATCGCCATATCACAACTATAGTGGTCGGACGGCCTTAGTACCACCGCAACGGTGGTCTGAGGGCCGCAATATGCTGGTGGTGCCACTGCAGCACCGCAAAGCATGTTCTGAGTTTCCTGACCACCACAAGTTTCATGGTGGTGAGCCTGCCATGAAACCTGTGGTGGTTAGGAAACTAAGGGGGTGATCCAGGGTCCCCTGTTCCCTCATGGCCTGAGGATGCATGCAGGGGGGCACAAGTTGTGCACCCCTGTCTGCATGCACCCCCTTACCTGTACAACATGGACTGGGCAGTCCATGCTGTGCAGGAACTGGCTTTGGCGTTCCCATTGCGGGACCTTTTTAATAGGCACCGTCATAGGAACGTCAAAGGCCCGCCCCCCCAGACAACGTGAAAACTCATAATCTGGCAGACAGCCGGCAGTGAGATTTGGCAGTGTGGTAGTGGGGCGGTGGCATGCCCCCCTGCTCCTGCACCACCAAAATCAGACCATAAATGTTGTAACTGTATTAAAATCTTATCTTCATTTAATTTTGAAATATTCAAATAACATAATAACATAATAATCTCAAAAACACATATTAGAAAAAATAAAAATAAAAAAGATCATTTCTCAAAATACAATGTTA
This sequence comes from Calotriton arnoldi, assembly GCA_963921515.1. Lineage (NCBI taxonomy): Eukaryota > Metazoa > Chordata > Amphibia > Caudata > Salamandridae > Calotriton > Calotriton arnoldi. The sequence goes on along the minus strand of CAWUFW010010855.1, from coordinate 461,366 downwards.
CATAATAATTACAAATACAAAATGAAAATAAAAATGAAGGAAAATATAAAGCAAATGCAAAATATAAAAAATTATCCACACCCTCTTCCCATATAAACAAAACACAGAAGAAACAATATTCTCACCTTCCTATTCTTGCCAGATACCTTACCACCCCACATTCTAAACATACCTCTTCATCTCCTGCTGCATGTTTCACAATACTCAACACCTTCCATTCAATGTCCTTTTCCTTTGAAAACGATCCCTCGGCTGGCCATACCAACTGACAAACCTCCCCTGGCACACCATTCTCATGGCAGAAAAAAAGTGATTTGACCCAATTCTTAAGAGCAATCAAAGAATGCTGGGTTGCAGGGATGTGGTGGCACCTCACATATGGCAAGCTTCATTCCAGACAATAGAGCCCATTTCCTTACATCTAAAGTGACACTAAATCCAAACTTTCTATAACAATATGCCAGGCTTAATGCCCATTGGATAAAGATGCTATATGCAGAATTATTTACTGTTCTATGAGTCTCCAGTCAGGGATGGAGTTCAAGCTAAGGTACACAGATTTGATTTGTTAGTGCTTGAAGCCTGAAATTTCCTTGGGTCTTTTTCCACATTTTGAAATGAAAAAATGTATTTAGACATTGTTTGACTGAATCCTAGTTTGGGAATGGCAATTCTCAAATTAACTCGCATAGAGAATCTTGATTTCATTAAAGACAACGGAGGCTAAAATTATGCAGTAATCTTTTATTGCTGCCCCAACATGCAGCCCTTTAAATAATATCACTAAATTACAAACCAAACAGAATGCTCAGAATACATGTAAGTCCACAGCACACACACATCCTCCTCTTTTATTCGCTGCTCCTAACAGGATAAGTACTTCTTTATTTATTTGCTTATTTAATCAGTATTTCTTTATAATATGCTGTATTGGTTATTATATTGTTAAGTGTATGTTGCTTTATGTTTGCCCCTTCAATTTACGGTTGGGCCAGGTGAGTTAGTTTTTTAGTTTAATCGTTTTTAATGGGAGAAAGATAACCAATGTTGAACCTACCGCTTTTCATCCTAGGTCTCTTGACCGCTTTTTGCTTATTTGGTCTTTTGACCACTTTGCCGAATAGAATGGTCCATTGTACTGTTTGCTTTGCTTGAGCCTTACGGGCGCAACAGGTGGGCAAGGGACTCCCTCCTGCAGTGAAGCCTCCCATTTGCCACTTTGGCCGTGGAAGAAGGCTTAGCATGGACTTGGAGGGGTTTCCTCCTGCCGGCCGATATCTTAAAGGGGAATTCCCTTTACCAAATTTAGCCCTTAAAGGGCAAGTCTAACAACGTTGTCTCAGACACTTTGCCTAGCAACAAAAACTGACGCTAGCAACGCGCTGATCGGACACGTTGTTATGCAGAACTCCACATTCTGCTGGAACAGCGATCCTTCCCTTCTTTCAAGAACAGGTGATGTACTGGGTCCCTGTGTATCCTGGAAACCGCAACATTAGCAGTTTTTGGATGACATGACCGTCAGCAGGGAGGAAAAGTAAATAATGTACCTCCTTTGAGCAGATAATTAATACCAGGGCTTCCGTGCTGTCTACAAGCAGCATTTTCAGGCAATGTTTTGCTTTCTAGTGGGATTGATTCTATTTTGTTGTGGATTTGGAGCTCCCAGAGGGCAACGGTCACTCCCTTAACTCTCTTTAATCTCTCTTATAGTACACAGCTCTTTAAATTTACTAAAAAAGGAAACTAACTGTGTTTGGGTCAAATCGGAATACCACTATGGATGGTTCCAAACCTCAGGCCCATCACGTGGTGGATTTTATTGGGGACTCCAATAAAAACATTCTGGAGGAGGAAATTAGGTCCTCTGTAAGAGAAGCGAAAGACGCTGCACTTGCAAAGGGGAAGAGGGACGCTCCATCTGAGGAAAACAATTTTTCAATCTCAGATGGGGACTTCTCATTTACCTCTGAACCCCGGGTTGGGGGAAAAGTTTCCCACAAGTGGAAACATACTGAGATGGTGTTAATCCATGCCTATAGAGCAGGTAGCCATTGCGCTACAATAGATTTGGGTGCTCCTAGCCGCACAAGAGGAAAGAGCCACCGTAACGGGGCACTGAGAAAAGTTGCCTTAGCAGCTTATTGGATAAGGGTGACCTTCATTTCACCAAAGATTTAAATGCCAAATTGAATTCTTCTGAAGATAACTATGATGAGGATGACATGCAATGGGATGAGTACATTTTTGACTCCCAAGACACCTGTGAGTTGTTGGATAGGCCGGATGAGGACCTGGAACTGGGCTCTGGCTTCAACAAGGTGAAGGACCCCTTTGTGGGTGAGCTGTTCAACCCTACAATCATTATACACCTGCACAGTGTGGAATGGTGGCCAATGACCACGTTGCCAAACATTTTAGCCATTGGATGAGGTTGTCCCTAGATAGGGAATACCACAATCTGATTAGATTGGGAATTTGTATACAATTGATCATTATTTAAGAAGGACATTCATAACGTATTGGATATGTATAGCCACTGCTTAGATTACCATATGGCTATTTATAATATACTGATCAATACATCTAATGTCTGTTGCATATTAACCTTGAAATTGTTTTCTGTGACTTTTAACTAAAATGCATGGGGACATTAGAAATCTATGGTTTATAGGATAACATGGTGGGATTTAGGCTTAAGCTAGCAGCCCTTTCATACAGTAAAAGGATTTCCTAAAGCATGTTTATCACAGTTGCAAAGAAGAAGATTAAGTTCAGGGAGAATAGGATAGCCAGCTAAGATATCAGTCTTATGCCTGAAGAGTGTCCATGCCAGATGTTAACATGATTTTATGCATTGAATGTTTCTCCCATAGAGATAGATACACAAAATGTGCATGGCTTTGTGTGAGCAGCCAGTTGCCTGCATTGCAGTCTCACAGTCAGTATGGTGGTGCCTCCCACTTATTGTTAGTCTTGATGCTTGGGGCTGAAATACCAATGGAGAAATTGTCACAATAGATAACTATGAAGGCTGCAGACTAACAGAGACAAATGGGGACACAGAGGATGTTGATACAGTTTTCTGGCACATTAATGATGTTAACTGTGGTTTAGGGAACCAAACTTTCAGTTAATGTCGCAGCTTGGTGATACTTTGGAGGGAGTATCACATCGGCATAATTATTAGGGGACTCAATTACCTCCTCCTAGTGTAAAGAAGGCAGTAGAATTTAAGAGGTATATTTAGGGAGTACATATACTGATGTGGGCCTTGTGATGTTGGGATATAGCAGAGAATTGTGATATTGACTTCTGCTTCTGAAAGTCCTGCAGTTCTGTTTTTATATATTTGTTCTGCAAGAGAGGGTACAGAGGAAGGGACAGAAAAGCTGGAAAAACAGGCATGCATCTTATAGTGCAGGATCCTTAACCGACTCAAGCACTCCCAAATGTTAGCTACCTACCTTGAAAAGCTATGACATTTTAGCAGAAGAGAGGAACCCAAATGTTGCAGCTGTACAAGAACCAAAGTTAATGAGCGTCTGCTAATGCTGATTACTCAATCAGGTAGAAGACATTCTTCTTAATGCCCTCTGTAGAACAGATGATTAAATTCCTATTCAGGAATGTTGTGAATAAAAATCAGATCTCTGAACAAATTAAAATGAGATAAAACCTACCTGTGCAAGCTTTGATAAGAAACTTGTTGAGTTATCTAAAAGGGTAATGTATTAGAAGATTTATCAAAAATAAAAAAGAAGAATACAAGGAAACATGAGTATGCCAGTGCAAGATAAAATAGAAATAATAGAGAATCAGTCAAGAAGGAACAACCTTCATATATTGAAAGGCCCAGAATCTGCAGAAGCCAGCAATGTGAAGAGCTTTGTTAGTAAACTGTTGACAGAAGAGTTTTAGACAATGAGCACTCTGTTGACTTCAAACATGAATTTCAAAGAGTGCACAAGAACTTATTAAATTTCAACCCAAACAGGAAAAACACTAAAGATACCAATAAACTACGAGACATATGCAATAAAGAGCATATATTAACTGCTGCTATTAAATCAAAAATTCAACAAGTGCAGGGTATTACAGTCTTAGTAAGATCTGATATTTGCTTAGCAAACAAAGACAAACAATGGGAGAAAAGAAAGAGCTAAAGAAATTGGATGCCAAGGTGCAGATGAAGTACGGGAAATCCAATATGATTTGGTGGATGAGACTGAATTGCGCTATCTTTCAAGGCATACAAAGGTTTCAAATTGTTAAACGGTAGTGTCATAGATAACGGGGGTTGCACAGGTGTTGTTTTCAGTGTTTAGTGTGTTCAAGGTTCTTTGGGCATGGATCCAAGTTAGGGGAAAACAGAAAAAACTCACATATCCCATTAAATACATACTGCAACAAAGGCTTTCTAGGTCACATGACTCAAGTACTCAAGAATAAAAACTGGTGTGCTAAGTAAAGAAATCAAGTTCTGTCATGGAACCCAAATGAGTTGCAGTGGAAAATGAGAAGGGGCACATTTCTGCAATATTTTCAAAGTGTAAATTTATACTTATTCAAGAGGCACACCTACTAGAAGTTGAAATAGAAAAGCATTTTGCTGCAAGATGGTTTAAAGAAGTTATGGCATTTCCCAAACAGGCAATGCTAAAGGGGTAGCTATTTTGATTACTAAATCCTTGCATAAAGAAATGACAAACTCATGCTCCTGTGTCATATAGAGAGGTAGGCAATAGTGGCAACCAAGTCCAGGCAGCTAAAGATGAGCCAGAGGTATTGGCAGAATTGCCAGCACCATCCTTTTTAGCTTGTGATGTTAATCTTATTAAAGAATGATAACCTGATTGAAGTAACACAAAATATTATCATGAAAACAATAGATCCAAGATGCTGCTAAACAATGTGATATAGGAATCTGGCCGTATAGATATCTGCCGATCAAATAAAAGCAAAAAGAAGAAATGATGGATGGAATGCTTAACAAATCAAACATTCACCCCAGTCACAGATCTGGGTTTAACCGATTGATTTTTTTTTGCTCACCACGCCACCCCAGTTTGGACCCAGCCATATGCAAATCAGTCTTGACCCTGCTCCCCTTCGGAACAGTCCAGCCCAAACTGCCAGACCAGGTCCTCCCTGGACAGGAAACAAGCATCCTGGGACCAGTTTCAGGATATCACCCCTCATCAGCCAGGCTAGCTTGAATCCAGTGACAAAGGGGGGCAAGGAACCCATATCTGGGCATACCCTTCCCACTTAGGGTGATAAAAGCAAAAAGAGCAAATGATGGTTGGAATGCTGAACAAATCAAACGTTCACCCCCTGTCACAGATCTGGGTTTAATCTTTCTTTTATTTGCTCACCAGGCCACCCCAGTTTCAAAGTAAGAAGTATCACAAATTCTCATGGATTTAATTCTTCCTGCTCCAAGTTTTACTGCATAAATATGTTGGTGGAATAACTCATCTTCCTATCCATCTAATGACCATGCAAGGGTGTAAATGGTACTTACACTTTCTTCAGGCTGCTATAATCAATATTGATGGATTGTAGATAGTAATATGTTTTTGGATCTAAGATAGATGGTTAAGGACATGTTTTATGCCAGGTTTTTAAAAAATAATCATGACTCATTCTCTTCTCAAACTAAATGAAATGCATTTAAAGTGTTGTTAAGGGTGATTCTCAAACCAGATCCGTATTAGTGCTCAAGAATTGTAGAGAAGAGCAGTATCAATTAGAAACACAAAAATCAGATCGCACAGACAAAACTGGCACTGCTTGAAGTATGATCTGCTGAAGATATGCAGGATGAGAAAATCATGATTAGACTACAGGAAGATCATAGATGTTGAACAGATAACGAGAATAGGAAAAGATGGGAGACATGCAAGAAGCAATTTTTCGAATATGGGGAAGCATGCAGCTCAATCTTTGTAAGGAAAGCTAACAAATATGTAATATGAAGGTGATGGCTTGATTGAAACAACCTTTCCAACTACAAGAGTTTGCAAATTGTGTAATGATTGTGTATCTATCAAGATTATTACAAGGACAAAGGGAGGATGTGAAGAGCTTAATAATGAAAGATGAGGCAAGACAGACACTAAAAAGGTGTAAAGCTGCTGAACCAGATGAGCTCCTGGCAGAGGCTCTAAATCAGTAATTGATCAGATACTCCAATATTGATGAAACTGTTCAGTCATATGCTATCTAGAGGAGAGGTGCCTAATACAAGGTCACAAGCTAGCTACTATTATTTCAAAACCAGGCAGACAAAGATACTGTCTGTGAAGGATATAAACCAATCTCCTCAATAATTTATGACTATAAATGTTTCTCAAACATCATAGCAAATAGAGTATATAAATATATAGATCTTCTGTTTCATCAGAATCAGAATCAAAAAGGCTTTATCAACAAAAAGAAGGTTCAGAGAATTTAATCATAAAATAATATAGACTTGACCGTATCCATAAGGGCTCTGCTAGCTCTATATATAAAGCCTTCAACTGTGTCAATTAACAATTCCTGTAGCGTACTGTTAACTACTTTGGCTTTAGAGGAAAAATCATTTTGGCAAAGCATAATATAACTCTCCATGAGCTAGCGTATGCATTAACAGTGATCTAACTAAGGAATTTCCTGTCACCAGAAGAACTAGGCAAGCATTCCCATTTCACCCAGCTCTATTTGACCTAAATATTGCACCATTACCTCAACAAGTACATTTATACCCCAAAGTTGTTCGCTTTAGTTAAGTGGATTATTAGAATAAAATACCCATATTTGGCAATGATTTGCTCATTTCCACCTCTGAGCACTGAGGGAAGTAATGGATGACGGTGAAGTAATGGAATTAGACACCCTGTCATTGGTGATGTTAAATCCGTACAAAGGCAAGGGTTTTGTATATAAACATTTACACTCAATATTTTAAAAAAAGTGAGATTGAAAATCCTTTAAAGTGCTGTAACACAGTTGTACAATATCAGAAGAGCCACTGGCATCCTTTACAATGGGATTGTCAGCCAAAACACCGCAGAATGTATGAGTGATGTAAACACTTACCTGCAGCCCGGCCGCCACCTCTCATTCCTCTCGTTCTTCTTCTGCTCTTCGGTCGACTCCAGGTGCAGGAAGCAGGTACCAGGAAGCACACAGGCTCCCAGACCCCTAGTCAATCACGATTCTGCGTTACAGCTGCATTGTGTTTGGTCTGAGTGCCGTGGTTCTGGGCACAGAGAGGGACTGGGAGGCTGTGCATGTTCTCCACCCAGGCTGAGCAATACAGCCAGTGGAGAACAGGCAAAGTGCGTATTACTGTTTGGCCGGCCCAAGACGGCTGGCCAAACAGTCATGCACACTTAAGAGAATGCCCAACACTCCTTCTCCTGTGACAACCCGCACACCCCTAACCAGCTGAGCCACGACAGAAAAATAAAATGATCATAACGTAGCATTATTATAATTTTATTTTTCGTTTTTTAACTGCTCATAGAGCAGTGGGGTGATGCTCCTCCGCCTCAGTGGAGGAGCCACTGTTGCTGAGACTCCCATATCTCACACATTGCCCTTGGACTGAATCTGGACCCCCTGAATGGGTGCCTCCTCATGCCACAGGGGCTGCAGGGCTTGTGTCATGCACCTCCTGTTTCTACATCTTTCTACACCACCTAGCCATTTCAAGGATATTAGTATGCAGCGAGTAACATAATTATAAATATGTTGTCTGATGAGATAGAGGTGAGTGACTGTTTGGCTACTTTTGCAATGTCTAATAAATACTGATTTTTCATTAAATTTTGATGACAAGACAACAAATATGTGCACACTGGGTTAAGCAATCTTCAACTCATATTAAGGACTCAGTGCAAATAGTTCAAACAAAATCCTTGATATCGTCCAATAAGTTCTTCCCATCTGTAATGGATATTGCGGGGGACCCACGTCTGGGCATACCCTGCCAACTAAGGGCAAAAAAAGCAACCACAAGGAGATGATGGACAGAGAGCTGAAACCTTTGCCCTAAGTTGGCAGAGTATGCCGAGACGTGGGTCTCTTGCTCACTGTGCCTGGATTCAAGCTAGCCTGGCTGATGAGGGCTGATGAGGGGTGTTAGCCCGAACCCGGTCCCTGATGCTTGTTTCCAGCCCAGGGAAGATCTGGCTTAGCAGTTCAGGCTGGACTGTTCCCATGAGAAACTGAGAAGATCTGGCATCAGGCTTGTTCTTTATGTGTATGGACTTACACCCTGCCACTTTTTGCAATCGCTACCGGCCACAGGGCAGATACTCAACTAGCACTGCGGTTAGAAACCTTTTGGCTAATAGTCCATCTCTCACAGGCCATCAAGTCATAGTGACAATCACCACGCCCTATTTAAGGCAAGGTGGCCATCATTAGGTTTCTCTCTCTGAAAAATCACTCAGCAGCACTCATTTGCAGGGATAAAACTTTTTGTGATTAGGGACTATCGATTATTTATTTTTTCAAGAATAAAGCCCTGCTTAGAGAACCTGACCAGGTTTCAAAAGATTTCAGAATGTGATGGGAGCCTCCCAGACCTGGTGGGTTGGCAGTCCTCCAGCTAAGGTTTAAATGACCATGTGTGCATTTGACTCTACCTGATGCTGATGTTGGCTTTCCATTCTCTCTTTGACCCACTAAACAGCTGAGTAATTGTTTTTTTTCTTTGTTGAACGCGTTGCTAGTATTCTATATGTTAACAAATAGACATAAACATTCTACTGGCCAGATGTGTTGCATAATTAAATAGGCTTTGCACTTATAGTGTTTTTTACCATTTTATTATTTTCTCATTTAATGATTTGTCGTTCAATGCAACAACATAAAACCTGAGATAATTGAACGCACCCATGTACACATATGAGCAAACACAGTCTCAAAGCTGGACAAAACAACTGCACATCATACATCACATATTATCGTTGTTGCCCAAGAGTTTTTAATCTACTGTATCTCTACGAAATGCTCATTAAAAATGAATTTCATTATGCAAATATGCTTTCGCATCTACAAATGATAAATGAAGCATGCACACCTAGATTAGATCTGCTAGAATTCGAATTACATTTTCAACAATTTCCTCCTTTTGACTAGGCACAGATTTAAATATAAACCAGACAATCTGATTGATTTGATTCATTGATGATGATTTAAGGCAATTCTACTCATCAAAAATACCGCAGCCATGTAACTGACAAATCACTTAGATTTATAAGGCGTTCTGCCTTAAAACATGTGCAAAAGGAAATGTTCAATGTATGCTTCCTGTTATTAGTAATCAGGGAAAGGAAAGGTACAGAGACCCAATTTTAGAATAACGTATATGTAAGGCACAGATTGTTTATTATAATGTTTTAATAATGTGATAACATCTTACATAGTAAGAGAAACCATATTTTCTAAAATGCCAATGATTTTACTCATTTTAGAACAGTGCAAAAGGCACATTTTATAATTTTTCATTGGCAAAAATAGTTCTTAACGTTACTTAAAAATGCTGATTTCTCAATATGCAACATTTTCTCACCAGTCTGGAAAGCAACAAGGTGTTCTATCTGTAGGTAGTAGGTGCTCAGACTCCTGATCAAATTATAAGGTTGCCTTGACAATGACTGAATTGGACAATCAATATCTTGTTCAACAGTCGATGGCAATGTGTTCACCTTGTCGTAATGATCAGAAAATTGATAATCTTTTCTTAGGCCTTATGGATTCAACAGCTCTGTCACAGCAATACGTTTGCAACCACTGAACTCCTTTCTTCACTGACCTCTACCATTTTCCACAATCAAATGAAGTCACCAAAATGCCTTTCTTCATTGTGAATGTTAAGAGGTCTCGCCACCTTATGCAAGTCCCTGAAGAATTTACCTTGGGTCATACAGTGGAAACGTCCTATCAGAATAAATGCAATATCTCCTACTCAAGATTCCAAAAAGCAGACAATATTCAAGTAAATATGTAAATCTTATAGGAAAACAAGCTAGGGCTCATGTAGGTGTCACAATCAAATAACACCTATTTAGGCTCCCGACCAAAGAAAGAAAATAAATCAGGACATTGTACTTATTTTCAAGTCGCAGCATGATGATACCAAGGAGATCTATCAAAGCTTTTCCCATTCAGCCAACAATCAAGACTGAAATCAGCTTGCCTGAAATTATTTTTCTCCTTCAGTTCCTGAAAGAAAATATATCTTCTACAATGTGATTTATTACCAGTCACTAATTTATGGAACCGTTCCTCTGACACTCTAACTTCCTAAATATTCATAGACAATTAACTAGATGCTAGTAAATGTATTTACAGTCAACTACAAGATCATCTCAATCATAATGACAAGCAGGCTTAATTGAGTTTTTGATCGAGCAATGGGAGGGAATCTGTGCTGTTGAATAGTGGCAACTATTCGGTTTCTTGCAGATTTTGCTCACTTATCAAATTGCTCACTTAACAAATATCTATCATGTGCTCCTTTAAAATTAAGTTGTACTGCCCTGAATAATCATCAACCTTGCTGCCCCTCACCCATCCCTTCAGTGCCTTTCTGGCATATTCCAAGAAATCCACCCATGTTTGTGTTGAGATCTTGTGGCTGCTCCTGAATCTGAGCCTATACCTTTCAGTAACTTTCAGGAGTCAGTCCACACTTACTGACTAGGATGGCCTTCATAGGCGTGTAGCATGTCTAGTCCTCTACCTCTAGTATAAGGAGTGTGTCCCTCCTCACCATGGACATACCCCTCCACAAACTACCTCCCCAGAACTCCAATGGGACCTTGTGCACTCTCAGAGCCACTTCTTAGGCTGCAAACCATCTGTATATGTCATCCCTAACTACATAACTGGGTTCCACATCCTTGGGTATCAGGACTCTGGACTCACCATTGGACAAAGCAGGTATGCTGCCACCATTGCTGTTGCTCTCCTCCATGGTGAGCCTCCTTTCTTCTTGAGCCTGCTCCAACTTAACAAGCTCCAACTTTAATTTCTTTTCCTCCCTCCTGTCTGCCACCTCCTCTTGGGACAGATTCCTGGAGGAGACATTGCTCCCTGGTCTGGGAACCACTACTGCTCCTGGCAAGTTGTTGGCTCCTTCAGCAGGCAGTCCCAAATCCACATTGGAATCCAGAATCAGGTCATCCTCCTCCTCGGGGATTTCCTGCTCCTTCTCCCCTGAATGGTAATATGGTTATCCCCTGCGTCCTGGGTCTCCACCCAGGCTCTCTTTGCCTTCTGTAGCCACACCTTCCTGGTGAAACCCCTTGTAGACACTAGAAAGTCCTTACAGAAATACTTCAGCTGGAGCACAGTGTAAGAATCTAACCTGGCCAGCTCAAACTCAATTTCTGCAGGTGCACGTCCTGCTTCTCCAGATTAAGACATGGTTTTTGCAGAAAAATCAAAAAGCCAATTTAGAGAGAATTGAAATAAATTCGAAATTATCTTTGTATAGATTTGTAGTGAACAATGAGTTTACTATCTGGTATTGCACAAGCACAAGTCTCATCCTCACCGCTGATCACCATTGTTAGAAATTGGGTCTCTAGTTGGCAGATGTATGCACCCTGTCCAAGTAAGGACCAGAATCCTATTCAGGGTAAGCTAGAAACCCACTAAAAGATAACCTGCGCTCACCCTTTGGTAGCTTGGTACAGAGCAGTCAGGCTTGTCTAAAGAGGCAGTGTGTAAAGTATGTGTGCAACACACACACACACATACACACAGTAACACAATGAAAACACCACAAAAATACTCCACACAGGTTCACAAAAATAGATCATATTTTATGAATAAAATAAGACCACAATTATAAAAATTCAATAAGTAGAACCGGAGTTATGAATTTTTAAAGAATACATCAAAAAGTAGTGCTTAGAGTCAAAACGAGGGTAGGGGTTACTTGAGGTCACGCTGGACCGGGGTAAATCCAAGGTCCAGGCCGACCATAATGGAGGGCAGGCTGGCTACACTACCCCTGCAGGGCCCTCCAGGGATGAAACGAGCATTGAAGATTTGATGCGTCTGTTTGGATTCAAGCAGTCGGGTTGATGTGTGGTCATCGAGCCTCACAGTCAGGTCCTGCGTCAGTATCGAACCACTTATGATGCAGGCACTGCATCATCAGCGAGCCCCGCAGTAGGGTCCTGCATCATCATCAAGCCGTGCAGGGATGTTCTCTGGTCGGCACTGCGTTGGCGTTGAAGGGCACTGTGTAAATTTTTATCAGAGCAAAGCAATCACTGCTTCGATTCTGATGGTTCTGGACAGCAGAAATCACCTTTCAAGGGCCCAGGACTGGATTGGCACCAGTGCGCAGGAATCATAGATGGCAGAGTCCAGGTGCTGTTGCAGAGTGGCGAAGTCTTTGACGGCCCTGAGACTTCAGAACAGGGGACAAGCCAGTAAGCCCTTGGAGTCACTCTGAGTTCAAGTGAGGTGGGTCCAGTCCTTGTCCTCAGCCGCGCAGAGATCAGCAGGCAGCAGGACAGCTTAGCAAAGCAGAAAGCAGTTCCTTCAAAGCAGCAGTCAGGCAAAGTAGCAATCCTTGTGGCACAGCAGTCTACACTCCTGGCAGAGCTTTTCACAGGTCCAGTAGTGTACTGTCTTGGTAGGGTCAGAGCCCCGTAGTGTACTGTCTTGGTAGGGTCAGAGCCCCGGTACTTATACGCAATTGTGCCTTTGAAGTGGGGGTGACTTCAGAGCAGGCCTTTGAAGTGCACAGGTCCCCTTTTATCCCAGCCCTGTCTACCAGGCTATCTGCGGGGGTAATCAGCCCTTCGTGTGAGAAACAGGATGCTGACTATTCAGGTGTAAGTGTCATCTGCCCCTCCATCTTCCTGCCCAGGAAAGCCATCAGAATGTAGATGAATGCAGATGAGTTCTCTGTCACACCCACCCTTCCAGTTTGTGGCTGTCTAGAGTGAATGCACAAAGTGTAGCTGTCACCCATTCCAGAAGTGTATTGGAGACAGGCTGCAAGGTACACAGAGCAGTAGGAGCACAGAAATGTCTACTTTCTAAAATTGGCATTTCTAAAACAGTAATGTTAAATCCAACTTTACCAGTAAAGAGGATTTATCATTACAATTCTAAAGATATGAAACATGATGTAGCTCTTTCTTTCTAATCATGAATTATGGTTTAAAAAGTGTTTTAAGGGATTCCCAATGCCACACTATGAGAGGAGTAGGCCTCACAGTAGCGAAAAAACGAATTTATCTGTTTGTCACTACCAGTACATGTAAAACTTAACAGTACATGTCCTACCTTTTACTTACACAGCACCCTGCCCTTAGAGCTACCTACGGACCTACCTTAGGTGTGACTTATGTGTAATAAACGGTGAGTTTAAGGCTTGGTAAGTGGTTGTAAATACCAAGTCGAAGTGGCAGTAAATGCATGCACAGGCCTTGGACTGGCAGTTCTGAGACAGGTTTGAAAGGCTACTTGTGTGGGTGGCACAACCAGTGCTTCAGGTCCACTATTAGCATCTAGATTACAGGCCCTGAGTATATGTTATACCACTTTACAAGGGTCTTAGAAGTAAACTAAATATGCCAATCATGTATACACCAATGTCATCATGTTTAAGGGAGAAGCACATGTACTTTAGCAGTGGTAAAGTACTCAGAATCCTACGGCCAACAAAATGATACCGCAAAAAGAGGAGGTAAGCTGACAAAACGTTTGGAGAAAAACCACCCTAAGGATGATAGGGCTAACAGTAACTTGTCCATCTTCCTGAAAAGAACTCAGAGAACACTTAATTTATTGTTACTATGGACATGATTTAGATCACGGCGGATGGGTTACTCCGTCACAACTGTGGCGGATATTCCGTCCGCCAAAATATAAATCCCATTATATCTTATGGGATTTATATTTTGGCAGATGGGATGTCTGTCACTGTTGTGACGGAGTAACCCTTCCGCGGCGACCTAAATCAGGCCCTATATCTTTTTCCTCATGTTGTGTAACCTAGTTCATCTTCGAATGCAATTTATATTATTTTTCCCGTTTTCTTTTTGTGCACAAAAGGCCGTAAAAAATTAAATGAAACAAAATGATGACACTTCAGCACATTTGATCGGGAGTGAGTTGGCCCTTTTTTATGGGTTAATAGTGAACAGAATTGACCAAAACCATCCATTCAGAGCAGATTTTGAAACTCAATATAGTCATTCCCAATCTATATTAAAGTCTCTGAGGGATATGGTTTTGGTGAAAAGAATTGTACTGTGGGGTATGAACTGTGCAAATTGCCATATAAACCCGCAATTTTTTAACTTGGGTTTGATATGAAAGTATATAGTATTGGTCAGAGAATAGGATTTTGAAATTGATAGTCATTCAAAGGTGCCAATGATGCAGAGAAAATTCTTTTACACTGTAAATAGTCCTTCAGGATAACAGCAATGCCTCTTCTTTGCTTTGTTCTCTATCTACACGCAGGATAACGTTGTGGTGTTCAGCTGGACACCTAATGATAGAGCCCCTCCTCCCCTGAGGCTGTGTTAACACCCACCCCACACCCATCCATCACAGGCGTCATCAGTCAGGTGACTCTGTCATTAAAAAGAGCTCGGGCGCACAAGCTTGTTACCAGTTGAGTAGCCACCTAAGCAGAGTCTGTGTCATCAGTATTTTAATATGTGGGCCTAGGGCCCATGACATTACATTGGTGATGAGGTGGACTGGACCCAGCTCCTGCCGCATCCCAACCATTAGGGTGTTTACCCCTTCCTTGGAGGGTTGAAAATAATACACTCTGTCCTTGCCTCAGAGGAGAAGACATCTCTGCCAGCAGTGTAGCCCTGCTGAGAAGAAAAGTGCAGATGCTGTGTGAGTAGGTGAAGGGCTCCACAGCCAGTGGCGTTGGAGAGGCGCTGTACTCAGGGCAGAGTAGCCGTAAGGCAGGCCATGCCTGAGCATAGGTCAGCAGAGGCCAGGAGTAGAAGCGCCTGGAGAGAACCTGCAGAAGCTCGGAATCCTGGTGAGGTTCACATCAGTGCCCACTAGAGGGTGCCCATGCCTAAGAAAAATTAGCAATAAAAGAAAGCATTGAATGTTTCTTGCCCTGCACACCGTCGCAGCTCTGAGCACCCAGCTGGCGAATGTTCTGAAAAGAAGTCTTGGGCATGGGAACTGGAGTCGTAAGCCAAGCATGCAGTAGCAGGAACATTTCCCCACCTTCCATGCTGCAGCAGAGGCTAAGGGTGTGAAGGAAAGCCAGGAGGGCGAGGGTGCACAGCAAACCCCCTGGTGGTCACCTTCTGCACTACCAACAACACACCAGGAGGAGAAAAGAGAGGTGACCGGCTACCTACCACAGCAACCCCACTGTAGTCGGTCGGAGGTGAGAGGCTAGCCAAGCCTGGGGAACACTGCACACCCCCTGGCGGTCGCCTGCTACCACCTCAGGAAGGAAAGGAGACCTGTCGCCTCCCACCACAATGGCAGACAATGAGCCTGGCTGCAGCACCGCCATACAGCCATTCTGTGATTAGGACAGAGGGCTACGGTAAGACGTTTCCCCTGCCCAGACCTGCTATAAAACACCAGTCAGTAAAGGAAAGGCAAGGGCCCAGCGGCACCACATGACAGCAGGCTCTTTGCTGATGCCAGATACAGAGAGCACTGGGGGCCCCACATAGTAGTCAACTGCTGACATATTTTTTTTTTTATTTTATTTGAAGAGTTTTATATAGCGCTGGCTAGACCCGGAGGTATCAGAGCGCTTTACATGAGGATCATAGAGTTACAAGTTACACATTACATCCGTTACAAGAGCATAGTAAAACACAGGAAAAAGAAAAACAATGTTACGGTATTTCGTCGGAGGGAGGGGGAGGAAGGAGACACAGCGGGAAGACGGGGAGAACAGGGAGAACTGTGCCCAATGTCCGGCTGGGTAGGTGACAGCCGAGGGGATGAACCAGGGCCGATCTCCTCTATAGCTGTCTAGCAGCTCCACCGGGCATCAGCCACGTTGCTCAGGACTCCGCGGCCAGGAAAAACAAGAATAGCAGAGCACTTTACATAAGGATTTGTGAGGTTACATGGTTACAAACAGTTACTGGAGCATGGCAATACATACTCAAAAAAGACAAACAAACAGCAATGTTACATTGGTACATGATACAAGACGAATGTGGCATGGGAGGAAGAGGGGTGAGGTAAGGGATCAGAGGTAGGGGTAGAGACGAGGAGAACTATGTCCAAGGTCCGGCTGGGTAGGTGACGGCCAAGGGGTGACCCAGAGTCGATTCTCCTCTATAGCTGTCTAGGCAGCTCCACCGGACATCGGCCATGTTGATCGGTCTCTTTGCGCTTAGGAGTTCGTGTAAAATTTAGTTCGTGGGGGAGGCTCAGGCTCACTCTTTTCTTGCATTCTCTGCTGCTGTGATTGGGTAGTGAGTTGATTATTTAAAGTTCGCCAAGGGCACTTAGCTGATCCCCATATTTGGTTAGACATGCAGAGGGACTTCACACAAGACGTCTCTCGTCTCCTTCACTCCCTCACCCCTAGACCCTCTGCAGTCCTCCTGGCCCTTGTAGACCATTCACCTTTTACCCAAGCAGAGTGTTTTACTGATAACATATAGACCCAGCTGAAGCAAATCACCTTATTTACAAAGAGCTACATTTGTTTGATTCGTGTATGGAGGAACAGGTTAAAGGTCTGAAGGAAGTTGCAAGAAGGCACTCAGGTGTTTTTTTTGTTGTTTTTTTTTGTTTTTTTTTAGTGTCAGCTATCTGCACTAGCGCCATCAGCAGCCTCCTCTTCTCGGTCCAGCCCCATTCCTCATCCCCTTGATGATCAGGATGGTGCCCACGATTACACCAATGATCCCCACGGCTAGACCCAGGGCGCACACCACAGTCTGTGCCTCTTCAGATGGTTTCTGGGGCACTTGGGCACATCTCTGCTGCATCGAGGCAGATCGATCTGCCGGGGGGCAGTGCCTCGAAGACCCCCTCGTAAGCTCTCTGGATCGGCACCGTGCCGGCCGCCATGACAGGGTTAGGCACGTCAGGCAAATCCCCGGAGCGCTGCCAATCCCTGTTTGCAGCCCGGGGCCAGATGCCTCCCGCCGCTCCCCGGCACTGTTGGCCGTCATGCACGTTTTCCCGCCTCACCAGCAGGAATGACTTTGCCTCCCACTACAACAACCTTAATTACTAGCACGCAAGGTGGTGCAGAGGAGCGCCGCTCGATGCCGGGTCAAATGTGTCTACTATATATAGGCTTGTGTTTGACCTCATTTTTTTTTTTTAAACAAACTTTATTGAGTTTTACAATGGGTGGATGCACCATCTATACATCACAGTTGTCATTGATCAGGAGATTTTTAGCTAACAAGTCCGCTTACATTGTTAATTCAGTAGGAGGAACAAGTAGGTAGATTGAACCCCTCCCACTTCCCCTCGCAGCACAACAACATTATACAATTCTGCATGCTCTGCTTGTGCTTCAGGTCAGTCTTGTAAAACCAGAACTATATCCCCCCTTCACAACTACCCCTTCCTACCCTCCCACCAGGCATGTCACTAATAGTCAAAGTGCTAATATGCAGTCCATGGCTGTTTCTAGATGCTTTTTCTAGGCGCTCGCATCAGTACTCCGGGGACCAACTTTCAGGTAGTACAGCGTTATGTCATGACTTCCATCAAGCTCTGCAGCCCGTATCCGTGGTCTTGGGTATATAGTCTAGTCCTCTGCAGCTGGGGCCTCCTCTATCGAGTCCTCAGCATCTCTATCCTCCGGGGCCCGAAGTAACACCACCAATGATTCCCATGCTCTTGCTGCCTCCAAACCCCTCTCACTCCCCACTCTCTTTGCTATTTGCATTCTAACTATTCCTTCACATTCTGCCCACTTAACAAATTCCTTCTTCCATCTAGCTACACTGGGGCCCTTTTTTGCTTTCCAGTGTGAGGTGATGTCCCTTTTGGCCAATAGTAAGCCCAGATCCAGGAATGTACTTGTTATTTTGTTCTTGGCTGTGTGAGGGAACCAGTGTAAGAGACAGAGTCCCTGAGAGGTCTCAATTTCTCTATCAGTAATGTCAGCCAGTAGCGTAGTAACCTCTTCTCAAAAGTTACCCAGTTGCGGACAGTCCCAGAACATATGCCTGAATCCTTCGCCCTCCCTATGGCAGCACGGGCATGCTGCTGTCTGAGTCTCGAAGTATTTATTGATCCTCTCCGGGGTGAGATATGCTCTATGCAATATATAAAAGTGTACCAACTGAAATCTGGCGTTTCTAGAGCTCTTCCATGCCCTTTCAACTAGCCCTCCCCAGGTTTTTTCGGGAATAGCCACTCCCAGATCCACTTCCCACTTTAATCGCAGCTCGGTCAGGGGCGCTAGCATTTCCTGCGTCAGGCGCCTATAAAAGCACGTGACCGCTTTGAAGGTACCTGCCGCCATTACAACATATTCACAGGCCAATGACGGTTGTGGTTCGGTAAGACCCTCCCCCCAGTGTTTTCGTATTGCCGCAGTTAGGGCAGAATGCAATAGGAAGTCTCCTCCAGGTAAATCATACCGTTCCTGCAGATCGTTAAAGGGAATCATGGCATCTTCTTCGTACAAATCGCCCATCGTGGACAATCCCCGCTCCCTCCACGCCTCCAGCCCCCGCCAGCTGCCCCCATGGGGTAAGGCCTCACATATAATGAGTGGGATAGCTGGGACATACAGGTTTTTAAGCTTTGCCCGTCTTATACTCCTATTCCAGCACTTCCGTACTGTATCTAGCTCCGACGAAATAGAATAGGTTCGAGCGGGAAGGCGTAAAATTATTTGAGATAGGGATCTTAAGGTCGGGGAATCACCCCGTAGTTCACCCGAGCCCCTGAGATGCTGCCCCATCCACTTCGTGAGCCATTGCAACTGCGCCGCCAGATAGGCGGTTCTGAGGGGAATTGATCACTCGCTAGGCGCCAAGCCACTGCTTTTTAGCCTCGCATTTTAACTTGACTTGAAGTTCTTAGCACTAGCACTTTATTTTTTTTAAAAGTTGTCATTGATTTACTGTGTCGGGGGAGCTGTTTTAAAGCTCTGGGGGGGGAAGGTGTGTTTTACTGTATTGCACACACACTCTCGAGCAGCCATTGTTCCGGGTCAGTGCTCTAGTGGCTGAACCCCTGCTCTGTTTCCAGCTTCTTAAACGCCAGATGACGCGACCGCGCAGCGGTTCTGAGGGGAATTGATCACTCGCTAGGCACCAAGCCACTGCTTTTTAGCCTCGCATTTTAACTTGACTTGAAGTTCTTAGCACTAGCCCTTTTTAAAAAAAAAATTGTCATTGATTTACTGTGTCGGGGGAGCTGTGTTAAAGCTCTGGGGGGGAAGTTGTGTTGTACTGTATTGCACGCACACTCTCGAGCATTCATTTTTCCGCGTCAGTGCTCTAGTGACTGAACCCCTGCTCTGTTTCCAGCTTCTTAAACGCCAGATGACGCAACCGCGCAGCCGTTCTGAGGGGAATTGATCACTCGCTAGGCGCCAAGCCACTGCTTTTTAGCCTCGCATTTTAACTTGACTTGAAGTTCTTAGCACTTTATTTTTTAAAAAAGTTGTCATTGATTTACTGTGTCGGGGGAGCTGTGTTAAAGCTCTGGGGGGGGAAGTTGTGTTTTACTGTATTGCACGCACACTCTCGAGCAGCCATTGTTCCGGGTCAGCGCTCTAGTGGCTGAACCCCTGCTCTGTTTCCAGCTTCTTAAACGCCAGATGACGCGACCACGCAGCGGACGCGCCAAAGGCAGGCCCGTCTCCACCCGTCCGTGCCCAGCCGGGACCAGGGGCCAGACCCCCTGCATCATCTCCCCAAAATAATCTTTGCTATACTGCTGAGCAGCTGAGACAGCTAGATGGAACTTTAGGAGGGAATTGTCCCCATTCCATCTCCCTCGGTGAGTTTGCCCCGGCTGTTCTTATTGTTCGTTCAAGTTTCTGCCCCCTCTTCTCACCCCCCCTCCCGCTCAGAAAGTATATAATATGCTGCTATTAAATTGCAGGTCTCTGCCCCGGCACACTGCGGAGATCTCTCTTCTCATAAAAGATTATGGCCCTAAAGTGTTGTTTCTCACAGAAACTTGGCTTAATACAGCCTCAGAGCCAGATATTGTTCAAGCTCTCCCCCCGGGATATCTGATTCAGAGACTGGACAGACTGACAGGCAAGGGCGGCGGTATCGCCATCATTTATAAACATAACCTCACCTGCCGCTTGTTCGGCAGTTTGGTAGAAGACTGCGAGTTTCTCCATTTTTCAATCGGGTTCACTCCCACTCTTTCCCTTTCAGGTATTCTTATCTACCGTCCGCCCGGACCTAATGGCCAATTTTGCAAATCACTATTGGAAGCAGCTGCAAACCTTGCTAGCACTGCGGCGAATTTTACTCTACTAGGAGATTTTAATCTGCATTTCGACGATCCCACCTCCCTAGCCGCAACCGAACTGTCTCAGGATCTTGCTGTATATCAGCTATCTCAGAATGTCCTGTCCGCGACTCATGTTAAAGGACACCTCCTTGACCCTATATTTTCCAATCGGTAGGATATATCTGGGAAAGAGCCCATTCCCCTACCCTGGTCAGACCGCTCTTTGATTCCGTTCTCATGGAACCCTATAAATACGACTCTCCATATTCGACCTACGCGAACTTTGTCCCGTCTTTGGACTAAACTCCCTTTAGACAAGTGGGTCCGGGAACTGGAAAGGCCAAAGCCAACCCTGAATATCAATCTGGCTGTCGCCAATGAAAGTTTCAACAGCTGGATAGAGGGTACCCTCGACCGGGTCCTCCCGAAAAAGCTGATTCAGATGAAAGGAGGGTCCAATAAGACGGCCTGGTATTCCCCCAAACTGCGGGAGTTAAAACAGAATTGTAAAAAATTCGAAAGAGCATGGAGGAAAGACTTCTCCCCCAGTAAGAAATTGGATTATAGGGAGGCAGTCAGAACCTATAAGGCAGAAATCAAAAGGGCTCAGGCCTCTTATTATGAGGAGAGGATTTCCCTGGCCTTTAACTCTCCATGGGAAACCTTACGCATTGCGAAAAAACGACTTAAAGCCCCCCTCCCTCCAGACATTCCGGATGTGTCAGGCCGTTGATGCAATGAACACTCAGACTATTTTTATCATAAGATCCAATCCATATATTCCTCCTTCCCCTCGGTTGATAATTACCTTAACCTCCACCGGGAGGATATCGGTCTGCCGGATCGGGGACACTCCTTAGAGGTCTTCCCCCCTATTAACCAGGAATCATTCCAGGCTATTTCAACATTGGTCAAGAGCGGATCGCCATGTGATCCGGCTCCTCCCAATATTCTGAAGCAGGTAGCTAATATAGTTGCTCCAACCATTATTGAGATGATTAATGCCTCGCTCTCCAGGGTTATAGTCCCTCCCCAGTGGAATAGGGCTATGGTAAAATCTCTCCTGAAGAAACCTAATTTGGACCCGGACTCCTTGAGCAACTACCGTCCTATCTCGCTTCTTCCAGGGATCAGCAAGATTGCGGAGAAATATGTTAACCTCACACTCTCTACTTACCTGGAATCTCATAAACTCCTCCACTCCTCTCAAACTGGCTTTCGACCGCGCCAAGGTACAGAAACTGCGTTAATATCAGTAGTCGAGGAATCCAGAAAGATCCTTGATGCAGGAGGATCCTCTGCTGTGATTCTTTTAGATTTGAGCGCAGCTTTCGATACTGTTAACCACCAAATCTTGGTTCATCGACTTAGAGGTCTGGGGGTAACCGGTACAGCCCTGTTGTGGCTGCAGTCCTTCTTGGAGGAAAGATCTTTCCAGGTGTTTGAGGGTGAGGCTATCTCAAAAGTTCTGCCTCTTCATTGTGGAGTACCTCAGGGATCGTCCCTGAGCCCCACTCTTTTTAATGCTTACATGGCTCCGCTGGCGGATATTGTGCTTCCTTTTGGGGTTCACATAGTTACCTATGCTGATGACACTCAATTGGTTGTGGCACTTAATCATCCCGAACAGGTGTCCATGGGACTTCGTCCTTGCCTCGAAGAAGTCGCCAATTGGATGAACCTGTCGCATTTGAAATTGAATGGAGACAAGACTGAGCTTATGGTTCTTGGAGATCATATCAATTTTAAAGCTAGCACTATGTGGCCAGTTTGTATGGGCCCGGCCCCCATTCCAAAGACAGAGATAAAGAGTCTGGGAGTCTGGCTGGACCAGGACCTCAGTTTCAAAGTTCAGGCCAGGAAGGTTGCAGCCTCTTGTTACGGCATCCTTAGGATGCTACGTAAAGTGCTCCCTCTTCTTCCCTTCCGGGCTAGAAAGCTGATGATTCAGGCACTCGTTTTGTCTCGGATTGACTATGGAAACGCCTTATATTTAGGCGCGCCTAGCTCAGCAATTGTAAAACTTCTGATAGTGCAGAACTGTGCAGCAAGAATGCTCATGGGGATCCCGTCTCGTCACTTTGCGAGACCCGCCTTGCGGTCCCTCCATTGGCTTCCTATTCAGGAGAGAATCCGCTTCAAGGCCCTGTGCATTGCTCACAGGTCGCTTGAAGGGAATGGTCCTCCAATTAATCTCTCCTTGGTCCGACCCTATCGGGCCAATAGGCAATTGCGTTCAGACAAGCTTTCTCTAGCAGTTGTTCCCAGGATCAAAAAGGCCAGAAGTGGCGGGCGGCTTTTTTCTTATAATGCCGCCAGACTGTGGAATTCGCTCCCTCTGCCCTTACGGAAGGAACACAATCACTCAGCCTTCTGCAAACAGCTAAAGACGTGGCTTTTCCCCTAGGTGTTCCCTTCTACCTCTATGAACTGCCTCAGCGCTGGGATGCCTTCGGGTAGCTACGCGCTTTAGAAGTGCTATTTCTTTCATTCATTTATTCAGTAGGCCTCAAAGTCAGGCACTGCCAGCCCCCCTTCTGCCCTCGGCCTCATGAGTATTCCCAGTGCTACTCTCCGTCTGCTAGTGCCCCACAAAAATCCTGAAATCATCGTCCTCAGCTGAACAAAGTATCTTGCCGGTATCCAGACTGGTAACGACCCAAAGTAGTACAATAATCTCGGGAGAGTCACCATCTTAAGTAAGGCTACCCGACCAGCTACCGACAACGGTAGCGACCCCCAGAACTCAAAGTTGCTTTTGGCTCCTCTAATGGCTCTACCTACATTATCCTCCAGCAGGTCTCCTTGAGTGTGGTATATTTGCGTGCCTAGATATGTCAAGCACCTGTCTTCCCACCTCACTCCTTCCGACTCTCGTTGACCACTTCTATTCTCCTTCGTTGGGAAAAGACAAGACTTCGCCCAGTTTACCTTGAGCCCCGCTACTCTGCCCAGATTGTACAATAGTTCTTTCGCTCCATTAAGTGCTTCCCCGAGTCTGCCAGGAACATCAGTAAGTCGTCCGCATAGAGCGCAATGTGATGTATCTGCCCGTGAACATTAAGGCCGTGATAGTGTTGCCCCGTTCTGGCTCTAACTGCGAGCGGTTCTATGGCCAGGGCGAACAAGAGGGGGGAAAGTGGGCACCCCTGCCTTGTCCCCCGACCTATGCTGCAGGTGTCAGATATTAGCCCACCCGTTTTAACTCTAGCAGTGGAATTTTGATATAGAAGCGCTGTCCAGCCCACAAAATCATCCCCCAACCCAAATCTCCGCATCACGCGAAACAAATAGGGCCACTCGAGGCTATCAAATGCCTTTTCTATGTCCACCGCTAAAACTGTTGCTTCATCTTTCCTATAG
Source organism: Calotriton arnoldi (assembly GCA_963921515.1). Taxonomy (NCBI): domain Eukaryota; kingdom Metazoa; phylum Chordata; class Amphibia; order Caudata; family Salamandridae; genus Calotriton; species Calotriton arnoldi. The sequence continues at coordinate 437,561 of CAWUFW010010855.1, read as the reverse complement.
GTATCTGCGTCCAATACCCACAGAACGCGCTGAATATTGGAGGCCGTGTTTCTGGTGGGAATGAACCCGGACTGGTCTCTGTGTATTAGTGTTGACATGTAAGGGAGAAGACGTGTGGCTAGGATGCGACTCAGGACCTTGTAGTCAAGGTTAAGCATGGATAAGGAGTGATACGCCGACCTATCCCAGGGTGGTTTCCCAGGTTTGAGCAGTGGGATGATGATCGCCTCTCGGGCCGACACAGGCAGGTGACCCACACTCTTTGCGTCGTTGTAGAGTTTCACTAGCCTGGGGGCTAATAAGTCAGTGTAAGCTAAATAAAATTCAAAGGGTAAACCGTCCGTTCATGGTGTCTTGTTCCTTGCCATGCTTTTAATGGCTCCTCGTACTTCTCTGATTTCTATATCCCGACCTAGGGTGTCCGCTAAGCTCTCTTCCAGCACTGGCAGCTCCACATCCCCCACAAACCTTTCTAACCCTTCCTCGTCTGCAGCCAGTCTACTCCTGTAAAGTTCGGAATAATATTCAAGGAACAACTCATTGATGCCTTGTTGATCATAACGAACCTCACCATTTTGCCCGCGTAGCTCTAAAATTACCGTATTTCTCCTGGCTGGGTTACACAACCAAGCCAGAAGGGCTCCAGATTTATCTCTCTCGGAGTGCGCCCGGGTTATATATTTTTTGTAATCAAAGCAACGCAGGTGTTCTACCTGAACTGCTACCTCCTCCTGCGCCTCTAGGAGTTCCCCCTGCTTGTCGGCATTCTCCGGGCGTTCCTGTTCTAGTACCCGTAGGCGTTGGTCTGCCGCCTGTATATCCTGCAGTAACACCTGCCGCGTTCCCACCATTTCCGAGATACACCTCCCTCTGATAACTGTTTAAAAGCATCCCATTCTATGAGTAAATTCGTAGCTGTGTCAGCATTTTCTTGGAAGAATTGGTCGAATGCAGTGCCTACTGCTGCACGGAAGGCCTGGTCCTCCAGAGCGTCCGGCCGCAGTCGCCAGGTGGGTATTTTGGGCCTGGCGCGAGTCAACTGCATCCTTGCTAGTACCGGATTGTGGTCTGAGACAGTTCTGGTAAGGTACTCACCTGTGTCTGACCTCATGGTCACAGTCAAATCCCGGCGGGTCCATTCAGTCTTTCAATCTTCCTAGATTGACAAAATGAGTACCATTGAGTTGGGTAACAATAAAACCTGTAATTCAGCACCAAGATACCCTTCGTGGTGAACGTGCGCTTTACAAATGCACATGTTATGTTTATGAGCACTGCCCAACAAGAGAAGTGACCCACCAAGAAGAACACCAGTGCACAAGGGTGAGCCCACAGACCCCAGCTGACCAGCCCAGTCTCCCGGCACTCAGACCCCAAGAGATACTGCACCAGCACCTTATCACTTGCCAAACAAGAAAATAAAAGGAGGGCAATGTTAACGAATCCTGGGCTACCATCACAAGGGAAGGAATGCACCATATCTTTGCCCCACTAACTACCCCCCCACCGCCACCAGAGACATTGTTAGCCAAGAAGAAGAGTTGGGGGAGACCAGAACGAGACAAGCACTCCACGAAAAAACTAGAGACACTGCCAAAAGTGGGCAGTAACATGTTGGTGACAGTCAGCTAGACCATACAGGTGAACCAGAGAAGCAAAGCCTACAATGCGACCCAGCCAAGAACAGATCGCAGTGCCCAGCCACAGAAACCTTCAGATACAGTATCAATCAATCAATCAATCAGGCGTTTAAAGCGCTCTACTCACCCATGAGGGTCTCAAGGTGCAGGGGTTGCAGCTCTGGTTCAGCCGAAGATCCAGGTCTTGAGGATCTTCCTGAAGATGTGCAGAGTAGGGGAGCGTCTGATGTTGACTGGGAGTTCATTCCAGGCTTTGGCCGTGATGTAGGAGAAGGCTCCTCCTCCCGCTCTGGTTCTGCCGATGTGAGGGGTTTCTGGTAGGGCGAGGTCGGCGGAGCGGAGGTCTCGTTTGGGTACGTGGAAGGAGACTCTATCGTTGAGATATTTGGGTCCGATGTTGTGGAGGTATTTGTAGGCGTGGGTGAGTAGCTTGAAGGTTACCCTCTTCTCGACGGTGAGCCAGTGGAGGTCTTGCAGGTGCTGGGTGATGTGCTCATGTCGAGGGATGCCGAGGACGAGTCTGGCCGCGGTGTTCTGGATGGTGTGGAGTCTGCGTAGTAAGGATATGTTGATTCCAGCGTAGAGGGCATTTATGTAGTCCAGTCTGCTTGATATGAGTTCATGGGTGATGGTTTTTCTGGCTTCGGGGGGATCCACTTGAAGGTCTTGTGGAGGATGCAGAGGGTGTTGAAGCAGGTGGAGGCCATGGCGTTGATCTGTCAGATCATGGTGAGGGAGGAGTCGAGTATGATGCTGAGGTTCCAGGCGTGGTCCGTGGGGGTGGGGGGTGCCGAGTGCAGAGGCCACCAGAAGTTGTCCCAAGCTGAGGGGGTGGGTCCAAGGACCAGGATTTCTGTCTTCTCAGAGTTGAGTTTCAGACAGATGCTGCTCATCCAGGCTGCAACGTACTTCATTCCTTCTTGGATGCTGAGTCTGGTGGTTTCGTGGTCCTTCATGAGGGAGAGTATGAGCTGGGTGTCGTCGTTGTAGGATACAATGCTGAGTCCATGCTATCTGACGATGGCAGCGAGGGGGGCCATGTAGATGTTGAAGAGCGTGGGACTGAGCGATGATCCTTGGGGTACTACGCGTTGATCTCTGTGGGTTCGGAGAGGATAGGCGGGAGTCTGATCCTTTGGGTTCTGTCGGCGAGGAAGGAACGGATCCAGTCGAGGGCAGTTCCTTGTATTCCGGCATGGTGGAGTCTGGTTGAGAGAGTGCGGTGGGAGACGGTGTCGAAGGCTGCCAAGAAGTCGAGTAGGAGGAGGGCTTCAGTGTGACCTTGGTCGAGGAGCATGCAGATGTCGTCTGTGGCGGTGAGTAGGGCGGTCTCGGTGCTGTGGTTGCTGTGGAATCCCGATTGGGAGGAGTCGAGGATGGAGTTCTGTTCGATAAAGACTGTCAGCTGGGCGTTGACGATCTTCTCGGTGACTTTGGCTGCGAAGGGAAGGAGAGAGATGGGTCGGTAGTTCTTCAGGTCTGTAGGGTCTGCAGAGGGTTTCTTGAGGAGGGGCTTGACTTCTGCGTGTTTCCAGTCAACGGGGGAAGTTGCAGATTTGAAGGAGGCGTTGATGGTCTGTCGCAGCACAGGCGCTATGACGGAGGCGACTCTGTGGAAGATGTGCGGAGGACAGGGGTCCGTCGGGGCTCCTGAGTGAGTGCCTTTCATGGTCGTGGTGGTATCTTTGGTGGTGACCGGGGTACAAGCAGTGATGGTGGGCCGGCTGTCGTCGATGGAGGGAAGGGTGGTTTCTGGAGTCTGATCGCTGAAGTTGTCGAGGAAGGCCTTGATTTTCAGGTGGAATCAGGAGCCGAGCTTGCTGCAGAGGTCCTAGAAGGGGGTGACATCCGTGGCTTCGCTGGGAGGTTTGGTGAATTGCTGGATGATGTTGAAGAGTTCCTTAGAGTTGCTGGAGTTGGTGCGGATTTTGTTCCCGATGAAGGTCTTCTTTGTGGATCTGATGCGTTGGTGGTATTCTGTCATGGCGTTCTTGTAGGTGGCCAGGTCTTCCGTGGTTTTGCTGTTTCTCCATCGTTTTTTGAGATGTCTGCAGGAGCGTCTGGCTTCTTGGAGGTCAGTGGTAAACCAGGTGGCTTTCAGGGGGCGTCATCTGTCGGTGGTACGGAGGGGTGTGAGCTTGTCCGCGCAGTTGGTGATCAATCGGTGTAGTTCTTTAGCTGCAGAGTTGGCGTCGATCGAGGCGGGGGCGGTCGTGAATAAGGGTGGAGTTGAGGTGCTTCTCTGTGATCTTGCTCCAGTTCCTTCACAGAGGGCGAGGAGTGGGTTTGAGAGCGTTGGCGGTGTTGAAAGAAAATGTACGCAGTGGTGGCCCGTCCAGAGGGGCTGCATGGTGTGGCTGAAGCGGATGTTGTTCCCACCTGCGAAGATGGGGTCGAGGGTGTGTCTTGCCTTGTGGGTGGGGGTGTTGATGAGCAGTTTCAGTCCAATGGTGGCGAAGTTGTCCAGGAGGGTGGTGGAGTTGGGGTCGTTGAGGTTGTCGAGGTGGAAGTTCAGGTTTCTGATGAGTATGTAGTCAATGGAGGCGATGGCATGGGGTGTGATGAGGTCAGCAATGGTAGTGGTGAATGAGTCACGAGGCTTGGGGGGTCTGTAGGCGAGGGTGTTGCGAAGAGTGGTTCTAGGGCTGGTCTGGATCTGGATCTGGAAGTGGAGGTGTTCATTGGTGGTGGAGGAGTCATTGGTGGTGGAGGTGGAGAGTTGGAGGGAGCTCTTGTGTGCGATGGCGAGTCCTCCTCCTGGGTGGTTTGGGCGGTCCTTTCCCTGGATCTTCTAGCCGTCAGGAATGGCGGTTAATGTCGGGGTGGAGGAGGTGTTGGTCCAGGTTTCAGTGAAGAAGGCGAGGTCTGGCGAGAGGGTGTCGAGGACATCCCAGATCTCTACAGCATGTCTGTGCAGGGAGCGCATGTTGAGGAGGATGCACTTCAGGGCTTCAGTGGTGTTGGCGTCAGGCGCGGGGGCGGTGGCTGTAGTGGTGACGAGGGTGGTGAAGTTTCAGCGACAGTGGCGGCAGAAGAACTGGCCGTGGGTGGTGTTCGGTTGTAGACAACTGGCAGTTGTTGTTCCTTTCGGGGTTGAGAGCGAGAAGGGCGGCTGAGTCGTAGTGGTGGGAGGTCGTAGAGCCAGGGTCCCTGGCACTGGTTGTGGTCGGGTCGCGAACGGGCGCAGACAGACTTGCCTTTGGCGCGCCAGCATGCCAGCGGCACACCCGCTGTGCGCGTACGCTACGCAGCCACGCAGCGGCTGCCATTGAATAGGGAAGGAGGAGGGAAGCGCAGCTGGGAGGTGGGGGTAGGAACCGGCAGGGGCCGCAGGGGCAGCAACGGCGGGAAATGGGCAGAATGACCAGAACTAACAGAGAGAGACAAGGCAAACAAAAATAAGAATACAGAGGCACAATACCAGAAGACAGAAAAACAAGCACAATACCACAATAACAGTAACAGAGTCAGAGAAAAACGAACAAAAAACTGGCACAATAGAGCACAGACAGCGCTCGAACACCTACCTGCACAGAGTACTGCACAGAGCAGCGGCACTAACAGCGGAGCTGCATGGGAGAGAGCAGGTCTCTGACCAGTATGCTGTACAACGCTGCAGTCAGAGCACCACAAAAGAGTTCAAAGACAGTGTTTAGCTGCACAGCATGGATGCAGTCCCCTCTGGCCCTGCCACAAGCCTATACATTCTTCCTGAAGTGAGGAGGGAATGAAGGAGATGAGCGGCGAAAGACAGCAGAGTGCTCCGACCCAGACTCTGTGTGACGGAGGAGTAGAGACATCACAGGAGATCACCAGGATCATGAGGTGCAAACCACTGAAACTACAGACTAAAGAGACAGTGGGGCCGATTCCGATTCGGGCCGGAAAACATACCGACCGACTCGGTACGGGAATATAGTCCGACCGACACGTACAGGCGCTGCCCGACCTGCGTAGTACGATGAAATGCATGTGAATCACGACCGACTCGTACGGAACACAAGCCGAACGACCGAACCGCACGGAAACAAGCTATCCGGCCGGGAAACTACGCGAATTGAACCGACCGACACACACCAGGAATGAACCCGCCCGAAACGTACCCGCGAACTCCGACCCGCGCGGTACGATGCAATGTGTGTAAAACCAGACCGAGTCGCACGGAGCCCAAGCTGTACGACCGACACGCATACAAAACCCAGCCGAAGCAACCCAATACTCCGCGACCGACTCGTACGCCGCACATGAAACCTAGCAGAAACACAGCGTGAACGACTTGGAGAAGCACGCATGAGACAACTGCAGCGTCCTACTCGGTCAGAAGAACGTCTCCTACATGCCCAAAAAATACAAAGGAAAAAATACAAAAAAAAGGGCCAAACAAGCAATGACAAAGCCAATAAATACTGGGGGGGAAAAACATGGAACAAAGACACACCCACAACTCCACCCATATAAAGGCCACAAATCCCTACCATGATCCTTTGCAAATTCAACTGACCTGCCAGCACAGAACACCATCAGACAGAAACCACAGACACACTCACAGCTCATCCATCACACAAGCCACACACCATTAGCACTTCACAAATAGCACCCTCACATACACCCAGCAAAACCTACACTAACCCACCCTCACTTGCACACACACACACATCAATCACCACCACCACCCATCACGATGCCCCCAAAGAGGAATCCAAAGTTCCTAGACAGTGAATTGGAAGTCCTGGTAGATGAGATCCTCAGGGTAGAGCCACAGTTGTTTGGTACATTGGTCCAACAGACCCCCATGTCGCAGAAAACCAAGATGTGGGAGAGGATCGTCGACAGGGTGAACGCACAATCACCATGTTTGCGCACAAAGGAAGACATCCAGAACAGGTGGTATGATGTGCGCAGGATGGTCAAGGACCTACTAAAGAAGGATTACGTCTTGAGTCAGCGCACCGGCAGTGGCCCTCCTGCCAAACCACTATACCTCAGGCCCTGGGAGGAGAAGGTGCGGGCCATCCTACCACCAGTGAGCGTATATGGACTATCAAACATCCCAGAGCCTGGTGAGTACACAACAAATATACACAATATTGTGTGACAATACACACACATCACTGTCAAGGGGATAGTCAAACCATGCACCCTTAGCAAATCCACAGCAACCAAAAGATAATCATCCCAAGATGTGTATGTTAGTTAGATAAACACAATACATGCCATCTCATAGTGATATGTAACTGTGTCATGACATGTACAAACCTAACAACAAATAGAGCAAGGCAGTGGCACAAATCTAACCAACAAACACAGTCAGATATTTTGCCACCACTAGAACACCACCTCACAGGGAAGCTCACTGAAAGGAAGGAATTCTGTGTATGCTGGTGAAGTCAGTGTAGCCAATAGCATGATGGGAGTTGTAGTCACAGATATTGGTCACCCTCACAATTGGCCCATCAACACCACTCTGAACCATGCTCACATCACAGGGAGTGGAAAACAACTGACAAGATGGCTGACACTGGGTACTGCTGTGGGGAGTACAAGGCGTTGCTGGGAACTGTGCACCAACCAACAGCAGGACACCACTGACTGACATCCTGAAAGCCAACTTGCACTCCCTGCAATGGAAGCACATTTCATGGTGGGATATCTGGCTGGGTGGGAAGGAGGACTGACAGCTCTGACCATAGTCACCAGCAGCTTTTCTCACACACCCCCTTAACACAAACTCCACACAACTCACCTGGGAGAATGCAATGCCTCACACTCTAATTAAATATCCCACAAAGAACAACCACACTGGGTTATGCTGTGTGAAGCACAGTGACACTTTTGGGACTTGTAGCCAAACAAACGCCAGGACAACACTGTCAGCCATCCTGTCAGCACAGGTGCACTACCCCACAGGGAAGCAGAGTCAAAAGGAAGGAAGTATGGGCATGCTGGGAAGGGGGGTGTAGGCAATAGCATGATGGAAGTGGTAGTCATAGCTCAACATCCCCCACCTGCATGGCCCAGCAAGCTCACACTGAAGCATGCACACCTCAGAGGGAGTGAAAAGCCACTTCAAAGATGTCTGACACTGGCCTCAGCTGTGGGGAGCACAAGGCCCTGCTGGGAACTGGGCACCAACAAACAACAGGACCACACTGTCAGCCATCTTGCCATTGCTGTCACACTCACACACAGTGAAGTCCACTCAAAAGGAAAGAAGTATGGACATGCTGGGAAGGGGGGTGTAGGCAATAGCATGATGGATGGGGTAGTCACAGATATTGGTCACCCTCACAATTGGCCCATCAACACCACTCTGAACCATGCTCACATCACAGGGAGTGGAAAAGAACTGACAAGATGGCTGACACTGGGTACTGCTGTGGGGAGCACAAGGCCCTGCTGGGAACTGTGCACCAACCAACAGCAGGACACCACTGTCAGCCATCTTGCCATTGCTGTAACACTCACACACAGTGAAGTCGACTCAAAAGGAAGGAAGTATGGGCATGCTGGGAAGGGTGGTGTAGGCAATAGCATGATGGGAGTGGTAGTCACAGATATTGGTCACCCTCACAATTGGCCCATCAACACCACTCTGAACCATGCTCACATCACAGGGAGTGGAAAAGAACTGACAAGATGGCTGACACTGGGTACTGCTGTGGGGAGCACAAGGCCCTGCTGGGAACTGTGCACCAACCAACAGCAGGACACCACTGTCAGCCATCTTGCCATTGCTGTCACACTTACACACAGTGAAGTCGACTCAAAAGGAAGGAAGTATGGGCATGCTGGGAAGGGTGGTGTAGGCAATAGCATGATGGGAGTGGTAGTCACAGATATTGGTCACCCTCACAATTGGCCCATCAACACCACTCTGAACCATGCTCACATCACAGGGAGTGGAAAACAACTGACAAGATGGCTGACACTGGGTACTGCTGTGGGGAGCACAAGGCCCTGCTGGGAACTGGGCACCAACCAACAGCAGGACACCACTGACTGACATCCTGAAAGCCAACTTGCACTCCCTGCAATGGAAGCACGTTCCATGGTGGGATATCTGGCTGGGTGGGAAGGAGGACTGACAGCTCTGACCATAGTCACCAGCAGCTTTTCTCACACACCCCCTTAACACAAACTCCACACAACTCACCTGGGAGAATGCAATGCCTCACACTCTAATTAAATATCCCACAAAGAACAACCACACTGGGTTATGCTGTGTGAAGCACAGGGACACTTTTGGGACTTGTAGCCAAACAAACGCCAGGACAACACTGTCAGCCATCCTGTCAGCACAGGCACACTACCCCACAGGGAAGCAGAGTCAAAAGGAAGGAAGTATGGGCATGCTGGGAAGGGGGGTGTAGGCAATAGCATTATGGGAGTGGTAGTCACAGCTCAACATCCCCCACCCGCATGGCCCAGCAAGCTCACACTGAAGCATGCACACCTCACAGGGAGTGAAAAGCCACTTCAAAGATGTCTGACACTGGCCTCAGCTGTGGGGAGCACAAGGCCCTGCTGGGAACCGGGCACCAACAAACAACAGGACCACACTGTCAGCCATCTTGCCATTGCTGTCACACTCACACACAGTGAAGTCCACTCAAAAGGAAGGAAGTATGGACATGCTGGGAAGGGGGGTGTAGGCAATAGCATGATGGGAGTGGTAGTCACAGATATTGGTCACCCTCACAATTGGCCCATCAACACCACTCTGAACCATGCTCACATCACAGGGAGTGGAAAACAACTGACAAGATGGCTGACACTGGGTACTGCTGTGGGGAGCACAAGGCCCTGCTGGGAACTGGGCACCAACCAACAGCAGGACACCACTGACTGACATCCTGAAAGCCAACTTGCACTCCCTGCAATGGAAGCACGTTCCATGGTGGGATATCTGGCTGGGGGGGAAGGAGGACTGACAGCTCTGACCATAGTCACCAGCAGCTTTTCTCACACACCCCCTTAACACAAACTCCACATAACTCACCTGGGAGAATGCAATGCCTCACACTCTAATTAAATATCCCACAAAGAACAACCACACTGGGTTATGCTGTGTGAAGCACAGGGACACTTTTGGGACTTGTAGCCAAACAAACGCCAGGACAACACTGTCGCCATCCTGTCAGCACAGGCACACTACCCCACAGGGAAGCAAGCAGAGTCAAAAGGAAGGAAGTATGGGCATGCTGGGAAGGGGGTGTAGGCAATAGCATGATGGGAGTGGTAGTCACAGCTCAACATCCCCCACCCACATGGCCCAGCAAGCTCACACTGAAGCATGCACACCTCACAGGGAGTGAAAAGCCACTTCAAAGATGTCTGACACTGGCCTCAGCTGTGGGGAGCACAAGGCCCTGCTGGGAACTGGGCACCAACAAACAACAGGACCACACTGTCAGCCATCTTGCCATTGCTGTCACACTCACACACAGTGAAGTCGACTCAAAAGGAAGGAAGTACGGGCATGCTGGGAAGGGGGGTGTAGGCAATAGCATGATGGGAGTGGTAGTCACAGCTCAACATCCCCCACCCGCATGGCCCGGCAAGCTCACACTGAAGCATGCACACCTCACAGGGAGTGAAAAGCCACTTCAAAGATGTCTGACAATGGTGCTCTGTTGTGGGGAGCACAAGGCCCTGCTGGGAACTTGGCACCAACCAACAGCAGGACACCACTGACTGACATCCTGGGAGTTAACCTTCACCCACTGCAAGGGTGGCATGCTTCATGGTGGGATAACTGGGCTGGGGGGAGAAGGAGGGCCGGATGTCCACCAAATACCACCAATGCTGGCCATGCACACACCTCAACATTCACATTGAAATGCTTCAGGTTGGCAGGACAATGTGCTACACCAATATCAACCTCTGACTGTGACAACTTAGGACAATGCAATGTACAGGCCCGCATCCAGAGGTACAGTCACAACTGTCAGGTGTTTGAACCATTGATGCCTGTAGAAACATAACATACATTGTGTGTCTCTTCCAAAAACAGGTGAATGATGGGGACACAGCAGCAGACGATGAGGAGTCCCTGTCCCAGGCTCCGGGGGACACTGAGCTCACTGGTGTGGAACAGCCTCTGCCCTCCTCGGATGGCGAAGACCTACCTGGCACCTCCGGTGTGAGTCATCATGCAGCACCAGCAGGACCAACATCTGCACCCCCTGCACCCACTCCTCTAACAACTGCCAACACACAGACCACCCCCGCCGACACGGACAGACCAAGGACCACCAATGACAACAGCACAGGGACCCCGGCCCACCGTGGAGCAACGGACAACAACCCCAGTACCAACCCCCAAGGGGGCCTAGGGTCACCTGTGCGTCCCACCGCAGGTCCCGCACGTGTGGCCAGGGGTGGTGGGAGGGGTGGTAGGCATAGGTCGCTGTTTGCAGAGGGGTCTGGACTGCATGATGACCCACAACTGGTACGCATTGCTGATGCGTACCAGAATAGCACCGGAGAGGTCAGCCAGGTAGTGGGGATCCTCAAGGACATTCAACAGCAGCAGGCTGCCCATCATGCCCGCTTGGACTCACACATGTCCCGTGTGGAGACACACATGTCCCGTGTGGAGACACACATGTCTGGCATGGAGTCCAAGTGGGACACATTGCAAGAACTGACAGCGGTGCATAGGGACATATTGACATGCCACCGCCAGATTAGCACCAACATGGCCACACCTCCCTGTGTGCCCACAACATCTGGTGCTGCAACAACTGCAACTGCCACAGGGAGGGAGGATGACTCTGGCGGAGAGTCCTCTGCACTGCAGCAGCCTGCACGTGAGGGTCCCCCCGAAAGAAGAGGGGTCGTCCGAGGAAGGAAAACTGAGAGGCCGATGGCCATGTACATCCCCCAGGAACCCAACACCTGTTCTGGAAATTCTAATTTGTGTGCAAACTGTTCACCCTGTCGAATGCAACCCAACTCTCCCACATGACATGGGGAGTTTAAGTTGGACCAATGTATCAGATGACTGTGGACTTTACTCAGGACATTTCTGCTACCAACACTTCCAACTCATCTGGGAACTTTGGATTCCAATCCCAATGTACAGCACCCACCATCCTGTGCACTATCCTCACACATGTATGTAAATAAACTCACTAATACACCATACTTGCCTCTGTTGTGATTCCAACGTGGTATTTTGTCATGGAGATGATGATCTGCTAAATGACACTGTGCATGCTAACTGCTACAGTAAGTTCAACTCCGTCATGTGAGTCATGGCAACGTGACACATATGAGGGAGACACACCACTAGGGCTACACAACACATACACACCAGGGCCATCTGACTCATCGCCTACACTGATGTTGCCAGGAAATACAGTGGAATGCACAGACACCACACCTATTCAGAGTCTGTGTTAACTAACCCACAGATGCAGTAAGCAAATGTCAGTCAGATGTGTGACCACAGACAACGCACATCCCAAAGTGAAGCACAGGTTTATTACACATTTGCAACATGTTGTTTCCACTACAAATGCAAGGTAATCCCACGTGACAGTGGCCACACAGTCAACAAGTGTAGAAGAAAAAAGTCCAGGGGTGTGTGGCACATCACCTGTAGGGAAACGACTGCTTCCACCCTGAAAGCTGAATCATGGTGTCGGGGGATCCGACTAGACCAAACAACTCTGAAAGTACCCTGTGAAGGACAGACATGACACACAGTCAAAAGCACTGAGGAACAGGACAGAACTGCAATACTCATGCCCAATACATGTCACAAGATACCCACACAAAACCAAGTTAGCATGTCAACACTGTTGGGGAGTACAGACCACCTGTAAGGACACATCGCTGCACGCATCCAGTCAACTAGCACATGGCCACACTCAAACAGCACCAGAGCACCACCAACACATATCATGCAAACTCACATCATTGACATGACATCTCTGGATACTCACATTCAGCTGAAGAAGTTGGTGATGAGCTGTGTGCGGACATCACCCTCATCATCATCATCATCACTGGCATCGTGGCCCAGGCCAGGATCCTCCACAGGTGGCGGATGTTGGTCATCGTCATCCAGGATGAGAGGCAACTCCTTCCGCACTGCCAGGTTGTGTAGCATGCAGCAGATGATGACAATCTTGCACACCTTTTCTGGGGCATATGGGAGGGCCCCTCCTGTCTTGTCTAGGCAGCGAAAGCGGCTCTTCAGGAGACCAAATGTCCGCTCGATCACTCTCCTGGTCCGACCATGTGTCTCATTGTAGCGCATCTGGGCTGGTGTCACAGGGTTCCTGAGGGATGTCAGCAACCACGGCATGTTGGGGTATCCGGAGTCACCTACATACAGACAATTGCACATTAGCTGAGTTGGAAAAGAGGGCGGAATACAACATTGCAGAACACACACAATGGTACAAAGTCAGTACACACCGACAAGCCAGGCACGCTGGTTCTGCATCTGTGAAATCATCCTCGGGATGCGACTACTCTGTAGGCATCGTGTGCAGAACCGGGGAAACGGGCACACACGTGTGAGATGCTCATATCTGCAAGACATACCACCAGAGCATTGATCGAATGGTAATGTTTCCTGTTCCTGTATGCCTGCTCATGTGCCTGTGGTGGTACCAAAGCAACATGTGTCCCATCAATGGAGCCAATGACATGTGGCATCCTCCCCAGGGCATAGAAGTCACTCTTGATGTCAGTGAGTTGTTGACGTTTAGGGAAATAGATGTACTGGTTCAGGTATCTCAACATTGCCTCCAAAACATCGCGTAGCACACGGCTGAACATGGTCTGTGACATCCCACCAGCAGACGCCACAGTGTGTTGAAAGGTACCGGTGGCAAAGAAGTGTAGGGCTGCCATCACCTTCACCTTGGGGGTCAGCGCTGTAGGGTATGGCCGGCCAGGTTCCAAAAGTGGGGCCAACCGCACCGCCAATTCCTCAATCAGCGGCCTGTTGAAGCGGTACCGTCGGATGCAGTCACGTTCAACCATCGTTGCAAGGTCAGGGAATGGTCTATGGTCAGCTGGTGCCCTGCAGTGCATAGGTGAAGAAAGAAAGATTGTCAGTCACCCCACATATGTGGCATAGACCATACTCAATATCACATGATACATCATTATGAGACACAAGTACCTGATGTGTGTGCCGTTCTGTAAGGACATGTATGGCACCTACATGGCCAACATCTAACATCACAGTTCAACATGTGTTGACAACAGGTTCAAGGTTATGCTATGGGATATCATTAGGCTGTGTCACAGTACCCATGTACTGCTGTCACGTTCCAAACACACACCACAGTGACATGTGAGGACAGATGTGCCCCAGGCATCACAGCTCATTGACAGGTAGATTCCCAGGGACCCTGTATTGCCACATGGACACTGGCATGACATGGCGTATCATGTACACGTCAGCAAAACAACCATGACTCCCACAGGTAGTGGCCCCTGTTGCCTCTGCAGGACAGACATGGACATCTGTGACACACACACGCACAACATCAAAGTCCATGCACAAACAACGTGGATGTGGAGACTGTCTCCCATTGTGCACATGGAATCAGAGACATCGGAAACACAACATGCACACAGACTGTGGAGGGCCATCACTATTGTGGCAATGGGTCACCCTGTGACATACATACCTTCCCACATGGGACTCAGGGGGTATGTGACATGACATACACATACACAACCTGGAAATGTGACCATGCCACATGCTCTGAAATGAACAGTTGCACACCACAGTGGTCATGTGCACAACACACAAAGGATTCTGTCCCCATGAACACGTGCACAGCCTGGGAGTGGCTGCCCCCAAGTGCCACCCAAAAAACCACATGTTGACCCCCATACACAGAAAAGGTAATGCAGCCTTACATGCCTTAGGATACAGTGTGGACAGTCTGTGGTGTTGTAGGTGTGCCCCTGAGTCCCTGGCAAGTAAATGAGGCTGGCATACGATCACCAGTGACAACCATGGTGACATATGCGAGTGACTTGTACAGGGACGCGTCGTACAGCAATGGACCGATCCGTGTGCACGCATTGGCCATTGCATATGATGTGGACGGATGCGTGTTGTCATCCGAAATACGCGTTGTACAGCAATGGACCGATCGGTGCGCACGCATTGGACATTGCATATGATGTGAACGGATGCGTGTTGTTTTCGAAATACGCGTTGTACAGCAATGGACCGATCGGTGCGCACGCATTGGACATTGCATATGATGTGAACGGATACGCGTTGTACAGCAATGGACCGATCGGTGCGCACGCATTGGACATTGCATATGATGTGAACGGATGCGTGTTGTTTTCGAAATACGCGTTGTACAGCAATGGACCAATCGGTGCGCACACATTGGACATTGCATATGATGTGAACGGATACGCGTTGTACAGCAATGGACCGATCGGTGCGCACGCATTGGACATTGCATATGATGTGAACGGATGCGTGTTGTTTTCGAAATACGCGTTGTACAGCAATGGACCGATCGGTGCGCACACATTGGACATTGCATATGATGTGAACGGATACGCGTTGTACAGCAATGGACCGATCCGTGCGCACGCATTGGACATTGCATATGATGTGAACGGATGCGTGTTGTTTTCGAAATACGCGTTGTACAGCAATTGACCGATCGGTGCGCACGCATTGGACATTGCATATGATGTGAACGGATACGCGTTGAAGCTAGAATGGGGGACCCCCTCTGACACATAAATTTCAGGTCTGGGAGAAGAGAGGAAAAGAACCAACAAAGCAATGTGAAGAATGCTCCCTCGTGACCTATATACTTACTCTTACACATGCATGAGTCATGAAGAAAAAGAGCTCGTACAATGATTACATATCATGAAAAACAAGGACATTAGAAATTTATTTGTGCATCTTTTATTTGCATTAATTTATTTTCCTTTATCACAGGCTTACTTATCCTTATTTTTGTATTAATGTATTGTGTGCAGTTTTTATTAAAAATGTATTCGATAACAATAATCTTAAAAAATCTAATAAACATGTAAACAAAACAATATCAACACCAAATTTCATATACAAACATTAGACATTACCCCTGAATGAAAGACAAATAGTGAAAAAAAATATATATATACCAATGTCATACATACTAAGTTACATTCATACACTTACAGCCACAATCATATCCCATCCAAAAATCACAACTATCTGTAGACTAAAAGATGTTAGGAGTCTCTAAGACCAAAAGATCAGAGCTGTAGACAGCCAGTGCTGACCGACAGTGATCAATGGTCAGTGGCCAATGGTCGACGCGCGTTTCGGTGGATCAAAAGACATAGACACCACCTTCATCAGGACCTATACCAGATAGCAACATATTACAAACACATCCAAGGGGTACTGCTGGGGATATTCTGAAAAATCAGACATCTTCACGTGGACCCACATAAAAATCAGAATAGATTGGATTCCAGCCGTTAATGTAACTGACCAGTCCAAGTCTGATCAGAGTTGAAAGACATGGAAATGGTCTCAACGGATTTCACTGGTGAGGTCCCCTTTTTAAATAACCATCACAAGTGGTGAAAATGAGCGGAGACTGGTACCCATCAGGGCAGACTTATTTCTGATAGACTGTCCTCTGTAAATTTTCTGTATTAAATTGCCATATTTCTCAGTCCGGGTAGGAGTATTCTGAGTATGTCCCGTAACTGGTTTCACAAGGGTGATCCCTCCCAGAAATCTGATACGCGTTGTACAGCAATGGACCGATCCGTGCGCACGCATTCGACATTGCATATGATGTGAACGGATGCGTGTTGTTTTCGAAATACGCGTTGTACAGCAATGGACCGATCGGTGCGCACGCATTGGACATTGCAGATGATGTGAACGGATAAGCGTTGTACAGCAATGGACCGATCGGTGCGCACGCATTGGACATTGCATATGATGTGAACGGATACGCGTTGTACAGCAATGGACCGATCGGTGCGCACGCATTGGACATTGCATATGATGTGAACGGATGCGTGTTGTTTTTCGAATTACGCGTTGTACAGCAATGGACCGATCAGTGCACATGCATTGGCTATGGCCTGACATGGTAACGGACGCGTTTTCGAAGCTTGTACGAGTCGGATGCAGTGAATTCAGTTGGCCAGCCACAACAATGTTGCAAATTCATGGGTGTCATGAAGTTAAACTTTTGAATGAGGCTGTGGGCGTGTATAAGTGGTGCAATTCCATGGATTGGCCAGATTCAGAAGATGCAAACGACTTGGACCTATCACTTTGGACACATGGGACAGTATCTGCCTCTGCAGCACACATATAATGCTGGATGTTCCCCTGAGAGCTCACTTGCCTGCACTACATGCTCCAGGACGACATCTGCCACCAACACTGCTGCTGTCTCTGCATCCTCTGGCTACTGCAATGGCACGTACTGTGGATAGAGCCCCAGCCTTCAGCGCTGAGGAGAACCAGGCCCTGCTGGACAGCCTCCTTCCACAGTACAGCAAGCTGTATGGGAAACCAGGGGAGCAGGTGAGTGTGCTGTCCACTGCCTTACTAAATGTGCATGTTGTCTGACTAGCAAGACCTACAGTGTGCACACCACTGGCTAGCATGCTCACTGAGTAGTTGTCACCCCCAAAGTGTGTAGTTACATGCACTGAACAGGTATAGTGCAGTAACAGTGCATTCCAACAAGGTTTGACTTCCCAGGCAATGATACCATTTGGTAACTGCTGGCAAACTGTTCATAGCCATAGTTGCACTGCCTGTGTACATCATATGCCCTGTGATTGAGACATGTATATCCAACTATGTGATGCACGGATATGTTGCATGTGTAGTAATGGCCTTTTCACTTTGTCATCCTCACAGGTTGATGCCCACCAGAAGCAGGAAATCTGGCTGACCATCGCCCGGGCAGTAAGATCCGTGGGGGTCTACAAGCGCCGGATCCGCAACTGCCAGAAGAGGTGGCAGGACCTTCGGGGCTGGACCCGGAGGATCGCAAGGGTCCAGCTGAAGCTGTCGCCTCCTCGCAGGAGGGGCGGACACCGGACCCTGACCCCCCACATGCCCAGGATTCTGGCGGTGGTCTTCCCGGACCTGGATGGGCAGCTGAAGGCCAGACAGCAGCAAGGAGGGGTGAGTCCATGACTGCACTGTGAACTTTGTCTGACATGCTATGTGCCCTCCTCTGGCCTGGTTAAACTTCCACAGTACATCAGTCTTGTGGTCCAGGACCCATGTCCCTCAATTGTGACATGCCCACTCCTCATCTGATACCCAGGTGTGGCCCTTACAGTCAGGAAATTGTGTCACTTGGGTACTGAGTCCTTGCATTTTGCTTAGCTCAAGGTGGGGTACAGCATTTGTTCCCGTAACTTTGTGGTGGGCTTCATGGGTGGGTCAATTGCTTACACAATGCCTGAGTTCTGACATGTAATCTGCGTATAACTTTGATATGTGGTCCAATTGCTGATCTGACTCACCACATGTGCCTGGGGTATTTGGCACAACCCCATGCTGCAGGTGGGAACAATGTTTGGGCCTCAGGAGTATGTATATCAAGTGTGTCACACATGCTTAGCCACCTGCCTACTGTCCAGGGCTCATCCCTGTTTCACGTGGAGCAGGACAGTCATGCCTACTCCAGGCATACAATACACTCTGTACTCCCACTCCTGTGTATCAGCTGACACGTTGTGCTCAGTGAAATGTTCCCTCAGGTGTCTGCCTCTGTGTCATTGTGCTGTGGCTTCGCTGTCAGGACTACTGGGGTGTTTATCGGTTAGGGCTCAGCATGCCATCTGAGATGTGACCATAGGAGACGATACTTGTGTGACATATAGGTGTTTGATCACTTGACTGTGCAGACTGGTGTATGCGACTGTGAAGTTCAGGCAGCTGTTTTTCATTCACAGCAGACTGTGAGGTGCTCAGGTTCAGAGAGTTGTGTTTCATGTCTCCCATATGTCCAATTGGTATGACGTGGACAAATAAGAGTTCAGATGATGTGGTTTGTGGGGGATGGACATGTGCACTTGTCATCTACAGAACTTGCATTCCACATGACCTAGGATTGTGACACAGTGCAGACTGTTGTTGGCTGGCTGCCCTGCCCATGTGACTGGAGACAGTGATGTATGACTTTGCAGGCATGCCTGTGCCATGGCATTAAACTTCCTAAGAGTGATCCTGCAGGGGAGTGACATGTGCTACATGCACCCCATTGTGGCATTGACTATCAGGACATGGGTGCATCATGGTGTCTGCTGCTGGTATGCATCACATGCATTTCAAATTAGACTCTGGCCATCCCTTTATCCGGACACCTGTACTGACTCAGTGGCAAGAGATGTGATGTGTGCATGTTCACATACTTCACCGTGTTCTCTGCAATGTCCAACAACTGTGTAGGTGGTGCATGTGTCCACACTGGGGTATTACCATCCGACAGGCACCAGACAGATGGGTGCAAGGCCAGGAGGGATGTGAGTGCCATGGTTGACCATCAGACTGACAATTGGCTTCTCCTAATCTGTGTGAGCACTTTTGGCAATGTTCAACTAAGGTTGCCAGGGCTTGCTCTGTAATGTGCTGTACTTACTGTGGTGTGTGCGGTCAGTGCAGGTGACTGATGTTTGTCTGTTTCCCTAATTGTTTGCAGATACATCCACGGCCACAGGAGGGGACAGCTCCACGGACCAGGAGGAGCTGCAGAGCCAGACTGGGTCAGCAGCCGATGAGTGGTCGGAGGGACCCAGTGGCACGGAGGGCGAAGGGAGCCACACCGAGGAGTCCTCAGCACCATCCACCTCAGCTGAGGACCACAGCAGCTCGGAGGATGACTCCCTTGTGGAGACAGGTGTCAGCAGCCACCACAACCCAGCTAGTATGGCTGGCCCCGCCACCACCACCACCGCCCTCCCATCGGCTCCCATTCCAGAAGTCTGTGGAGGCTCCCGTGTTCGGGAGCGTGTCTCCTTCGTGCCAGGCACCGCACCCCCTGCCCCTGTGTCCCCTGCTGCCCTGAGTGAGGAGTCTGTGTACTTACTTTGCCAGCTCCATGTAGGGCAGACATCAATGCTGAGTGTCCTCCATGCACACACCACTCTGTTGACACAGCTGGTGTCGTTCATGGAGGGCATCTCATCGGGCATGTCTGCCCTACAGAGGAGCAATAAGTCCATGGCCTCCTCCCTGACGGCAGCAGTGTCCCTCCTCCAACAGTCCCTCACCCCTCCTACCTCTGCCGCATCCACACTTCCTGGCACCCTACCTGTCCCAAGCACATGCACACCTGCACAATCACCCAAACACACAGACACACACACAGACACGAGCAGCACAGAAACACCCAAAACAAAGTCAAAACATGCACGCAAGCATCCTCAGGGGACTGATACCACACCCACAGGGGATGGGGAACAGACACACACACAGGCATCCACAGTCACTCCGCAGTCCTCCGATACCTCTCCCTCCAAGACCCCTTCCCTTGCCTCACCTGCAACCCCACCTACAAAGCAGCTCTTCCTCAGTGACCTCGGCCTCTTCCCCTCCGATCCAGCTGATCCAGCATACAGGGGAAGAGGAAGTCCACCCACACAGAGGGAGTGCCCCTCACCCCTGGACACTCTCCCCCAGGCACAGACAAACTGAGGGCCCCACCCGCAAGTCCCCCCGGACCCGGAAGAGCAAGACCCCGCCACAGCCCTGCAGCTCAACCACACAGTCTCCTTCCTCCATCCCTCAGGCCCCCACAACACAGGTTCCCCCACCACACACTGCCCCAGGTTCCCCCACCCACAGATACACCATCCCCAAAATGATCTGGCGTTCTCCCCCTACCACTTGCTCTTCCAGCCCCACACCCCCGCTGCGCATGTTTGTGCCACTGGTGTGGAGACCGTGTCCTCCCCTCTGTCCTGCCCACCTTACCTGAACCCCATTCTACTCCCTGGAGATAGGCACTGCAGTGGAGTCCACTACCACCCCGTCTGACTTGGGCACTGCAGTGGGGAACCTGTCCACTCCATCTGGCCAGCCCACTGCAGTCGTGCCGGCACCCACACCATCTGACTCATGCCCCCAGTTGTGCCGGCACACACCATGTCAGACACCTCCACTGCAGTTGTCAGTGACTCTCCAGCACCCACCACCCCTTCCCTGCCTCCTTCTGGTGAGCCCTGATCCTGTCCCTGCGGTGCCTGGCCTGCACCCCCGTATGCCCCTCCGAGGGGAATGTCCCTGGTCCGTAGCAGTGCAGGCAAGCAAAGGGTGACATCTGCCACTGTCACCCTGTTCGGACTTTACTGATGGACTGGCCATTGGCCTTTGTGTTTTTTCAGGACTTTCAATTTTACACCCACATATGCTGAATAAAGCTACTTTCTGTTCTCTAGTGGTTTTGCTTCAGATGTACATGATGTTGATGATGCTAACCATGCCCTTGCTGCAGTGATGGTGATTTTTGATATCAGGAAAACGAAGTGTTATTGTGCAGGACCCCATGTGGTCCAGGGGGAATGTGTCCTATCCTGGTGTGTATCCATGTCATCCTTTGGAGCAATATGAGGGTGTCATGTTTTCAATATTTGCCAATGGGATTTCCTACTTTTATTTGCAATATCACATCTGTGGCTTACAGCCCTGCACATCTGTTGTGCTTGCCATTGTTCAATTTGTCTATTTCCCTGACCGTGTGACCATCTCCACTGGACATGCAAGTTTGGGCATCAATGGGGACGGACTCATCTGTGTTATCAGTGCAACTTGCTATACATGTGTGTTGGATCTGTGCAGATGATTTCGGTGACACTCCCATGACCAGGCTGATGTGACGAGAGCCTTCATTTTGTGCTAATTGTTGACCGAGTGACCAAGTGTTCTGCTGACATGATAGAGCCCTGCAGAGACAACGTATGGCACAGCTTTCCTTACACAGGAGTGGAGTCCCCTCATGGCAGTGTGTAATTCCGTGACATTGCCTGAGCCCAAGGTGTGTGTTGTGTGAGCATGTCTGTGTGTGTTCACTTCCATTTTGCTACGCAGGCTGGGATCCCTGGTGATGTTCCTGTTTGTGATGCTTGCTGAGTTGACCTATGTTCCCCCAAAATCTTCGCCCTGGGTTCTCTGGGATGTGGGTGCATGGCACATTACTGGTCATCAGGGTGTCATCCATAGGTGTGTTTGCTGTCAGGGCTGAGTTTGTGGGCAAACACAGATGAGACACAGTCAGGATTCCCCATGGCACTTGTTGGTTACACAAGTCATGTAATTTACAGTTTGTGGTAGCTTTCAGTGATTGTGACACGTTGTGTGTGTGACTGCTGCCACTCCTCAGGGTCAGAGCTGCAATGTTGGAAGTTGTCTATGTGTGTTCTTTGTGGGTGACCTTGGCTTCTTCATTGGTGTGTGACTGTGGCCGGGATCCCATTGGTTGGTGTGGATTTGACGTAATGCCCATGTACAGCGTACTGTGCAGTGTGTCAGACATTCACGAGTCTTGTTGACTGGCCATGTGTGATGGGTTTCTGCACCTTAGTTCCCACCACCACCCCTGGGATTGTCATGGGTGCATGTGCAATGTCACCAGTCCATGTGAGCTTCACTGCTGCACATTGGTGGAGATCAAGGTGTGTGGTGTTGAGTGTGTGCAAATGAGAGTTGTTGCACGGCTAGACACCTACCTCCATATTGGCCTTGGCTGACAGGCCGAGCTGATTGATTTGTGCTTGTGTAGGTGTGATGGTAGTTTGTTGCTCAGGACACATGACTGTGGTTCACAGTGTGAACGACATCTAGCTTTGTCATCACAGTGGGATTATCATGCAGGCCAGTGTCACCACAATGTGGGGTCCCTGGGGGTAGTGCTGTGGTGGGTCTGTCTCTTGTTGTGTTAGTTGCTGTTCCTACAAGCTTGTGTGACATGTGTAATTTGGGCACCCTCTCATCTAACAATGCCTGATTGCCCACATAGGGGAATCCGATCCATGAGTTACTTTTGTGTGGCACTGTATACACATCTGTGTAATTGGGATTCAGGCCTCCTCATGTGTTGTGTGGTTGCCTGGGGACACTGGCACACCCCCCCATCACCTGTTGTGTTTGATATGCAGTGTGAGGCTGCCTGTTTGTGTTTGTGCATATGCACCACTGCATTGGCATATCTTTAGTGTGCCATTGGCTGTATGTTGTTTGGTGGGATTCCCCTGCTGCCCCTGGGACTCTTAGGTCATCAGTCAGCACAATGATCATGGTTTGTATGTCCCATTGCTGCCATGGTATGGTATTTGTTCACCTCACATATACAGTCTCCACAGGATATCTACATTTGTGTGTCCATTGGTGCAGATATGTGGGTCTGCATTATGATGGTCACTTCTGTCATTGTGTTATTGATGAATGTTGACAATGTCAGCCCCCATGGGTGATGTTTGTCTGCACATGGCCAAAGGTATGTCTTATTTGCACTGCACTGTTTGCCTCACCCAATCTATGTTGCTATGGGACACAAGCACTACTATGCCACTGATGTGTTTGTTGTTCTGTGACCAGGAATCATCCAAGCTGTTTGGCATTTGCAGCTTTTTCCATGACAACACTTACATTTTGGTCACTGTGATGATGAGGGTTGAGACCCCATTGCCACAATGTTCAAAATGTGCTTCAGCTATGGACCCCACACTTACATTTTGGTCACTGTGATGATGGGGGTTTAGACCCCATTGCCACAATGTTCAAAATGTGCTTCAGCTTTGGACCCCACACTTACCTTTTGGTCACTGTGATGATGGGGGTTTGGACCCCATTGCCACAATGTTCAAAATGTGCTTCAGCTATGGACCCCACACTTACCTTTTGGTCACTGTGATGATGGGGTTTAGACCCCATTGCCACAATGTTCAAAATGTGCTTCAGCTATGGACCCCCACACTTACCTTTTGGTCACTGTGATGATTTTGGGTTTGGACCCCATTGCCACAATGTTCAAAATGTGCTTCAGCTATGGACCCCACACTTACCTTTTGGTCACTGTGATGATGGGGTGTTAGACCCCATTGCCACAGTGGTCATGGTCTGCTTGCATTGTGGAGGCCACACACATTTATGTGTGACACATGTGATAGGGGGTCACATTGTATGTTCAATGTCATGTTCAGTGTTGTAGGCATTTGACACAGACTACACACGCTTGTCATGGTGTTGGGGGATGTGTTTTTCTGACATTCCTTATGTTGGAGTATGCTGGTTGTGTCATGCATTACCCGTCCTATGAGTAGGGGTGGTGTTGGTGGTAGGCATCCAGCCCCCTATGAGTGGGGATGGTAGTAGTGACAGGCATCCAGGCCCCCTGAGTAGGGGTGGTGGTAGTGGTAGGCATCCAGCCCCCTGAGTAGGGGTGGTGGTAGTGGTAGGCATCCAGCCCCCTGGGTAGGGGTGGTGGTAGTGGTAGGCATCCAGCCCCCTGAGTAGGGATGGTGTTGGTGGTAGGCATCCATCCCCCTATCAGTGGGGATGGTAGTAGTGACAGGCATCCAGCCCCCCTGAGTAGGGGTGGTGGTAGTGGTAGGCATCCAGCCCCCCTGAGTAGGGGATGGTAGTAGTGGTAGGCATCCAGCCCCCCTGAGTAGGGGTGGTGTTGGTGGTAGGCATCCATCCCCTATGAGTGGGGATGGTAGTAGTGACAGGCATCCAGGCCCTCCTGAGTAGGGGTGGTGGTAGTGGTAGGCATCCAGCCCCCCCTGAGTAGGGGTGGTGGTAGTGGTAGGCATCCAGCCCCCCCTGAGTAGGGGTGGTGTTGGTGGTAGGCATCCATCCCCCTATGAGTGGGGATGGTAGTAGTGACAGGCATCCAGGCCCCCTGAGTAGGGGTGGTGGTAGTGGTAGGCATCCAGCCCCCCATGAGTAGGGGTGGTGGTAGTGGTAGGCATCCAGCCCCCCTGAGTAGGGGTGGTGGTAGTGGTAGGCATCCAGCCCCCCATGAGTAGGGGTGGTGGTAGTGGTAGGCATCCAGCCCCCCCTGAGTAGGGGTGGTGGTAGTGGTAGGCATCCAGCCCCCCGGGAGTAGGGGTGGTGTTGGTGGTAGGCATCCATCCCCCTATGAGTGGGGATGGTAGTAGTGACAGGCATCCAGGCCCCCCTGAGTAGGGGTGGTGGTAGTGGTAGGCATCCAGCCCCCCCTGAGTAGGGGTGGTGGTAGTGGTAGGCATCCAGCACCCATGAGTAGGGGTGGTGGTAGAGGTTGGCATCCAGCCCCCCCTGAGTAGGGGTGGTGTTAGTGGTAGGCATCCAGGCCCCTATGGGTGTGTATGGCATTGGTGATAGCCATCCCGCCCCTATGGTTCTGCTGTTGCTAGTGTGCGTCATTTCTGCATCCCTATGTGTGTGTGACATATGTCGGGTACGTGTCGTTTGTTTGTGTAGTGGGTGTTTGACTTACCGTCTGCGCCGTAAGCGTCCGTACCTGTTCCGGTAATAGATGTAGAGTATTGGTAGGACCTGCGCGATGGGATTCATGGTTGGTTCGTCTCGTTCGGGTTTCTCGTGGCTTCGACTCGTACTCGTCGCTGGCTTGTTCGTCTCGTCGCCGTGGATCGTCTTGTGGCGTGAATCGGAGCTTATGTGCAGCTCTCCCGGATGCTCTGACGTGCGGGACGTAGCGACGGGTTCGGCGCGTACGGAAGGCGCATCGTACTAGTCCGGCCGGAAGGTGCTGTGTATTTGCTTCCGTGCGACTCGATTCGGCGTTTACGGATCCGGCTCGGGCGGGGAACTGGAGCTGGAATGGGTAAGTACGGCTCGCTCGGAATCTGAGCAGTTATGCGCATCGTACTTGCTCGTTCGGACGACTGTTCGAATCGGTCGGGAAACACGCGTTCGGCTTGGTTTTTTTCCTGACGAATAGTGTTAGGTGCGCTTCCGGCCGGGATCGGAATTGACCCCTAAGTCCACAGAAACCCAGAGACACTATGTTGGGTGTACAAGGCAGGAGGAGGCCCAAGGAATGTGAGACCGGGTTGAATCGTGCCACTCCCCATCAACCATGCCTGACGGCAGCAAAAGCCTCAAGGCAAAAGTCCTATGCCACCCAGAAAAGAACAGGCAGAACCACGGCTTGGAGTGGGAGCCCCAAGTAGGTCCAGGAAGTGGGAACATGCAACACAAGGCCAGGAACCACACAGCACTCAAGAAAACAAAGAGACCCTGCAGCCGAAGCAGGTGGCCAGACTACAGAGGGAGTCGACCGCTGAGAGGCCCTGTTGACCAATGCGTACTGCTGCACCAAAAGAGCAAAAGGAAAAGAGACTTGTTCTGAGTAGAAAGAAGTGAAGGAAGTGTGACCTCCTGGTTCACACTGGGAAACTTGATGATTGACCAAGCCCAGAAGAAGGGAAGCTCAAGAGTGGTCAAGCATGAAAGGCATGTTCAACAGCACTCGGGCTGCTGCCAGAGTGCATCTACCCACACAAGCGAGCCACTGAGTTAAAGCCAGGATGACCTGGCGGCAGCACAGCGGGAGAACCATCTACTAAGATATGATGGATTCCTGCTCTCTATCTATGCCGGTGTATTGAAAGGAGCATAGCGCCAACAAAGGCACCCTTGCGCTATGGTGCAAGGGTGCCTGCGTTGCAGACAAGATTGTCTTTGTGCAGGAAGAGACACCTTCCTGCACAAAAACAATTCTCTGGGGCTTTTTCCTCCTCCTATGTGTGCTGCATAATGCAGCACATTTAGAAAGAGGAATAAGCAGGGAGAAATAAACATATCTCTCCTTGTTACACCGCCCCTGGTAAAATGCAGAATTTGAATGCATTCCCGGGTTTACTACTTTACAAAAATCTGGGAATACACCAAAAGCCATGGGTAGATGCGTGGGAAAACCCACTCTCCATTCAGCGAAAACCTTGCCAGGGTAGAGTAACCCAAGGCAGCAACTTGCCCTGCTTTGCGTTACTCCAGATTTACTATGTTATCCAGAGTCACATAAGGTTGCTCTGCATGTGATAGTAAATCTCACGTAATGGCTTGTGTCGCCTTGCATAATGCAACGGCGATGCAAGTCCTTACTAAATTTGGTGCTCAGTGTGAAGAATTGTGAAGAATTGTTCCTATACGTTGTTACCAAACTCATCTTAACTTGTTTTATCATTATACCGTATAGTAAGCAACTTATCCCATATCTTATGCTGCATGTGGAATTAAGCAATCATTTGAATGAGGCAATTCTAAAAACAGAGAGGTTGGTAATTCTGTTGGAAACAAAATGTTGTGATATTTATAGAGAAATTGAGGCTTATTCATAATAACCTGCAACACCTTGTATTCCTGTTTTGGGTCTTCTATGAAGTTCTGGTGTGCTATGATAGCGATTAGTCCAGTAACCATCAGTTGAAACAGTTGGTAAAGTCCAGGTTGATGCTATTTTTAAAAGAAAAAATCATGAGAGCTCAGCAGTCCGTCCCAAACCAGCAAACAATATATTTTAAAATACGCAGGGACAGGGAAAATGAAAACAAACACGCCTCCGCAGGCCCAGCTGTGACCTGATGCTCAAGCCCTATTGCTTGTATCTCTGTTTACCTAAGCAATGTAAAAACAGCATGATTTCAAGAGTAGCCTTTTACTCCGCAGGACAATGCAGCTGCAAAATTAACCTTCGACCTTTTGTTCTGTGCTATTTAGGAACGATCCCTCTAATTATTTGAGAAAAAGTATGCCATTTACTTCTGTTTCTCTTGAAGGTACCAACTATAAACACGTATTGACAGAGGCAGTGGCGTTGCTTGTCTTATTCATGAATAGTTTAACACTGATTTTTATCAGCACAAGGAGACAGGTAGAGCAATGTCAATAGAGCATCCTCACCTAGGACCAGGTGCAGCTAGAGAAGCAGTTGTGCATGCCTCCCTCGTAAATACGTGTGCGCACAAACATATAAGCACACACGTGTACATACACACAGCTTAGGTATAAGACAGATGTCATAAGTAGGGCAAGTGTCCGATAGCATGCATAGCAGCAATTCAATTTTCCCTCCCACACATTGCAGATAAAACACGGATTGCAGTGCTATCTTGTATCCTGCCCACACCCATATGCGCACGTGCAGACACACACACACACGCACACACTCACACACACACATAGATCCTCACACAACACACACCCACACTTAGATCCCCACCTAACTCTACTGTCTCCTATTTCACCCCTCTGTCTCTTGTTGTTTTCCTCTTTCTTCCTCCCTCTCTCTAACATGCACACTCACATACATATACACATCCTCGTGCCATCTCTAGAGGGAAAAGAGGGCTACTGGACCATTTACTGTGTTGGCGTGCCCTCAGGGACGAGAGAAAAACACAGATGAAGTGTTGGTCATTTAGATCCAAGCCCCATTGGCTTTGAAAAATGCTTGTTTCCTTTGTTGACAACTTTGATAAAGCATCTAAGCTGAATGAATCTCAGTGACATCAATGCAACAAGTGTCAGCTTTTAACGGAAAATACGTTGAGATTCAAATACCACACTTATCAAAGCTTCTTCGAAGAGAAATAAGTATATCCACTTTTTTTTTTACAACATATGTGGAAGGATGAAATTATAAATATAACATAAATATAACAAACTCTTCAGACATGAATACAATTGTGAAAAGTTGGTCCGGATAGACCAAGTGTTAATAGTAATCTTTATTTATACTTTTATTTTATTTTCGCTTTTCTTCCTGGGTTTTCAGTTTTTCAAGCACATGGAATTGAGTCCCGGAAGGGAGGAGGGTCTGATCCCACTATGACAAGAACTCCTTAAGGGAACTGAACATCATTGATTAGTAACTAATTCATTACTCCCACGCGAGTCCACCTCTTCAGAGTCAATACACGTGAGGATGTACCCAAGTGCAAGAAACCAAACACAACACAATTATATGCATCTGAAACATCAATATAAATTTACAGCAATTAAATCATCGTTGTTTGTAAACCATTTTACCAGCATTGTCCGAAGAAAGTGAGAACAGGTCCAATTTGTAATGAGTCAAAAAGGTATTATGAGGGGCCCAAGTAGCTGTCATACATATTTCTTGGAGTGAAACCCCACCTGCCTCAGCCCAGGAAGCAGCCACTGCTCTGGTAGATCTGGCTACAACACCCTCTGGCTACACTACATTCATGGCAAAATAGGCTTGGGTAATCGCCTGCCTGACACATCTACTGACAGATATACCTGAAGCTTTCTTCCCTTTACACACTGAACCATATGACACAAACAAGGACTGAGAAAACCAAAAATACAATCAAAGTACAGTAACAGAGCTCTTCATACATCCAACGTAGACAGAATGTCATCCATAGACTGAAAAACCAGAAGGATGATTTCTTGTGAGCAGTGAAAAACAGACTGAACCATGGGATGAAAACTGGGTTCTGGTCTTAAGACCACTTTGTCTGAAAAAAACCTCAGGTAAGGGTAGAGGATAATCAAGGAGGATAATTCACCTAGCCTCCTAGCCGAGGTGATGGCTACCAGAAATGCCACTTTAGCTGAAAACAGGCCATGCTTGCTTGCTCCAAAAGCTCAAAAAGGATTTTTTCTGAAGATCTTTGAACACCACTGAAATTGCCTAGGAGGGTACCAGACAAGAAGTCACTGCCGTTCTTAACCTGAAACTCCTTAGCACTTTCATGGCTAATGGAATAACCTCCAAAAAATCACCCCTAGTTCCTCTACATGATCTAATAGCAGCCCACTGGGAAGCTGATGTGGATGGAGCCAAGCCCTGTGAGAACCCATCCCACAGAAACACTAAAACATGAAATGGATCATCCAAAACTGAGTCACAAGATTTCTTGGTGCACCAAACACACAATTTCTGCCAGTGTTTAGAATATGCCTTGAGTGTGGGCACATCTTCTTCATTGATTGTATATCACAAGTAACTTCCTGTGAACAATATAACTGTAACACAAGCCTCTCAACTTCCAGGCCGTCAACCTCAATGGAGACCTGCTGGTCTCCTGGGCCAGAAAGGGGCTACCAAAATCATTGTGACCCCCTCCCTCCGACTCCTCTGATCCACCTTCGGGAGGAAGGGAATCAGAGGAAAGGCATACAGGAGTTCCAGCGGCCAAGGGACCACCAGGGCATCTATCCCCCACGCCTCTTGCCATGGCAAAACTGAGGCACCAGCGCATATTACAGAGAAGCAAAAAGATCAGGTAAGGGAACACCCCGGAGGGTTGTCATCAGTTGAAAAGGCTGAACACTGAGATGAAGTTCTATTGACGGAGGCATATTCCTGCTGAGGCTGTCCACTTGCAGGTTGACCACGTCTGGGATATACCTTTCCTTGAAGGAGAACAACTGAACCTCTGCTCAAGACAGAATCTCTGTGGCTAACAGTGCTAGAGAAGGATACTTTGTGCCCCCGTCTGTTCAGATACGACTTTGCCACCTGATTATCTGCCCTCACAAGAATCACCTGCCCCTGGACTTCAGGAGCAAACCTTATTAGAGCTCTGCCCACTGCTGCTAGCTCCCACCAATTTGACACATTGTGGGCTTCCTAACCCAATCAACTGTCCTGGGCCTCTTTCTCTACCATGGTTGCACTCCAACCCGATTTGCTTGCATCCGTCTTCAGACCTAACGATAATGGCTCCACAAACAGAACTCCTTTCAGGAGATTCGAAGGAGACAGCCACCACTGGAGATTCTGAACAACCATGCATGACACTAGAAGGAGGAAATTGTAATCCAGAGAGCCTGAAGCCCAATGAGCCAGAAGTTGCTGAACTAGAGGTTTGCAATGGAGGCGAGCCCAGGGTACCACCGCTGTACAGGCTGACCTGAGACCCTGAACCCTCAACCAAAGATGGGCAGGAGCTGACTACAACTTAAGAAGGGACTGGAGATGATGCTGAAGAGATAACATCTGATCCTCTATCAGAAAGACTTGTGCCCCCCATATCGAGGAGAGCCCCAATTAACTTCCTTTTTAAAACTGATTTGTATTGATTTTCATCACAGTTGCATAGAAGCAAGTTCCAAACAAATGTATCTGTGTGTTATATGGCCAGGTGTGAGAATACCACCGTGGTTACTGCATCTGCCTGACAAAGTAAAAGGAGTAATAGGTCCAAAGTTTAAACTGGAAAACAAGCAAACAGAACTTACATGTCATAACAGTCACATTTCTGGGTAGGATTGCTGAAAAAACAAAATGTAATATGTCCGTCTTCCCTCCAGGAGTCGGTTCCCCAGAAGTGCACTCTACTGTCCCATGGGGCTGTCTATGCATTCACCAGTGTCAGCTCCGATTCCTACATCTCTATCATGCGTAAATAGCTCAGTTTTGGGACATGGAGACAGTGGGGTGGATGGGTGTGTAGGATTAGGAACATCCAGTAGACAACATATTTTCCCCTTCAATCAGGGAGATCTTCCTTAAGCTCTTGTAACTCGTGAAGTAGAGTGTCCTATTCTGTAGCTATGGGGACCCTGTGCAACCCTCGAGTCTCCTCCCTGCAGTGTGCTACAGACTCAGCTTCACCACATTTTTGTGTTCATGCGCACCAATGTTTCAGTCCCGGTAGTGTGGTAGTCCTCCATTGCATAGCAATGGACTGGCAGACTATAAGCAGTGCCAGGTCTATGAGTCGGTTTTTCGCATTCCCTGCCTTCCTACGTTTGAATAGGCCTAAGACTCCACTTTCCATGGTGCAGAGACCATCGCACCCTATGATGTCCATCAGTGTATCAGTGGCCATCTTCCATAATGGCGTGGCCACCGGGCAGTCCCAGAACATAGTAGCCATATCCGCTCTTGGCGCCTGTCACCGGGGTCACTTGGAGTCATATCCAAATATCATGTGTAGTCGTGCTAGGCTGAGATAGGCCCTGTGTAAGATATTATGTTGTATATGTTGAAACTTGGCATTACGGAAAAGTTTGCGCGGAAATGCCAGTACTGTGTCCCACTCATTTTGTGTCGATTTTCTGCCTATGTCACATTCCCAGCTCCTTCTATTCAGTAGCAGGGGGGTCCTGAGATGTGTATTGTAGGGCTTGTGTGAACCAAGTGATCAGGTGGTGGTCAGTGCCTATTGTGTGAAGTGTGTGGATCAATGGGTGGTGCTCTGGTTCCGTGTCTGTGATCTGCCAGTGTCAGTTCATCTCGGCTAGCAGTCGCCCAGAAGCCAGGAAATGACCTGCTTATAATTCATGATTGGTCTGTAGTTGCAAAAATGGTATAAGTGCACCATCGTGGAACAAGGCACCCAGGGTACTCCCACCTGATGCCTCCCATGCCACCAGCCCCTCGCCACCTACCAGATTTCCGAAGGGCCCAATGGAGCCAACCCGGATCTTGGGGGAATATGGCGTTAGGGTCGGCATTAACTTTTGGCTTTTTTGAAGGCTGTCATTTGCCACACGCAGCAAGTTGTTAGACCCTCATAGTACCCTTTCTAGTGGTACGAAGGATTCTTGCACCACTTGTTGTGCGCGATTAGCAGTGGGTGGTCCCAGTTCTTCCAGTAGTCATCTTGCTAGCCAGCGGGCAGGCCACTGTAGCTAGAGGCCCCAAGGTCTCCCTTCTCGACTGGGAGTTGCAGTTCATGCAGTGCTATTCAGCATCTGCTTTTGTTCCATAGGAAGCTCCCTAGCACGGTATGTAAACCACAAAACATACTTTGGGGTATATGTACTAGGAGATTATGGAAGAAATATAGTAACCACAGGAGCATTACCATTTTCGACAGCGAAACTCCACAATGACATCTGGGGTCTAAGGGAGGTGATGGCCTTAGTGAGATTGCCGTCTATAAGGTCTTGCGTGGTGTGATAGATGTGTATGCCCAGATATCGGAATGGGTGCAGCTCGCATTGGAGAGGATGCAAATCCACTGACAGGTGCCATGATGGTCAATCCGGACTAATCAGGAACACACAAGATTTTGCCCAATTCACTCCCAGGTTTGAAGTGGCCCGAAATTCCATTAAGGCATCCCTAATACCTGCTATACCCTGCTAGATGTCATGAACATAGATCAGTACATCATCTGCATACAATGATACAATATGTATTCCTACTCACAGGGGTATATCCCACACCTGGCCCAGTTATCTAAGCCTTTGTGCCAATGACTCCATCTTTAAGGCAAAGAGGAGCGGTGATAGAGGGCAGCCCTGTCGTGTTCCCCTGCTCACAATTATTGGGTCAGAAGTCCAGTGCCCTATACTCACCTGGGCAGTGGGTTCTGTTTATAGAAGTCAAATGAGTCTTAGAAATTTGCTTGTAATGCCCATAGATGTGAACGTAAACTCTCAGTCCACGGTATCAAATGCTTTCTCCAAGTCTAACAGTATGCATGCTCCGCAGGGCCAGTGGGTGGGGGCCAGCTCCATTACTCTATGGAGTCCCTGAATAAAAGAGTAGTCAATCTGCCAAGAATGAAGCCGTTCTGGTCTCCGTTCTGGTCTCAGTGGACTAGGTGGGGAAGATAGTCAAGGAGTTGAACCGCCATAATCCTGCTTAGGATTTTATAATCCATCCCAAGCATAGGCAGTTGGCGATATGACATTACCTCTAGTGGATCCCTATCAGGCTTTGGAAGGGACACCAGCAGAGACTCAAGGATTATCAGTGGGAGGTGGCCTTCTGTCAGGGCATCCTGGAACAACTCTAGCAGCTTAGGAGTCAAAAGATCTTCATAAGCCTTGTAGAGCTCGACCAGTAGCCTATCTAATCCCGGAGTTTTGCTTGTGGCTGCTCCCCGGCTGGCACCCCTGAATTCTTTACAGGGACCAGTGTGTTAGCCATTGGGTGAGGCAAGTTGGCACTGCTATTAGATGGGAGGTTGGTATGGGAGGGTAGGAACGATTAAGCTGTGCATTCAGAATGCAATTAAAGTCCACCCCAGTAATCCAAGGGATGTGTGCCCACCTGGTACGAATAACGGGGGTCTGCCATTGAGTTGTCTCTCCACCAGGACATATCGCCCTTCAGGGTCTATTTCCATAGTTATGCATCTGAAGGGCACCCCAGATTAGATCCATATTACGATCCCTCGGCAAAACCAGAATAAGTGGTGCTATAACATTGACCACAACAGCGTTTATGTAGGTGCACATCTTCTCCCATAGCTATGTGGGTTTCTTGAAAGAATGATATCTGGGAGTCTTGCCTTCTAATGTACTGTTGTATGGCATGTCGCTTGTGTGCTGTTCACATACCTCATACGTTCCATATTAAAACGCATAATTGGGTCATAGTGTGATGTGTAGGAGAGGTGGGAAAGGAGGGAACCCAAGGGAGGGGGGACCATGCACAATGTGTCTCTGAAGTGTCAGTATATAGGTAAGACTGGACAAACGTATGCTGCATGAATTTGTAAACAAATAAAACAGAGCCCCCAACTCCCAACCCAGGGCGGTCCAGGAAACTCCAACTGCCAAAACAATCAACAAACAGTCCCACTGGAGGAATTCTCCAAATTGCGTATTTATACACCTAACTTTGTTCAAGGAGACAGTGTGGGGAGCGGCTGGCACAACGCGGTCTGGGGCAGTCTGGCTGTAAGTCATCATAGCCAAATTCATTCCAAAGCCGGTTCCGTCGACCCCGTACAACTGTGCAAAAGACAGGAAGAAAAGAGAACAGAAATGGGCCCACTGAGAAACTAACGCCATAGGAAGTTGCCCCGGGGCAGTCTCAAATTGTGAGGCGGTGAGGGAGTGAGGAGACCCATAACAGTGTCTCAACAGGTAGGCCTACAGGCACCCACCTCCTCACCATCTTGGGGCCTGTCAGGGCAGCTCACAGGCATGGTCTTGCATGTCTTCTTTGCTATCCCCTCATACTAAAGTGTCTGCTGTCTGTTGAGTGACATCCAATATGACAACAGATGTGGCACTGCCCATTGAGGCACTAGAGTCTGACTCAAAGAGCATGCCTTTGGGAGCCGCAGGTGGTGAGGAATGTCGTTCAGCCCACTAGTGGTGGTTGCGGTCGATAACACCTGAATCTGTTCTTCTTGGGCCTGTGCTGGGATAGGTGCACAATTGACTCTGGGCTCTTCATCACCATGGTTGTAGCTTCTCCCACGTCATCGAGCACTGTCTGGTCGGGCTCACTGCATCGGCAATGGTGGGTCCGAGGACTCATATCGTCATTGCTCAACCTAGTTCCAGGCATCCTCCGGCTCAGTAAAGAAATAGTAGCTGGAACTGTTTACCATGACCTTCAGCCAGAAGTGAGTAGGACAGGCCAGCTTGTCTCAAGCACTTTTTTTACACCTAAAAAGGAGGCTCTGCGGCACTGCACAGTCACGGTTTAATCTGGGACGATAGTGGCTCCCCAGCATGAGTCGCCCATAAAATGGTCTCCTTATCTCTGCAGTTCATTTGTCAGATCACCACCGATCTAGGCAGGATCCCTGGTGATGGTTGTCATGCCAACACGCTGTAGGAGCGCTCCACTAGCAGTGGGCCAAAAGGTTCAAGAGTGCCACTGCTTGCGCCAGCCATGTCTCAGAAAAGGATACAGGGACAGAGCCTTCCACATCCTCTGGGAAGTTCATGATTCTCAGGTTGTTATGTCAGGATACAAATCATGTGCTCTGTTCTCCAGCTCATGAACTTTGGTCCTTTGAGATCAGTCACTGGAGGGCGGAGTTTGTCCAGCGTGCTCTTCGCCTGGGTAACTCTTGCAGTAAATTTCCTGTGGTCGTCTCTCAGCAGTCTAACTTCTGTCACTACTGCGTCGACCTTGGTGTGCAGATCCTGCCTGGTGTTGGCTATAGCCATCAGGATTTGGTCAAGTTTGGCCTCTCTTGGGGTCATAGGTGGCATCTCCGTTGACATCCTCTGTTCAGTGCTTTCAGGAGGTCCAGCCTCTGAGCACCCAGTCGCCTGGGACCCTCCTCCTCCTCCTCCTCCTCGACCAATCGTCAAATGAGGGATGCTAACAGGTACTCAAGTAGGAACAGCCATGTTAGGCCAGTGGATTCCCAAAAAAAAGATAAAAGGAGGGGGAGTGCTCCAAATCACCAAGTGACAGGCATCTACAGACCTGCCTGTCCCCCTGCCCTCATCAAATGGCCACACGCCAGGGCAGCACCTGCAGTCCTGAAGATGGATGTGCTGCTGCAACAATGCTTCCCCTTGACTTCTGTGAGAGGACGTGGTGATGCCTAGGACAATGTTGGGATCACTGGGTTTACAAACGGTGCAGAGTGGATTGTGGCAAGTAGTTCACTATTGGCCATCACCAGGAGTCGCAATTTTGGCCACCAGTCAAAAGCAGTGCATATGTGACTTTGGGACCTACCTCACCACAAAAGCCCAGGCAGGATGCGGCTAGGGGGGACATGGGGACATGAGCAGTCTAGGTTCCACACAAACCTCTGGTGCAACAGCCCACCAGACAGGGAGGAAGGCGAAGGAGAGTTGTTGGACAGCAGAGATTAGTGCCAGCATGGATAGAAGGGAGAGCAGTCATTAAGGAGGATGCCAGTGTGCCCTGCCATTTCCCAGGCAATGTGCTGAGGCAATATGCAAGAATTCTGGGATGCACACATGTTCATGTAGTCACCACCCAGTAGAGGTTTCCGTCCCAGTGGCCAGGGCACTGACAGGCCTCACAGTGTTTTAGTAGATATTTGATATCTCAGGCACCAATATCAGTGTGCGCTCTAGCAGTTTCACAAGTTGTCAAGTCCTGAGGCATGGTCAGGGGCCATCGGGACTAAAGAAGATGTATGAGCAATGGATAGTGAGCCTCCCACTCCCTTTTCCCAGGCAGGGAGATATAGGCTCAATCTGCGAACCACAGCAATGCCGCAGTGCAAATATCGGTCTTAAGGCCCCTCAGGAGGGAAATGTCACATGAGAGGAGGGGATCAGGAATCCATTGGCAATGCTCCCCAAAGTATTGCTGTGTTTTTACAGGTGCTTAATGGTCTCCACAAGTGAGCCCCTCCGCGTTAAGAAAGCACCATCTGGGCCATACAAGTACAGGGGTGTGTTGGGCTGGTCCAAGCAATCATATGTAAGCCCCCCACCAGGGCAGTAGCAATTATGGGGAAACGCCGTCAAACAGGCCCCCTCTGCTCAGTAAGACTGTAGAAGTAGTGTGGGGTGTCCCCTAAGGGAAAAGGCAAAGTCTTGAGGGGGGCATCTCCCGCAGCTTGCGAGTAATGAGCACCCCGCAGCATAAGGCACTGTGCCGGTGCAGCAGGGAAGCTCGACTAGTGCATGCGGCAGTGGGGGGCCTACAATTACTGTCAGCACCATGGTTACCATGTGACACAGGCCACAGCTTGTCAGGGCATCCAAACAAGAGGAAAGTCTCACCAGGTCTGCGGAGGGTTTAGCGATCCTGCTCCGGCTCCGTCAAAGCCTTCGAAGATGGGATGATGGATCATCGTTGAGGTATCGTCGGGCAGTCGTGCCGCTGCACAAGCTCCCGGTGCTGCAGCCAAATGCTATGCTCAGCCTCACTGATGTGGCACGTACTGCAGAGCGGTTCCCTGACAGATAGCTTGGCCGCACCCCGACTCAATCTTGTTGCCAGTTTGCCGTTAGCTCCACCAGCTCTCGGAGCAGTGCGATTGGCTGCACATGCTACTTGCTGATTTTTACAGATGGTGTCCTGCTGAAAACTATCAATCAGACACCAATTAACAAATAAGATGGTGAGTTAAAGCCCCGGGCACCCTATTCACTCCTTTCCAATCCCTGCGCATGTGCTCACACGAGCCCCAGCAGAATTAGTGAGCAATGCACATTTGCAATATCCTAAATTGGACTCTCCCTGCCCCAGCTAATGCACTTTGAGCTGGTAGCACCATGTGAGCTGCAAGCACTAACAAGAACTGCAATAGCAGGCCCCAAGTAAGTTGTAAAAATACTCCTCACCTGTATTCTCTAATGAAGCGATCCACCTTTGGTGACAGAAGCAGGAAGTGGAGCGAGATTGGACGGTTTTATTTGAAAAAAAAGCAGCTCTGTCGGGAGGCCGCATGGCCTCATGTGCAATGATTGAGTCTCACGCTAAAAACTGATCATATCCGTGTGAGTCAGGCTGGTCAGGAGAAGATTTTAGCTGATTTTTAAATAGACTTGGAGTAGGGCTGTATTTTTAGTTTACTGTGTCTCTGTACTGTATTTTGAATTTGTATGCCACACGCACATTGCACTTTACCGTAAATGCTCCGCTTTGACCACTGCTCACGCTGCTAACCAGGAAGTGGGAGCGGGCTCATGGGAGTTTTTGCCTCACGTTGTGGACATAGAGCGCCACCATCTTGGGAGGTGGGCGTTCTAGCCCTTAGATGTATAATAACGGCGCTCTAGTCCTTAGATGTATAAAAATGGAGACGCTTCACGGCCGCAGTCAGTCTCACGCTAAAAACTGATCGCATCCGTGCGAGTCAGGCTGTTCAGGAGAAGATTTTAGCTGATTTTTAAATAGACTTGGAGTAGGACTGTATTTTTAGTTTTACTGTGACTCAGTACTGTATTTTGAATTTGTATGCCACACGCACATTGCACTTTACCGTAAATGCTCCGCATTGACCACTGCTAACGCTGCTAACCAGGAAGTGGGAGTGGGCTCGTGGGAGGTTTTGCCTCACGTTGTGGACATAGAGCGCCACCATTTTGGGAGGTGGGCGCTCTAGTCCTTAGATGAATAAAAATGGAGACGCTGTGCGGCCGTGCAGCTGGCGCGCCAAAAGCAAGCCCGTCTGCGCCCATCAGCGACCCGGAGGCGGCCGCACAGTTTGGGCGGAATGCACTGCTGAAGTTACGCTCCGCCGTTACGTGTAGGGGTACTGTGGCCCAAAATGATAGTGGAATCCTTTCACACTGCCCACACTGCAAATGGTCTCCGGGCATGACCAGGGTCGATATACATATGGGGCTAGCCTTTAGCAAGGAAAAAGTTAATACAGTAGATCAGGGAAAGCAGTTTAAAGCGATACTGCTTAATACCCGCTCGCTGCAAAAACACGAGGCACAAATACACGATCTTATACTAGATGAGAACCCGGACATCCTGTTTCTTACGGAAACATGGTTGTCGGACGCCTCCAATCCTACCATAGTATCTGCTATCCCTGTGGGCTATAAGATCATTAGGAAACATCATGAGGGGGGAAAGGTGGTGGCGTTGCTGTTATTTTCAAAGAGGAGATCGAGTGTGCTTCTATTTCACTAGATCTAGTGGCAGGTGCTGAATGCCTGGGTTTCCGCTGTACTTTGTCATCTCTTCATTGTATTGCTGGGATGTTGATCTACAGACCACCGGGCACATCCAGTAATTTTATTAGGTCCCTCCATGAATGTATTACATCGCTAGCTCTTAAATATAAACACCTTCTTATATTGGGGGACCTGAACTTACATAGGGATAAGCCATCGGATCCTCAGGTGGCTGCCCGGTTGGAAACAATGGCAGCCTGTAAGCTAATGCCCCTCATTAAGGAGCGCACACACAAGATGGGTCATATATTAGACCAAATCTTCTGCAATACAAAATTGGACACAGATCCTCTGATCCCTATAACTTGGTCAGATCATTCCCTAGTCCTATTTCGGATATCAGCTATAGGAAAGTGCGTTCCTTCAGGGACAAAAGCGGCTGAACACAATTTCAGAGCTCTTAATAAGATATCGCTACCACCCCTGCAGAGGGCACTCGTTTGATCTGTCCCCTCACTTTCAGACAATCCTGTAGCGGACGCCTGTGCCATAGACTCCTGGCTGAGGACTAACATCGATGCGGTTGCGCCCATGACCATGCGTTCCTCTATAGGAGTCCGTCGCTCAGCCCCTTGGTTCAATGAATCCCTGAGAGTCAGTAAAAGGAAATGTAAAAATCTCGAAAGGAAATGGCGTAACCATTATCTCTTGGAGGATAGGAACATTTATAGGGCAGCCTTAAAAGCACATTATAAAATGATGAAAGAGGCCAAGCTAAACTAATGGCAGACCAAAATAGCGGTCACCAAAAATAAGGGAAAGGAATCTTTTGGATCGTAAAGTCTTTTACGGCTCCTACGGCAATCAGCAAAGTAGCCCCGCTGTCAGCAGACTGGACTAACTTGGTGGCCCAGTCCTTCCATGATAAAATAGTGACAATTCAGCAGTCCTTCTCTGTGTCGTCCAGAGAGAATAGGCCCTCGCCTAGCATGGAAGTGGAAACAATTAGGCCCCCTCCACCCTTGGGACTCTCACAAGGCCCCCAACTATTACATTTTCCGGCCATTGAAATTGGGGACTCATTTTCTTATCTGATGAGCCTTAAATCTGGAACTCCAGCAGATGCGTGCCCAGCGAAGGTTCTACCTGCCCTTGCTCCTACCATAAACCAACCAATCAATAAGGTGTTGAATTCATCTCTGGCAGCGGGCATTGTGCCGCCTCTCTGGAAGCAGGCAAAAATCCTGCCACTCTTGAAAAAACCAAGTGCCGACCCTAATATACCCACAAATTACAGGCCTATCTCCCTCCTTGCTGCCTTCTCCAAAGTGCTGGAGAAGCACGTTAACAAAGTGAGCATGGAGTTTGCAGTGAATCACAATCTCATGCACCACACTCAATCAGGTTTCAGGGCTAATACAGCACTGAAACAGCCCTGTTGGAGGTGAAGGAACATCTTAAGGAGAAGCTGCATCAGGGGGGCAGAGCGATCCTCATATTGTTGGACCTGTCGGCAGCGTTCGACACAGTGCCACATAGGAGCTCCTCGATAGACTGAAGAATATGGGTATTGGAGGTAGGGCCCTAGCCTGGACAGCATCTTATCTGGAGGACAGAGAACAGGTTATTTGGACTCCCCCTTTCTCATCTCCCATGCCCAGTTTGCAGGTGGGAGTTCCCCAGGGCTCTTGTCTTAGCCCAACGCTTTTTAACTTGTATATGTCCCCCCTAGCACCACTGGAGGAGGCCTATGGGGCCAAGATAATTTCATATGCTGATGATACTCAGCTGATTTTCTCTTGCAACAAAGGCACTGAGTTTGACGGGGGCGCGATTAGATCTTGTCTTACAGAGGTCTTCAGGTGGCTGGAGGAGAACCAGCTTAAGTGCAACTCTGACAAATCAGAAATTGTTTTTTTCGGCTTGCCCGCAGTGCACAACTGGAGCCAATGGTGGCCAGAAGAATTCTCTCCCCCAGCGTGGCTCAATCCACAGTGAAGAATTTGGGAATCTATATTGACAATGCCCTTTCTTTGCGTTCCCAAGTTCAGGCCCTGGTAGGGTCCTGCTTTGTACTACTTCAGATGTTGAGAAAATTCCTTCTGCTCCTCCTACAGGATTCTAGGAGGATAGTGGTCCAGGCATTGATCACGTCCAGACTGGACTATGCGAACATTCTCTACCTGGGTCTGCCGGACTTCCTCCTGCAGCGCCTTCAGGTGGTGCAAAATTCAGCAGCTAGGGCAATTCTCCGTCTAAAACCTAGGTCCCACATGGCCCCTCATCTTAAAGCCCTTCACTGGCTCCCGGTGAGGGAGCGGATAAAGTTTAAGGCCATGGTAACTTTTTTTAAAGCTCTCCATAGCAAGGGGGCCAGCTACCTTAGGAGACGTGTCTGCCGGTACGCACCTACAAGAGCGCTCAGATCATCCTCTGCGATGTATATATGTGCCCCTAAGGTGCACCTGGCACGCAGGGGTGGTAAATCCTTTACCCTCCTGGGCCCTTAGAACCTCCACGGATCTGACTAATTTAAAAAAACTGTTGAAAACCTGGCTTTTCAGGAGCTAAACCATCT
Source organism: Calotriton arnoldi (assembly GCA_963921515.1). Classification (NCBI taxonomy): domain Eukaryota; kingdom Metazoa; phylum Chordata; class Amphibia; order Caudata; family Salamandridae; genus Calotriton; species Calotriton arnoldi. The sequence continues at coordinate 396,100 of CAWUFW010010855.1, read as the reverse complement.
CAAGGACAGTATTGTGTGAACCTGTAGTGCCGGGACACTCCTTTTGGAGTAGCTGCGTGCTTTATAAATACCAGTCATTCATTATGATGAGGAGGACGGTTCACTGACATAATATCGAAACCATAAATATCGTGCTACATCAATATCGTGTCAACAATATCGATCACAAAAATATATTTTTCCAATATATATATATATATATATCTATATATATATATATTCACTGAAAAAACCATAGGTTTAAGACACGTTATAGTTAGAAATTAGCATTTAAAAATCCTTTGAAATTCACTGAAAAAATCATAGGTTTTAGGGACAGTTATAGTTAGTTGGACATTTCACTCGTACAAAACCCGTGAAATTCCCCGTTATAGTTAGTTCAGCTAACTATAACTCGCGCCCGCAATGCACTGCTGATGACGTCACATATTACATCACTCATGACATGGTCAGTGACATCACTGATGACATCACTGATGACATCTCAAATGACATCATTGATGACATCATCCAGTGACTGTGTTTTTCTATAAAGTTTAAATATGTTTTATATATATGCCAAGGTGTATTGAAGAATGAGTGGGTGTATAAGTGTCTGGATGGATGATTTAGTAGATGCGTGACTGACTCTATAAGTGAGTGATTAAACGTATCTTACTGAATGCATGGGTTAGTGACTAAACTGTGTGAATGTCTGTATCCGTCTGTCTGTTGCTGTGTAAGTGGCTGCATGGGTTTGTGAATAGCTACATGAGTGTCTATATGAGTTATTGATTGGTTGTCTGAGTATCTGTATGGGTGCCTGAGTGTTTGTGTGGGTGGGGTGTGTGTGACTCTGTGCATAGATGTGTGAGTGGGTGATTCACTGGGTGCATGGTTTCAAGAGTGCATTTGTGATGGACTGTATGGGTGGGTGAGTGTGTGTATGGGTGTGTTAGTGAGTGAATGTATATCTCAGTGGTACATGTGTGAGTAACTACATATGTGAAAGGCAGTATATATGTGTGTTGGAGTATATAAATGGCTATAAGTGAGAGTGTGTGATTGTGAGAGTGGCTGTATGGATGAGTGTGTACTTGTATCAGTGATTGTATAAGAGCGTAAGAATGTGCAAGTATTTGTATGAGTAAGTGAGCTGGTGTGTGTATAACTGTATAGGTGAGTAAATGGCAGTGTGATTAATTATTTGCATGACTGACTAGGTGTGTGAGTACCTCTATGGATGAGTGGCGGTGTGTGAGTGTCTATGTAGGTGTATGAGTGCATATATGATAGTCCTGTACTGAGTGACCGTAAGTATGAGTGACTGTACAGGTGAGTGAGTGGATGTGTGTGTAGACCTAAGAATCAGTGAGTGTGTATATAGTTATTGGTGTTGGAGTGTGTATGGTTTTGAGAATGGAAGACTGTAATTTAGAGTGGGTGTATCAAAGGTTATATTAGGGTGTGAGAAGATGCATCAAATTATCACATGGATGATGTCATCAGTGATGTCATCAGTGATGTCATTTGAGATGTCATCAGTGATGTCATCAGTGATGTCACTGACCATGTCATGAGTGATGTAATATGTGACGTCATCAGCAGTGCATTGCGGGGGTGCGAGTTATAGTTAGCTGAACTAACTATAACGGGGGAATTTCACGGGTTTTGTACGAGTGAAATGTCCAACTAACTATAACTGTCCCTAAAACCTATGGTTTTTTCAGTGAATTTCAAAGGTTTTTTAAAAGCTAATTTCTAACTATAACGTGTCTTAAACCCCCTCCCTTCACCACTGTGCAAACGCGCCCCGTGGCGCGTTTTAAGTTGGGGGATTAACTCCCCTTGAATCCTGAGGGTCCCTGGGGTGCAAGTAGCCTACCATGTACCTCCATTAAGCGCCACAGAGCTGCGTTGCAGAGAGGTGTAAAAAGGGGCGTGGCCTCAGAACACCTCTCTGCAATGCAGCCCCATGGCGCATACTGGAGGTTCCTGGTGGGCTAGTTGGCCCCCAGGGACCCCCAGTATTCAAGGGGAATTCGTTCCCCATCTGCAAGCGCGCCAGGGGGCGCGTTTTCAGAGTGGTAAAAGAAGGGGGCGGGGCCTGCGGCACAATCGTTTTATTTTTTTATTTTTTTGTTTTTTTCCGAAGGGGGGCTGTGTGGCCCCCTTCCTTTCTCTCTTGGGCCCTGGGGACCCCATCCCCCAGGGCCTTACCCCTTTTTCTTTTTTTTCAAACGAAACGGGAAGGGGGCCGCGTGGCCCCCTCCCGTGGCCGATTCCGGCCCCGGGGACCCCATCCCCCGGGGCATGGCCACACTCTTTATTATTTTTTTTAAGGAGGGGGGCTGCGTGGCCCCCCTCCTCAGGCCTCCTTTTGCTGCGGGGACCCCATCCCCCGGGGCAGGCCTTTATTTATTTATTATTCTTTGGGGGGGGAGGGGGGCCGCGTGGCCCCCCTCCCGGGCCACTACTTGCCCCTGGGACCCCATCCCCCATGGCTGGCCCTGTCCGTTGGGGACCGTGGGGGGGTCCCGAATCCCCCCACGGTCCCGCCGGCTCCCCGCGTCCCTTGGGAGCCGGCATTGCTTTTCCACATGGGGAGCTGATAAAATGCAGCTCCCCGTGTGGAAAAGCAATTTGCTTTGGATTTTGGAAGAGAGAGCACTCTCTCTTCCAAAATTCAAAGCAAGTTTGCTATAGCAGGGCGGGAGCCGCGAGGTTCCCGCCCTGCCATAGCAAACTACAGTGTCCCGGGGGTAGGCACCCCGGGACACTGCAGGAGCCGGCCCTGGGGGTGGTGGTCCCCAGGGCCATCACAGGCTCCAGGAGGGGCCGTGCGGCCCCCTCCCAACATGTTGAAAGCCCCGGGAGGTGGTGGTCCCGGGGCATGTGGGGGCTGGAGCCCCCACACAGGGAATTTAAAGCTTAAAAAAAGAAGCCCCGGTGGGTGGCGGTCCCCGGGGCTGCGGGTGGGCCGAGAGCCCTCCCGCACCATTTTTTTTTAAAGCCCCGGGGGGTGGCAGTCCCCGGGGCTTGTGGGGGCCTTAGAGGCCCCCCACATATTACTATTAAACCCCTGCATGCCCCCAGGACTTGGCCCACCTGGGGGCGAAATACCAGCAAAGCGCGGGTGACCGCGCTTCGTTTTTTTTTTATCACAGCGGGATCCACGCACCCTAAGCGCATCCCGCCGATTTTTTTTTTTTTTAAATGCTTTTTTCTGCCCAGGGGGTCCTTGTGGGACCCCCTGAGCAGACCTAGGGGGTCAGGGTGTTTCTACCCTGCCCCCTTTTTGCATTTTGCGACTTCTTTCTGTGCCTCGGTTCTACCGAGGCACAAAATGGCTCCCAACACTTCCTGATTTGGAGTGTTGACAGCCACTTGACAGCCAATTAGCATGCAGCTCGTGATCGGGAGGGTACGCGGACCCTACTCGGCCATAGATATATATGTGATTTTACTTTTGATTTTCTCAGGAACTACTGAACGGATTTACACCATTTAAGCAAAAGGCACGACTCTGAACCAAGGGCTACCTTTTTGCCAAATTTGGTGTAATTCCGTTCAGCAGTTCGGGCTGTAGCTGCGATGAAAGGTTCCTATGGAAAATTGCATGGGGAAAACACGTTTTGGGACCCCCCTTTTTTCTCGGCCCCCACTTGACGAATCACCCCGAAACTTTCAGGATAGGAGCGGAGCGGGCCATAAGTTTTGAGAATTTCGCGAAGATTCGTCAACCGGCGCCAAAGTTATTTCAAATAGAATGTTGCGGATTTCCTATGGAAAATAGGTCCTAACTATAACTATCTACTGGCAACCGCCAGTAGATAATATATATAGGAATACTCCACTCTTTGCCATTCACTCGAACAGGAGCACGGACCACATATTGGTGCAGGTAAGTTGTTTTATTTTGCTCTTCAAAACAACAGCATGACGCGTTTTGATCCCCAAGGGGCCTTGATATATATATATATTACCTACTGGCGGTCGCCAGTAGGTAGTTATAGTTAGGACCTCATTTCTATTCAAAAAGCGTTTTTTGTTTTGCCAATAACTTTGGCGTCGTTTGACGAATCTTTGCGAAATTTTCAAAACTAATGGCTGGCTCCAGTCAGCTCCTGTCTTGAAAGTTGGGGGGATTTGTCAAGTGGGGGCCGAGAAAAAAGGGGGTCCGAAAACGCGTTTTCCCCATGTTAATTTCCATAGGAATTTTAGACAAAGCTACAGCCCGAACTGCTGAACGGAATTACACATTATACATATATATTATATATATATATATATATATATATATATATATATATATATATATATATATATATATATATATATATATATATATATATATATATATATCTTTCCTCCAAGCTTAGGTACAGCCGCCGCAGCTCCAGAACAGCGGGTGTGTCGTCGTAAGCGGATCACCCAAGCACGGTCCGATAATATCTGCAAATGCCTCGCAACGCAAGGAATGATGACGCCGTGTACTGGCCAGAATAAATTTATTCAGTCAACTGGTAGGACGTGTTTCGCCTGTCCAGCAGGCTTGCTCACCAACAACTTTACCATTTCACATCGGCCATTTTAAACAAAGTGCTCATTGCGTGTCACATGACATGACTACCAAAAAAGTGCATAAGACGACAGACTGGTAGTTTTATGCATACTATCAAATCGAAACTATACTTTTCGAAACACGTTTCAATTCATATACAATTGTACAATGTGCATTTGATTTGCAAACATTATTTAACTTGTCAGCGGATAAGTTTGATATAAATAAATTCATTTTTTTCTCAATAACCATTTTCTGAATTAATTATCATTCTAATGATCCCTTGGACCCGAAGTGCCCAACACACATTACTATTATTGGGTGTTGGTATACCAAAGTAACATTATACAATACGATGGCCACAATTTCCCATATCACATTCTGTTGCAATTTGCCTTTACTCTATTTAATAAACAGAGACATATGTTGCATTGCATGCTGGGAAGACTTCAAAGGCTACTGATGAATAAAACCCAAATGGGTATTTTATTCAAATACTTCCACGCAAATCATGTAATTTTTCGTGTAAAGATAATATCGCCCAAGTGGGCAATTTATTGATTTTTATGCAGTCACTGCCTGTTTGTCAAATATACGTGCTAAAACCCTGTGACAAAATTAATAACAAAAACAAAACGGTTAAAATAGTTTCAGAGAGGTTGCACATTATTTTCTCTATAAAGAAGCCAACGAAACACCTGGAGGGGATTTACAGATGTGTGATCAAATCCTCTTCCATATTTAATCCCATCGGGATTCGTGTGTTTAGTTCCAAGATATAACAGGACTCGAGCCTTCTAAGTTTCTTTTCCCGATTTCCCCATCGGGAACTTGGCGGGATACAATCGATTACAAAGTACGTTAAGCCTTGTGTATTTTTCTCGTGGTGGGATTCAAAATGACGCGCTACTGGATATGCCCTATCGCCATTGCGATGGCCCTAAGATGTTGTAGCACCCTTTTATGGACAGGATGGATTGTGCTGCCCACGTACCTCAGGCCACAAGGGCACTGAAGGATGTAGACTGCATAGTCCGTTTTGCACGAAAAGAACCCTCTGATCTTTTTCTCTCTCTTAGAGAGACCCAATACATATGACTGAGTATTTTTACCGTGAATACAGGCTTTACATTTTGTACATTTAATGTTATGTTATGTTATGGGGTATTTGTTAAGCGCACGGCTACTCTGAGGAGTGTCCCGGCGCTGTCCTGACCCCAGAACAGAGCAATTAAAAGACCAGAAAGCTAGAGCAGAGAATCTACTCTACTGTTGGAAAAGCCAGGTCTTTAAGTTTCGCCTAAAGCTAAGGAGATCACATTCTTGCCTAAAGGAGAGTGGGAGACTGTTCCATAATTTTGCAGCTACTACTTGAAAGGAGCGTCCACCTTTGCGAGATCGGCAAAACTTAGGCACAATTGTCAACAGCTGGGTAGATGACCGCAACGTTCTGGACGGTTTGTAGGGCTGAATTTTATTCCTGATGTACGGAGCCCCGATGCCGTTTAGGGCCTTAAAAGTCAACACCAAGGATTTGAAACTGACCCTTTTTTTCACTGGTAACCAATGCAGGGATCTGAGATGAGAAGACATGTGTGACCTGGGTCCTACCATAAGCACAGCCCTAGCTGCCGCATTTTGAACTACCTGAAGACGATTGAGTAAGTAGTCCGGAAGGCCCAGATACAACACATTAACGTAGTCCAGCCTAGACATAATCAGTGCCTGGACCACTGTTTTCCTATGAGGAATAGGCAGTAGGGGGAGGAAATTCCGCATCATTTTTAAGAGTCCGAAGCAGGTGCCAGCAACCGATTGAACCTGGGACTTCATAGTCATGTCAGAGTCAAATTTCACTCCTAGATTTTTCGCGATGGAGACTGGGTTATCGGGGGGGATAAAGTTTTTGGCCACCATTGACGCCAGTCATCGTCAGGAGTGTGTCCAAAAAAAATAATTTCCGACTTGTCAGAGTTGCAGAGTAGTTGATTTTGCCTGAACCACTCAAACACCTTGGTTAGGCATACATTGACTACATTGCCATTCAGCACCTCATCCTTCTCACAGGTAAACAGCAATTGCGTATCATCTGCGTACGATATAATTTTTGCTCCGTATTGTTCAGCTAAAGGAGCAAGTGGAGCCATATATATATTGAACAGCGTAGGGCTTAAAACCTTCTTTACGTTTTAGCCATGTAGATATATGGGATCCTTGTTGTTTCGTCGGAACCATATTGCTAACTAGCATCTGTTTAAAAGAGCGCGCTCTTCTAAATGTTATTGCTGGTTTTTTCTGAACTAGCTTCCCTAATAGCGGGTCGTTGCGTATTAGGTGCCAGTGTTTAGTTAATATGTTCCTAACTTTCCCATGCTGGCGATTAAAGGAGGTAATCATTCTCACTTGGTTTGTTTGTGTATTTTCTCGCTTAATCTTGCTCTGACTTTTGTTAAACAGGATATCCTCTCTAGATCTCTTTTTTGCTTTTCTAATAGCAGCTTGCACATTGTCCTCTGTATATCCTCTAGCTCTAAACCGGGATCTCAGGTTCTTTAATTCACTATCCAATACAGCCTGTTCACTACAGTTACGGATTGTCCTTAAACATTCCCCATAGGGTATACTTCTTATCAGGTTCTGGGGGTGGAAACTAGTTGCATGCAGCAACGTGTTTTCCCGCTGTAGGTTTCCTGTAAAGTTTTGAGTGTAACTTGGAGTCTTTGACGTAAATGGTTAAGACCAGGAAATTAACGGAACTGTCGCTGATAGTGCTTGTGAATTTTAGATTTAAATCGTTCACCTGCAATTTTTTAATAAAGCTTTTACTGACTCCTCAGTCCCTTTCCATACGACGAAAAGATCGTCGATAAATCGAACTCCTATGTAACACATTTTCCTCCCATTCAGTCAGATGTAAGACCCGGACCACCTGCTCCTCCCACCAGCCCATATGCAAATTCTCATAGCTGGAGGCGAAGCAGGTGCCCATCACTGTCCCGCAGATCTGATGGAACAGCTCATCATTGAATAGAAAATAATTGCTTTTCAAGCAGACAGAAATCATGGAAAGCAGCATCTGTGTGTGCGCCCACAACTTGATTGGGCGGTTACTCAGATAGTGCTTAACGGCCTTAAGCCCATCCTCGTGTCTAATGCTAGTATACAAGGTGGTGACATCTATAGTGACCAATAGCAGGTCTTGTTCCCAAGGAAGGTCATAGATTTTCTTTAAAAAATCTCCTGTATCTTGAATATGAGAAGGGACTAGTTTGACGAGGGGACATAAAAACGAGTCGATGTACTTAGAGGTATTCTCTAAGGCTCTGCCAATTGCCGAAATAATAGGGCGACCCGGAGGGTTCTCAGCATTCTTGTGCACCTTTGGAATCAGATAAAATACTGGTACCACAGGGTTGTCAACCTTCAAAAATAGGAGTTCCTCGTGTGTAATTAAACATTGGTTATGCCACTCCTATAGCTGCCCATTATACAACCTAAAACTTTTTTGCATGGTTGCCTCAGTAATTTGGGCGTAATTGTTTTGATTATTCAATTGTTTATAGGCTTCGTTCAGGTAGCCAGCCTTATCCCAAAGAACAACATTCCCGTCCTTGTCAGCCTTCCTCACAACACAGTTACCCTTAGATGTAAGTTTGGTAATTAAAGCAGAATACTCTCTTTCTTGCTCTGTGCAAATTTTATGCTTGACACTCGTGCATTTTTCCAGATTTTTAAGATCATTAATTACTAGCTAGTCTCTAGTAGTCATTGGTACAAATCTGGAAGCTGGTCTGAAATTGGTGGGTGCATTGCCACTGATGTCTACTTCTTGTTCTCTAGCCACTTCAAATACTTGGCTATCCGATATTAAAGTGTCCTCATGTTGTCTGGATGAATTCGTTTCCATAACATTGTCCATGTTCGTGCTCTGTGGGCTTCCCTCTATCGTATTGTCCATGTGTCTTAAGTCTAGCAGAAGCTCCATATCAGCCACTAAAAGATTACCTGATTGACTGGTGGTCATGGACACATTGCTTGTTTTCAATGTTCTTCGTTGTTGATTCTGCGCGAAATGTTTTTTTAACTTTAATGTTCTTACAAATTTAAAAACATCCACTTGCGTCGTTACATAATTAAATTCTGCTGGTGGACAATACGATAGGCCGAGCTTGAGGATGTTTGTCTCCTTATTCGACAATGCGATGTCAGTCAAGTTTATTATTGTTGCTTCATTTTCGGTTACTGTGGGCTCAATTATTTGTTCTTTTTCGTATTTGTCACGTTGGCATTGTTTGGACCCTTTGCGCCTCTGTTGCCTTTGCCTCTTCCTCTTTGTTTTCCTTCGTAGCTCACTTGTGGTCTTGGCCGGAGGTTGAATCTCCTCTCTTGCTCTAACAGTAACCGAAAATGAAGCAACAATAATAAACTTGACTGACATCGCATTGTCGAAGGACCAACATTTGGGTACATATTCCAGCCTAAATGGCATCCATTTTGTAGTGTGGTATTATTATTGTTATTTCTACACAGATAAACACTACAGTTTAGAAAGGCGTATTACGTCATACTCCGTTTCCAAAGTCTGTACATGGGTCCCACCAATGAAATAAAACTTAGCAAAACAATTAATAACCGTTTAAGGCAAGTGCGGTAAAAAATTGTTTGCTCATGTCACATGTCAGACCTCAATAAGTACGGCAGCCATGCTGTAATGTCTACTTTGTGATACAAAGTGCATATAGTTTAACCTTGACCAGCTGTTGTCACACTGCTCTCTGCATGAGTTAATGTTAGTCATGGGTTTCACCAATGAAATAAACCATTTAAAATCCAGTGGTGATATGTGTGGCTAGCTGTTATAAATCGTCGTATGATTGTGTCACATGACCGACCTACGCACTTACGGCGGTTATTTCGAGATTAAAATTAACCAAAGTGTGCGTACTTCTCAGCAAAGTGCCATGCCCCTTCGTTTGCATCAGCGTGGTAGAAGCACCTGGTTCAGGTCCTAGAATTTCATTGATTTCATTCGGCATAGTGCCTTTTTTTTAGGGACATATATTACTAGTTTCTACAAGTGTCAATCGGTCTGCTACGAAAGGGCTGTACTGTTACGCAAGGAGCTAGCCTTGCCATTTCCGGTCTGAACAGGATCAAAAACAGAGATCTAGCTTATACTGCAAAGTGCCATGGAGCATAGATCTGTAATCACAGGGATACTCCCTACATTCTACCATGTATTTGGCCTTTCCCAGTACATCAACATTACACCTAGTCGTCCACCACGGAACATGTGAAATATGTGTATGTGAAATAATTGTAGCTTAAAAACGTTGACAAAAGACTGAAGAGAAAATCTTAGTTAAAAGAAAATAAGTCTCTTAGCTCTCTAGTCGGGCCCTCCACCATTGTGATAGAAGAAAAGGGTAGGGGTGGGTTGCAGTGAAGGTGTTTCTCAGATTCTGCCCCTTCCTTTCCTCCTGTGAAAAAGAAGAAAATATTAAAATCCATGAGTAGTCCTCATACTTTGGATTAAAACTTATGTTAAAAAAGCAAAAACAGAATTGCCAAGGTGTACATATAGTCAAGAAACAGACATCTCATACAACAGGAAGATGTGCACAGTCTATTTACAAATATTATTCATGTAAGTGAATACTCAATTCCTCATCTTGGTTAAGCCCTTCAGGACTTTTAGTTTGGAGGTTAATTATATGCCAGGACTCTTTCTTGCGCAGGTGAAGGACTCTGTTTCCCCCTCTCTGTGTGTATTCAATCTGTTCTATAGCAAAGAACGTCAGCTGGGAGCTGTTAGAAAGATGGTACTCAGCAAAATGTCTGGCCACAGGATAATGGGGGTCTTTATTCGTGATGGCCCTCATATGCTCCAACACCCGTTTCTTAGTGGCTAAGGTGGTACTGCCTACGTACCTTTTCTTGCATGGGCATTCTAAGATATAGATAGTAAATATCATGCCACATGTGAGAAACTGTTGTATAATTATTTCTCCTGTGGGTGTATGATACGTCTTCCTCATGGAGCTATTTCTACAGGCCTTGCAATGGCCACACGGAAAAAAGCCTTGAAGGTTGATCTGTGTGTTCAGGCTTTTGTTGGTAATGTCCCCTTTTACTAGGAAATATTTCAGGTTCTTCCCCTTCCTGTATGTTATCAGTGGTCTATCCTGTATGGTATGGCCTATGACTGGGTCACTGGTAAGGATATTCCAGTTAGTATTTTAGAAATTGCCTTGGACTCTTTATTGTACGTAGTGGTGGTGTTTTACTCAATGTTGGGTTTATCTCTCAATGTTTCATTTCTTTTGATTTTGTCAATTTTGTCTTTGGCTCTGTTTAGAACCCAATTGGGATATCCCCTCTCATGGAATCTCCTCATCATGTTCTCTTGCTCGGTCAAGAAACTTTCTTGAGTGCTGCAGTTTCTCCTCGCTCTCAGCAGTTCACCAAACGGAATGCTCCATTTCAGTGTTTCAGGGTGACTACTGAGAGCGTGTAGAAGACTGTTCACTGCTGTCGATTTTCTGAGGAGTTTAGTGTTTACCTTATTTTCTATGACCTCCACCACTACATCAAGGAATTCGATCTGCTTATTGCTGATGGTGTAGGTGAGATTGAGGTTAAAGGTGTTATTATTGAGTTCTTCGATCATGTCTGTAGCGCTTTCCTCACTGCCCTTCCACACTACAAAAAGATCGTCGATGTACCTGTACCATCTCATGACCTTGTTATCTGTGGGGTCTTGCTCTTGTTTTTTAAGGACTTCCTCCTCCCATACCCCCAGAAAAAGATTAGCAAAACTGGGGGAAAAGCAAGTACCCATCGCGATGCCAAGGATTTGCTTGAACATAGTGCCATTGAATAAAAGCATATTGTTCAGAAGACAAAATTTCATTAGTACTAATAACATTTAAGTGTGTTCTAGGTAACATATTTCCCGTGTGTTAAGAAAATGTTGGCAGCAGAGAACACCCAGTGAATGATCAATAATGGAGTACAATGAATTTACGTCGAGGGTAATCATGTGGTAATCTTCTTCCCATACAATATCTTTGATTTTACCCAGAAAGTCTTTTGTGTCTCTTATATGTGAGGGAAGTTTCTCTACATAGTCACGAAGAAAGTGGTCTATATATAAAATCTGAAATTTTTTCTGTGACACAGCCAATGGAGGATACAATGGGTCTACCAGGGAGTACTTTAGGATCCTTATGCACCTTTGGTAATAGGTAAAAGATGGGAGTTCTGGGATAATCACACTTTAGATAAACATATTCTTCCCATTGTAGGATCCCTTTCTCTTTGTACTCCGTGAGTGTGTTCCACACACCAACTATACTAGCATTGTACTCATGTACATCAGTGGTGACACAGAATCTTGTATCTGTAAATTGTTTAGTGGCCTCAGCAATGTAGGCCGCCCTATCCCAGAGTACAATGTTTCCGCCTTTGTCGGCGGGGCGGATGATGATATTCTCATCCTCATTCAGGGATTTAATAAATTGCCATTGTTTTTTGGTAAAGTTAGTGGGATCAGTTTTTTTATTGCATAGCCTTTTCCGGAATTAAATGAGGTCTTTAGTTGTAGTCTCGTGAAAAGCATCTATATTATCATGTGGCATGAGTGGTAAAAAGATAGATTTTGGTCTGAACTTTGTGTTGGCAGGACAATCTGTTCTGGGGTTGGATTGTTCTTCAAACTCATCTAGACCTGATTCTTGGTATAGGTCCTGCATGGCCATCAATGCTTCCCTGTCTTTTATACTAAGGAACATGTTCTGCTCATTATTTGGTCTCATATCAGTGGTTGCTGGTGTACCCTTTAAGCTGTGCCATTTTTTGAGTTTAACCTTCCTCACAAATTTAAACATGTTGACCCTTGTTTCAGGATAGTTAAAAGAATTGGTTGGGCAAAATGAGAGTCCTAGGCACAATGTACGTTTATTGAACATAGATAGAGGTCTGTATGATAAGTTTATAATTGTTCTGTTTACCATATAATCTTCCATTATTTCTGATTCTTCTGGCCCATTTGTCTTGTTCCCATAAGCCGATTTCCTTGTCCTCTGCCTCTTTTGTTCCCTCTGTCATTGGAATTTCCTTCTTCCCCAGTTCCTTCCTGGTTTCTTCCTTGTCCTCTGCCCCGTCCTCGTCCTCTTCCTCGAGTTTTGGTTGGTTGGATGGTCCGCGGTATTTCTCTCCGTGTCCTTAGGACACGGAATTCGTCCCAAAAAGTCGGTTGGATTCTTTGGCCGAGTTCTCTTGCTGTCTGAGGGGTTTGTACTTGACGTTCTTCCACTTCGGCATCGCTGCTGGCTATGGAATCAGTTCTGCTCATGGTCTCTGTCTCGCTTTCAAGGGGTTCTCCCAAAGATAGTTTTTCGTATAAATGATCATATTTGAGTGAGTAAGTCAGTATTCGGCCACTTTCGTAATCTATGCAGACGCGATGGAGTTTGCGCTGCTTACGTGCTTTGATATCCTCTTCGTAGGTTTTCAGTCTCAGATTGAGGTCATCTACAAATTTCTTAATTATATCTTGCTCTTTGTGGCTCTTCAGTTCGTCTTCTAATGTTTTTAATTCTTCTAAGAGTGACGCCCTATCCTCCCACGCGTACTTGACCAGGATTGCTAGCATTTGTTTCGAGCTCTTTGCTGAATTTTCTGACCATTCTTCTAGCATCCTGGGGTTGGGGGATTCATAAGAGGGCGTAATGTATATACGTAGTCCTCTAGATACCATGTCCTTTTCTATATAATCCTGTAGTGAGATGGCTTCCCACCACTTCGATGTTTCTGATTTTTTGATCTTCTCTAATCTTCTGAGTTTAACCTGTAGAGTGGTGTCTTTGGGTCTGGTTTCCATCCTTACTTGTCCCTTATTCGGCGCTCTGGCAAAGAGACTGAGGGCGGCTGCCCTCCTCTCTGATTCTTCCTCCATATTCGTGATGTCCTTTCTTGCCTGTACAATTTTGTGCAAAAAATTGTGGACTGCGTGTAAAGCTGGGGGTGTCCTGGTGCAAGCCCCTCCCCTCCACAACTGTGAGGTTCCTGCTGCTTGAAGTGTCAGTATAATCGATAGAGTGCTATGCTTTCTAGCATGATCTACTTATAATGTCCGTTGCAAGTACTAAGGATGCGAAGTTTAGGACAATATGTCGCACAGTACACTCGCTCAGTGGATTTCTACAAGGGGGATCCTTTGAAAATCTGCTTTGGTCCACTTTTCTGGTACCGATGTGGGGCAGAGTGCTGTGTTAATACATGGATTACTTTGAGAAATCGAACAAGGAAATAGCTCGGAAAACTCGGAAAACGAGGCACTGAAAAAGCAACACACTATGACCCACGTAGTGTCAAATACTGTCGGTAGTTACCAAATGGGGTGGATTGAATGCGGATCCGTGTCTATTTATTTTACATAGTTTGTAGTCATAGTTCAAAATACTATGTAGGAGTAGCGGTCGGGTAGGGGGTGAGTGAGCGGTGGCGAACGGGGTGCGTTTTCAGTCAGTTTTCTTTTTGCCCGCTGTACCCGATATGCAGGCTCCGTGACCCGCCACAGGCAGGGCGGAAGGTGAGAAGGACATGCGTCCTTCGACCCATCTCTCTCCCCCTCCCCGTACCCCCGGGCGGCCCCAATCGGAGTCCTTACCTGCACGGTTTCAGCACTTCCAGGGTCTTCCGTTTCGCCGTCTGCTCCTCTGCCTCGAATCGTCCACTCTCCTACCCAGATTCCGGTGATCCGTGTCAGTGCCTACTCCAGGTGTTCAGTATTTCTTTCCGATGTTCTAGCGCCGAGCATCAATTTCTCTTCTTAGCATATCCAAAACTTGCTATCCTTTACCGTGTGGACACTTCGAGCCAAGCCCCGGAAGGCTCTTTCAATATTTTTCAGTTGTTGCTCCTTCTGCCTTCCCCCGCCCTTTGCAGAGGATCGCTGATAGTCGGCGGAGCATGCCAAACGTAGGAAATTTATTTCAAAGCACAAATAAAGCGATCACTCGGAGATCTGCAAACACCAGTGGTTGATTTTATTCCAGGTTACGCTTTTCGCTTGCAAAGCAAGCTTGGTCACACAGTGATTCATGGGAAAAGACAGGCAATACATAGGCAGTGTAGAAATCAAAGAAGGACCAACATATGGGTACATATTCCAGCCTAAATGGCATACATTTTGTAGTGTGGATTTAATAAATTGCCATTGTTTTTTGGTAAAGTTAGTGGGATCAGTTTTTTTATTGCATAGCCTTTTCCGGAATTTAATGAGGAATTTAGTTGTAGTCTCGTGAAAGGCATCTATATTATCATGTGGCATGAGTGGTAAAAAGATAGATTTTGGTCTGAACTTCGTGTTGGCAGGACAATCTGTTCTGGGGTTGGATTGTTCTTCAAACTCATCTAGACCTGATTCTTGGTATAGGTCCTGCATGGCCATCAATGCTTCCCTGTCTTTTATACTAAGGAACATGTTCTGCTCATTATTTGGTCTCATATCAGTGGTTGCTGGTGTACCCTTTAAGCTGTGCCATTTTTTGAGTTTAACCTTCCTCACAAATTTAAACATGTCGACCCTTGTTTCAGGATAGTTAAAAGAATTGGTTGGGCAAATGAGAGTCCTAGGCACAATGTACGTTTCTCGAACATAGATAGAGGTCTGTATGATAAGTTTATAATTGTTCTGTTTACCATATCATCTTCCATTATTTCTGATTCTTCTGGTTCATTTGTCTTGTTCCCATTAGCCGATTTCCTCATCCTCTGCCTCTTTTGTTCCCTCTGTCGTTGGAATGTCCTTCTTCTCCAGTTCCTTCCTGGTTTCTTCCTTGTCCTCTGCCCCGTCCTCATCCTCTCCCTCGAGTTTTCGTTGGTTGAATGGTCCGTGGTATTTCTCTCCGTGTCCTTAGGACATGGAATTCGTCCAAAAAAGTTGGTTGGATTCTTTGGCCGAGTTCTCTTGCTGTCTGAGGGGTTTGTACTTGACGTTCTTCCACTTCGGCATCGCTGCTGGCTATGGAATCATTTCCGCTCACGGTCTCTGTCTCGCTTTCAAGGGGTTCTCTTAAAGATAGTTTTTCGTATATATGATCATATTTGTGTGAGTAAGTCAGTATTCGGCCACTTTCGTAATCTATGCAGTCGCGATGGAGTTTGCGCTGCTTACGTGCTTTGATATCCCCTCTCACGGAATCTCCTCATCATGTTCTCTTGCTCGTTCAAGAAACTTTCTTGAGTGCTACAGTTTCTCCTCGCTCTCAGCAGTTCACCAAACGGAATGCTCCATTTCAGTGTTTCAGGGTGACTACTGAGAGCGTGCAGAAGACTGTTCCCTGCTGTCGATTTTCTGTGGAGTTTAGTGTTTATCTTATTTTCTATGACCTCCACCACTACATCAAGGAATTCGATCTGCTTATTGCTGATGGTGTAGGTGAGATTGAGGTTAAAGGTGGTATTATTGAGTTCTTTGGTCATGTCTTTAGCGCTTTCCTCACTGCCCTTCCACACTACAAAAAGATCGTCGATGTACCTGTACCATCTTATGACCTTGTTATCTGTGGGGTCTTAATCTAGTTTTTTAAGGACTTCCTCCTCCCATACCCCCAGAAAAAGATTAGCAAAACTGGGGGCAAAGCAAGTACCCATCGCGGTGCCAAGGATTTGCTTGAACATAGTGCCATTGAATAAAAACATATTGTTTAGAAGACAAAATTTCATTAGTACTAATAACATTTCAGTGTGTTCTAGGTAACATATTTCCCGTGTGTTAAGAAAATGTTGGCAGCAGAGAACACCCAGTGAATGATCAATATTGGAGTACAATGAATTTACGTCGAGGGTAACCATGTGGTAATCTTCTTCCCATACTATATCTTTGATTTTACCCAGAAAGTCTTTCGTGTCTCTTATATGTGAGGGAAGTTTCTCTACATAGTGACGAAGAAAGTGGTCTATATATTTAGAAATGTTAAGATGGTACAGGTACATCGACGATCTTTTTGTAGTGTGGAAGGGCAGTGAGGAAAGCGCTAAAGACATGATCAAAGAACTCAATAATAACACCTTTAACCTCAATCTCACCTACACCATCAGCAATAAGCAGATCGAATTCCTTGATGTAGTGGTGGAGGTTATAGAAAATAAGATAAACACTAAACTCCACAGAAAATCGACAGCAGGGAACAGTCTTCTGCATGCTCTCAGTAGTCACCCTGAAACACTGAAATGGAGCATTCCGTTTGGTGAACTGCTGAGAGCGAGGAGAAACTGCAGCACTCAAGAAAGTTTCTTGACCGAGCAAGAGAACATGATGAGGAGATTCCGTGAGAGGGGATATCCCAATTGGGTTCTAAACAGAGCCAAAGACAAAATTGACAAAATCAAAAGAGATGAAACATTGAGAGATAAACCCAACATTGAGGAAAACACCACCACTAGAGTGATCCTTACGTACAATAAAGAGTCCAAGGCAATTTCTAAAATACGAACACAGAACTGGAATATCCTCACCAGTGACCCAGTCATAGGACATACCATACAGGATACACCACTGATAACATATAGGAAGGGGAAGAACCTGAAAGATTTCCTAGTAAAAGGGGACATTACCAACAAAAGCCTGAACACACAGATCAACCTTCAAGGCTTTTTTCCGTGTGGCCATTGCAAGGCCTGTAGAAATAGCTCCATGAGGAAGACGTATCATACACCCACAGGAGAAAGAACTATACAGCAGTTTCTCACATGTGGCACGATATTGACTATCTATATCTTAGAATGCCCATGCAAGAAAAGGTACGTAGGCAGTACCACATTAGCCACTAAGAAACGGGTGTTGGAGCATATGAGGGCCATCACGAATAAAGACCCCCATTATCCTGTGGCCAGACATTTTGCTGAGTACCATCTTTCTAACAGCTCCCAGCTGACGTTCTTTGCTATAGAACAGATTGAATACACACAGAGAGGGGAAAACAGAGTCCTTCACCTGCGCAAGAAAGAGTCCTGGCATATAATTAACCTCCAAACTAAAAGTCCTGAAGGGCTTAACCAAGATGAGGAATTGAGTATTCACTTACATGAATAATATTTGTAAATAGACTGTACATATCTTCCTGTCGTATGAGAAGTCTGTTTCTTGACTATATGTACACCTTGGCAATTCTGTTTTTGCTTTTTTGACATAAGTTTTAATCCAAAGTATGAGACAACTCATGGATTTTAATATTTTCTTCTTTTTCACAGGAGGAAAGGAAGGGGCAGAATCTGAGAACCACCTTCACTGCAACCCACCCCTACCCTTTTCTTCTATCACAATGGTGGAGGGCCCGACTAGACAGATAAGAGACTTATTTTCTTTTAACTAAGATTTTCTCTTCAGTCTTTTGTCAACGTTTTTAAGCTATAATTATTTCACATACACATATTTCACATGTTCCGTGGTGGACGACTAGGTGTAATGTTTATGTACTGGGAAAGGCCAAATACATGGTGGAATGTAGGGAGTATCCCTGTGATTACAGATCTATGCTCCATGGCACTTTGCAGTATAAGCTAGATCTCTGTTTTTGATCCTGTTCAGACCGGAAATGGCAAGGCTAGCTCCTTGCGTAACAGTACGGCCCTTTCGTAGCAGACCGATTGACACTTGTAGAAACTAGTAATATATGTCCCTAAAAAAAAGGCACTATGCCGAATGAAATCAATGAAATTCTAGGACCTGAACCAGGTGCTTCTACCACGCTGATGCTAACGAAGGGGCATGGCACTTTGCTGAGAAGTACGCACACTTTGGTTAATTTTAATCTCGAAATAACCGCCGTAAGTGCGTAGGTCGGTCATGTGACGCAATCATACGATTATTTATCACAGCTAGCCACACATATCACCACTGGATTTTAAAGGGTTTATTTCATTGGTGAAACCCATGACTAACATTAGCTCATGCAGAGAGCAGTGTGACAACAGCTGGTCAAGGTAAAACTATATGCACTTTGTATCACAAAGTAGACGTTACAGCATGGCTGCCGTACTTATTGAGGTCTGACTTGTGGCATGAGCAAACTGTTTTTTACCGCACTTGCCTTAAAAGGTTATTAATTGTTTTGCTATGTTTTATTTCATTGGTGGGACCCATGTACAGACTTTGGAAACGGAGTATGACGTAATACGCCTTTCTAAACTGTAGTGTTTATCTGTGTAGAAATAACAATAATAATACCACACTACAAAATGGATGCCATTTAGGCTGGAATATGTACCCATATGTTTGTCCTTCTTTGATTTGTACACTGCCTAAGTATTGCCTGTCTTTTCCCATGAATCACTGTGTGACCAAGCTTGCTTTGCAAGCGAAACGCGTAACCTGGAATAAAATCAACCACTGGTGTTTGCAGACCTCCGAGTGATCGCTTTATTTGTGCTTTGAAATAAATTTCCTACGTTTGGCATGCTCCGCCAACTATCAGCAATCCTCTGCAAAGGGCGGGGGAAGGCAGAAGGAGCAACAACTGAAATATATATATATATATATATATATATATATATATATATATATATATATATATATATATATATATGTATATATATATAAAGGTAAGTACACTAATATCGAACAAATATATAGTTTTATACAAACATCGAAAAAATATATACAAAAGTAATTTTTTTATATATATAGTCACAAGTAGTAAATATTAAATATTCTAACATGTAACATTAATATAATGTAAATTAAATGTTTAGATAATATTAATAAATATATATATATATATATATATATATATATATATATATATATATGAGAATCAATGAGCACCTGTCACTTTAAAAGAGCTTGCATACCAGTAGTGAGATGTCATGTGATCAAGGCTCGGACGAGCCGAAACGTTATGGCGGCATCGCAGAAATAAACTGAGAATTTATGCACTGAAATTTGGTCCGTGTCCGTGTTGTGGCAGGATTGCTGCGAGGGAAACGCGGAGTGTGGTGATATATATATATATATATACATATACTTGCTTAAACAAAGACACACACATATAAATTTGAGCATGTTTATGTAGACATGTGTAATGTAAAACTATTATTAGAAATATTCCCTTTAATTTATACGGCTTGATCTAATTTGTCTCACAGGTGGTAGCAAAATCTGACACATTATAAATGTGGTTAATATTAGGGTTACAATGGTAAAATAAATGGCAATGCAGAAAAAAATTAAGAGCCATTGAGCCCATGCCTTGTCTTAATTAGAGAGCGTGGGCATGGCAGATACATAGACGGCTTTACTAACAGGATTCCTCTGCTGTGATAGAGGTGAATAAATTGCAGGCCACCTTCGCCCCAACTGCAGTCTTTTCCCGTCCCATCAATTCAGCAATGATCCCCTGCTCTCTAATCAAGGAGCCCTCCATGTATCACTGACCACGCTTCAAAGCATCATCTGTATTACCTGCTGCTGGCAATTTATTGTGTGACCTGTAGGAAAGCACTTTGGTAAGGCAAGTCATTCTGTGCCAGCTGTACACAAGTCATTCCCTGTCAGCCACACTGTGACACAACGTCTCCCATTCATTTCAGCAGCTCCCAGTTTCAGCCTCGGGTTTACGGGACCTTATCTTATGGAGTTATGACACTGGCATCCTTCTGTGTCAGTTTCATAGAAGCACCAATAAATCTATTCTTATTGCCGCTGGTTTAGGCAATTACTTGAATGGAGATACACTGTGAAAGCAGCACGTGCACATTGCATACGTGTGTGGTCTGATGGAGATAATATGAATACAGTGTTTACATAACGTCTGATAGCGCTGGGATTCTGTATTCGTAAGGTATTGTTTTAAATCACGAAGAGACAAATGAACAGGTATAAAAAAGATACAGAAATGCCATTCATAGGGGATATTGCATCATTCAAAGTACAAAATATGACACTAGCTATTTTTTTTCTGAAAATCCGTGCATTGCCCTCTTGAAATAACATTCTATGATTCGTTCTGTTTGAATTCGTAGATCAAAAGCAGCATCTCTATTTGGCAGTCTGCTCACAGACAAGAGATACACATTAGAAAAAAGTAGATACTCAAGGGCAGATTTACAAAGATGTGACGTCAATTAAAGTTGCTGCACTGTGTTGCATAAGGGAGAGAGCAGGAAAGCACCATTTCTGCTTATATATCACACAGTTGTGATTTCTCCCTAGTGCTGGCATATAATCAGTCTGCACTATATTGCAAGGGTGTGTGTGATGGCTAGCATAGTTATTCTACTTAAAGGCTACTCTTCTTGTACAAAATACAGTGCCTTAGATCAGGGTTCTCCAATGTTGGTCCCGGAGGGCCGGATCCATGCCAGATTTTTAGCATATCCCCATTTAGATAAATGTAGTTAACTTAAAAATCTGGCATGGATCCGGTTCTCCAGTACCGACTTTGGAGAATCCTACCTTAGGCAAAATTTAAAACTTATCCCACTTTGGATGTGTGCTGTGCAGTGCAGCACACATGCAAAGTCGGAAAAGTTTGGAGAAATAGAAGCATTTCTCCAGGTTACATCTGACCTTAAAGTGGCATGCTTTTTGGTGCAAAACCATGTCTACTATTGTTAGTAAATAGGGTTTGCTCCAAACGCCATGGATGGTTGTATGGGAATGCCCAGGTACCACTAATGGAACACTTCCCTGAGGTAAAGTTATGAAAGCAGTGCAAAGTGCTGCTTGGCGGTACTTTCAGGCAACTTTCCAGTGCAAAACAAGATTTGTTCTGTAAAGCAAATTCGAAATAGACATTTAGTGCCAGTTTACATCATTCTGTGATGCAAACCCAGCCCAATACGTTAGTAAATCAGTTCCTTAGGGCCTGATTATGACTGTGGCGGTGCGGCGCCGGGTCTGCCCCGCCACAGCACCACCAAAACCGTGGTCGGGCCACCCGCCAGATTAGGAGTTTCCTCCTGTCCGGCTGGGTTTTTTTTGGACGTTCCCACGGTGGTGCCTCTAAAAATGGGCACTGCAATGGGAATGCCAAAAACAGTTCCTGCACGGCATGGACTGAAAAGTCCATGCCGTGTAGGATCTGGGGTGCATGCACACAGGGGGGCACATGTTGTGCCCCTGCATACAACCCATGGTGCAGAGGCACAGGAGGGCCCTGTAGGGCCGCCTTTGTTTAATCTCTGGCAGGGTTTTCATGGAGGAGGAACCGCCATGAAAACCATGGCGGATATGAAACTCCTAATATGGTTGGTGAGACCGCTGTGGTCCCGCAAAGCATATTGATGTCTCCTGACTGCCACAACACCGCCAGGGAATTGCGGTTCCCGGGCATTTGAGGTGAGGCAATGGAGACCCAACCGCCCTAATCGTAAGAGGGCAGTTGGGAGACCGCCACCACCGCAGCTCCATGAGTCTGGTGGTGCATGGACCACCAGAGTCGTAATCGGCCCCTTAATGTTTAAAGGTGTAGATGTAGAATCACTGCCAATAAAATGCGACCACCCCATCAATGCTTTCTACAATCACATCCCTTGAAACCTCTGGATGCAATTTTATAGACCAGCAATTGGTCTGTCCATCAATATCATCCAAGATTGTCTCTAAATCAAAGGCTATAAACATTTATGGTAATTTTAGTATGCCCGAAATGTAATGTTTCTAGAAGCAACGGCTCTTACATATTGCAATGATCACATATTTTTATGATATTATAACTATTTTTTTAAAATAGTTCTTGTTAACCCAAATTCTTTTCTTCTTGTAGATCTGAGAATGTTCACATTGCTCCCCTGTAAAATAGTTGGCCCATTTTATGTCTATATGAATTTTCCCTTACACTACACACCTGATTTTGTCAAATATCCAGGTGAGATGTTTCCCTCCCATAGCTTTGTGTGCTCACAATATTCTGCTATATTAAACACCTTGCACATTGCTGTGATGTCATCAGTGATGCCATTTGAGATGTCATCAGTGATGTCATCAGTGATGTCACTGACCATGTCATGAGTGATGTAATATGTGACGTCATCAGCAGTGCATTGCGGGGGCGCGAGTTATAGTTAGCTCAACTAACTATAACGGCCGAATTTCTCTGGTTTTGTACGAATAAAATGTCTAACTAACTAGAACGTCCCTGAAACCTGTGTTTTTTTTAGTGAATTTCCAAGGTTTTTTAAATGCTCATTTCTAGCTATAACGTCCCTGAAACCTATGTTTTTTCAGTGAATTTCTAAGGTTTTTTAAATGCTAATTTCTAACTAAAGGTAGTAGTCACGTTTGCAGAGTGGTGTAGAAAGGGGCCTGGGCCTCTGACCAGCGCTCAGGAATTCCACAGCGTAGGACTTACAGGAGGTACCAGGAGGGCTACTCGGCCGCCGAAGTCCCTCAGGAGTAAAGTGGACTTCATCCCCCAACCAGTACTGTGCCAGGAGGCGCATTCGCAGAGTGGTGGAGAAAGGTGAGCGTGGCCTCCGAAGACCTCTTAGCAATCCCACTGTGTGGCAC
Source organism: Calotriton arnoldi (assembly GCA_963921515.1). NCBI lineage: Eukaryota > Metazoa > Chordata > Amphibia > Caudata > Salamandridae > Calotriton > Calotriton arnoldi. Next base: position 373,040 of record CAWUFW010010855.1, on the reverse strand, counting down.
TTACTGGAGGTAACAGGAGGGGTAGTTGGCCCCCAGCAACTACCTCTCCTATTACCTCCAGTAAGTCACACACAGCGGGATTGCTAAATTGTCATAGCAGGCCACGCCCCCTTTCCCCACCACTCTGCAAACGCACTCCCTGGCGAGCTCTTGGATGGGGATTAAAGTCCCCTTCGCTGCTGGGGGTTCTTAGGGGCCAACTAGCCTACCTGATACCTCCAGTATGCCCCAGATAGTGGAATTGCTGACAGGTGGACACAGGCCACACCCCCTTTCAACACCACTCTGCAAACGCGCCTCCTGGCGCGTTCTTCGTTGAGGGATTAAGTCCCCTTGAATCCTGAGGGTCCCTGGGGGCCAACTAGCCCACCAGGTACCTCCAGTAAGCCCCACACAGCTGGATTGCTGAGAGTGGTACGAGGCCACGCCCCCTTTTTACATCACTCTGCAAATGCGACTGCCAGTAGGTAATATCATCTATATATATATATATATATATATATATATATATATATATATATATATATATATATATATATGTATATATATATATAATGTAACACAATTATTGGAAATATATATTTTATATTATATCATTCTTTAAATTCTTTAAATTAGGTACTATAAGAAAAATTACAAAAAACATTAACAATTTAATTCCAAAATATTAAAGAAATTACCAAACAATTAAAATTAAAGAAACAAAAAGCATTTAGAAAAATTATAAAAATGTTAAAACAAAAAAGTATAAACAAAAACTATAAAAATTAAAATCATAAACAAATATAAAAAAATATTTAACCAATATTAGGAAAAGAATTGAAGTCTAGTAATAAAAGGTATACTATTCCCATTACAGTTAATACAACAGTAGAGAAATTGTAGGACTTCGGAGGGATTAAATATATTATTGTCACTCCAAACAGCACAACAGTAGGGAAAACGTTGGACTTCAAAGGGTTTAAATTTACTATTCCCACTCGAGTCTGTGCAACAGTAGGGAAAGCATTGGATTTCAGAGGGGTTAAATTTACTATTCGCACTCCCTGCTGTGCAGCAGTCGGGAAAGCGTTGGACTTTGGAGGGATAAGATTTACTATTCCCACTCCAGTCTGTTTAATAATAGAGAAAGCATTGGTCTTTAGAATGGTTACATTTACTATTCATACTCCAGTTTGTGCAGCAGTAGAGAAAGCATTAGACTTCCGAGGGGTAAAATTTACTATTCCCTCAAGTCTAAGCAACAGTAGGTAAACTACTTCACTTCAATCACATTACACACTTGAAAAACACTATTAATTTCGAAAAATATAAAAAGAAATAGAAACATTATTACTTAATATAAAATATTTATATAAGAATTAAAAAAATAAACAACATCTTACAAAATTCATAAACAATATAGTAAGTAATTGTCAACTACGAAATAATGCTTATTTAATTATTACTTACTTAACTTTCCACCCTACAACCCTACAAATCTAACAACCCACACCTAAAATACAATGAAAATAAATAACACATTTTACATAATTTTTAAACAATTGCATAATTAATAAGTAATATTTAATTGTAAATTAATTATTATTACTTAATTAATTTCTCACCCTACAACCCTACAAACCCAGCAGTATTGCACAATTGGCATCATTATTAATCAATTAAATATTTTATTGTACATCAATAATTATTTGTATTTATTAATTTAATTAACTTCCGACCGTATACTCCTGTAAACCTAGCAACCTGCAACTAAAATATAACTAAAAGAAACCAATATTACGTAATGCACATAATTAATAATCAATTGAATAATTAATACTAAATTTTTTTTTTTTTGATAATGAATAGTTACTTAATAAACTCCCCACCCTATACCCCTGCAAACCTAGAAGCCTGCACCTAAAATATTACTAATATATATGATTACTGCACAATTTACATAAGTAATAATCAATTAAATATTTAATAATTCATTATACATTAATTGCTAATTAATTATTACCTAATTAACTTCCCAACCTATAGTCCTACAAACCTAGCAACCCACACCTAAAATATAAGTATAATAAATCAATATTACATAATATGCATAATGAATATAAATCACATACTTACTTAAAATGTATTTGTTAATTAATTATTACTTAATTAACTTCCCACCCTATCTCCCTACAAACCCAACAACCCACTACAATGCTATAAAGTACTATTAACAATTAAATTACTAATTCTAAATCACTTAAAAATATAAACTATATTTAAAAACATTAATAACAATCATACAAACAATACTAACACATAAAATTAATATAAAAGCTAAAACACATCAAATTATTTAAAAAACGACATTCCTTGCATCTATATTATTGAAAATGTTATTAACAACAACGATATTCTGAACAACGATATTACTTACCTGTAAAAAACATAGGGGCCGATTCCGATCTCGGTTGGAGGCGCACCCAACACCATTCGGTCGGGAAAAAAGCCATGCGAAAGCCTGTTTCCCGACCGATCCGTACAGCACACCGAACGAGTAAGTACGATGCGCACAACAGCAAAGAATCCGGCCGAGCCGTACTCACCCAAACCAGGTCCTGTTCCCCGACCGAGGCGAATCCGGAAACGCTGAATCGAGTCGCACGGAAGGGAAAATGCAGCTCCGTCCGGCCGAACGAGTACGATGCGCTTTCCGTACGCGCCGAACCCGTCGCTACGCACGGCACGTCAAAGCATCCGGGAGAGGCGCACATAAGCTCCGATTCGCGCCACAACACGATCCACGGCTCCGAGACGAACACGGCAGCGACGAGGACGACGCGAAGCGACGAGGACGAGGCGAAGCGACGAGGACGACGCGAAGCAACGAGAAGGACGAACGACACGAACCAACCATGAATCCCTTCGTCCCGATCATACCGATATTCTACATTTACTACCGGAACAGGCACGGACGCGTACGGCGCAGAAGGTAAGCCAGACACCAACCACAAAACACATACAACACGTACACGACACATCACACACACACAGAGGGATGCAGAATATACTTACACCAGCAACAGCAGCACCATAGGGGCGGGATGCCCATCACCAATGCCACATATGCACACAGGGGCCTGAATGCGCACCACCACGCCTACCCAGGGGGGGCTGGATGCCTACCACTACTACCACCCTCACCCAGGGGGGGCTGGATGCCTACCACCACCCTTAGCCAGGGGGGGCAGGATGCCTACCACTACTACCACCCTTAGCCAGGGGGGGCAGGATGCCTACCACTACTACCACCCTTACCCAGGGGGGGCAGGATGCCTACCACTACTACCACCCTTAGCCAGGGGGGGCAGGATGCCTACCACTACTACCACCCTGAGCCAGGGGGGGCTGGATGCCTACCACTACTACCACCCTTACCCAGGGGGGGCAGGATGCCTACCACTACTACCACCCTTAGCCAGGGGGGCAGGATGCCTACCACCACCCTTAGCCAGGGGGGCAGGATGCCTACCACTACTACCACCCTCACCCAGGGGGGCTGGATGCCTACCACTACTACCACCCTTAGCCAGGGGGGCTGGATGCCTACCACTACTACCACCCTTAGCCAGGGGGGCTGGATGCCTACCACTACTACCACCCTGAGCCAGGGGGGCAGGATGCCTACCACTACTACCACCCTTAGCCAGGGGGGCAGGATGCCTACCACTACTACCACCCTTAGCCAGGGGGGCAGGATGCCTACCACTACTACCACCCTTAGCCAGGGGGGCAGGATGCCTACCACCACCCTTAGCCAGGGGGGGCAGGATGCCTACCACTACTACCACCCTCACCCAGGGGGGGCTGGATGCCTACCACTACTATCACCCTCACCCAGGGGGGGCTGGATGCCTACCACTACTACCACCCTTAGCCAGGGGGGGCTGGATGCCTACCACTACTAAAACCCTGAGCCAGGGGGGGCTGGATGCCTACCACTACTACCACCCTCACCCAGGGTGGGCAGGATGCCTACCACTACTACCACCCTTACCCAGGGGGGCAGGATACCTACCACTACTACCACCCTTACCCAGGGGGCAGGATGCCTACCACTACTACCACCCTTACCCAGGGGGGCAGGATGCCTACCACTACTACCACCCTTAGCCAGGGGGGCAGGATGCCTACCACTACTACCACCCTCACCCAGGGTGGGCAGGATGCCTACCACTACTACCACCCTTACCCAGGGGGGCAGGATGCCTACCACTACTACCACCCTTACCCAGGGGGGCTGGATGCCTACCACTACTACCACCCTTAGCCAGGGGGCTGGATGCCTACCACTACTACCACCCTTAGCCAGGGGGGCTGGATGCCTACCACTACTACCACCCTGAGCCAGGGGGGGCTGGATGCCTACCACTACTATCACCCTCACCCAGGGTGGGCAGGATGCCTACCACTACTACCACCCTTACCCAGGGGGGCAGGATGCCTACCACTACTACCACCCTTAGCCAGGGGGGGCTGGATGCCTACCACTACTACCACCCTTAGCCAGGGGGGGCTGGATGCCTACCACTACTACCACCCTCACCCAGGGTGGGCAGGATTCCTACCACTACTACCACCCTTACCCAGGGGGGGCAGGATGCCTACCACTACTACCACCCTTACCCAGGGGGCAGGATGCCTACCACTACTACCACCCTTACCCAGGGGGGCAGGATGCCTACCACTACTACCACCCTTAGCCAGGGGGCAGGATGCCTACCACTACTACCACCCTGAGCCAGGGGGCTGGATGCCTACCACTACTACCACCCTTACCCAGGGGGGCAGGATGCCTACCACTACTACCACCCTTAGCCAGGGGGGCAGGATGCCTACCACCACCCTTAGCCAGGGGGGCAGGATGCCTACCACTACTACCACCCTCACCCAGGGGGCTGGATGCCTACCACTACTACCACCCTCACCCAGGGGGGCTGGATGCCTACCACTACTACCACCCTTAGCCAGGGGGGCTGTATGCCTACCACTACTACCACCCTTAGCCAGGGGGCTGGATGCCTACCACTACTACCACCCTGAGCCAGGGGGCTGGATGCCTACCACTACTACCACCCTCACCCAGGGTGGGCAGGATGCCTACCACTACTACCACCCTTACCCAGGGGGGCAGGATGCCTACCACTACTACCACCCTTACCCAGGGGGGCTGGATGCCTACCACTACTACCACCCTTAGCCAGGGGGCTGGATACCTACCACTACTACCACCCCCACTCATAGGATGGACAATGCATGACACAACCAGCACACCACAACCTAGGGAATGCAAGAAGAAGACATCCCCCCAACACCATGACAAGCGTGTGTAGACTCTGTCAAATGCCTACAACACCGAACATGACTTTGAACATACAATGTGACCCCCTAGCACATGTGCCACACATATATGTGTGTGGCACCCACAATGCAAGCAGGCCATGACCATTGTGGCAATGGGGTCCAAACCCCCATCATCACAGTGACCAAAATGTAAGTGTGGGGTCCATAGCTGAAGCACACTTTGAACATTGTGGCAATGGGGTCCAAACCCCCATCATCACAGTGACCAAAATGTAAGTGTGGGGTCCATAGCTGAAGCACACTTTGAACAATGTGGCAATGGGGTCCAAACCCCCATCATCACAGTGACCAAAAGGTAAGTGTGGGGTCCATAGCTGAAGCACATTTTGAACATTGTGGCAATGGGGTCCAAACCCCCATCATCACAGTGACCAAAATGTAAGTGTGGGGTCCATAGCTGAAGCACATTTCGAACATTGTGGCAATGGGGTCCAAACCCCCATCATCACAGTGACCAAAATGTAAGTGTGGGGTCCATAGCTGAAGCACACTTTGAACATTGTGGCAATGGGTTCCAAACCCCCATCATCACAGTGACCAAAATGTAAGTGTGGGGTCCATAGCTGAAGCACATTTCGAACATTGTGGCAATGGGGTCCAAACCCCCATCATCACAGTGACCAAAAGGTAAGTGTTGACAAAGAAAGAGGTGCAACTGCCAAACTGCATGGATGATTCCTGGTCACAGAACAACAAACACATCAGTGGCAAAGTAGTGTATGTGTCCCATTGCAACATAAATTGGGGGAGCCAAATCCTGCAGTGCAAATAAGACATACCTTTGGCCATGTGCAGACAAACAACACCCATGGGGGCTGACACCGTCAACAATCATCAATGACACAATGACAGAAGTGACCATCAGAATGCAGACCCACATATTTGCACCAATGGGCACACACATGCAGATACCCTGTGGAGACTGCAGATGTGAGGTGAACAGATACCATACCATGGCAGCAATGGGACACACAAACCATGATCATTGTGCTGACCGATGACCTAGAAGTCCCAGGGACAGCAGGGGAAACCCACCAAACTACATACAGCCAATGGCACACCCAAGATATGCCAATGCAGTGGTGCAGATGCACAAACACAAACAGGCAGACCCACACTGCACATCATACACAACAGGTGAGGGGGGGTGCCAGTGTCCCCAGGCAACCACACAACACATGAGGAGACCTGAATACCAATCACACAGATGTGCATACAGTGCCACACAAAGGTAACTCATGGATCCAAATCCCCTATGTGGGCAAGCAGGCATTGTCAGATGAGAGAGAGCACAAATCACACATGTCACACAGGCACGTAGGGACAGCAACTGACACAGCAAGACACAGACACACCACAGCACCACCCCCAGGGCCCCCACAATGTGGTGACCCTGGGCTGCATTACAATCCCACTGTGATGACAAAGCTAAATGTGGTTCACACTGTGAACCACAGTCATGTGTACTGAGCAACTAACTACCATCACACCTACACAAGCACAAATCAAACAGCATGGCCAGTAAGCCAAGGCCAACATGGAGGCAGGGGCCTAGCCGGGCAACAACTCTCATCTGCACACACTCAACACCACACCCCTCGACCTCCAACAATGTGCAGCAGTGAAGCACACATGCACTGGTGACATTGCACATGCACCCATGACTATTCCAGGGTGGTGGGTGGGAACCAAGGTGCAGAAACACATCACACATGGATACTCAACAAGACTCCTGAATGTCTGACACACTGCACACTACGCTGTACATGGACATGACGGCAATACCACACCAACCAATGGGATCCCAGCCACAGTCACACACCAATGAAGAAGCCAAGGTCACCCACAAAGAACACACATAGACAACAACCAACATTGCAGCCCGGACCCTGAGGAGGGCCAGCAGTCACACACACAACGTGTCACAATCACCGAAAGATAACACAAACTGGAAATCACATGACAGGGGCAAACAACAAGTGCCAAGGGGAAGCCTGACTGTGACCCATCTGCGTCTGCACACAAACTCAGCCCTGACAGCAAACACACCTATGGGTGACACCCTGATGACCAGTAATGTGCCATGCACCCACATCACAGAGAACCCAGAGAGAAGACTTTGGGGGAACATAGCTCAACTCAGCTAGCATCACAAACAGGTACAACACTAGGGATCACAGCATGCACAGCTAAACGGAAGTGAACACACAGACATGCACATACAACACACACCTTGGGCGCATGCAATGTCACAGGAGTACACACTGCCATGAGGGGACTCCACTCCTGTGTGAGGAAAGCTGTGCCATATGTTGCCTCAGTAGGGCCCCATCATGTCAGCTGAGCACTTGGTCACACAATCAACAATTAGCACCAAATGAGGGCTCCCGTCACATCAGCCTGGTCGTGGAAGTGCCAACGGAATCATCAGCACAGATCCAACACACTTGTATAGCAATGTTGCACTGACAACACAGATGAGTCCTTCCCCATTGATGCCCAAACCTGCATGTCCACTGGAGATGGCCACACGGTCAGGGAAGTAGACGAATTGAACAATGGCAGGCACAACAGATGTGCAGGGGTGGAAGCCACAGATGTGAAATAGCCAATCTAAGTAGGAAATCCCATTGCCAAATACTGAACACATGACACCCTCAGATGCTGCTATGGATGACATGGATACACCACAGGATAGGACACATTCCCCCTGGACCACATGGGTTCCTGCACAGTAACACTTCATTATTATGAGCCCAAATATCACCATCACTGCAGCAAGGGCATGGTTAGCATCATCAACATCATGTACATCAGAAGCAAAAGCACTAGAGAACAGAAAGTTGCTTTATTCAGCATATGTGGCATTAAAAGTAGAAGTCCAGTAGAACATAAACAAAGGCCAATGGCCAGTCCATCAACAAAGTCACAAGTGGGTGACAGTGGCAGATGCCACCCTACACATGCCTGCACAAAACCAGGGACAATCCACTAGGAGGGGCAACCGGGGGGTAGGCCAGGCATCGCAGGGACAGGATCAGGGCTCACCAGGAGGAAGCAGGGAAGGGGTGGTGGGTGCTGGAGAGCCACTGACAACTGCAGTGGAGGTGTCTGACATGGTGTGTGCCGGCACAACTGGGGGGCATGGCTCAGATGTTGTGGGTGCCGGCACGACTGCAGTGGACCCTGCAGATGGAGTGGACAGGTCCGCCACCGCAGTGCCCAAGTCAGACAGGGTGGTAGTGGACTCCACTGCAGTGCCTACCACCAGGGGAGGAGAATGGGGAACAGGCAAGGTGGGCTGGACAGCGGGGGCGGACACCCTCACCACATCAGTGGCACAGACAAGCGCAGTGGGGGGGGGTGGTGCTGGGAGAGCAAGTGGCAGGGGGAGAAGGCCGGAGCCTCTTGGGGATGGTATATCTGTGGGTGGGGGAACCTGGGGCAGGGTGTGGTGGGGGCACCTGTGGAGTGGGGGCCTGAGGGATGGAGGAAGGAGACCTGGTGCTTGCGCTGCCGGGCGGCGGCGGGGTCTTGCTCTTAACACTCCGGGGGGACTTGCGGGTGGGGGCCTCAGTCTGTCTGCGCCTGGGGGAGGGTGTCCGGGGGCGAGGGGCACTCTGCTCCGTGTGGGGGGCTTCCTCTTCACCCTGGATGCTGGAGCAGCTGGATCGGAGGGAAGAGGCCGAGGTCACTGAGGAAGAGGCCCTGGGTCTTTGGGGTTGCAGGTGAGGCAAGGAAGGGTGCTTTGGAGGGAGAGGCAACTGAGGACTGCGCAGTGCCCGTGGATGCGTGTGTGTGTACCAGGGCCCCATCCCCTGTGAGTCTGGTTTCAGTCCCCTGACTGTGCGTGCGTGTGCGTTTTGTTTGTGGCGTGTGTGTCTGTGTGCTGGACGTGTGTGTGCTGGTGTGTGCCTGTGCCGGTGTGTGTGTGCTTGGGACGGGTAAGGTGCTGGGGAGTGTGGATGGAGCAGAGGCAGGAGGGGTGAGGGACTGTCTGAGGAGGGACACTGCTGCCGTCAGGGAGGAGTCCATGGACCTATTGCCCCTCTGTAGGTCAGACATGCCCGATGAGATGCCCTCCATGAACGACACCAGCTGAGTCAACAGTGCGGTGTGCGCATGGAGGACACTCAGCATGGCTGTCTGCCCTACATGGAGCTGGCGAAGGAGGTACACAGACTCCTCACTCAGGGCAGCAGGGGACACAGGGGCAGGGGGTGCGGTGCCTGGCCCAAAGGAGACACGCTCCCGAACATGGGAGCCTCCACGGACCTGGGGAATGGGAGCCGATGGGAGGGCGGTGGTGGTGCTGGTGGTGGCGGGGACAGCAACACTAGCTGGGGTGTGGTGGCTGCTGACACCCGCCTCCACAAGGGAGTCATCCTCCGAGTTGCTCTGGTTCTCAGCTGAGGTGGATGGTGCTGAGGACTCCTCGGTGTGGCTCCCCTCGCCCTCCGTGCCACTGGGTCCCTCCTACCAATCCTCGGCTGCTGACCCAGTCTGGCTCTCTGGCTCCTCCTGGTCCGTGGAGCTGTCCCCTTCCGTGGCCGTGGATGGATCTGCAAACAATGGGGAAACAGACAGACATCAGTCACCTGCACCAAACGCACACACCACTGTGAGCACAGCACATTACAGAGCAAGCCCTGGCATCATTAGTTGTACATTGCTAAAAGTGCCCTAACTGAACAGGAGAAGCCAATTGTCAGTCTGATGCCAAGCATGGCACTCACATCCCACATGGCCTTGCACCCATCTGTCTGGTGTCTGTTGGATTGCAACACCCCAGTGTGGACACATGCACCAAGTACACAGTAGTTGGACAGTGCAGAGGACACGGTGTGGCATGTGGACATGCACACATCACAGCTCTTGCCACTGAGTCAGTACAGGTTTCCGGATGAAAGGGATGCCCAGAGTCAAATAGGAAATGCATGTGATGCATACCAGCGACAGACACCATGATGCACCCATGTCCTGATAGCCATCGCCACAATGGTGTGCATGTAGCACATGTCACTCCCCTGCAGGACCACCAATAAGTTGACACATGCCATGGCAGAGGCATGACTGCTAAGTCATACATCACTGTCTCAGTGATGTATGACTTGGCAGCCAGACAACAACACTATGCACTGTGTTACAATAGTAGGTCATGGGGAATGCAAGTCCTGGAGCTGCACAAGTGCACATGTACATCCCCACACAACACATCATCTTAACCCTCATCTGTCCAGGTCATACCTATTGGACATATGGGAGACCTGTGACACTACCCTCTGAACCTGAGCCCCTCACAATTTGCTGTGAATGGGGAACAGCTGCCTGAACTTCACATTCGCATACCCCAGTCTGCACGGGCAGCTGATCAAACACCTATGTGACACACAAGTATCGTCTCCTATGGTCACATCTCCAGGGGCATGCTGAGCCCCTACCAAGAAACACCCCAGCAGTCCTGGCAACTAATCCACAGCACACTGACACAGAGGCAGACACCTGAGGGGTCAAATCACTGTGCACAATGTGTCAGCTGATACACGGGAGTGGGAGTACAGAGTGCATTGCATGGCCTGGAGAAGGCATGACTGTCCTGCTCCACATGAATGAAAGATGTGCCCTGGACAGTGGATAGCTGGCTATGTATGTGTGACACACATAATCTGCACACTCCTGGGGCCCAAACATTGTTCCCACCCGCTGCATGGGCGTGTGCCACATACCCCAGGCACATGTGGTGGCTCAGCTCAGCAAGTGGACCGCATATCAAAGCAACACGCAGATCACATGTCCAAACACAGGCGTTGTGTGAACAATGGACCCACCCATGAAGCCCACAACAGAGTTAGGGAAACAGATGCTGTCCCCCACCTTTAGTGAAGCAAACTGCAAGGACACAGTCCCAAGTGACACAATTCCCTGAATGTAAGGGCCACACCTGGGTATCAGATGAGCAGTGGGCAGTGCACAATAGAGGGACATGGCTCCTGGACAACATGACTGCTGCACTGTGGCAGTTGAACCAGGCCAGAGGAGGGCTCAAAGCATGTAATACAGAGTTCACAGTGCAGTCTTTGACTCACCCCCTCCTTGCTGCTGTCTGGCCTTCAGCTGCCCATCCAGGTCTGGAAACACCACCGCCAGGATCTGGAATGTGGGGGGTCAGGGTCCGTGTTCCACCCCTCCTGCGAGGAGGCGACAGCTTCAGCTGGACCCGTGCAATCCTCCGGGTCCAGCCCTGAAGGTCCTGCCACCTCTTCTGGCAGTTGCGGATCCGGCGCTTGTAGACCCCCACAGACCGGACAGCCCGGACGATGTCCTTCCAGATCTCCTGCTTCCGATGGGCATTAACCTGTCAGGATGACAAATTGAAAAGGCCATTACTACACATGCAACATATCCGTGCATGACACAGTTGTATATACATGTCTCAATCACAGGGGCACATGATGTACACAGGCAGTGCAAAGCTGCCCATGGACAGTTTGCCAGACGTCACTACATGGTATCATTGCATGGGAAGTAAAACCTTGTTCAAATGCACTGTCACTGCACCATACCTGTCCAGTGCATGTCACTACACACTATGGGGGGTGACAACTACTCAGTGAGCCTGCTAGCCAGTGGCGTGCAGACTTTCAGCCTTGCTAGTCAGACAAAATGCACATTCAGAAAGGCAGTGCACAGAACACTCACCTGCTCCCCTGGTGTCCCATACAGCTTGCTGTACTGTGGAAGTAGGCTGTCCAGCAGGGCCTGGTTCTCTTCAAGGCTGAAGGCTGGGGCTCTCTCCACAGTACGTGCCATTGCAGGGTCCAGAGGGGCAGAGACAGCAGCAGTGCAGTGGCAGATGTCGTCCTGGAGCATGTAGTGCAGGCAAGTGAGCTCTCAGGGGAACAGCCAGCAATATATATGTGCTGGAGAGGCAGATACTGTCTCTTGTGTCCAAAGTGATAGGTCCAAGTCGTTTGCATCTTCTGAATCTGGCCAATCCATGGAATAGCAGCACCAAAACACGCCCACAGCATCCTTCAAATCTTCAACTTCATGACATACATGATTTTGCAACATTGTTGTGGTTGACCAACTGATTTTCCAGCAACCGACTCGTTCGAAATTCGAAAACGCGTCCGTTGCCAGGCAAGCCCATTGTCAATGGGTGCGCACCGATCGGTCCATTGCGGTACAACGCGTACAGGGGTACAACGCGTACCCGCACACATTGAATGCAATGGGCCGGCCGGGGGCACCGATCGGTCCATTGCAGTACAACGCGTACAGGGGTACAACGCGTACAGGGGTACAACGCGTACAGGGGTACAACGCGTACCCGCACACATTGAATGCAATGGGCCGGCCGGAGGCACCGATCGGTCCATTGCAGTACAACGCGTACAGGGGTACAACGTGTACCCACACACATTGAATGCAATGGGCCGGCCGGAGGCACCGATCGGTCCATTGCAGTTCAACGCGTACAGGGGTACAACGCGTACAGGGGTACAACGCGTACAGGGGTACAACGCGTACCCGCACACATTGAATGCAATGGGCCGGCCGGAGGCACCGATCGGTCCATTGCAGTACAACGCGTACAGGGGTACAACGCGTACCCGCACACATTGAATGCAATGGGCCGGCCGGAGGCACCGATCGGTCCATTGCAGTTCAACGCGTACAGGGGTACAACGCGTACCCGCACACATTGAATGCAATGGGCCGGCCGGAGGAACCGATCGGTCCATTGCAGTACAACGCGTACAGGGGTACAACGCGTACAGGGGTACAACGCGTACCCGCACACATTGAATGCAATGGGCCGGCCGGAGGCACCGATCGGTCCATTGCAGTTCAACAGCGTACAGGGTACAACGCGTACAGGGGTACAACGCGTACCCGCACACATTGAATGCAATGGGCCGGCCGGAGGCACCGATCGGTCCATTGCAGTTCAACGCGTACAGGGGTACAACGCGTACAGGGGTACAACGCGTACCCGCACACATTTAATGCAATGGGCTGGCCGGAGGCACCGATCGGTCCATTGCAGTACAACGCGTACAGGGGTACAACGCGTACAGGGGTACAAAGCGTACCCGCACACATTGAATGCAATGGGCCGGCCGGAGGCACCGATCGGTCCATTGCTGTACAACGCGTACAGGGGTACAACGGGTACCCGCACACATTGAATGCAATGGGCCGGCCGGGGGCACCGATCGGTCCATTGCAGTACAACGCATCACTGTACATGTGACTGGCATATATCAGCATGCCTGTCTCAGATGGACATATGCCAGCCACAGATAGCTCCCAGGGAGTGAGGGGCACACCTACATCACGACAGCCTGTCCAAACTTTATCATAAGGCATGTAAGGCTGCATTTCCTATTGTGTGTATGTTGGTGTACATGTTGTCCTGTGGGTGTCACCTGTGGGCAGCCACCCCCAGGCTGTGCACGTGTTCATGGGGACAGGATCCTGGGTGTTACGTGTACATGACCACTGTGATGTGCAACTGTTCAGATCTGTGCATGTGCCATGGTCACATTTCACGGTGGTGTATGTGTATGTCATGTCACATACCCCGTGAGTCCCATGTGGGACGGTATGTTTGAGCCAGGGTGTCCCAGTGGCACAATAGTGATGGTCCTCCACAGTCTTTGTGCATGTAGTGTTTACAATGTCTCTGATTTCATGTGAACAATGGGAGACAGTCTCCACATCCAGGTTGTGTGTGCATGGACTTTGATGTTGTGTGTGTGTGTGTCACAGACGTCCATGTCTGTCCTGCCGTGGCAAGTGGGGCCACTACCTGTGGGGGTCATGGTTGTTTTGCTGTGGTGTATACATGATACTCCATGTAATGCCAGTGTCCATGTGGCAATACAGGGTCCCTGGGAATGTACCTGTCGTTGAGCTGTGGTGCCTGGGGCACATCTGTCCTCACATGTCACTGTGGGGGGTTATTGTGACACGGCAGCAGGAGATGGGAACTGTGACACGGCCTCATGATATCCAATGGGCCAACCTGGGACTAATTGATGCCACCTGTTGGACCGTGTTGACAGATGTTGGCCATGTATGTACCATACATATCCTTCCGGAACTGCACACTTCATGTAGTTGTGCCTCATAATGATGTATGTTGGGATCTTGAGTGTGTTCAATGCCGCATATGTGGGGTGACTGACAATCTTGCTTACTTCTCCTCTGCACTGCAGGGCTCCTGCTGTCCATCGACCATTCCCAGACCTGGCAACGATGGTGGAACGGGACAGCATCCGACGGTACCGCTTCACCAGGCAGCTGATTGAGGATTTGGCAGTGCAGTTGTCCCCACATTTGCAGCCTGGCTGGCCGTATCCTACAGCGCTGACCCCCAAGGTGAAGGTGATGGCAGCCCTACACTTCTTTGCCACCGGTACCTTCCAACATACTGTTGCGACTGCTGGTGGGATGTCACAGACCATGTTGAGCCGTGTGCTCCGCGATGTTTTGGCGGCAATGTTGCTATTCCTGAACCGGTACATCTATTTCCCTAGACTGCGACGACTCACTGACGTGAAGAGTGACTTTTATGCCCTGGGGAGGTAGCCGCATGTCATTGGCTCCATTGATGGGACACATGTGGCTTTGGTACCACCACAGGCCCAGGAGCAGGCCTACAGGAACCGCAAGCACTACCACTCGGTCAATGCACTGGTGGTGTGTCTTGCAGACATGACCATCACACACGTGTGTGCCTGTTTCCCTGGTTCAGCACACGATGCCTTTGTGATGAGGAGTAGTCGCATCCCCAGGATGATGGCACAGATGCAGAACCAGCGTGCCTGGCTTGTCGGTGTGTACTGACTTTGTGCCATTGTGTGTGATCTGATCTGTAGTATTCCGCCCACTTTTCCAAGTCAGCTAATGTGCACTTGTCTGTCCGTAGGTGACTCGGGATACCCCAACATGCCGTGGTTGCTGACACCCCTCAGGAACCCTGTGACACCAGCCCAGATGCGCTACAATGAGGCACATGGTCGGACCAGGAGAGTGATTGAGCGGACATTTGGTCTCCTGAAGAGCCGCTTCCGCTGCCTGGACAAGACCGGAGGGTCCCTCCCATATGCCCCTGCGAAAGTGTGCAAGATTATCATCGTCTGCTGCATGCTCCACAACCTGGCAGTGCGGAAGGAGTTGCCTCTCATCCAGGATGACAATGACCAACATCCGCCACCTGTGGAGGATCCTGGCCTGGACCACGATGCCAGTGACGATGATGATGATGATGATGATGGTGATGTCCGCACACAGCTCATCACCAACTTCTTTAGCTGAATGTGAGTATCCTGAGGTGTCATGTCAATGATGTGAGTTGGCATGATGTGTGGCTGGTGCTCTGGTGCTGTTGGAGTGTGTCCATGGGCTACTTGACTGGATGTGTGTTGCGATGTGTGCTAACAGGTGGGCTGTACTCCCCAACAGTGTTGACATGCTAACTTGGTTCTGGGTGGGTATCTTGTAACATGTATTGTGCATGAGTTTTGCTGTTCTGTCCTGTACTCCATTGCTTTTGACTGTGTGTCATTTCTGTCCTTCACAGGGTACTTTCAGATTCGTTTGGTCAACTGTGTCCACCGACGACGTGATTGCACTTCCAGGGTGGTAGCTGTTGTGACCCTACAGGTGATGTGCGCCACACCCATGGACTTCCTTCCGTCTACAGTTGTTGACTGTGTGCCCGCTGCAAGGTGGGATTACCTTGCATCTGTAGTGGTTACGACATGTTGCAACTGTGTAATAAACCTGTGCTTCACTTTGTGATGTGCGTTGTCTGTGGTCACACATTTGACTGCCATTTGCTTACTGCACCTGTGGGCTACTTGACTACAACTGGGAATGGGTGTGGTGTCTGTGCATTGCACCCTCTTCCCTGGCAACATCAGTGTAGGCAATGAGTCAGATGGCCTAGGTGTGTATGTGTTGTGTAGCCCTGGTGGTGTGTCTCCCTCATATGTGTCACGTTGCCTTTACTCACATGCCTGTGTTGTCCTTGCTGTTGCAGTTCGCATACACAGTGTAATTTTGCAGTTCATCATCCCCATAACAGCACCCACGTTGGAATCACGACAGAGGCAAGTATGGTGTATTAGTGTGTTTATTGTGATGCATTTGTGTTAATAGTGCATAGGATGGGTAGTGCTGTACATAAATCTTGCAATGCGAAGTTCCTAGGTGAATTGAAAGTCCTGGTAGACAGGATCCCCAGTATCGGGCCACAGTTGTCTGACACATTGGTCCAACTTGTACTCCCCATGCAATGTGTGGGAGTAGTGTTGCCGTCAACAGGGTGAACAGTCTGTGCACAAAGGCGAACATCCAGAACAGGTTCAGGCTTCCTGGGAGTTGCGCTTGGCCATCGGCCTCTCACTTTTCCCTCCTCGGATGACCCCTCTTCTTGGGGGGGGCCCCTCAAGTACAGGCTGCTGCGGTGCAGGGGACTCTCCGCCAGAGTCATCCTCCCTCCCTGTGGCAGTTGCAGTTTGTTCGGCACCAGATGTTGTTGGCACACAGGGAGGTGTGGACTGGTTGCTGTTCATCTGGCGGAGGCATTGTAAAATGTCCCTGTGCACCGCCGTCATCTCATGCAGTGCATCCCACTTGGACTCCACGCGGGACATGTGTGAGTCCACGTGGGACATGTGTGACTCCACGTGGGACATGTGAGAGTCCAAGCGGGCATGATGGGCAGCCTGCTGCTGTTTCATTTCTCTGAGGAGCCCCACTACCTGGCTGAGGTCTCCGGTGCTGGACTGGTACGCATCAGCTATGCGTACCAGTTGTGGGTCATCATGCACACCAGCAACGTCTGCAAGCAGCGACCTCTGTCTCCCACCCTCCCACCACCCCTGCTGACATGTGCAGTGTGTGCAGTGGCACGCACAGATAACCCTGGTCCACCTTGGGGGTTGGTGGTGGTGGTGGTGTCCATGGCTTCAGGTTGGTCCAGGGTCCCTGTGCTGGTGTTGCTCCTTGTTCTGTCCATGTCGGCAGGGATGGTATTTGTGGTGACAGTCGTTGGAGGGGTGGGTGCAGGGGGTGCAGCTGGTGGTCCTGCTGGTGCTGCAGCTGGTGGTCCTGCTGGTGCTGCATGTTGACTTGCACCGGATGTGCCAGGTTGGTCTTCATCGTCCGAGGAGGACAGAGGCTGTACGACGCCAGTGAGCTCCGCATCCTCTTGAGCCTGGGACTGGGACTCCTCAGCGTCTGCTGCTGTGTCCCCATCATCACCTGTTTTTGGGAGACACAAACAATGTATGTTATGTTTCTGCAGGCATCAATGGTTGACACACATGACAGTTGTGACTGTGCCTCTGGGTGCGGGCCTGTACATTGCATTGTCCTAAGTCGTCACAGTCAGGGGTTGATATTGGTGTGGCACATTGTCCTGCATTATTTGGGCATTTCTATGTATTTTTTGGGGTGTGAACATGGTCTGCATTGGTTGTGTTTGGTTGACAGCCGGCCCTCCTTCCCACCCACCCAGCCAGTCAGTTATCCCACCATGGAACGTGCTTGCGTTGCAGGGAGTGGAAGTTGTCTCTCAGGATGTCAGTCAGTGGTGTCCTGCTGTTTGTTGGTGCACAGTTGGCAGCAGGGCCTTGTGCTCCCCACAGCAGTAGCCAGTGTCAGCCATCTTGTGAGTCCTTCTCCACTCCCTGTGATGTGAGCATGGTTCAGGGTGGTGTTGATGGGACAGTTGTGGGGGTGAGCTATGTCTGTGACTACGACTCCCATCATGCTATTGCCTCCACCCCACTTCCCAGCATTCCCATACTTACTTGCTTTTGTGGGGAGTTCAGTGTGTGTGGGTGTGAGAGCAATGGCAAGATGGCTGACAGTGGTGTCCTGCTGTTGGTTGGTGTGCAGTACCCAGCATGCCCTTGTGCTCCCCCGACACAGCAACAGTGTCAGACATCTTTGATGGGCCTTTCCACTCTCTGTGGGATGTGCATGCGTGAGTGTGAGCTTGCTGGGCCATGTGGTGGGGGATGTAGAGCTGTGACTACGACTCCCATCATGCTATTGCCTCCTCCCCCTTCACAGCATGCCCATGCTTCCTTCCTTTTGACTCTGCTTCCCTGTGGGGTGGGCTGGCTGTGCTGACAGGATGGCTGGGAGTGTTGTCCTGGCAGTTGTTTGGCTAGAAGTCCCAAGAGTGGCCCTGTGCTTCACACAACATAACCCAGGGTGGTGGTTCTTTGTGGGATCTTGTGTTAGGATGGGGGCATTGCATTCTACCAGGTGGGTTCTGTGGAGTTTGTGTTGGGGTGTGTGTGAGGGGAGGTGCTTGTGACTATGGTCAGTGCTGCAAGTCCTCCTTCCCACCCACCCAGCTAGCCAGATATCCCACCATGGAACGTGCTTGCATTGCAGGGAGTGGAAGTTGTCTCTCAGGATGTCAGTCAGTGGTGTCCTGGTGTTTGTTGGTGCACAGTTGCCAGCAGGGCCTTGTGCTCCCCACAGCAGTAGCCAGTGTCAGCCATCTTGTGAGTCCTTCTCCACTTCCTGTGATGTGAGCATGGTTCAGGGTGGTGTTGATGGGACAGTTGTGGGGGTGACCAATATCAGTGACTACGACTCCCATCATGCTATTGCCTCCACCCCCCTTCCCAGCATGCCCATTCTTCCTTCCTTTTGACTCTGCTTCCCTGTGGGGTGGGCTGGCTGTGCTGACAGGATGGCTGGGAGTGTTGCCTGGCAGTTGTTTGGCTAAAAGTCCCAAGAGTGTCCCTGTGCTTCACACAACATAACCCAGGGTGGTGGTTCTTTGTGGGATCTTGTGTTAGGATGGGGGGCATTGCATTCTACCAGGTGGGTTCTGTGGAGTTTGTGTTGGGGTGTGTGTGAGGGGAGGTGCTTGTGACTATGGTCAGTGCTGCAAGTCCTCCTTCCCACCCAGCTAGCCAGATATCCCACCATGGAACGTGCTTGCATTGCAGGGAGTGGAAGTTGTCTCTCAGGATGTCAGTCAGTGGTGCCCTGCTGTTTGTTGGTGCACAGTTGGCAGCAGGGCCTTGTGCTCCCCACAGCAGTAGCCAGTGTCAGCCATCTTGTGAGTCCTTCTCCACTTCCTGTGATGTGAGCATGGTTCAGGGTGGTGTTGATGGGACAGTTGTGGGGGTGACCAATATCAGTGACTACGACTCCCATCATGCTATTGCCTCCACCCCCTTCCCAGCATGCCCATGCTTCCTTCCTTTTGACTCTGCTTCCCTGTGGGGTGGGCTGGCTGTGCTGACAGGATGGCTGGGAGTGTTGTCCTGGCAGTTGTTTGGCTAAAAGTCCCAAGAGTGTCCCTGTGCTTCACACAACATAACCCAGGGTGGTGGTTCTTTGTGGGATCTTGTGTTAGGATGGGGGCATTGCATTCTACCAGGTGGGTTCTGTGGAGTTTGTGTTGGGGTGTGTGTGAGGGAGGTGCTTGTGACTATGGTCAGTGCTGCAAGTCCTCCTTCCCACCCAGCTAGCCAGATATCCCACCATGGAACGTGCTTGCATTGCAGGGAGTGGAAGTTGTCTCTCAGGATGTCAGTCAGTGGTGTCCTGCTGTTTGTTGGTGCACAGTTGGCAGCAGGGCCTTGTGCTCCCCACAGCAGTAGCCAGTGTCAGCCATCTTGTGAGTCCTTCTCCACTCCCTGTGATGTGAGCATGGTTCAGGGTGGTGTTGATGGGACGGTTGTGGGGGGGGCAATATGTGTGACTGCGACTCCCATGATGCTATTGGCTACACTGACTTGGCCAGCATACAAAGAATTCCTTCCTTTGAGTGGTCTTCACTGTGTGTTGGTGTTGTTGTGGTGGCTACATGTCTGGATGTGTTTGTTAGTTCTATTTGTGCCACTGCCTAGCTGTAGTTGTAGTTGTGTTTGTACATGTGTTGGCACAGTTGGATGTGACTTTTTTGATGGCATGTGTTGTGTTTATCTGACTGACATACACATTTTGGGATGATTCTGTTCTGGTTGCTGTGTAATTGCTATGAGTGCATGGTTTGACTCTCCCCTTGACAGTGATGTGTGTGTTTTGTGGCAGTATATTGTGTACATTTGTTGTGTACTCACCAGGCTCTGGGATGTCCTCTAGTCCATATACGCTCACTGGCGGAAGGATGGCCCGCACCTTCTCCTCCCAGGGCCTGAGGTATATTGGCTTGGCAGGAGGGCCACTGCCGGTGTATTGGCTGTTGATGTAGTCTTTCTTGAGCAGGTCCCGTACCCTCCTGCGCACGTCATACCACCTGTTCTGGATGTCGCTCTTTGTGCGCCGACATGGTGATTGTGCGTTCACCCTGTTGATGATCCTCTCCCACATCTTGGTTTTCTGGGAGATGGGGGTCTGTTGGACCAGTGTGCCAAACAGCTGTGGCTCTACCCTGAGGATCTCGTCTACCATGACTTCCAATTCACAATCTAGGAACTTGGGATTCTTCTTGGGGGCATGGTGATGGGTGGTGATGGTGAGTGATGTGTGTGTTGGTGTGCAGGTGAGGGTGTGTGAGTGTGTGTTTTGCTGGGTGTATGTGAGGTAGGTATTTGTTGGTGTGCTGATGGTGTGTGGCTTGTGTGAGGGATGAGCTGTGGGTGTGTGGTTGCTTTCTCTTGGGTGCTGGCAGTGGAATGGCATTTGCAAAGGCTCATGGTTGTGATTTGTGTCCTTTATATAGGTGGAGTTGTGGGTGTGTCTTTGTTCTCTGTCCCCACCCCCCCAGTATTTATTGGCTTGGTAATTGCTTGTTTGGCCTTTTTTTGGGTGATTTTTCCTTTGTGCTGTCTGTGTATGTTGGAAACGTTCTTGTGACCGAGTCGGACCCTGCATTTGTCTCGTACGGTCTTCTCCGTTTCGTTCACGCTGTGTTTGTGCAGTTTTCTATGCTGCGTACGCGTCGGTCGCGGTGTTTTGTGTTGCTTCGGCTCGGTTTTGTATGCGTGTCGGTCGTGCGGCTTGGCCTCCGTCCGACTCGCTCGTGGTTTCGCGCCTTGCATCGTACTTTGCGGTTTGGAGTTCGCGTGTACGTTTCGGTCGGATTTGTTCCGGGTGCGTGTCGGTCGGTTGGATTCGCGTGTTTTTCCGGCCGGATTGCTGTTTTCCTTGCGGCTCGGTCGGTCGACTTGGTTTCGGTACGCGTCGGTCGGATTTTTCACGCCTTGCATCGTACTTGGCGTGTCGGGCGCCACAGGTACGTGTCGGTCGGTATTATTTCCGGATCCGAGTCGGTCGGTGCTTTTTCCGGCCCGAATCGGAATCGACCCCATAATCTTGACAATGACATTTCTACATCACAATATTTTTGCTTCAGAATATTTTTTTCTGAATATTTCTGTCTCCTGATATTTACAACTCGATATTTTGTCCAGATACCGTCTTATGCCTACTGGTGATCTCCTGTTTAGTTTGACTTGTGCAATATTGCCAACTCCTGCTGTATTCTTTCTCTTGTTGAGTTATAGTGATAAAGTAGGCCACATTGCCTGCGTCTGCTTATTTTCAGCAACCTTCCAAAGATATAGTAGGTTATCTATGCCTGTCCCTGTACATTCCTCTTCCCTGGTGTGATTGGTCACTATCAATGTCTATGTCTCCATCCATTTCCTTCCTTAGCATGGCAAAGGTCTGAACACAATTTCCCTTAGGAAGAAGTTCTGAAGATCTGCTATTGCCGTGAATGTTCTGTGCACATCCAGAGTGCCATAATTTCCTTGAAAGCCCACACACACCAAATTCTTTAACTGCCAGCATCCAGATAATGCATGCCACCCTAGTAGACCGCTCAGCCATCCAAACGCCCAATTCAATACTTGGCGTCAGAAATGTCCATTTTGGTCACAAACATAGGGTTGACATACTGACTTGTTTGCCCCATTTGTTGAGTGAGGCAGTGTTGCTTTACGTGCATCACCACTTGGTGTGCAATAAATGTGCAAAGCGAGGGTCTAAGTGGACCACGGATATTTATGAACACCCAGGTCAGTGAGATGTGAACAATACTGATGAACTCTGCCCATCTTTATTGGAACTTGCTGTGATGGGAAGCTGTGTGTTTCTCATAATTTCTGTATCCACCCTATGTGCAAGGCCTGCCTTTTGTTAAGATTTGTGATGTAATTTGCAAGAACAGATCTACACCCTCTCATCTTTCCGGTGCATTGTTGTTGGATGAGACTGTTCCCTCTCGGTCTTTGGCTTTTATAGAAGATGTAAATGCAATTAGATGGTAACAGGATTGCATATCCGCCCTCACATATCAACTGATCTCCCCCGCATATGCAGTATGTGCTGTAGATATACACAATGGAGGCACTTTGCAATGCACAAACACTTGTAACAATGCTTGTTCATGGACTCGATGTTCACTATTTCCCGCTCATAGCCTACACAATAAGGGGTTAAACATCTATACACACCTATACCCTCACTATGAGTGGAGGAATTTCAACCCGAGTGATAAATCCAGGGGAAATTCTGCTACATGCAATTCTAAGTGACTCCAGGCTTTGGGTTGTTAACTATGCAAGCTCTGGAACTGCTAAGTCTGGGCCTGGAGAGACCAGACCCTTTTCCATGCTGAAGGGGCAGGAGCTGACAGCCGCAACAAAGCACTTTCCCTGCCCACACCTTGCAGCAGCCTGTGTCGGAGAAAACATTATTCCCCTGGGCAGGCTGAACCTCGCCTGTCTATCCCTCCACCCCCTTCCAGCATGCCCGCAGACAGAGCAGGTGAAAAATGTCAGTAATCTTCTCCTTGGGATCTGGATAAACCACAAGGAAACGGACGCATTAGTAAAGCTCCTCCTCGCCTATGAATATTTTGCTAGGACACTTTGGTCCTTCTCACCTCACAGTGAGAGTCTACCTCCTGTGGAGTATAACCCCTTCCAGGGGGCGATTCGCTCCTCCCCGCTCCCCTTCCCCTTTACCAACTGCGTGCTTTTCCCAAAATCACCACTGACCACGTTCTTTGGTGCCTGAAAAGGTCGCAGTTTATTCATCCACATAACTTATACATTGCAAACCGTTGATGGTCATATCTACATTCATTGTCCATGTTATATATTTACATCATTGCTCTTTAAGCCTTTTTCTTGCATTATGGACCCAGCCTCCTCAATATCCTGGGAGGGGAGGGACCCCTTTCATTGGGCTTCCGATTCAAGGGTCTAGGCTTCAGCTTGCTCCTTCCTTGAAATGCGAGGGGAGGGTGTATGTGCTTGTTTGGGCCGTTGGCCCCTTTTTATCCCCCCCTCGCCTACCCAGCTCGCCCCCTGATTGGGGGGTTTGCTTTGTATGGAGGGGGCCAATCCTGGCCCCCGCCGGCTTAGCCGGCATGCAAATAGGAGCGGGGGGAGGGCCTCCCGCAATCGGACGGCG
This sequence comes from Calotriton arnoldi, assembly GCA_963921515.1. Lineage (NCBI taxonomy): Eukaryota > Metazoa > Chordata > Amphibia > Caudata > Salamandridae > Calotriton > Calotriton arnoldi. The sequence goes on along the minus strand of CAWUFW010010855.1, from coordinate 349,214 downwards.
TTTTACCCGGGCCCCCATTGGGTCCGGCTTTGCCTACCCGGCCCTGGTTCTGACTCTGTGATGGCTTCATATTATCCCTTGCTGTCTGTGTGCCCCGTACATTTTTTAGCTTTGATCCACAAGGAAGATGTCCCCTCTCCTCCCTCGCCCTCCCTCCCCTCCTAGGATGCTGATGTTAACTTTTATACAAACGTATTTTATTACCTCTTCAGTGTGTGTAAGCAAATTCTGTGATTTGATGCATGAATGCAATTTTCATGGATTGACTGAGGCATACAAAGGATACAACATATTCCTGCCATCCGAGCTGACATGAACAAGTACCAATACTTCATGGTGCCGAACAAGAGGGCCATTGTTTGTGTGTGTAGTTTATATTACTGTGAATAGCTGCACCAGTATCACTTGGAAGCCCATCGTATCACCGAGCTGTCTCTGGGTGTGTGCATGCACACTGTGTTTTGTACGTGGTATTTTGTTCCTTGTTCTAGTTTAATTCAGTCTGGATGTGGTCATAATAGAGCGGCAATTCCAGTATAAGGTGTCTAAATTATCGTGTTTTCAGTAATGCACCCATAAGAGATTGTTTTTGGTTGGGTTGATCTAGCACATTCTGGGTTGCTCTACCACACCCGCTGAGACTTCGAATTGCAAGAGTTGCCTATGCACGAGCTTCACGCCTGCTCTGGCAGGCAATCTTTTCCTCAAATGCCTCGGATTTTATTTGTTATTTATTTTGACACAGATCTTTTTGCCGGTTATGTGATCCACATCAGATGCAATTACATGACTTGAGCCATCGGACCCTCTAGGTTTCATCTGTATATGACATTTCGGACGTTCTAGCGTCCAAAATGCTATCTATCCGCTTGTCTCTAGAGATTTTCCTTCCTTTGATTGATGCTTTCATTCTTCATTACAAAGTGAACAATGTCACTGACTGCAGTAGATACTTATCATATAAATTGAGGCTTTGTTTTCTATTCTGCCTGTTTCAATCCAGTCTCTTTTACATCTGAAACCAACATGCACTGAACAGTGGTGCTTCAATTTAACTTCTTAATGTTTTGATATCCCTGCATTGATTGGATAGTCCTTTTTCAGTTCAGCGGGTGTCCAAAAATAAGCTCCCATGCATTAGGGCCTAGAGAAGAGTGGTATCGTCTAATACTCTGGAGAATTCTTTATCCGTGTATGTAATATCTCTGTAACTGACTGTATGATAGCATAGGTTTTTTTTATCACACTGTGTATGTGTCATTCACTCAGCCTCTCCCATGCATTTATTCCTGTACTCACTCATCTACCTGAATTTAAGAAGGCATTAAGAGGACTTGGAAGTGACAGTGAGAGAAAAGTACAGAGAAAAGGAGCATCGGCAGGGAACCATGCGCATTTGCTGGCATGGGCCCATGCACACACAGCAGAAACGTAAATGCACATAGATGACACAAACACAGGCAAACATGCACACACAGCAACCAGGGTCGGATTGACATAGGGAGAAATCTGGCAGTCCCAGAAGGGCTGGTATGACAGGTCAGTGTGTAGGTCGTTTTTTGTCTGTTCATGGGCCTATTCTATGGTTTGATGGTTCGGTTTTACTGCTGATTTCCCTGACATTACTACAAACGTTGCCTGCAGCCAGCACAGGGGGAGGAGGGGAGGGAGGGAGAAAGGAAGGAAGGAACCTTGTCGTCCCTGCAAGCAAGACAGAGTTATGAATGTCTCGTCGTCCACGCAAGACAAGAAGACAATCTGGGTCACTGCCTAGGAACTAACTCCGTAACCATAAATTGTTTAATAAGGAGTCCTGATAGTAAATTAAACTAACAAGCACTACATCTTAACAATGCACAAAAGGGAAATTCTGCACATGTCAGACGAAATGACTAATAAGCACAAGGCCAAAGCTGAATAAGCATAAAATACATAACTAATGAAGGCAGGTATATGTTGTTAGAGGCAACCTGGATTTGAATATAACTTTGTATTACGTAGGTCGATCACTCAGGTCACTCATTCTATGATTCACCCTAATGAACAAGGAGGGAATTAAAAGGTGGAGCGCCACATTTTGACTCCACCCTTTCATGTTTGACCAGGCCACATATATGTTTATGTATAGTCTTATGTATTCATGTGTCTTAACATTATTAATGTAATGCAGTGCACTCAAACAGATACAGAAAGTGCATTTACTGTGTAAATCTCGACATTTATAGGAGTGTGCCTCTCAACATTTCCCTTACATAACAACGAATTGCAGTTCCCATATATACCTGCATTTGTGTGGTTTGAATAATATTGTAATTCAAATATATTCGTGGTACTCATTTGAGTAATACTCTGCATTTGCTTTATAACTGAAAATGTATTCTATTGAATAGTACTCCATGTCTATAATATAACTGTATTTGAATCTGTATCATGCATTTAAAACATGTATTGAGATGCAAGCCACCTTAAGTTGACCAAAGACCTTTTGGATTACAAATGTTTGAAAATTTGCTCTGGATGCAATGTTTTTCTTTCCTCTGCAGGTGCACTTACATGAGCTCATGGTTAAAGAAAGGTGCGTTGTGTGAAAGAGATAGTGAGGTTTAGTAGGAGTACTTTTGGCAAGGACAAGATGCTTTAACGAACGAAGGGAGAACTACTGTTCGTGCAGAATAGTGATATGGGAGGAATCCAAGGACGTTCTAATGTGTGGACCAAAGGAAAGAAATCTCAAGTGTAGTTGCCTAGTTTTAGTGTTTGAAGATGGAAAATAATGAAACATGTGACATGGGATTCTCGAAGGTTCTTTTGTAGGTATAATTGAGGATCACACTTTAGTTTTATTCAGATTCCCTTTAGGCTCTGAGAGGTACAGACCTCTTTGAGACTTCTCTGTCGTGAGTCTTCATGCTATATAATATTCAACACCTTTCTCTGCTTCCCAGACTTAAGTAGGGTTTCCTAATCCCTAGTTTAGAATAGTAGATTATCTCAGACACCTACACGTATAGCCAGGAGGATCGAAACGTTCAATCTACTCACCAGACTTTGGGCCTGATTACGAGTCTGGAGGTCTTGTGACCGCCAGACTTGCGCTGGCTGTCCACCATCCTCTGTAATACGACTGTTAAAGTCGTATATGCGGTGGACTGCCGGCTCCCCTAGGAAACAGTCATTCCCTGGTGGTGGCGCAGCTATGCCACAACACAATATGCTGAGCAGGGAGTGGCGCAGTCCCGCTCAGCATATTACGAGTTCGTCCTCCACCAGCATTTCATGGCGGGAGCCCCGCCATGGGGATGCATTCAGGGGGGCCCAACATGTACCCCCCTGTCTGTATTCCCACAAAGTTCCAGCACTGCATTGATGTCCATGTCCATGCCGTGCTGGAACTTTTTTGCCGTCTCCATTGCGGTGCCTGTTTTCCAGGCACAGCCATGGGAAAGGCAAAGGACCACCGACAGTATCATGAGTTGAACTCGTGTAACATGAGTTCAACTCATGATACGGTCAACGGTCCTTGCGCAGGTTTGGCAAGCGGGCTGGCATTAAGCCGACACTGTTGCGCCAAACTCGTAATCAGGCCCTTTGTTTCTCATTCCCTGTATTGCAGCTATGAAGTTCCTCATTTGCTTTCTGTTTATTTTTTTAAGAGTTTTATATAGCGCGAACTAGACCTGAGAAATCGGGTATCAGAGCGCTTTACATTAGCATCAGTTTCGTTACAGATGGACACATTCATTTTTGTTAGGCACGGGGAGATTAAGTGATTTGCCCAGAATCACAGGATGTTGAGCGTCGTTGCCGAGACTTGAACCCGGTTCCCCAGCTTTAAAGTCGACCGCTCTAGCCGTAAGGCTACATCCTCTCCCCATTGAGGATACATTTTGTCAGACGTTTTGGAAATCCATTCATGATCCTGTATTTCCATGCTATGTTTCTGAGACTGATTTATATCAGCTTGGCTTTAAATTTGTAATAAATTCATACTTAATCCCATCTTCCGACTCAGAGTTTTACTGTGTGGCCAAGTGGGTTACACTGTAATTGCTAAATTTATGTGGATCCTAACTCCTTTTATTCCTCAGGCACCTACAAACTTCCATTGCAGGGGGCAAGGAAGGAGGAGCCCAAATTCTATGCGTTGAGAAAGGCATAGCTTGTACATCTTCTATGGTACACACTGTCCTGATACCCAGACTGCAGAATGCAATTTATCATTATTTGTATTTTGTTTAGTTGCCTGTTCTCTGACAGAGAGAATCCAGGAGGGTTTCTGGACAAACATTTCTGATGATCCACTCCCTTCCCTTCTTCAGATTGATTGTGTGAACCCTATATTCTACTATAGGCATGGTTGTCACAGATGTGAAGGGGCACAGGGGATACCTATTTTGTTTTGGTAATAAATGTAAGGATTTATTTTATTTAATAAAAAAATATATATATATTTCATGTGGTTGTTTTGTTTTTAGGAGGGTAGGGTGGGAAGTGTGGAAAAATATTGGTAACAGAATCATCACAATACACTAAAATGGCCTAAAAAATATTGAAAGAAAAATATCAAGTTAATATACTGTATACGTAAACTAAAAAAAATTGGAAAATATATCTATATGTATTAATCATGACTTAGATTTTTAAATACTTTAGGGTTCAGTTACAAGCCCCGTGCACTGCAGAACATCACTTTTAATGACACTACGGTGACGCACACTGCAGAGCCATATCTAGGAGGCCACGTAAAGCCACCCTGTGAAATATATGTATATCCCCTACAAGCGACTTCAATAGGGGGAGGAGGGAAGAATCTGTTTGGGACTGTGATGATGAAAGAGTGTGAGCTTTAATAGCAGCCTTGAAACTCGACAAATGTATAATGTTGACAATGATTATACTGTATGAAGCAAAGTTTTCCCGGCCTAACTGCTGTATAACTAAACAACCATTAACAAAAAGAATATTTTTAAAAAAACGCTTGCCTCCTATTTCTCAGCTCCTCACAAACTACATGTACGGTTAGACCGGTTCTTTGGCTCCCCACCTCTGCTTCCCTATGTCACAGACGCTGAGTTTTGGGGACGCACACATTCCGACCACAATCCGCACTATATCACACTGGCCTGGGACCACAGGATCCCTGGAGTCCCAACGTGGAGGCTACAACCGACGATGCTCGAAGACCAAGTCTTCCGGGAGTCGATAGGGGAAGCTATAGACGAATACTTCACGCATAACTCTGGGACTGCTTCGTCTCCCATGATAGAGTGGGAGGCCATGAAGGTCACGTTGCGGGGGAAATGTCTGGGGCTGGGTGGTGGACTGCGGGGACAGATAGAATCAGACCTGCTCGCGATAGAAAGAAAGCTGCAGACATTAGAATCTTTAGCGGTTACGAATGAAATAGACACTGCCCCCTTGTCAGAAGTGCGCAAGAAGCACGCTGAATTATTAGAGCGGCAGCGATGCCTCAATTTTGCGGCACACTCAGCGTCTGTACACACTAAGGCGGATCGATCAGGATCTCTCCTGGCTTGGTTGATCAAACAAGAACACACGTCGGGTCCCATCACCGCTTGCCGGTCTCAGGGAGGGGAGCTTAAATATACTCAGCATGAAATACATAGTGAGATGACCATACATTTTACGCAACTATATAAGTCTGCCCTGAATATCCCTGAGGCCATGATACAGGAATTTATGGATGGCCTTTCCCTTCCAGCTCTTACATAGGAGCAACACCTTGAACTGGAAGCCCTGCTCACTTTAGAAGAGATTAGAGGTACAATGCGGGCCATGCCGTTGGTAAGGTTCCGGGGCCGGATGGTTTCCCTCACAAATTTTATAAAACATATGCTGATCTTCTAAGCCCGCGATTATTTAAGGTATATACGGAAGCGTTGGATGGCCGTTCCCTCCCAGCCTCTATGACTGATGCCTCCCTGATCATGCTCCCTAAGCCGGGTAGAGATCCTACAAGTACAAGTGCTTATCGGCCCCTGGCTCTACTGAACGGGGACTATAAAATATTAGCTGGAGTTCTAGCGAGCAGAATGGCGCCCGTCATCTCTCAGTTGGTGCATCAAGACCAGAACGGTTTTGTGCCAGCTCGCAGCACATCTCTTAACATTCGCAAGCTATTTCGGGTGATGCGATGTGCCGCAGTACGCTGGCCAACAGCTAGTTGTGTCGTCCTAGATTTAAAGAAAGCGTTCGACACAGTCGAGTGGCCATATATGTTTGAGGTCCTTCGGCGCTTCGGTTTTGGGCCATACATGATAAGCTTAATTAAGCTATTTTATGGAACGCCCGCAGTTAGGCTACGTATGGGTACATTGTTTTCCCAACCCACATTGATAGAAAGGGGGACTCGACAGGGTTGCCCACTTATCTTCTCCCTGGCCATAGAACCACTGGCAATAGCGCTGCAGCAGTCAGCATCAGACGGGGGTTGTATCTTGGGGACGGTCTCCATGCAGTTTCACTGTATGCAGACAATATCCTGATTTATGTTAAAGACCTACAGGCAATTCCAGAGGTCGTACCGGACACGCTAAAACTATTTGCTTCACTATCTGGCCTGGGCGTGAACTGGGGTAAGTCTTGTTTATTTCCCTTTACCCCTGGGATGGACGCTTCTCCCTTAGAAGTTGATGGGATTTTGGTGCAAAGGCGACCGGTGGTGTTTAGGTATCTAGGCATACACATTTATCATGCTGAACGAGATCTCCTTGATGGCAATATATCCAGAGCAGTCACAGCTTTAAAATCCCAAATTGAATTCTGGAAAACACTCAACCTTTCAGTCATAGGCAGGATAGAATTGATTAAGACGGTGATGTTGCCACGCCTACTTTACTATTTCGCTAACCTCCCGATATATCTGCCTGGCTCCTTTTTCCGGTCATTGGAGGGTGTCATAAGGGACTTTATCTGGAATAATACCAGGTGTAAGGTAGCCTTAGCAAAGCTATATTTGCCTCGATCGCACGGTGGGCTGGCTCTACCCAATTTGGAGCACTACTATCTGGCGTCCCAGATACTTTGGGTGGCAAAATGGGTGGAGGAATTACACCTGGCTGACACAGCCGAGTATGGTCTCCGTACGCTTTAGATAGGATTCTTTTTCTCTTCTATCCTTGCAATAGATCATATGAGCCGCTCCCTCTTCTAGTGCAGATTGCTCAGAGATGTTTTCGTAGGGCATTGCGCCTTACTAGGCATGTCATACCATACGCGCCAGCCATCCCATTGATAGGTATGCCGAAAACGGGGGGCATGGCCGGGAGGTGGATCTTGTTGAATGGCAGAGGGTAGGCATTTTTACTCTGGAAGGTCTGTATACTGATGGTGCGCTGCGGTCTTTCCTCTCCCTGTCTGAAGAGGAGGGCGTCCCACCGGGGCAGTTCCTAAGCCATGCCTCCTGGGTGGCTGTGTTGAGGCAGAGGTGGGGAGATATTTCACAGGAGCTTCCTACGCATCTTCTCATGCAATATATACATGTAATGGGGACGGGGACACACCTCATAAAATGGTTCGCAGAATCCATTCGGGAACACACCATGAAGGACTTAACGCCATTGAGACATAAATGGGAGATAGATATGGCGTGCCCATACACAGACCCTGAGTGGTCCATACTATTGGAAAGCCCCGGACGGACCCCCAGGAATGCACGTTTCAGGCTGATCCAATTTTATGTTATACACAGAGCGTACCTATCCCCAGATAAGATTAATAGATATTTCAACAAGACAGATGCTTGTTGCCCACGATGCAAAACGATAGGGGTCAATTTGCTACATATGCTCTGGTCATGCCCCAATTTACACCCGTACTGGGAGGAGGTGATCCGCTGCCTGAATACAAGCACAGATAGAGAACTACTGCAGGAATAGAAGGCGTGCATAACAGGGATATTCCCTAGAAACAAGAAACAAAAAGCCTCTTCTAGATTTTTGGATCTGGGGTTGGTTGTGGCTAAAAGGCTTATTAGACGCCGATGGAAGGCAATTGAGCCCCCGCCGATAAAGGCATAGTTATATTGTATGATAAATTGGGCCAAGGCCGAAGCAGTCTCATTAGTAAGAGAGGACACGCTGGGGCTCCGTAAATACCCCATTTCCACGGCATGGAATGCAATGTTGTGCACACTTCAAGGGTTGGTTAATCAAGTGGTCCTGTTCGATGATCCTAACGCTGACTAAAATTACCCTGATCCAGTATTGCAATGTGTCTTGAACTGTGATCTGGATTATGTCGCATGTATAATACGCCTTCGCCAAATTGTATTAATATTCAAAGATAATAGATGTATATATGAGAATGCACAACTGATAACAGTGCAATGGTTACTGCCTTTTCCTCCTGCATATATAGATATCCCTGAGCTCCTTTCTTGTCCCTTCACTTGGTTGTTATGTGGTTTTCATATATTTCAAATGATCGTTTGGTCAAAATTAGTTGCAATGGCATGGTTGGTAAGAAATCCTCCAAAACACGCACGTGTAATCAATATGCATATGTACGACTTGTTTATTTTTGTGTTATACCTCGGAAACATACGGTATTTGGAATGATCTTATTTCCATGTTAGACCAAGGGTAACGTTAACCCACGTTAATGGGGCAGATAACTATTACTCATGTGTCCGTTTATTGTGTTATTGTATTGACCTCTGCAATTTGAAGTATAACTACTGGTTCTTTGGAAAATGTTTATGCCTGTCAATATATCATATATGTGAAAACCTAATAAACAGATTTAAAAAAAAAAGATTATTTTTCATTTATTAATATTTTTTTAATTGATATTTTATAGTGTTAATTGTGCTTTTATTTTTTGGGGGTAATTCTTATGTGTGGGTTGTGGGGTGTATAGGGCTAAAAATGTATTTTTACGTAATTAATAATTAGTTGTTAATTAATATTAATTCATTAATTGATAATTAATTATGTTAAATGTGTAATTTTTTTAGGTGCAGGTTGTGGGGTTTATAGGGGTAAAGGGTGGGAAGTAATTTACTTTTAATTCATTAATAATTAGTTGATAATTAATACTAATTAATCGATAATTAATTTTGTCAATTGTTTAATTACATTTTTTTGGGTGTGAGTTTTGCGTTTATAGGGGTGAAAGGTTGGAAGTAATTTATTTTTAATTACTTAATGATTTGTTGTTAATTAATATTAATTAATTGATAATCAAATATGGAAATTGTGTAATTTATTTTAGGTGCGGCTTGTGGGGTGTATATGGGTAAAGGGTGGGAAGTAGTTTATTAATAATAAATTGATAATTAATAATAATTAATTAATTGATAATTAATTATGGTAATTGTTTAATTACATTTTGTGTGTGTGGGTTTTGGGTTTATAGGGGTAAAGGCTGTGGAGCAATTTCATTTTTCTTAATTTATAATTAGTTGTTAACTACTATTAGTTATTTAATTGAAAATTAATTTTAGTTGTGTAATTAACTTTTTCAAAGTTTAAATTTAGGTGCGGGCTGTGGGGATTATAGGGGTAAAGTGTGGAAAGTTAATTAATTGTTATGAATTTTAACTTGTTGTTTAATTAATATTTATTGATAATTAATTATGTCAATTGTGCAAATACATTTTTCTTTTAGATTTTAGATGTGGGTTGTGAGTTTTGTGGTGTTATAGGGTAGGAAGTAAATAAACTAAATTTATGTAATAATTAATGTTTTTGTTAACAAATAATTTCTAAATAAAAGTATTTATTTGTATGAAAATTATTTTTTATTTTATTTAATATAATATATGTAGGTATTTGTGATATATTTTTAACATTATAATATGTTTCCAATTTTTAAAATTTTAAATATTAAATATATTATTTAAATTTTCAACATATTTATATTTTTTTTATTTACTTTGTTTTCAAAATATTTTTATTTTGTTGATGATATTTTGTTTGTTTTAAATTTTGAACTGACTGGAGTGGGAATATTTACCCCTCCGCAATCCAACACTTTCCCTACTGTTGTACTGTCTGGAGTGAGAATATAAAATGTTACCCCTCCGCAATCCAAGACTTTCCCTACTGTTACACTGACCGGAGTGGGAATAATACATTTTATCCCTATGCAAGTCAACACTTTCTCTACTGTTACACTCAGTGGAGTGGGAATAGTAAATTTACCCCTCTGCTCTCTAACAGTTTCCCTGGTGTTGTATCAGCCGGAATGGGTGCAGTAAATATTACCTATGTGCAATTTATCACTTTTACTACCGTTGCACTTATTGGAGGGAGACTTGCAAATTTTATTTTTATCCAGTCTTATTATTAGTGTGTTGCGCTAAGTGGGAGTGGTAAATTCTTTATATATTTACTTTAATAGTTTGCGCAGTTTTGTTTAAATTGTAGTGAAAAGAGTATGTGTATTAAATGTTATAATTTATTTTGTATTGTTATAATTTATATTATTAAGTTTTATTTGAAATCATAATATTTCTAATTATTAATATTTGTAATTTGAAAAATAATTTGTACTAAATTTAAAGATTTTTAATGTTTTATATTGATATTTTGTACAACTATATTAATGACATCAGTATTTTTTTTCAATATTTTTGTACTTAACAATATTTTTGACATTGATATTTATGACATGATATTTTAGTAAGGGGTTATTTTAGGTGTTGATATTCTGTCAGTGAACCCTGTACCAGACATCTGGACACATACCCATTGGACCGCATTGTGTCCGCACGAAGTCGAGGCCCACCTGCGCTTCTCAGCAAAAGACCAGATTTATGGCCCCGTGACAAGGCCTGGATTTCTGTCTCTAAAGGAATGTACAACTGTTTTTTGACACCTCATGTAATGTATAAAATGACTGCCAAACCCGATGTGTTTTGAGACAGTCTTCAGACCCTGACTCTGGGGCCGATTCCGATTCGGGCAGGAAATCTCTCCGACCGAGCCGGACCCGGAGAGATTTCCGACCGAATCGGACACTAGCAGCCCGACCGAACGAGTACGATGCGTACGTATGCTATCGGACTCGATTCGGTCGGACTCCCATTGAAGTCAATGGGAGCCGGTCGTACAACGCGTACACGGGCTCCCATTGACTCAATGGGCACGACGCGAACAAGGGTGCCCCCTACAGCGGGTTCGCGTCGATGCGGGTCGTGCCGTACATGCACGTGTAGGGGGGACCCATGGGTCCCCCCTGTGTGCGACTCGTGCGGCTACGCGTGCAGGGGGGTCCGACACGGACCCCCCAAGTCCGGCTCCGACAGCTCTTCTAAGCCGGACGCTACGAGTCGGTCGGGCTGTTCGTGGCGCGCATCGTACTGGCTCGGTCGGGTAACATCTCCATTGCGTAGTGCGAGCCGTGTCCGTACGAGTCGGTCGGAGCAGTTCGGACCCGGGAACGAGTCGGTCGGTGATTTCGCGTGCGCTCGCATCGTACTTGCTCGCGCGGACGCCCGTACGAATCGATCGGGAACTAGGTCTCCGAATCAGATCCGGTAAAGCCGAATCCGATTCGGTGCCCTACCGGCCGAGATCGGAATCGGCCCCTCTGTTGCCTGTTCTCCCGGCCGATGCATTTAATTAAACCAATTGTTCCTGTTTTGCCAAATGCCTCTTGACTTTCATTTTCTCAAGGAAAATTCATATTTGGGCAATATTTTCGTGAGCCAGCCAAGAGAGATTGGTTCTTTGAGCCCGACTGCAGCCGGAGAAAAGGACCCCACCTGTACGGATTTACATTAGCGCTACAAAAATGAGGGTCAGACGGCGCAATTGATTGGAAGTTTTGCTGAATCTGCGGGGCGGAGGTCCGTCCTGAAGCTGCCACCAGTGGGTAAGAGACTACATCTGATCCTTAGTCCCAACATTTGGTGTATGGCAAACTAGGAAAGGTGAGGGTTGTTTATCGCTCGGACCCCTGGGAGTGACACAGAGGGTATTCTTGACTCTGGGTGTGATACAGGGACCGCTTGGATGGCTGGGCAAGACACAGAGGGTACGCTTGTCTCTGGGTGTGATAAAGGGGTGGGGCCTCACCACTTGGACCACTGGGCGTGACACAGAAGGTATGCATAGTCTCTGGGTGTGATGTAGAGCCAGCATATCAATCTTATTTTTTGCCTAAAGGAGTTTTCTTAGTGCTATTGGCTTCTTAACACTGGTAGTATCTGAAAGAAGTGAGAGGTCCTATTTGCTTGGACCACTGGGCGTGACACAGCCAGTACGCATGACCCCCTGGGTGTAATATAGGGTGTAATTCGGACGTTAGGGACACATTTGAACCTTGGAGAGCAAGGAGCAACTTGTGCGTGACCACGGAGGACCTCTAGTTGTCAGGTTGCTCCTTCTTCTCCACGTAACTTGTTGCTATCTATGTCCCTGAGCGGATACTGACAGACATTCAGGCTCACTTAGTTTTATGTACCGCGCAGAGCTTTCCTTCGTCATTGAGCGGCATGCTCTAGGAGCGGGCTAAGGTTTCTTAGAGAGTCATAATGCTTTCCTCTGTCACTTTTTTCTCTTCTATTTTCAATGTGGTTTTCAATTAATGCATTTTTTCTTGATGTTGTGGTGCTGATAAAATGAATGCAGCTGTGGTCCATGTTACATGTTATGTCCAGTGAACGATTCTATGCGCGCATTAAAAGTCATCATTTGTTTACATTTGCTATTCCACTGTTAAAAAGTTACAATTCATAATGTTTTTGAGTTAACCAATGCACTTTCTTACAGGTTGTAATTTTCCATATGTGTTGGTTATGTATTGTGAAAGTTTGTTTGATGCATCTCTGTCCTAAGCTGAGCTCATAGTAAAAGTAGTTATTGCCGGTTTAATCCCTTAACATAGTTTCGCCACAGAGTAGAATTTAGGTTTGTTTAAAAGACTTGTTACAGTAGAAGTGTACAGGCCCTTAAAAAGTTCCCATGCCATCATGGAGTCGCCTTAAAACCCTATCCAAACAATGTTCCCCATGCAGGTTAAAAAGCTAGATACATTATGCTGTGAATGGCACTCAAACACTAAGGGCCCGATTCCGATGGGTTAGGAAGGCCTCCTAACGGCATATGCTCCGTCCGAATCGGATCCGAAATGTGTCTTCCGACCAACCGAGTATGATGCGAGTTAGGCATTAGGAATATCCCAATCCAAACCCAACGGCATTTGGAATGACTGAGCCGCACGGAGGAGAATCGTACGGCTCTACAGCCCGTGTTTCCGAACGACCGATTACGATGCTGGATGCAGACAGCCTTTCCGAATCGTGTTGTCCGACTCGAATCAGCAGTTGGCTTCAGAATTTGGGGGCCTGTAACAGGCCCCCCTCCACCCGGAGCCTTCCCAATCGGGCCGGTGGGGGAACTCATGGGTCCCCCCTTACCAGCCATGCACAGTGTGGCAGGCACCAGGGGGTGCCCGCCACAGGGTGCCCGATTTTCCCCAGCCACCCCTTTCTTCAATGGGAGCCTATGTATTCGGTCGGAACATAGGCTCCCATTGAAGTCAATGGGAGTCCAACCAAATCGCATCTGGAAGCATCCGGATGGATCATACTCGGTTGGTCTGACTCTCCCGATCCAAGTTGTTCGGAAACCATTCCCAAAGCGATTAGGTCGGAATGATTTCCTAACCACATCGGAATCAGGCCCTAAGATGCATGCATTCCCCTGGCCAAAGGGGGGAACCTTCAACACCAACATAATAGAACACACGAGGGCACACATTCAGATCAAATGCGTAGGGCAGAAGAAGGCTAAAAGAGAGGCACTGTTTGAACAGTTTCCATCTTCGAGGTGACCCCGACCTACAATTCTATCCCAGAATTCACAAACAGGGTGTCCACCCCTTCTCCACCATACACACACAAGCACAGAGGTGTTCTCTTTCCCTGATGCCTGCCATCCCTGCCGTTCCTGCACTGGGTTACACCAATCCACTGTTCAAGGGGCCAAAGGGCCCCCCACCGGGCAGCAAACCACTAGGTCTAGTGTAGGGAGCTTGCTAGATCAGCAGAACCAGACAAATTCAGCCTCCTCCCAGTTCGGTGCCAGGATCCCCTGAAGTCCGACCCCTCCATCCACTGCATTCAACCCACCAAGCCCCAGCAGCGCAGGGAGCCCATGCTCCAACATATCCGGAAGAGCACTCTCAGGTAACTAGGAGGTTCATAGCAATTTAGATAGTGACACCACCAGTGGGGGGAAGCAAATAGGTTACAGCCCTCTGGGGTCTGACATTGAGGTGGTTGTAGCTGGATATACTCCCCAGGGCGTGCCCAGGCAGCAGAAGAAACAACAGGAAGCAAGCTGGATGACACGCTCCTACCATGCAGAACCGCATGCAGCACTGAGCGAAGGAGGCAGCTTAGGTGGGAGTTAGAGGAGAGGTGTGGGTTGAGAATGGAGAGAGAGAGCTCTCGCCTGGGAGGTGCAAAGCGAGAACAGAACCAGGCACCCTCCCCTAGAGGAGAGCAGAGCTAGGCCCTGGGCCCCACACAGAGAGCTGCTGGAGGTAGGCCCTGATGGGAGGCCCCTACCGGGAACATGAACACCATCAGATCAGCATCATAGTAGAGGGTCTGACCAAGAAATAAGAGATCAGGGTAGCCTAGCCCAAACTCAATTAAGACAGAAGAGAAGCAGAGTGGCAACTCTGAACGTGCACGAGGAGAGCAGAGACGAGGACGTCCATCGCTCCCCCCCAAAGCACTGGTCAAACATGATGACCTCTAAAGAGATAGTGTCGAGAGAAGAAGGCTTTCCGCTACCATTTTGACAACTGCATCTGGCATGCAGGGGGGATCCCAGATGGATGCAGAATGCCTGAAAAGATGGTAGACCTACATTGGAGAAAAGCCAGTGGAGCGGCTCCAAGCCAAAATAAGCCAGTTGTTACAGAAAGGCATTTCAGGGACCATCTATGTGCCATGGGCTCAGTTGGACAAAGAAGGGCTCAGGACCAAACTGCCTCCATTATTGGATTGGGTGGGAAACTTGATCTGTTTTGAGAAAAACACTGCAGGGATAAACCTAGCAGTGGGGAATGTCAAGAGTCTGCTCAGCAGCCTCATTAGAGAGCAGTCAAACACTGTGTTTTCCAGAGCCTGCATCCCTGCAGTCACGCTGACCAAAACCGAGCATGACCGGGCTGCATTTAATTAATTCATAACCATATCTGGACAGCCCTGAGGGAAATGTTCCCTGACTGCCCACATGTGAGAGGATTGATGGCAGAGAGCGTGAAACCTGGGGAAACATGACTGACTTTCTAGACAGAATTAGGGAACGTTGTGGTCAAGACACAGGACAAAAATGGTGTGACGTGCGATGTGCGAGTCATCTAAGAGTTGCACAGTCTTATGCACATTTGTGATCCACATTATACACGTACTCAGAAGTTTTAAAAAAGTTCAATCTGTTTATTTCTACTCATTTTTCAATGTTTGTCCGTCACATCAAAGGTACGAGGTTCCATAATTTCATGCTTTTTATTTGCTCAGGAATTGCCCATCCGGGCCTAATCGCAGGCATGTTAAGAAACTCGAATCCTCCATTTACATTTGAATTCACCCAATGCATTTCAGTCATCTTTGACCTTCGTCAGGGGTATCTACAATAATTAATAAATATATGTCAGCCAAACGAAATGGTTCTTGTACAGAAACAGTAAATTAGTTTGTTAATTTACTGAGCAAATAAAAAGCATGAAATTATGGAACCTCGTACCTTTGATGTGACGGACAAACATTGAAAAATGAGTAGAAATAAACAGATTGAACTTTTTTGAATACTTCTGAGTACGTGTATAATGTGGATCACAAATGTGCATAAGGATGTGCAACTCTTAGATGACTCGCACATCGCGCGTCACACCTTTTTTGAGCATTTACACTTGTGCACCTGGGACGGGGCACATAAGAGTGCATGCACGCCAAATTTGAGGAACAATAAAGAGTAAAGAGAACGACAAAACAAACATGGGTGTGCTTCAGGATACTTTCAGAAGACACAGGACAGCTATTTCTCTGTCACAGGACCCCAGGTTGCATTCTTCTACAATATCCTCAAGAAGGGACAGCCCACCAAAATACAGAGCAGTCTAGATAGGATTAGACACCAAACCTTGACAGGAGATACAGGCCCACATAATACATTACCACAGGAAGAAACAGGAAAAGGACTGGGAAAAACAGGAGTAAGCCTAAAGAGACACCGCTAAGCTGGTCCAACAGAAGGGAAAGAAGACCGTCCTTGAGGGAGCCGGGTTGGCTGCAAGTGTTCAAGAAGCTCCAATCTTGAAGGGAGCTCTGCTGCCGAACCCTAGAGGGTTACCACCCAGTCCTAGCGGCAGAGGTCACGGAGGCTGGCAGAAGCCAGACCTCAGACAGCGCTATTTCTGCCACCGAATGGGCCACATGGCCGACCGATGATGCCTGAAAGCTTATCATGAGCAAAGATCGATAGGTCTGGGACAGTCCCCGCAAAATCCCTATCCACAAAACCAAACCCAGATCAACCCCATCACTTAGAACATTCAGCTACAAGGAAATCAGTCAGCAAACACACTATCACAACAAGGACCATGTGGTTGGCCAAACACATGGCAACCGTAGCAGGCCGGAAACCCAGCCCAGCAAGCACTGAGGCCACAGCAGCGAGGGGTGACCATCTGGGGAGGCAATGCCTTCATGCAATCGCTCAATCCAAATACGCAGAAAATCCGAACCCCCAAAATGATGCATCCACTTCATACCCACTTCAGAAAACTCACCACAACAATACTAGTGACACAGCATTAGGGGAAAACTCAAGCCTTTACTTGCGCACAGGAAAGCTCAGGGCTGCAGTATGATCGGTCGATCTGTAATTCACACTAAAATCTTCCATTTTGGGTGCCTGCAGGGGCCTGGGCCCCACTCTGTTGCTAGTCCCCTAGGGTGCGTTGGCTGGCCACACCCCGGGCGAGGGCAGTCTGAAGAGGGGGGAGGACCAAAATGATCCACAAAAATAAAATTCAGGTGCTCTATGACTCAATGTTCACTGTCCCCTAAAATGACTCTCTAACTGGGGCCACCTTCCAGTACATCACTAAAAAGTTGCACAAAGTGTTCCGAATATTCCCCAAAAAGGACAGGCACAGGAATTTCTGAGACCAAATAATGATGTATGCTTTTCTATAAGCTAACCTACAACCCACCACTCTTATCCAACAAGTCTGCAGCCAAGCCATACGTGCACCACCTTTACAGAGGTACACCACCTCTTCAGTGACAGCTTCCGAAGTCCCAACGAGGCCCAAGGGTCTAAGCCAAAAAGACCACAGACTATTTTTTTTTGCGGACAATTTCTGACAACAGATTCTTTACACTGTGTCAAGCAAAGACATCCCTGGATGCCAGAAAGCCACAGATGACCCCTCCAGACACCACCCCAAGACCTGCATAGTTCCAAAAGGTATGTATTATTGCACCTTTGTATACCATCTGCTTAGCATGGATGTGTCCTCATCCATCTGCAGTGAGAAATTTGCCTAGTCACATGGAGCCTACATCGACATTTCTACAGTGCTTGCATTGGGACCTCTCCCACCTCACTTACAGTTACACTGAACCAAACACTAGTATTCCACATGCACTACACAGCACACTCTTGCACAACACATGGTACCATCACATGACCGCCATGGGTACCCAGACGTCGGCTAGGTTATACTAGGTCTGCTCACTGATACCAACGCTGTGAGTGCAGACAGACTTTACCTATCACAAAAAATAGCCCCAGAAAAAGTAAAATGTCTTATTCACCTGTACCTATGTAGGATTATGGCCAAGATTGGCTAAGATTGGCCCTGTAGAGTAGAACCCCGTAGAGTAGTGGTTAACATCACCCGTATGAAACCACCCCCACAGTGTTACACTTTTTCACTGAGCCTGGCTAAATATTCAAACTGAGCTAGACAGGATGAGTAGGTGGGGCACTATAGGGAGGACGGTGTTTGGCCCCTAGATTTTCCAGAGAAGAGGTTCTTGGTGGTAGCAAGACCACCGCATCAGTGCACAAACATGTCTGTAGTCCCAGGGTGGCCCTTAGCGTATCTGGGTTAGTATTCTTCAATAGCAAGTGGACCCCAGATATTGAGCTCCAGTTCAGGGCCATTTACCTTGATAATAACAGGGGAAATGATTCCAGAAGGACAGGGTTGAATGCTTAGCATAGATATCCCATGTCAGGAATTCTGGGACACTGAGATAGATAGGTACACATGGCTAGAAGGGAAGGGGCAACCTCTAACTGTATGGAAACTTATACTATACTCTTTGGGCCACATGTATCATTATTTCAAATAGCCATTACCTAGTTGCCATTCTCTCAAATCGCAATTTGGTAATCTCTATTTGAATGTATGAAACTCCATGAGTTTCACTTGGCATTTCCTAATGGGTCGCAAATCGACCTACCTCATTAATATTAATGAGGCAGGTCGCAATTTGCGACCCATTAGGAATCACTAAACTCACAGGGATGGTAGCCTGCTGGGGTCAGAAGACCACCATGTCTGTGATTGCTTTTAAATAGCAATCATTTTTTTAAAATGCAGCCCAATTTCCTTAAAGGAAAGCGGGCTGCGTTTAAAAAAGAAAAATGAAAAGTTTTCTTTTCATTTTTCAAGAGCAGGCAGTGGTCTGTGGGACCACAGGTTGCTCTTAAAAAACATTTTTGCGAACATTCGCAAAGGGGAAGGGGTCCCTTGAAGGCCCCTTCACGTTTGGAAATGGGTTACCACTTACTTGAAGTAGGTGGTAAAATGCAAATGTTTTGAGAGCGCATTTTGTTTGCAAAACATTCCTACAAACCACTGCAATTTGATATTAGGAAGGGATGCCCTAAACACTCACCTTTCTAATTCTGAATCGGTATGTATTCGCAATTCCAAATTGTGATTCAGTAACATGTTACCGAATCTCAAATTGGAATTCATACATACCAAAATGCATTTTACTGGTCGCAAACGGCCTGATTCTGCGAATTGGGCTGTTTGTGACTGGTAAAATGCATGATACATGTGATTCTATGTGTTTCAGAGGCAAAGAAATGATCCCGTTTGGTACAAATGAGAATTGAGAAGCAATACTGCACGTCCCAGATGTGCAATGGGGCACCTCCCTGTTGATGGATACTCACTGGCAGTGTGGCAAGTTTGCCTACACCCAGCTCGTCCCCGGATGGCAGGGCCTCTGCTCCCTCATAACTATACACACCCCAAACCTGGTCATCCCTGGAGAAGATCTGTCCGAGTTGCCCCAACATCCGCTACAGAAGAAAACAACCCTATTGCATCAGGCTCAAGAGAAAAGAACTGATGAGTACTTTGGCTGGGCTCAGTACAAGGACATTCCGCAAGAATTCAAACTGTTTTCTAACACTCAAGAAAATGCAAGAGGGTCCATACCCTTCTTCACCATGCAAACAAAGGCGAACGCCCACTGGTTACAAATAACGGGGTGGGAAATGCTGAAGATGATCAACGATACTGAGCTCAGCCTAAACACTATCAAGGAAGAACTAAGAGCTATCCGCCTTATGGGGATGCAACATCGGTATGTGTTCGACTTGATGACCATGATGGAGGATGGGGTGTGTGCCAAGATCGGTGCGTCCTCCTGTACTTTTATACCTGGGAACTATATGGATAACAAAACAAAACATTGGCTCTTGCCATCCAAGCATTGCATCGTCTATGAGCTGACATGAAGGAGGAGGGAGTTGCCCCTGAGCAGAACTGGTTTATAGACTTATGTTTCTGGTTCCCCCAGTGGGTGACCATACTGTGCCTGTCATTGTTTCCCATTTCTCTTTTTGTGCTGTTTGTGCTGTTATTGTGGTTTCCTACAAGTGGGGATTTCCTGCTGTAAAATGCAGATACACAGCAAACCTTGAATAATGACTGTCATGACGTATGGGGTAAATGATGTAGTTAAAGATTCAACTAGAAGGGGGAATGTTCATACTGATAAATACAATGTTGAGGAACACCATGATATATGTATGTATAATAATGAACTCGCATCTCCGTTGTTGAAATCAGCCGATATCCCGAGCCAGAAATACATGGTCAGGGAGGCCCTGCAACCTAGGCCTGAAGTAACTGATTGACAGATCACAGATGGGGGACACGTAACCCTTAGACAAAAGCGCCAACAGGAAAACCCAGATCAATCCAATAGATAGGCAGTGACACCACACTAGTCTGAGGAGATTGATCCCAGTAAAACATGTTTGGCTTGAGGGACGTGCATTCCCAAAAACACCATAAAGTCAGATTCCACACTAAGTTAGAAACACACAGGCAGTCAGAACACAGAATGCACATTAAACGCAGTGATCACGTGCTCCCCATACCGGACATCTGGACGTGTACCCATTGGCCCCACATTGTGTTTGCGCAAAGTCAAGACCCACCTGCGTTTTTTATCAAAAGACCAGAATTACAGCCTGTGACTAGGCCCGGATTTCTATCTCCAAAAGAATGTACAACTGTTTTATGATACCTCATGTAATGTATAAAATGGCGTCCGAAACCGATGTGCTTTGAGACAGTCTTCAGACCCCAACTCTGTTGCCTGTTCTCTCGGCTGATACGTTTAATTAAACCAATTGCTCCTGTTTTGCCAAATGCCTCTTTTCTTTAATTTGTTCAAGGTAAATTCATATTCAAGCAACATTTATCAGTAGCAGAAATAGGAAAAACTATGCTTGGAGATCAATTCCAGGCACTGGGTGTGAGTAGGAGATATCTCTCACGCAGGAATTCAACCTCCTTTTACAGTACTTCCTTGCTCCCTTTGCTTTAAATCCATGGAACACCTCTCATGTAAGATGGTGCTAGGCTTATCTGCATTACAGGAGCTTGGCATTCATTTACACCTAATCTGTGATGCTAATTATAGTCACTGCAGTGGAGGCAGCCAACCAATCCATTTTTAGCTTCAGTTTGCTCTCAGGCAGCTCAAAGTGCACTTTCTAAAAGTTATTTTCCAGTATACCTATATATATAAAAGATCTACTATCATCAATTAATTAGATTTTCGTCAAGAAGTGCAAAATAGGGAAGATTGTAGATACTGAGTACTTCTGGTGTATTTTGACATCTAAGGCACTTTGGAACACAGACCACAGCATGAGTACCGTCCAGTGATGGCTTGTGCATTAAGTCATCAGGGCTCGACCTCTACATCTAAGGCATTTTAGATTAATGTTTGTGTTTCATATATTTAATACATTGCTTTTGCAACACATCAGTGGATACCCCAACGCCAGATTGAGGGTCAGGCAGCCAGACACTGCCAGGCCAATCCTATGTATGTGCACATGTACAGATCCTCTTTTGTAAGAGTGACATCATTAGGCAGGGTGTACTATTTTACTGCCCTCCATTTCTGTACAGAGATATGGTAACACAGAGGAGCCTGACACCAAAGAAAGCAAGCATGATTGGGCACTGCATGCTGCGGTATGTCACCCATGGGCTTGTACTTTGCTCTTTTCACACTTGTCAGAATAGATGATCCCTCCCTCCATGTCCTTCTTCCTTCCGTACAGCAGTTTGTCTTCTATACATACTGTAAGAAAGGCTGCTCTCAGAAATCCTGCTTCACCAGAAAGCCAAACTCTCCAGAGCTCCAGTTAAGTGCAACGCTGAGGGCCTGATTAACAAACTGCATATTGTAGTATGTAGAGTAGTACACCAGAAGTAGTATTTACTAACAACAAAATGTGATTGCAAGTGAAATTCACAAACCTACGAGTGTAAATCAGCTCCTCCACCTCTCCTTTCTTTTCTATGAGGAAATCCCACACAAGTAGGTTTACTACATAGGAGCCGATTTCAATGCGGTCGGAAACGGCTCTGCCTGTCGGTTGGAGCCGTTCTGACCGCATTGAAATGTCCCATTCGGATTCCCTTCTGACCGACCCATTATGATGTGGTCGGTAGGAAACGTATCCAAACGATCATTCCGAATGGCTTCCAACGGGCACAGAGAGAGCCCATTTGCAATTGGGAAAGGGGCCAGTAATCCCAAGGGTGGCTCTTTCCACCCGAGGGATTACGATGGTGGATACCTACAGCCTTTCTGTGCCGGCCTTTCCAACACAGAAAGGATGTCGGAATCTGACTTTGGGGGCCCCCAGCAGGGCCCCCATGGGTGCAAGACCTCCGGATGGTGGCCGAGGGGGCACCATTGATCCCTGCACCCTGGCCCTCATAACACAATAGAATTGACTGTGTTTTATTGTGGCTATAACTTTTCACACTATAAGGGTCCAGGTTGACGTGGCCTATTTGCTTGGTATGGGGAGAACAAAATCTATGCTTCGCACTTCTAATACCTTTCTTCGCTCATCATCTTTGGAAGAACGTAATACTTTTACCATTCTTCAACCAGACATGGAGGATTCGGAATGCAACAGGTTACCTCTCCTACTGGGATCTATGCCATCATCCTCAAATATCCCACTTCCAACTGCCAAACATTCTTCAAAAGTAATTGCTTCCTCTGCACTTTCTTCTGGCAAACGTATTAAAAATGACCCTCCATCGCCTGTCACATCTACTCTGTCTATATCCATGGAACTACTTCCTGAAGAGACTCTTAGACCATATATGGAAGAAACTAATAAATGTCTTCAAAATTTGGATGATAAATGTAACAATGTATAGAATCTTTTCAAGCTATGTTGAAAAAGGTTCCTCCTATGTAATTGGAAATTGCACATCTCAAAAAACAGGTGGAAAATCTTGAAAATCGTAACAGGCATAACAATTTATGCGTGTATGGTCTGGCAGAAGTCTTGAAAGGTTCGGATCCTATCTCATTTTTCAAGTCTTTTCTTCCGAAGATTCTTGATTTCCCAGACATTCCAGTTTTAAATATTCAAAGAGCTCCTCGCCTACGTCATGGTTCATGCTCCGCAACCTCCTCTTACTAAACCCAGAGGTGTTATCATTTACTTCTTAGAATATACTGATTTATTGAAAGTTCTTCAAAAGGCCAAGCTTAAGGGTCGACTTTCCTGGCAGGGATCTCCTCTTTTCTTTTCCCAAGACTATGTCAAAGAAATGGCGGATAGGAGGAAACATTATTTGAATATGAGACCTGCATTCCGAAATATCAATGCTCAATTTGGTCTCTTCCATCCATTTCTGTGACTTATTAAAATAAAACTACGACTTTTGAGGATCCTGCTTTATTACAACGTTTTTTTGACAATTGTAGAGAAGAAGATATGGATATTACCAGGCTTTCAAATGTTTGATTCTGTTGTAACATGCTTTAATTGCTTTTCTCTTGTTCGCTTTTTATAACTGCATATTCTGGTTGTTGCTATTATGTGTTATTTACCCTTCATGTTTGTTTTTTTTGTTAGGTGCGGTTTTCATGTTTGATCATTGTACTTTCCGATCCACTTGGAAGGTGTGTCTCTCCCTCTCGTTTTTCCCCACCCCCGATTTTCTGGTTGGTTGTATCGTCTTCCTTATGTGGCTTCACCACCCTCAATTTTTCTATGTCATTTTTGGTATGTTAGTTTGTTCTTTATTTATATGGTTTTTGTTTTTCCTTTTAGTATCTCTTCTTCCTTTCCTGTTTTCTTTCTTCTGTCTCTTTTCTATATATTTTCTCTTGTTTCATACCATTTATAATCTTTCTCTCTTATCTCTAGCTTTCTATTGGCTTTCGATTTTTTCTTCATTCATGATTGTGTAATTTTTCTCATATGCTAATCAATTTTGCAGTTTTATTTATGCTTGTTCTTTGATAATCTTTACTTTTTATAGATTTTATTATATTTTAACTGCTGTTGTTATGTTCATCAAAGTTGTGCATTTTTTAATATGTTATAGATGGATTTAAGAGTTATCTCTTGGAATGTTAAAGGTTTAGGTTCTCCTATAAAATGTCAGAGAGCACTAACACGTTTCTAATTTAAAATGTGGTATTGCTTTACTGTAAGAAATTCGTATTCTGGACAAAGAAATATCTAAGGATAAACATCAATGGATTGGCCATGCTTTTGCTTCTTCTGGCACAGGCAAACGTAATGGTGTAATGTCTGGATATACAGGTGCTCACAGAAGACACTGATGTGTTGGGTAGATGGGTTTCTGTGTTGTTTAATAAAATCCCCATGACTACAATTAACCTCTATGGACCCACTTCCCCAGACAACTCCTTTGGCCCGGCATCCTTTCTTCATTAATGACTTACAAGGATGATTATTTATTAGTAGGTGGTGATTGTAACATGGTCTTTGATCCTATTATTGATCGCAACTCTAAATCTAAATTTTTCCCTTCCCACATGCATTCTCAGTTTGCATCTACTATTCAACAACGGTCTCTAGTGGATGCTTGGAGACTTTGTAATCTCACGCTTTTAGAATATATGTTCTTCTCTCCTGTACATTCCACCCAATCTTGTTTGGATTATGTTTTCCTCTCTAGATCACTTGCACAACATAGGGCCTGATTCCAATCTTGCTCGAGTCCGAGTCGCGAGTGCGATTTCCAACGACTCGTCCCGCCGTACGAGCGAGCGAGTATGATGTGAATATCGCCTCGCGCTCCGAGCGACTCGTACTCGTCAGCGAAGCCCTCCGGACGACTACAACATGGCCGACTCGTGCAGCGCAATGGGTCCTATTTCCGAGCGACCAAGTACGATGCGCGCGTCGAGCAGCCGGATCGACTTGGAGCCTCCGACTCAAAAACGCTTCGGGAAGGGGACTTCGGGGGGCCGTAGCGGGCCCCCTTCACCCGTAGCCCTACAAATCAGGCACAGATGGGACCCAAGGGTCCCCGTACACATGCATGTACGGTGCGGGGGACACCGACGCGTCCCCACGACAGGGGGCGACCTTTTCCCCGACGTACTTTTTTCTCAATGGAAGCTTATGTACGCAACGTACAAAAGGGTCCCATTGACTTCAATGGGGCTCCGAGCGGCCCGAGTCCGTCAGCGCATACTTGCATCGTACTCGGGCGTTCGGAGCCCAGGAGCATGAGTCGTTTGGAAAGCTCTACGGGACCGAGTCAGCCGTAGGGCTTTCCGAGCGCGATCGGAATCGGGCCCATAGTATTCATTCTACTATTGGCTCCATATTAATTTCGGATCATGCCCCTGTCATTTTTTATTTGGATTTTTTTCTGCCTATTCCAAGTACTAAAATGTGAAGATTTAATAACTTCCTTTTATTGGATTCCAATTTTACTCAAAGTTTCAAATCTTTTGCCAATTCCTTTTTTTCTTGAAAATGATAACCCGACCATCTCTCCCATATTATATGGGATTCCTTTAAATCTCTCTCTAGAGATTTCATTATTTCTTTTGTATCGCATAGTAAGAAAGCTTTGTTGAATACATTGAACTTACAGCACATATTAAACAATTAGAAAACTCTTATTACCATACCAATTCTAAAACTTGCTGAGAGGAACTCATTAAATCCAAATTTGCTTTTAATAAATTATCTACAGAAACTGCCAATTCATTTTTACTTAGAGCTTCTGCCAAATACTAAGGTGGTCAGAATAAAGCTGGAAAACATTTGGCTAATTACCTTAAAGTTAAAATGGGATGCCCCAAGATTATTTCTATACTCGTCTCCACTAATCGCATGGTATATAAAAATGAATTAATATTATCAAAATGTACACATTTGTTCCAGAATCTTTATACTCCGGACTCTCCTACACTTCAAATTGATATTCTCCATTAATAATCTTCCATTATTCTTCCTTCTAATCATAATATAGATTTTTCAACATTAGACGATGACATTCACATTCAAGATATTTCTAAAGCCCATACTATTAAAAGTGGTAAAGCGCCAGGTCCTGATGGATTTACTATTGAATTTTATTCTCATTTCTCTGACCTTCTCCCCAAATTACATCAACTATTTCTCTTTTTTAAAGGTTCTCAAAAATCTAGTGGTTCTTTTCAGGATGCTTCAATTTGTCTTCTTCCCAAGGATAATAACAATCACACCCTGTGTAAAAATTGTAGGCCCATCTCTTTAATTAATGTAGATTATAAAAGTTTTGCAAAAATCTAAGCTCTTCGATTAGAATCCTTATTACCTCAATTGATTGGAAAGGAACAGTGTGGTTTTATTAAGGGTAGACATATTTTAGACAACACTAGATTATTTTTTGATGTCCTCAGCAAATCTAAATTTTATAAACATTCATTGGCAGATACCTCTTTAGATGCTGAAAAGGCATTTGATAGTGTTAGCTGGCCTTTTATCTTTTCTTCTCTATCCTGGTTTGGTTTTGGTCCTACTTTTATTAATTATGTCTCTTTGTTGAACTCCTCTCCTACTTCAGCTATTTTAGTGACTGTCCTATTCTCTCCATCTTTTTCTCTATATCGAGGCGTTCGACAAGGTTGCCCTCTTTCTCCTCTTCTGTTTCTTCTTGCCCTTGAACCTTTTCTGATACAAATTCGTCTCAACTCCCAAATTAAAGGCTTTCAACATGGTGATAACCAATTAAAACTCTCAGTTTATGCTGATGATATTTTACTCTTTTTCTCACATCCACAAAGGTCATTACCAGCCTTTTTATCAGAGGTAAATCTTTTTGCCTCCGTGTCAGGATATAAATTAATTGCTGACAAATGTGAAATCCTTCCTTTAAATAAGTTCTATTTTCATGCAGATTTCACTTCTAGTTTTAGTTGGAATCCGGATAAAATTAAATATCTTGGTTTATGGTTTAAGTCTTCTATCAAAGAAAGTGTATCTTTTAACTTTGAAGAATTACAAGCAACATTGAATTCTCTTATGTCCAGGTGGAATACTTTATTTTTATCCTGGTGGGGTCGCCTTGACAAGATAAAGATGATGCTAGTTCCTATAATACTTTCTTATCTTTCAAATATTTCTATTAGTATTCCTAATTCTCAATATAAGATACTTAATTCCATTTTATTTAAATTCTTATGGAATAACAAAAAAGCTTGTGTATCTCTTCATAGACTTAAACAACCCAAACATTTGGGAGGAGTTAATTTTCCAGCTTTTCTCTCATACCATGCAGCATTTTCCTCAAACAACCTTCTTTGTTATTACAAGGGGATGATTCATTCAACTTACCCTTGTGGACTAATATTGTAAAATATTATTTTCAGCCATTTTCTTTTACGGAATTTCTTCTTACACATAGGCCTACGTCATTATCCCTTCCTATTTTTAAGAATACATGTACAATTCTCCATCCTCTTTTTCTTTCTTATCACAATACTAAGGATCAATTTTTGCAATCCTCAATATGGTACAACAAATATCTTACAATTATTAACAAAGGTATATTCTGAAGGAATGGCATGACAAAGAAACATGTTGGGTTTATCAACTTTTTCATGATATTTGTATCCGTTTCACAATTGCTCACACACATTTTTCCTTAC
The DNA here is from genome assembly GCA_963921515.1 of Calotriton arnoldi. Classification (NCBI taxonomy): domain Eukaryota; kingdom Metazoa; phylum Chordata; class Amphibia; order Caudata; family Salamandridae; genus Calotriton; species Calotriton arnoldi. Next base: position 321,736 of record CAWUFW010010855.1, on the reverse strand, counting down.
CTTCTTCCTATGAATCTAAATACATTTCTCTAATTTCAGTGATTTAATCCACTTATAATCAACTTTCCTCAACTCCAATTTCTACCTCTTCCAACCCTACTATACTTTTGATTTTATCTATTTCTACTTCTGCATCTCAATTATATAAACATTTAACCTCTTTTCCAGATATTCAAAATAAAACAGAGGAGGAACTCTCTTGGGAATCTGATTTCCAAACTTCCTTTTCCATCTCCGCTTGGAATAGAATTTGGACTAAAATAAGGAACTCTTCTAGAGCAGCTAATACCATTCAAACATTATTTTTCATTTACAATCGACTTATGTATACTCCTGTTGCATTATATAAAATACATTCTACTCTTTCTTCTTCTTGTTGATCATGTAATGCTACTTCAGCAGATCTCAAGCATATGCTATTTGAATGTTGCCATATTTATACTTTTTGGATGCAAGTCTGGCAACAAATCAATGACATATTTCTCACACAAATCCCTTTTCATTTTATTAATGTTCTTCTAGGTAGTGGTTCTGAATATTGGTCTTCTCAGTCTAGTAATTTTCACATCATAGATTTACTTCTCACTGTTGCCGTTCAACAGATTACTAGAGCTTGGGAGGATCGTACTAAGGTATCTTACCAAGCCTGGTGGTATGGTGTCTGTTATAATCACAGATTAGGTAGTGCATTTGTCTCTCCAATGCCTCTAGCTATCAAGCAAGATTTTCTATGGTTACCCATAACTAATTTTTTAGATATGTCTGCAGATAAAACAAAATTTTCAGAACCCCTAAATTGAAGTAATGCCTAAACCCCCATGAATACTTTTTCTATTGTATTTATTGTGTTTACTATTTATTTTTGCCTCCTCTTACTCTCTGCTCTACAATAATTATTACACAGTGGTTATGTTGATTATAGTTAAAGATGATTGCTGTTATTTCCTTTTTCTCTTGCGTATTTAGTGATTTAGCAATTTTGTATACATGGATTTTATCTTTTGTTCTTTCACGCTGTATTTTTCTATTCATAAATAAAAAAAATTCTTTAAACAAAAAAAAAGAACCTAGAGAAATGAAAAACTTGATCCTAACAAGCTACAAAAGCCCAGAGACGAAGATCAAGATGAATGGAGAATATTCAGCCGGCTCCCTTTGTGTTGGGGCACTCATCAGAGATGCTACCTTCCCTCAATATGCCACCTTCTGCCATTGATGTTTGCCCTCTTAATGGAGCTCCTCATTCAGAAAATCCAGAACAACAGCACAATAAAAGAGTTGTCAGTGCCAATCAAGAATTTAAATTAGCACGTTATACAGATGACATCCTTTGTTTTCTGACACCACTACCTATGTCCTTGCTCTCAAAGTAGAGTTTTCTGACTCTGCGACAGTGTCAGGATTCAAAGTAGACATAATAGGTGTGCATCAACACGGGCATATTAGATATTAAGGCATCCACTTGCAACATAAATCATCGTTAATCTACCAGGCTAACAATCCACTCTGTTATAAACTATCTTCAAGGACATTTGCAGATGGCGCAAGCTAGAGATTTCTTAGTTAGGAAGGATAACATGCATCCTGATGAATTTCTTACCCCGCCTACTCTATGTCCTACACATTTTCCCACTTAGGCCTAATAGTTCTGTCATATATCACATTCCGAGGAAATTGTTGTCCTTCGTATTGAAAAACCAAATCACATACTAGTTAAACGCACCATGGAGGAAGTTGGGTTCCCTAACATTAAAATCTACATCCAGGCAGCCCAGCTCCACCCAGCTTTAGAATGGAATCATAAAGTGACAAATAAGGGATGGGTTAAAACTGGAAAATGCTTCTCATCCATTCTGCTTAGCCTACTCATATGGCTCCCTCAAAGGGTCTGGCGTGGAATCCCTATCCAATTAACCTCCTCCCCAATACTATTAGAATTCTGGCTACAGATAATCTGGAGTGAAGGGTTCACTAAATTCCTTCACCCATGATGCCAATTATGCATTACCTCAACTTACAACAGGGACTCCAAGACCCTAGATTCAGAGCATGGAATGACAATAACCCCCCATCACTGGGTGGCTACTTTTCAGAGGGAGTACTTATCACACATGAGGTGTTTTTAACTGACTGGGACGCTAAGTTTTGAATTACACAACTCCTACATCGGGAGGGCTCCCAAAGGTTCACCTTATTGGCTGGTATTGGAAAGAACCCCACTTGAAAACCTGTTTATAAATGAACAGATTCACAGCATACTTCATGGCTTCAAAAAGTTTTATTGGACCTGACAATAAAACCCAAACACAACTAAGGCCAGAATTGGGAGACTGGCTTAGTGGAAAAGGTTCCTGAGAAAACATGGGTGAAAATCTGTCAGAGAGCAGAAAAGGCTTCAATTTGTGTCCATGTTTAAGAAAATGCATACAAGTTGCTCTGCATGATGGCTACAATTATACTAATTTATGGATCTGCTGTATAGACGACCTTCTTATAATTTGGAGTGCATCAGAAGAATTAAAGGACTATCATAAGTTTCTTAATAGAGATAATATAAATGTGGAGTTGACATTATAATATCACCACACACACCAATAACTTTCCTTGATTTGGTATTGTTTGTGAACAATCAGAGATTAAGGACTAAGTTATTCAGAAAGCAGTAGTAACCTTTTCTACACCTCAGGACACCAGCAAAATCAGAAGAAACATATTCCCTATAGTGAGTTAGTAAGACATAGGAATAATTGCGGGGAAGAGGAGGGCTATCGTGGGTTTGAATCCGACACTATAAAAAGATTAAAGGATCAGGAGTATCCCACTTAAATACTCTTAGAGTCAGATATTAAAGTACAGTAGAGAGAGACAGATACTACTTAAAGACAAAGACAATAAGATCACAATTGGGGATTAACATGAATTAAGATTCAATACATAGGGCCAAATTACGATGTCGGTCAGACCGCCACCGCCGCCAGTTCGCAATCCAGATGGTCGGACCTGAAATGGTCGGGGGGAAGACCGCCACCTCCAACAGGATTAGTGAACCCGTGGGGGTGGTGGTTGGAATCGCAATCCCTAATGGAGGCGGGGATATCCCTTTCCGACAGCCTTTTCATGTCAGAAAGACCGCCATGAAAAGGCTGTCACAAATGGATTTTGGGGGCCCCAAACAGGGCCCCCTTCCATCGTGGGTCATTGTAAAGTGGACCAGGGGGCACATGTACTCCCCCCACGCACCGCCATGCACCGTGAGGTGCATGGCACACAGTGCATGGATGTGCAGGAAGTGCTACTTAACACAGCGGCTTGTGCTGAGGCCTTTTACTGGGCCACAGCACAAGCCGCTGTGTAAAGGAGCACTTTACGACCACCAGCCCGGCAGTCGCATCGTAATTCGACGGTCGGACCGCCGACTGCGGTGCTGCGAGCGCAAAGTAAGTGCTTTTATTTATTTATTTCCTTACTTTCCACTTTCCCGTCGTATGTCACACTCCGCTACGTCTGACCGCCATCATATTGGAGATGGGACCGCCCGACTTGCTGTCGGCGGTCTTGCAAATGGTATTACAATGGGACCGCTTTCAAGGGGTAATCCACATTTACAACGAAACTTTTTTTATGCGGACTTTGACCCCGCATACCATTACTCCGCGAGGACTTTGACCCCGCATACCATCACTCCGCATTTTTTTACAACACGTGTGCATTTACCACGCACGCCTTTACAACGAATTACGTTGTAAAGGCATGTATGGTAAATGCACACGCGTTGTGAAAAAAACAATTTGGGCGATCCACGTCGTTGTGAGGAAACAGAGGCTCTTCCGTTTCCTCACTACGATGTGCACCGCCCCTCAGAGACAGACGACAGACTTCGTGAAGAAGGAACCAGGAGGAGAGAGGAACAACAAGGAGAGAGAGGTAAGGGGGATTGGGTTAATTTTTTAGGGGTGGGGGGATCGTGCTGGGGTAGTGTTTTAGGGTTTAGGGTAGTGTTTGTGTAGTGTAGGGTAGTGTTTTAGGGTTTAGGGTAGTGTTGTGCTGTTTGTGTAGTGTAGGGTCGTGCTGGGGGTAGTGTTTTAGGGTTTAGGGTAGTGTTGTGTTTGTGTAGTGTAGGGTAGTGTTTTAGGGTTTAGGGTAGTGTCGGGGGGTCGTGCAGGGTAGTGTTTTAGGGTTTAGGGTAGTGTTGTGGTGTTTGTGTAGTGTAGGGTCGTGCTGGGGGTAGTGTTTTAGGGTTTAGGGTAGTGTTGTGGTGATTGTGTAGTGTAGGGTAGTGTTTTACGGTTTAAGGTAGTGTCGGGGGGTCATGCAGGGTAGTGTTTTAGGGTTTAGGGTAGTGTTGTGGTGTTTGTGTAGTGTAGGGTCGTGCTGGGGGTAGTGTTTTAGGGTTTAGGGTAGTGTTGTGGTGATTGTGTAGTGTAGGGTAGTGTTTTAGGGTTAGGTTAGGGTAGTGTTGTGGTGTTTGTGTAGTGTAGGGTCGTGCTGGGGGTAGTGTTTTAGGGTAGTGTTGTGGTGTTTGTGTAGTGTAGGGTACTGTTTTAGGGTTTAGGGTAGTGTTGTGGTGTTTGTGTAATGTAGGGTCGTGCTGGGGGTAGTGTTTTAGGGTTTAGGGTAGTGTTGTGGTGTTTGTGTAGTGTAGGCTAGTGTTTTAGGGTTTAGCGTAGTGTTGTGGTGTTTGTGTAGTGTAGGGTTGTGCTGGGGGTAGTGTTTTAGGGTACTGTTGTAGTGTTTGAGGGAGGGTCGTGGGGTAGGGTAGGGTACTCTCACTTACCTTTAAAACTTTTAGAATGAGTATACCTTTACCACGCATGCCTTTGCGTTGTAATGGCATGCGTGGTAAAGGCATAGTTGTTGTAAAAGTTTGCGTTGTGATAATTTGCGGGGTCATTGTAATTGCGTTATAAAAAATGCGGGGTGATGGTATGCGGGGTAATTGAATGCGGGATAACGTCACATATTCCTTTCAAGGCGGTCGCAAAGTGTATCTTTTGTATTGTGGCATGTGCTGCGAGCTGCAGCACATGCCGCAGTACAAAAAATACACTTTTAGCATATCCCTGCACTATGTGGCAGGCACCATGCGGTGCCTGCCACATGGTGCAGGGAAATGCGTGCTCCCAAAACCCAAAACTGAGGGCCAGGGGGGAAGGGAGGCCCGCTACGGGCCCCCAATGTCCCTTTCCGCCAGCCTTTACATGGCGGGTAAACCGCCATGAAACAGCCGGCGAGGAGGGAAATCATAATCCCTATGGTGGTGCCTGGCAGGCACCGCCACCATTGTAGGGATTCAAATTCCCTCTGATGGTCCGACGGGCTCCTTGAGCCCATCGGATCCATGGCGGTTGGTCTCTCTGACCGCCACCCATCCGCCCACCATCCAAATGTGGTTGGTGGAAAACATGGTTACGATGGCGGTGGGACCGCCACCAACAGGCTGTCGGTGGTGGTCCCACCGTCATCATAATCAGGCCGCAAGGCATGTTTATTTGAATTTGAAAAAACATAGGGTGTTCGATACTCGTATGAGAGGAATTCATTTGTTTGTTTTTTTAAACATTAAAGATATGAAGATCAGCACACGTTGCACATGAATAAAGATAGTGGATTTATTTATGACATAAGTATTGAATAATGCATCTTTGCTGCATTGTTCTGAGGTGGATGGGACTTTGCGAATAAAATTGCATGTGTGATGTTCTTTGTGTGATTACACTGGGAAACCCAGCCCTGATGTTTTAGCTTACACTCGCTGACCTTGTAGTATTGGCACAAAATGAAGTCAGGAAATGATGTCAGGTGCCGTGGTAGTCGATTGGAGAATAAAAGACAAAATTGTCCACGAATAGTTTGACCGATGTGGAGCTCAGCCTTAATATGTCTTTGGTAAGTGTTGCGAGCCTTAGCATTATGCTAGTAGGCAGTGGGGATCTGGTTATGGTTAAGTTGATGATGCTTGTAAATGAAGCTGTTAGATTTAACTCGGTTAGCAGGAAACTAAACATTTAATTTATATTTCAGCATATTTCCAATTGGTGTTGTGGGTCATAAAATAGATTATCTTGTTATCAGCGATCCACGCTAACTGAATGAATTATCTGTTCATAATGACTGAGATGGAATCTCCTTTTAAAAGTTGACTTGCATGCTTCAATTGTAATCGAGATAAGGGGCCTTTTGTTTGCCACAGTCCATTTAAATCTCGTTTGTTATGTCCTAGGCCGCATAGGTTTATGGGATGTGAGCTGAGAAAAACGAATTGAGCTGAGAAGAAAAGGTAAAATGTATTTATGAGATTGGTGGCTGTCTTTAAGGTAGGTTAACGCCGCCCCCTACCCTGCCCCACAAAGGGTTACTGCTATTCTTTGTATGATGCCATTGTGTTTCTGTCACGGTTTATCCTGGATTTTACAACATCGGAGGGGTTACATGAGCAAGTGAATTTTGTTCCTCAACCGCTCTGTTTAAATGAAAATAGGCAGAATGCAATGGTGTGCTTAATTCTGTTGAATAATCTCTGGTTACAGTTGTCTATGGTTTTAATTAACTAATAAACTATCTTTTGATTAATTGAGATTGGTGACTAGTTTGTTCCTGTGCAACTGAAGGAGAATTGTAAGGCGAGATAGGAGAGATGCATATATAAATGAAGTGCTTTAATGAACTATAAATAATATAGTGCTAGAACGGTACCCACTAATGTGTGGGTCTATTGAGGCCAATGTCGAATTCCCCAGAGGTTTTAAAAAAGGAAAAATTAGAAAGGAAGTAAAGGAGATGGTTCCTAGAATTTCTGATACAGAAATAGTCTAACGATCTACAGTGTGACTGTTTCAAAGAAGATTTTCGATTTTGCGCTCTAGGGGCTGTATTATGAAAGTGCCACGGGGGGGGGGGGCAACGGGCGTTTGCGCCTGCCTTGCATGCCCCGTGGGCACTTTGGTATTACAGAAGGGGCCACAGATGCTTGTGAGGCCACTTCTGTAATACAGATAGCACTGGCGCACATAAAGCGCCAGCCCGATCTTCAGTGGGTGTTCGCTCATTTGCATGGGGGTGTGTCCCATGCAAATGAGGGAATCCCTTTGCCTCTGTGCCAGGGCCGTATTACAGACAATGGGCACAGAGGCAAAGAAGCTCTCAGGAGGCGTACTGACAGTGGGCCCCATGATTGCAGCCCTCTGGAGGGGGTGAAGGGGGTCCCATTAACACCTAGACATCCCCTTTAAAAGTGCAGGTGGGTTGCCGCCTGCACTGTAAAAACACGGAGCGGCTTCAAAGCAGCTGCACCGTTTTTCACAGGAATGCGCTGCCCCCAGGGCAGCACGAGTTTTCGACTGCCTTAGGGGCAGCGCATTCACCATAATGGTGCGCCCAGCGCAATCCGGGAAAATGCGCCACATCTGTAATATGGCTCCAGGTGAGATACATAAGCCATTGTTTGAATAACTTAGGTTCTAAAATAATTGGGAAGTAAAATTTGGGGAATAATATGACTAAGAAGAGTGAAGATGCAAGTTTGATGAGAAACAACCAGGCGAACATTCTAAATATGTATGTAATTATAATGAATATAAAATACATAAAAATGTTCAGGTCCATGAGAAAAGACTCCTCCTAGTATTAATGTGGAAGTATTAATGTCTATATATTGAAGAGGTAAAAGGTCTAGAACATTTGTTTTTGGAACATCAATGAGTATTCTGTACATCAATTAAAGTGAATGTATATGAATATGTAAATTTAATGAAGCTCTAAATATGTCAAGCAGAAATATTATTATAATTGTGCCTGGGATGTTTTTTGTAAATACTGGGTTAAACAGAGGATGCTACTGATTATTTAATACTTCAATTGTGTAATTAGACTGCTTTTCTTATGTTTGTGTTTATGTTATATCTATCTGTATTACAACCCTGAAGAAGCGGCCTATTAAAGCGAAGCACATGTTGGTTGTGGCTGTACTCGTCACGAAGGATGTTTCAATGGACTAAATTGGATGTAATAGGAGGACAGGGAGACATATTTGTTTTTTTTTAGGGTTGACAACATTAGGATGTATTAAGGACTACTTGAAAGAGTGTGTCTGTTTGTAGTAAAATTTAAATGAAAAGAGTTTTTAGATGAAAAAAATGTGTTATTAAAATATTGAAAAAATAGTATTGAAATATTATTAATGAGACTCCTAAAACTGTATAAGTTAAATTATTGCTCCCTACGAATGTATATTGTATTTGGATTAAGCTGTTAATATGTTGGTACTTGCCCCTAACCCGTTTACATGCAATGATTAGCGCTCCTAAGTTATGCGCAAAAACTGCTGGGAGAGAGGTACTTTCTTCATTATGTGGTGCTCATGCACATACGTTCAAACCTACTGGAAATAAAGGGGCATATTATCAAGGGCTCTATCGCCGCTTTAGCGGGACTTTTTCCCGCTAAAGCGGCGATAATTCTAACGCCCTATTAGCAAGCTGTCGCTAACTGCTGTTAGCGACAGCTTCTAGGCGATAGCGACCGGGTTGGGTGCCGCTTTGCATGCCAGCGATATTTATCGCTAATGGCATGCAAAGTAGGCGTTCCCAACCTAAAAGCGACTGGAAACAGTCGCTAAGCTCGCTATCGCCTATTAGCGAGGCAGGGGAGGTGATTAACGAACCAGCGCTAAACACTTTTAGCGCTGGTTTGTTAACGCCTGGTCCAGACCTGACTTAGCCATGTAATCCAATGGGAGGTGGATTACATGGCTAAATCCCCCTCGCCCTATCACCTAGCTAACACTGGTCACAGTGTGAATATCGCTTGTTTTCAAGCGATATTCAGACTGTTCTCCAGGGTTTCTATCGCTTGGGAGATAAGCGTTGCTGATAGCACGCTATCTCCGCGATGGAAACCTGCGATAGCCGGCGATAATTATCCAAGCGCTAACTGCGCTTAGCGATAATTATCGCCGGTTATTGCTAATAGGCCCCAAAGTTTCTTATATATTGTGAATAACACTGCAGTTGACACCATTGGTGGTGCTCCTGAGCACCCCGGAGGGAACAATATTTTATCACTCATTTCTCCAATGGGTACGATAATATTACACTTCTTCATCGCCTCGCGGATGTCCCTTGCACAGGTTTGAAAACAACAAATTACTTCCACCATACATTTATAGTGGAGTAAGTTTGCAATATCTGTGCCATGGAAAAATTGTCTCGAACCAGTCAAGATGACTTGCACAAATTTGATTTGTCATGGTTAGCATTCAAACCCTATATGAAAAGAGACCGCAAAAGGATCTATGCTTAACCAATGCGCCAATGTTAATACACAATACGGGCCTGAATGTGATTTCAATATATCTATCTCCAGTACTTCAGATAAGGAGTGAGCACTAGTATTTGAAGCAACTGCATTGTTCATTGTTAGGTACTGAAATTTAGACAGAATTTATATGAGTTTGCAAAAATAGTAGCTCAAATTAAGTGCACGTGTAATGCCAATCTTCCTACCATTTCCATATGAAGCATCAAAATTACAAATGAAGGGCTTAAAAATATTCAGCAGTTTATAATATTGGCAGTTCAAATAGCATGGGCTAAGAACTCCTAAGACCTCAGATACAGTCATACATACGTATCATGTGTAACATTATCCTTGCATGAAAATTCTTCCTGTCCCACCACCAGTTTAAATAAAACAATCCCTAAGTCTAATAGCAAAGTTTAAATTTAAATATTCGAAATAGTTCAAAGTTTGTTGCCTCAATACAACTCGAATTTTAAAATGCTTCTCGATATTCTCAAATATCCACCAAGAAACTCGGAAGGAAGCAACTGGTGTGAGAAAATGGAAATCTTACATTTGAGTAGCATGGTCTTGGCTGCAGCAAGATTGTCACATGTTTGCCTAGCAAGTAGGGGTGGATTCAATTTCTTTATTCCTCTGGCTGAACTGGGGAATTTAGTAATTCTGTGTTACTTATGTGACAGGGAATTACTAATAAATTCTGCCGCTCCACCGGTGGAATTAAAAATCAGCTCTAAGCTGCTTAGTATACTTTATGTGGCTCCATAAAGGGCCCTGAATATGCCACTTATGCTATAATATTGCTGGTGCGAGCTCCTTTCAATAATGTCTATGGTGGCTTTTTGAAATTCAGAATCGGACAGGAAGTGGAGCTGTAGGAAGGGGATAGGCGCTGAAGCTAAAGAAATTCAGCTCAGTTATGATGCTGAGAATCGAATTTCAAGAGGGCTGGGCAAGAGCTGCACGCACCATGGGACATGTAGTGTTCCGAACATGGCGGCCAGTGCTCACAGAGCTGCATTGCACATTAGTTGCCGAATCTCCCAGGGTACCCCATGCTACAGGCAGACAGTCCCTGTTTCAGCAGTACGGGCTTGTGAGCTGGTAGTGGGACAGTAGTGAGGGGGCTCGAAAGCTGCTATGAGAGGTTGCGGCGAGGGTCCTGCAGGTTAATTCATGGCAGGCTGCAGCTGGGAGGGGACGCCATACTGCTGAGAAACCAAGGGCTCCGTGACCCTAGCATCCCCACCTTTGTCTACTCTTCAGGCGGTAGCAGTGCCTCATCCTCCCCCTGGTGTGTCCCTTCGGCTGCCCTTCCCAGGCAGCAGAGTCTTTATTGCTGGTGCATGTTGGCAGTCCTGGCTGCGGTGGAGCAGTACCAGGTGCTGGTGCTGCAAGCTAGCACAGAGTAGACTGTCTGGATGCCGAGGTGAAGAAGAGGCACTACCAGGAGCTGGGCAAGACCAACCGGGAGAAGATCCAGGTGGCTGAGTATGGGCTGGCGGTGCTGGGCGAGCACTAGAAGCAGCAGTATGACGAGCTGAGTCAGCTCAAGTAGGTGAGTGTTGTTGTCACTTGCACTGCATGCACTCCGGTGTGCGGGGTTGTGTTCTGCAGTCCAGATCTGTCTACACCATGCCCACTCCACTCCTTTGTGGAATTTCATGGGATTCTGCTGAATTTTTAAGACGTTCAGCATAATTCCACGGAATTAAACAATGCCAACTCCGCCCAGCCCTACTAGCAAGGTCATTATGAAACATGAAGGACGTTATACCCCACAATCCAATAAGCATTCTCCTCACCAGTGAAACCTCAGACCAGACTTTGTGAATACCACTAGCCTTTTCTTTCCTACAGTGGGCTCAGTGTGAGCTAGTTTGGAATATTGCGCTCCTGCACCTACTGAGCAATAAATGGTAAGCCATGAATCCTGATAAAGACAGCTTCTGGGGAACAAGTTCACACTGGTGATGGCAGACCATGCCACCCACTATCCTGGGCCTATACATCTCAGAATGATATCTGTGCCTATGATGGTAAAGATCTGATTAGGGTTTACCAAAGTGGTAGCATCTGACAAGGGGAGATAAATCTCATGCCAGTGTACATAAAGTCCATTTTTAAGGAGCATGAGGTGACTTTTAAGTTTTTCACGCTTTATCACTCCCAAACAAATAGGGTTGGTGAAAGGTCCAACAAGACCCATAAGAAATGATTTAGGGACTCTAAGACCCCTTAGGCATTTGTTAAACATCATGCTCATTGTTGGACTTGGCCCTTTTTGGAAGGTTATCCCCAAACGTTTTGCCTTCCTCCACCTATTTTCTGACCTTCTTTTTGTTGGTTTTAGGACTCTGGCCACTTTACCACTGCTGATCAGTGCTAAAGTGCATATGCTCTCTGCTCTTAAACATGGGATGTTTGGTTTCTCCATGATTGGCATATTTTATGTACTGTAAATCCCTAGAACAGTGCCCTACTTGTACCCAGGGCCTGCAGCACTGATTGTGCCAACCACATGAGTAGCCCTGAAAACATGTCCCAGGCCTGCCACTGCAGTGTCTGTGTGTGGAGTTTTAAACTGCCATTTCGGCCTGGCAAGTGCACCCACTTGTCAGGCCCAAACCTTCCCTTTTAGTACATTTAAGGCACCCCCAAGGTAGGTGCCCAAGGTAGCCTCATGGGCAGGGTGCAGTGTATTTAAAAGATAGGACATGTGCTCTTTTTTGTTTTCACTAAAGCAAGGCCTATCTCTACCATAGGGTAGCATTGGAGCTGCCTTGTAACATCTTACAAGTGTATCTTCCAATTGGGAGCTGATAGATAATTGGCTCTCCCATAGGTTAGCATTAAAGCTTCCTTGCAACATCTTACAAGTGTATCTTCCGAATGAGAGATGATAGATAATTGGAGTTTGGTGTCTCTGGACTCACAATTTAAAAATACATCTTTTAGTGAAGTGGTTTTAAAATTGCAGGTCTGAAAATGCCACTTTTATAAAGTTGGCATTTTCTTACTTTAACCATTCTGTGCCTCTCCCTGTCTCTGAATACACACCTGGGTCAGGATGACCGCTGGGCTGTTTGTGCATTCACTCTAGACAGTCACACAAAGGTAGCTGAAGTGTGCCCTGCATATCCTGATGGCCCATCACCCGCCTGATGGGCCTTCCTGAGCTAGAGTGATGGAACGAGTTGACACTGACACTCGAATAGGGTTGTGCCTGTCCCCAAACAAAGAGGTTGCTACCCCTTGTAGTGTGTCTGGAGCCACGGCAGGAAAGGGCAGGGTCTTGTGCACTGCAAAGACCTTTCTTTGAAGTTTGCCTGCTTTAAAGGCTGAAATGGGTATAAATACTTGGCCTCTGACACCATTTACTCAGAACACTTCTGGACTGAGGACATTCTGCCAGGAAGTAGAGCTTCTGTACTGCCAGAAGGGACTGCCACTTTGCTGCTTGCTTTGCTGTATTGGCCTGCTGCCTGGGAGTAAGGGGACTGGACTTTGCTCTCTGCATCCTTCTTTCTAACGTTTCTCCAAGGGCTTGAGTTGAGCTTGCTTCCTGTTGGAAGTCTCAGGGACATCAAAGTCTTCACCTGCAGTATCTGGGCTTTTCTGCTTAGAACCTCACTCTGCCAAATGGTGCCAAATCTAGTTCCTGGGCCCTTGGAAGTGAGTTTGCTGTGCTACACAAGAATAAATCAGTACAACAACTTGTGTGACTTCGGAGCCAGCGCCGCTCTTAAACACAGCACCACTACCTGCACCAGAGCTGTGGTCTCTGCTGGATGCAACTACCATCTCTTACAATGCAGGCCCCTCAGCCACCACAGTGCATCTGAAGACCCACCATAGCAAGAAACTGAGTACTGTGTCACTGAAGTCCATGACGCCAAACTCTGCCGCAGCACCTGTGGTCTCACGGTGTGACATCACCACCGTGAAGTCAACGCGACACGGCTTGACCCTCAACACTTCATCGACCTCACACCGGCAGCAGAACTGATACTTCACTGCCATCACCGCATCACCTCCCCTGTGCCTTGCAACTTTTCTGGTGTCAACGGCTCAACAATTCTGCACCACAGCCATGAGTCGACGCCTCACTTGCTTCAGTGACACCTCACCTCCATTGAGCAATGCACCGTCCTGCGCACTGACGTGCCAATGACCTGCACTGACAGTAAGGAACCGACAGCGCACCGGCTTCAGGGACACCTCATCTCCCGCAACATCTTTGTTTTGTCACCGTTTCCAAGGTACAGTAATTGGGGTCTATACGACTCCGCAGCTGGCTGGTGATTTATCGCGGTCGGCCCGAACTTGTGGGTACGACTCTGTCGAGAACATCAAGAGTAGCCCCTGCCAGCCTTATTTTCTAAAAGCTTTACTTGCATTTAATACTGAGAATTTGGTATCTTGACTTGTGTATGTTGGATTTTTGTCATGTTGGTCTTGTTTTAAATAGATAAATATTGGCTATTTTTCTAAACTGGTGTGGAGTCCTTTTATGGTGTTTTCACTGAGTTACTGTATGTCTGTACAAATACTTTACACATGAGCATGGGTTATGCTGAGGGTGTAACTTACTTACCCTGACTAGAGTGAGGGTCCCTACTTGGACAGGGTGCAAACCACTGCCAACTAGAGACCCCATTTCTAACACTCATGTCTGTTTGCCTACAAGAAGGTACCACTGAAGAGACTGGACCTAAGTATCTTCAAGATATTGGTTTGGCATTCTGTCAGCAATCTGATGAGTCGTCTGAGTGATAGGTGGTAGAAATCTCTCAAGAAACTGACCCTAGACATATTGAATTTTGTGCGGGTATGCAATACCTTCCTGGCCGCAAGGTGTGGGTTAAAGATCCAGTAGAGCCCCAGGCACTCCAGAAATTTAGGACTGACACCATCATTGTGAATGAAAAGAATAGCAAGGTTTGAAAACTTACCAGAACTAGAATCGCCCTGAGGGTACTTCATGTCAGCTGAATGAAAACCCACTTTTATAGAGCTGATATGCTGATACTCATCGGGACCAATAATGGACAAGAGGTGGGAAGTGAGCCTTTCTCACAGATCTCCTGTCATACAATGAGAAAAAAGGGGTCAGTGGAAGGAGTTGCGTTCTCCTCCACCCTGATAAGGAAACAGCAGCAAGACTGTTGCCAATTGCTGGTTCATTTCTTGGTGTCATTCTTGCTAATGCAGATTTACCATTTGGGGAACCCATGACATTGATATGAGTGAAAAGAATGCCTTTGAAAAACAATGTTAAATGTACAAATACCATCACACATGATGAGGGCCAGCATTAAGGAGGAGGTCTCCAAGAAATTTGACCTCAGAGTGTTTGAGCCCTCAATTAGTCCTTGTTCCACTGCTAATGGTTCTGATACCAAAAGCCAAGCTTTATGGGTACACAAGAACAGACATTTTGTGTGGACTATAGGAGGCTCAGCTCAGTCATGAACCCTGAAGCCCACACCACACTTAAAGGTAATGAGCTCCTCAACTGGTTTGTGGCTGTCAAATTTCTTAGTATCTTTGATTTGATCTCCGGGAACAGCAGATTGCCTTTGGTTGGGGGTGCAAAGGGCAGCTCAGGTTTTTCTACTGTAGAGGATCACCTTGAAATTGAGGTGATGCTCTTTCAGTGGTTGGTCAACAGGGTCATGACTGTGCTGGAAATATTCAGTGCTGCCTACATAAATGAGTTTGTGGCCAACAATTTCAGTTGGGGGATCCCATTGACCACCCCAGAGAATATCTGCAGTGGGCATGCATGACAGTGTAGGCCAGTACATACCAAATAGGGTGGGGCTCTGTGGGGTACTTTGGACATCATGTTGATTGTGCATACATGCAGCCTCTCCATCCCAAGTACAAGGCTATAACTGCTTGGTATGTTTCCAAGAACCGCATTCATGTGAGAGCCTTTCTGGGCCTCACATTGACCTTCAGGAGATTTGTGAAAAGCTACTCAAGCATTAGTGTGCCTTTGACAGAGCTAACTTTCAAGAAGCAGCCCAGGAAAGTAATCTAGAGAGAAGTTTGTCAGAAGGGATAAAGGCAAGACTCTTGTAGCTTAATGATGACGGGCATACTCAATCTGTAGCATTCGTTTGCAGCTAATTCCAACACATGAGAAAACAGAGCACATTTATGGTTGTTTGTCCTTGAACAAACTATAAATATTTCATACTCATTTCTGAATATGGACAGACCACAAGCCACTCACTTGTCTTAAGCAGATTAATCTGGTGAAATCTGATTTATACCAGCGTAATTTTGCACTATTTATGGTATTTTGTGTGACAATTGTGATGCATAATACCAGAGATTTTACCATTAGGCCACATCACAAAAATTATACTTTGCTCTGACAATACACAGGACAGCAGCCGCAATGCTACCAGGCTGTAACGAATAAGAGTCGTGTTAGACTTGGCATCCTTGCCCTGCATATCCTGATGACCCATCATCAGGCTGATGGGCCTTCCTGAGCTAGAGCTAGGTGGGAGGAGTTGTCACTGACACCTGAGTAGGGCTGTACCTGGCCTCTCACAATGCTGTCCCAGCCACCCTGAAGTGTGTCTGGAGCCAAGGCAGGGCAAGGCAGGATCTTGTGGACAACAAAAACTTTCCTTTGAAGTATGCCTACTTCAAAGGCCAAAATGGGTGTAAGTATTGGAGCTACAACCCCACATTTTTAGAACACTTCTGGACTGAGGACCCTGCCAAGAAGAAGGGCTGAAGAGCTGTCAGGGGGAGTACTGCCCCTTTGCTGTGTGTTGCTTTGCTGAGTTGGCCTGCAGTTACTGCTTCTGTCTGTGGGCAGTGAAAGAACTGGAATTTGCTTTCTTGTATCCTGCTGCTTTTCCAAGGTTCCCCAAGGGCTTGTGTGTGCTTGCCTCCTGTTGGAAGTCTCAGGGCCATCAAAGACTTCATCTGCAGCATCTCTGAACTTCACTGCTGGGAGCTGTGACCAGCTTGATAGTCAATCTTAGCAAACGAGAATTGACTCCCGATGAAACTGCAATTTTGAATCGGGGTCTTGGATTCGTACCAACTAACATCGGTGACCCATTTAAAATCCAACAAGAAGTACACCAATTCTTTAGAAAGGTCAGACTACATTTCTTCTTTGCAGACAAAGAAACATTGACTGACGACACGGAGAACAAGAATACCAACCTACGACCAAGGTCAACATTCAATCCACCTATCGGTGCACTTCCAGCCGAGGTAGCAACCTTTGAAAAGGCAATATGAGAGCTATCACCCTAAAGCGTTGCGGGACAAGTTTCTGAGACTCCGACGGAACTGTTCCAGCACTGAGAAGTATAACACGCATGCCTCAAGATTACGAAACAACCTACTGGACAGACACTACCCAGCGAACTTGATCAAGAAATCATCGAAACGTGCCCTCAATAACAATAGGGAAGCCCTACTAGAACATCCAAGTGCCAAAGAGAGCTCATCTAAATTAGTATGTGTCAACACCTACAGCACTCTCTCGAATATAGTCAAGAAATCCATGTTACATAATTGGAACATTCTCAACAAAGGACAACTGACTCTTGAGAAACCTCTCTTTGCATACAAGAGGGGCCGCAATTTGAAAGATACCTTGATCCACACCAGACCTCCACCCACAAATATACCCAGACCCAATACTCTATGGAACCTACCCAATGTCCAGGGCCACTATCCATGCGGGTCTTGTGCTGCTTGCGCACAAACTAAAATGACAAAAAGCATAGACTTAGGAACATCTAGACCTTGGGTGTTGCAACAACACACGAATTGTAACAGTGAACGAATTGTTTACCTTATCACCTGCCCCTGTGATTTGAGGTACGTGGGGATGACCACTAGAAAGGTACGCACCAGAATCCTTGAACACAAGAGCACGATTAGGTGTGCAAAACAAATAACGAAATTAACTAAACATTTCTTTGACATGCAGCATGTAGCAGACACACTTAGCTGGACTATCCTTGACAAACCAAATCTGAACGCAACCACACCTGGTTTGGCAACCAAACTCCTCAGGTTAGAACAGAGGTGGGTGTTTAGGTTGGGCACCGCGGACGTGGGACTCAATGATGACATTCCCTGGCTGGCGCTGGCATGATCACCCTCCGCCTCACTGTCTTGCCTACAGTCAGAGCCACAAGTGCAGCCAATATCCCACCAGTTAGCGCTTTCACACCAGTAGCGCCTCACACTGGTCTCCCTATACGGGTATTTTTCCCCCTTAAACTGCCTTCCGGGTCAGCCAACATTCTGGCATCCTACCAGATAGTGCTTTTACACCAGTAGCGTCTTGCACGGTATATTTTCCCTATACGGGCCTTTTCCCCTTATACAGTCCGCCCCTTTAAACTGCCTCCCGGTGTTCTATAAACCTTCTCCACGGCCCACTTCCACCCTCCCGCTACTCCCGTATTGGAGCTTAGCTCTCACTACCAACACGAGTTCACCACACACTCACTGCAACCTCCGGCCACAGCGTGCAGTGTGCACACGTTGCTATGACAACCGCCGATGGAACTACCGTTCCCATCACGCATCAGCTTCCGGCAGAGATCCGGCCGCTTTGTTGCCCGCAGGTGTTTTCATTTCCCTTGGGCTTTCTCCAATCAGATAGCCTACATAAGCCGAGCGGCTTTGGCTCACTTTCTCCTGCCCCCGGACGAGCGCCACTGTTTCTCCGAGAACTGCACTTTTGGCAGTAAGTGTTTTTAGCATCGACCACCCTTTCTGTGGTCATGCATCACTGATGCTCGTCCAACTTTACCGGCACATAACCCCCACCGGGGTTTTGACCGCCACACTTCTTACGTATTAGTCAAGTCCTGACGACATCACTGCCCTACTCTGCTGACACACCGGAGACATAAGCCCATCGTGTTATTGATAGCCCCAGCGCCCTTCACATCTTTCACACAGTGGACCGCCTTGCCTGTTCACTTTTCTGTTAGGTCCACGCCTGCTGCAGTCACCACCCCGCCACACGGGAGGGTCTTTTGGCATCATGACACCCAGTGTTAGCCTCCGAATCCATACCATGAGCGGTCTCAGCCTCTCCCTTTTTTGGATGGAATATCTGGCTTCGAGGCACACACCCGTTGAAGCCACCTTCCCCCATTCCCCACAAGAGTCGGGATTTCACAGTTCCACCTCTTCGGGAACGGTGACGTTGGCCACACCGCCGTTTCGAGATGCCACTCTGCGGCCCAGCTTTTGCGGCCCATATCCTGCACGCCAATCTCGGCTTCTACTCCTGGGTTAATTGAGTTGCCTAAAACATCAATTAGCGGACAATTACATTCTAAATTTGCGCACGTCTCTCATGTCCCTCATAAACATTGACAGAGCGTTCTATTCTCTCCCTTTTCCCCCCCCTGGGGCCTTCTGTTTTTAAATGCTACGAACCTTCTTTAACAGGTTGTGGCGCACGTACCATATGGCTAAGAAGCCGGTACAGATGTGGTGAACTTCGTATACCCAGCATGGTGAGTCACGCATCCTAGCGTATTACACATTGTTCTAGTATGGGAATGCATTTCAATGTATTAGTTAATGGGAGGATCTAATTGTGCACTCGTGATACATCTTTGAGAAATTTGTATATAAATGCGATATGTTGTTATTTGTCTCCATCATAGGTTATGCGTTGAACATACTGAACAGCTAAAAATCCCTGGTTCAGTATCATATCATTTATTTATCACGTGTTTTTTCATGTTTTTTTCACGTACTACTCACTTATTAATTGCAGTAGCTACATTACCGACCCTGAAGAAAGCCGTGACACTACTCTAGGTCTTTTGGCTGAAACATGTTGGTCTTGTAATAACACAGAGGCCTTGAATCTTGGCACCTGCGGTACGAGCTATATTCTGTTTTTAATCTTTCACCGGGTAGCTAAATAAAAGTTGTATCATAGCTAACCCCATAGCCAGTTTTAACCACTTACATCACAGCACTGCACTTCTTTTAGCACACCAAGCTCTCATAGGGTTTTAGTACACCCGTCCTCCTCATATCAAAACATCCCTGAGCTCCTCCCTCGCAGCGAGGGGGTTGTAGCCCGCGTGTGGACTAGGTCTCTCACGCGAGGAGGTACCCCCATGATGAAGCATGACACCTCTGGTGTGTGAGTTGAACCGTCCTTAAAGGGGAATCCCCTGGTATGCACTAAGGCACCTCGAGTCACATGTTAGACCTCCCTAGTACTACGGAACCAGGGCTTCATTTGTGACGTGTGGGAGTTGTGACCTGCCAAGTGGTGCCAATTCCAGATCTGGGCCCTTGGAGGTGGTTCTGCTGCTTCAAGTCTCGAAAATCCATGCATCGCCCTTCCAGTGCCGTTTTTCCCGCTGCAAGCTTGCCGTGCAGTTGAAAAACCAATGCATCCCCGCTGTGCATCTGAAAAATCAATGCAGCAACTGTTCGCAGCCCGAAGAACCACCGCAGTCCAGAGCATCGAGTCTCCAGCGTCCGAGACCCCCGCTCCAACTTTGACGCAGGCCCTGCTGTGGGGCTGAAGGAATCGACGCATCATCTGTCTGCAGCTGTGGAAATCAACGCAGCGCCTGTTTTGCCGCCACCTCACCTAGCAGCACCTGGATTTCCTCATGCATCGCACCTGTGCGCTAAGTTTCCAATGCATCGCCCAGTCGAAAGGAGTCGCCTTCGGAAATCGGCCCATCGCTTCTCCTCGCAGTAAGGAAGCAATTCAACACTTCTCCTGCGTGCAACAGAACTGACGCATCCATTCCCCTGGGATTAAAGAACCGACGCCTCAATGTGTTTTCTGATGCTTTCCTCCTTTGCGGCTGTTTTCGTCTTGTATTTGGATGCATCAAAGGTACTTTGTGCTAAAATCAATGCACCCATAGAGCCCTATGGACAGAATTGCTTTAACCTTTAAAAAGTGATATTTTTTGAGTTATGTATGTTGGAATTTTTGTCGTTTTGGTCTTGTTTGGTTTAGATAAAGATTGTTTTCTTTTTCTAAATGGTGTGGTGTCCATTTGTAGTGTTTTCACTGCGTTACTGTGTATGTTATGTACAAATACTTTACACATTGCCTCTGCGATAAGCCTGACTGCTCGTGCAAAGCTGCCAAGGGGTTTATCTTGGGTGTGTAACTCCCTTACCATGACTAAAAGGCAGGGTCCCTAATTGATGGAGTGCAAACCACTGCCAACTAGAGACCCAATTTCAAACAAGCTGCATATGTAAACAATGGTATTTTAGCACAAGGCATGATTTTAGAGAGAAATTCATTTTGAGATCATTTCCTACCACAGCAGACTGTTGATGCAGCTTTTTAAATCTGAAATCCATATTTTTGTTAATAGGTGAAGTGCCATAGAAAATGCGTGGCTGGTGTACAGACTGCAATAACTTCCCTTATTGCCCTGAAGATTCCCCTCTGTCTTTGTTGGGTCTTTGATAATATTGTATTAGGTCCTTGAGGGAAAGAATCTATCCCCCTTTGTATGCAAGCTGTTCTGCATCATCCATCTGTGCATTATGTTGTATATTTTGGGAAAGTCAAGCAAGTTTAGTTCCGCACTTTGATAATTGAGAGATGGCAGTCACTAGCATTTTGCTTTCCATTTTAAGATTTTTCATTTATTTTGTTTGTTGTTGATGGATAATCTAGAGTTTGGACTAGGGTAGAAATGGCACACAATTTGGGATTAAAGGCTAAGAGTGTAACAACAATGGGCATTTTGGGGTGCTGAAGGCCTGAAGATATATTTTCACCATGTCCTTGTTTTAGTCCAGATTTGAGTTTATACTGTGGTGTTTTACTGTTTGAGGCCTTGTACATTATAAACCATTGTTTATATTTCTTTCAATAGATTTTATAACATACTATTATAGTGGTAGATGTATTTTAAGAGCCTGTGGATGGCCTTGAATTTATGTCCAAGGTAGGATATTTTTTATTGGCATGTGCTGGCTAAAGGAGCTCCAGAGTACTGTCCCTGGCACTCAGACGTTTTCCTTAATTCTCAGCTACCTTCTTCCCAATGGGCTTGCACTCCACTTTATGCATGTGTGTGTGTGTGTGTCCTTGCGTCTGTGTGTGAGATGGCTGACTAATGTGCATTTTCTGAAACTTTTAAAAGTCTTTGGCTTCGGTAATTGCTGCATATGCCTGTTTGCATTGTGAAATTTTTACAGTTTATCTAAATCAATTTTTGTCAGTTTCTATGTTGCTGTGCTGTGACTAATTTTTATCTTAATTGATTTTCTACATTCTCATTTCCGCTTTATTAGTTGATAAGTTATGTATGAGTCTGTGAATGGCCCTACGCACATTTTGGATATATATGTGTACAACTTTTCCCTGAAATTCTACAAGTGAGTGTTGGTGGTGGGGAAAGAAGGGGCCCCAGTGTAGGCAGACATTTTCTTTTTTCTCCATGCCATCTCCTTCTTTGCCATATGCTTGCCCACCATTTTGTGAAACAAGGCCCGATTGCGATGTCGTCCGGAAAGCAGTCCAACCGAATCAATTTGCAAATGCTTTCCGAACGACTCGGGTTCGGTGAGTCCAACCGACCGATTACGGTGTGTCCAAACACCTTTCAGTTGGACTCCCATTGACTTCAATGGGAGCCTGTGTTCCGAACGAGAAACAGGCTCCCATTGAAAAAAGGGGTGGTTGGGGAAAACCTTGCACCCTGTGGCAGGCACCCCATGGTGCCTGCCACACTGTGCATGGTTGTAAAGAGATGTCCCTTGGGTACCCCCATGGGCCTGATTTGGAAGGCCCCGTGTGAAGGGGGGCCTGCTACAGACCCGTACGAGTCAGCTCCGAACAACACCGTTACTCCGAATGCCACTTGGAACCGATTTGGACAGTTCAGACGCTTTTGGGACACCATGTTCGGTCGTCCGGAAATGTGTCCGAGTCGGTCTGGAACAAGGCTTCTGAATCGGTTTCGGCTTTTCCAGGCGGCATCGTAATCCGCCCCCAAGTGTGTGTCTAATAGGCAGTCTTTTCACTTTGTTCTCCATGCCTTTTTTTTGCCAATACCTGTGCTTGATTTGATGTGAGCGAGATGTATAAATTGCAGACAATGCCAGTAGGCGTCAAAGGTGTATAGTCTCAGTGATCCAATTAGGCAGAGCAGATTAGCAAAATTGCAAAAACGTCCTGGGGATTTCCGTATAGTGTGAAATGACAGGTCTTTTAGGCTTTCCTGAAGGGAGAGTGTAATTTAATACCAGGCAGAAGATTTGGCAGTGAGTTCCACAGTCTTGCTGCCGTTAACGAGAAAGCTCTGCCTCCCCATCTCTTCTTCTGAACTCTGGGCACCGTCACCAAATTAAGGTGAGCTGCGCGAAGATTTCTCCCAGGGGTATACCAGTGAAACATTGCCTTGATTCCTGCTGGGCTGGCCTGATAAAGGGCCTTTTGCACTATGCAGATGGCCTTGAACATAATTTTCTTTTTTATAGGGAACCAGTGCAAATCATACAGACCCTTAGCCAACGACTACCGTTTTGGAATATGCAAAGTAAGCCTGGCCAAAGCATTCTGCACTACATGCAGTTACGTTTGGGTGCTGTTGTTGGTATCGAAGTAAAGGGCATTACAACAGTACATTTTTGACATGACTAATGGTAGGGGCACATGTTTCCGGGCCGACAGGGGGATGAAAGGAAAGATTTTCCTCAACATTCTAGTAAGCCAGAAACAAGTTGACGCAATGCGGTTGGCCTGCCAATCTAAAGAGAGCTTGTACGCAATATTATGAAACCAGTGCGTGTCTCACAGACAGCTAGTTTGTCTTTTTTTCCCATGACTCCTTGAAGAAATACCATTTTATGAAATGAATGTGTATCTGATGGTTGATAGTAATGATTTTCAGCTACTTTTAAAATGTGTCTGCAGGAAGCATTGAATATTACATCTCTTTAGGAGCCTAGGAATATTTTTGCTTGTTTTTCTATTGCTATATAGATATATTTCCTGTAATGTTTTTGTGGGCTGGTTGTAGTCTATGCACTCCGTGGCTAATAGTTTTATTCATTCAACCAATTTGTGCCAGCCTCCCTTTGATCTCATAGGTCCATGGCCTCTGGAGGGACAGCAAATATTATTTCCCATTGTTTAGAGTTTTGTGCAACTCTTTGTGTGCCATTGATTGGCGCTCTGAGACATAGTTATTATTTCTAATTAATAGTATTAGTATATTAATATTATTATAAGGATCCCATGGGCACTAGAGGGATAACACATATTATACCTAATTTTTTAGAATTGCATTTGAAAGTTTCTGCATTGTTGCTTGGACTCATTGGGTCATGATAAGTATTTTCAATGAATACATTCGATTTTTACCATCCTTGACCTTTTTCTCATAGCGGCCTAATGGATTGGGTAGGGACACCATATAGTATACCCGATTGTTTTCAACCTTTTCTGCTACTTTGAGTGGGCCCCTGGGTGATAGTTATTATTTTTAATTGAATAAATCAATTTATGCAAACTGTCATCGGAGCCCCAGGAGTCCTGGAGGGACATCACAAATTAAATCACATTTTTTAGGTTTTCGGATGTTTTCTGCCACACTAATTGGGTCCTCTGGCCATGGTTATTATTTTTAATTAATTTAACTGATTTTGCCACCCTATTCCTTATTCTTGCAGTGTTCTTATGGGTTCTGGAGGGACACCATATATTTCCAATTTTTGGAATAATTTGATATATTCTGCCAGATTGGGCTATGTGGCAAATAGTTATTATTTTTTAAATTATTTGTTATACAAAATTCCTTGCTTACCTGGAGGACTCATGAGTCCTGGAGGAACACCACATGATATGTCAATATTTTTAGATTTTCCTGACAGTTTCTGCCATATTGATTGGGCTCTCAGGGGCACGGTTCTTATTTTTTTAATTAATCTATCCAAATGTTGATGCCCACTCCCTTGCTCTAGTAGGGATCTCATGCATAGTGGAGGGCTACCATTATTATTTTTAATTTATATAATAAATGTGTGCCTGCCTGCCTCTTCCTCTCATAGAGCCCCCAAAGGTTGAGAAAGGACACTCCATATTATTTCACATTTTCTATGTTTGGTTTTACATTTTCTTTCTGCCATATTATTATTATTTTATTCGATCAATAACATGATCATATACAATAAAAACTCAATACATAATATTGTGTTGCATAATCGAATATAAAAACATTAAAAAAAGAAGATAAAATGGATAAAATCAATACTATAATATTGTAATAAGGGGAACTACTGCATTATCCTTCATCATTTTTTTTTGTGCTTGGCTCGGATTCTAGACCCTCACTATGGTTATCCCCATACTCCTGCAGTAGGGGTTTGTGTAGCCAGCTTGGACCTCTGCCACCAGGCGTAGAGGAGATATCTAGATAGGGTAAAAACAAGCCATTTGGTTGTGTCAGAGCTAAATACACGCAGAGCATCTGAAGGGCGTGAGCAAGACAACACTCGACATGTAGGAATGATCCATTTTTTCCTCAGATTAGCATATGCAGGACAGAAAAAAACATAATGTTCAATGGTTTCAGTAGTGGATTTGCAGGACGGACCCAAAGGGGTGGTAGTAGAATTTACCCACCTACTTCTCATAGCATTCAAAGGTAAAGTGCCAAATCTAAATTGTACATAAAGTGCACGTGCTTGAGATGGTTCAACATCGTCCATATAAATTTCAAAATGAAAACAACTTTTGACATTTAAAAAGGATGTAGTTAAAGTGCCAAGTGACCTAGACTCAGTGCAGACAGTGTTAATGAAATTCCAATACGTTATTTTTAACTGTGGTATCATTTTTTTGGTAATGGAATAAGGGTCGTCCCACATATTCCCCAGCCCTAATTTGATGAACCACCCTTTAACTATTTTAAACCATGGCAGAAGACCTGATTTCCTTTGGGTGATTAATAGTTCCTCCACAGCATCTTTCACTGGTATTTGAGTGTTACTAGTCCATAGTCTTATCCAGAACATAAGCACCTTCAGGACAGCACAGTGGGAAATAGATTTTAGTCTGAGGTCATGGTGTAAGGGTATTATGGGTGTGTTCTTAGGGAGATTTAAAAGAGCTCTTAAAAATTTGTTCTCAGAAACTTCTAGTTGGTCAATGTGCTCCAGACCCCACAGTTCTGCCCCATAGAGGGCAGCGCCCAAGCCTTTGGCCATGTGAATTTCTAGTGTAGGAGAGATTGGGCAAAAAGGTGAGCGTTTAACTCTTTTTAGAATTGCGCAATCCACATGCTGGAGTGTCAGAACACTCTTCTGTATTTGGGGAGACCATGCCAGATTGTCGCTAATTCTAACACCCAGATAATCAAAGGTCTTAACCTGTTATAGTAGTTGGTCTTCAAGCCTCACTTTCCCCTTGGTCGATTTATAGGGATTGAAAACCATAAACTTAGTTTTCGAGCAATTGATTTTAAGGCCCCGAACTTTGCATGCTGTTGCGAATTTGGTTAACACATTCTGAATGCCCATTGTAGTTTTTGATATAAGTAACGTATCGTCAGCAAATAAGAGGGATGGTATTAACTTGCCTCCCAATTTCGGTGGGTCTCCTCCACAATCGTACAGCTCTTTTATGAGCTCATTCATGTATAGAGTAAACATAGTATGGGCACACACATCCCTGGCGCACTCCTCTCCTAATGGATATATTGTCCGTCAGACTCCCATCAGGGTTCCATCTGACTCTAGCATAATTGTCATCATGTAGACGGATCTGGAGTCGGAGTAGGTCAGGGGGAGACCCATGTCCCTCAAAACAGACCAAAGCCTGGTGCGATCACTGGAGTCGAATGCTGTTTTGAGGTCAACAAACACTACATAGAGATGACCCTTCTTAAGCTTGACCTCTTTCCATATGAGCATGAGAAAACGAAACACTTGATCTAGGGTGCTTGTAGCTGCTCTAAACCCTGCCTGCAGGTGCGAAAGTATGTTGCTGTCCTCAATCCAATTTTGGAGCTGTAATAAAATCATTTTGCTAAACAATTTCTGCGAGACATCTATTGTTGTATTCCGCTTTAGGTGTCTGTATATAGGTTTTCCTGAGACATGTCCTTATATAGGCACAATTCGCATTGCCCTTATATAGGCATAAGATCCCAGTCCTTATTTAGGCATTAGCCATGCTATCCAAATACAGGCATGGTCACCTACATCCGTCCACCCCAACGTCACAACGAGTTCTTAGAAACCAGACCCTTAAGCTCTTGGGAGTTCCCCTAGCACAGGATTATTGATTTCTCCAAGAACTCATTTATTATGCATGAACCACTATTCCTTAAGGGTTCATTCCTGACGTCTTCCTCTGCCCGACTTTACGTCAATACTAACATTCCAAGGCACCTACCGGGTATAAATATACCTTCCCTTGCCCAAGCAAGTAGGAGGAGACCTCGACTTTAGAGGAGCCCGTGTCCCGGCCTGACGCACTGATGAGAGACGCTGTCATCCCTGCTCGCAGAGAATCCAGCTTCCAGTGTTCTGACTCCCTTCGCAGGGTGTTAGAGTTCGAGACCCGGAAAGAGATTCCCACCTCTCTCATTCTCAAGGTATGGAGCTGACTAGAACCTAGAGGGACTCTTGGCATACCAGACTTGATATACCAGACTTGGCATACTATAGCATACCATACTATAGAATACATCACCTACTTCTTACCTCGCACCACACTTAGGTTAGGTACACCGGGGTAGAACTAGTTAGAGAAGCATCTTATGAGTACTCACATTTTTAGCTTATGTTATTTATGTATATGAATATATGTGTCATAGCTAAAAGATAATGCTAGCGCAGTATTATTTCTTTCTACTGCTTACGCTGTACATAATATATCTCGCATACTGTCTTGTGATCATAACAGCTCATATCTCTTACACGAGAAACAAGACTGTTCAATAAATCCTTTTATTGAAACGCCTGTCTATTCTTTCTGTGTAACTCTGAAGAAACTAAGCATGCACGATTAGCTGAGTGAAACTGTTATCTGTTGTTTCCACGATTCTGAGAGTGTTCCGATTCTAAAGGGAAACAAAGTTGTCATGTTTATGCGGTTGCCAGAAACTACTCCCTTCTTGTTTACAAGGAGTTTCTAGTGGCCTCTGAGTTAGCTGGCACAAAGTAATTAAGTTTAATATACTCAGTAGGGACATACTGACCTCAGTCCTATGTCAAACCTATAGGGTATATTATTCCAATGAGCAGAGCCTACTAGGGAAATAGGAACTACACTACATGGCGCCCAACGTTTGGTAAGGCACTAATTTAACGCTAGATACTGAGTAACTCAGTCCCCCCTACTCACATACTCCATAAGACGTCTGGAGTGGGTAGGGTTAAATATCCGCCAAAGCTAAATAGGACAAAAATCCTACATATTAGCTGTTTGGTTTGTTCAACGTTGAAGGATACAGTGTTCCAAAATATTGTGCACCTTATCTTTTGTTTCCTTGAAACTTGTTCTACATTTTTCAAAAAACAATGTCCCTGAACGGGGATACTAACACCGAGAACGGTGTAGCTGCGGCTGATCCAGTCGTAACAGCTTTTAACTTTACAGGTTTAATTGAAACCGATGAGGGTGTTATAAACATCCCTCCAAACTTAAGAAGAGCCATCACTCTAAAACTTATAAAACACGGCCTATCACCAAGAGGTGGTAGAGCAGTTTTCATGATAGAGGCACACAAATCCTTTCAGACAGAGGTATTCTATTCATGGATAGTATTCCCAGAATCAAATCCAGTAACAAAAGTGTTTCACTTCTTTAAAGAAGATGAACCACCAGAGGAATATATTCCTTTCGAGGATATTGAAATTCCACTCACATACCAGGAGCATAATCTGTGGTTTAAAGGCGCCCTAAAACATCATAAAAACATTATCAGGCTCGGTCCACTAGGTAGACCAGGAGCAACATGGCCGATTTTAGCCGGCTACACACCTCATCCTGACATTGAAGAAATGTCAGATGAAGAATTACTTACTCAACTACAAGAGTTAATACAAATTTACAGACAATTAGTCCAATATGTCATGCGGACATTCACAGTCCAACAACCAATGACCATTCCAAATCAAACCCCTCAACAGGGGAATACACTAAAAATTACTCCACAGACTTTACACGCAGTCATGGGTAAAATGCCCACAAAATGTGAACAAATTCCATTCTGGATAGCTCAAAAAATTACTCAAATAGAAGCAGTATTTCCAAATACAAGCCCTTATGAGAAACACAGAATGCTAACAATCTGTTTACCAATGGGGATAACACCACAACGGGAAGACTGCACCACTTGGGGCGCAGTCTTTGCTGCCATCTATACTAAAACACATGGTGTTCCATCAATTGCAGTAATACCAGATGTCCTGAAACAAATTCAAAATGAATACGGGGCAGAGCCTGCTCTGAATTTAGGTATGAAATTACTGAAAAACTTCGACCAGGTTGCTACAATAATATTATCTAATATTAAAGGGGAGGCAGCATCAGTAGCGATCCGCCAACGCTTAAGGGAATTTGATGTAACAGAACATCAACATGAACTACCCAGAATAATAGAACAATCTTATGCAGAATTAGGCAGAGATAGTTTGGGTGGAAAACCTTTGAAGCCAAAACTATCTGAAAGTCCTGAGAAGGACTCTATTAAACAAAATCCTACATCTTCTAAAAAGAAGTGGGAAACTAATAAACAAAATTCAAACTAGACACGTTCTCTATCCCGAGGTAGGTCTCCTCAAAAGGAGCCCTCTGAAAGGAGGTATAACCTCAGGAATAGGGATAATTTAAGAAAACCTGACAGGTATCAAGATACTGATACACGTTCCCCTCGTACCTTTCAGATATCATCACAGACATCAGAAAGAAGTGGACGGTCAGATCACAAAGAAGAACGATCCAAAGACAATAAACACATTCAGAAAAATAAATCAAAACCTCAATTCACAAAAAAGAAGGTAGCAGGTCTGAAGATCAGACATGCCGAGGATACTGAGAACACAGCTCAAGAACGGAGAATGGGCTCAGACAATGCTGGACAGTGCAGCAGAAGTAACAATAGCTCGCCAGAACCTGAAGGAACTTCTGGAGATAGTGGACTTCAATGAGAACATCACAGTAGAGACTGTAGACACCAGGGTTAGTACTCCACAAAAGTTATATGACATAACACTCTGAATGGAGGGAGACATACCAAGAAAAGTGAAAGCACTCTTTTGGGAGAAACTTTCAAGGGGTTATGATATACTTGTAGCAGAAAAAGACTGGCCACCACACTTTGTCAGGGAGTGCCCACATGGCGAGGACATCATTATGCCAGCCTTCTCCAACCATATTCCAATTCACCTAAAATATAATTAGGCCAGGAAATGGGCAGTTGCCCAGGCCCCAGTATTATACAAAAATCATGTAGGATGGGATGAGGACTCACCTCACCACAGAATACAGCTAAAAAATCAACCTACTGCACAAAGGCAGTACCCAATAAAGCAAGAAGCTAAAAAACAGGTCAGGGAGATCTTAGATCAACTTGAATACCAAGGGGTGATTGAAACATGCACCTCGTCAATGAACAATCCTTTGTTTCCTGTATCCAAACCAGACAATACATATTGTCTAGTTTTGGATTACAGACACTTGAACACTTGTTCCAAACATTTGCAGTGCAAAATGCACATAGTACAGCATTAATGAATAACATTGTGGGTAAAAAATATAAAACCACATTGGACATTTCAAATGGTTTCTTTTGTCAAAACATAGCACCTGAGAGCAGGTATTTAACAGCTTTCTCAATAATGGGGACCCAGCGTCAATTTTGTAGACTCCCACAAGGGTTCAAAAACAGCCCGGGGTTATTCTCAGCAAGAGTAACAGAGTTACTACAAATTTATGATAATGAGGCATTGTCATATGTCGATGACATCTATCTGACAGACGATGACCTGGATAGGCACTTGAACAGGGTGAGCACCATTATATTGGGCTTCGCCTCTGAGGGCTATAAATTCAACTTTAAAAAATCCAGAATTGCCCATCTCAATGTCCTTTTCTTAGGATATGAGCTTTCAAGTGAAGGCAAGAGCCTGGCAGCTAACTTTTTAGAAAAGTGCGCGCTGCTCCAACCTCCAAAAACGCTGAAAAATTTACAATCCATCTTGGGTTTCCTAAATTTTAGAAGAACTTACATTCTAAATTACGCAGAAAGGGTTAAACCTCTCTACGAATTAATCAAACCTGATTTTTTAACAAAACATTGGACACAAGAACACACAGAAATCCTGCGTTCACTCCAAGCTAACATGTTAGCAACAAATCACTTACAAACACGCGTAAATAAACGCAATTTAGTGATCCGAATAATTTCGGGACAATGCGGATTCACCTATTTAACATTTAATGAGGGTGAAAAAGTACCAATAGCATACAAATCACATTTGTATATACAAGCAGAAATGCGCTTCACTTCAACAGAAAAAATACTGACAGCAGTTCAAACCGCTGTAGCAAAAGAAAGAGCTCTAGCTCAAGGGAAACGCATTATTGTCGTAACTCCTGTACCATCCTTAGAGGCGGTTACAAAAGCGAGCATTCCAAATGCAAAAGCTTTACATCCTAGATGGATACAATGGGTTAATTCTCTTGCTGCAACAGATGTTGAATATGTTTTTGATCCTGATTTAAAAACACAAGCGTTCCTGCAATATGAACATGAATGTCCTCTGCCCACTGAAATTCTGCCTCTCGATCAGTACGAATTTATAATTTATACTGACAGATCAGCACAACACGCTACAGGGAGTAAGCAAGCTTACAGTGCAGCGTGCGCAATCGTTCAAGGTCGCATGCACAATGGTAACTTCAGACCAATGGTCACTAAAACTCAATCTCTAGGAGATTGTACAGCTCAGCGAGCTGAACTACAAGCATTCAAACTGGCACATGAAAATACAGATCGCAAATTCCCCACACTTATAGTGTGCGATTCTTTTTACTGTGTTCAGTCGTATAATGAATATATACAGAATTGGCTTGAAAACGGGTTCAAAGATGCAAAAGGTGGCACAATAAAGCATAAAATGCTTTGGGAACAAGTAGTTCAGTTGAGAAACGAACTACCAAAAGCTCACGTGAAACACACGCTGAGTCATCAACGTGATGGCGTTCACGTTGCAGGGAATTCATTGGCTGATGAAGCCGCAAAGGGGGCTGTTCAGACGGCTTCCGTAGCTGCGATCACTCGTTCAAAAACGAGAATAGACAGTGAGATATTGTTGGCTGTCAATGCTTCAAGCAAAGGCAGTGGTGCAGCGTTACCAAAGAAATTTCCACTCAAGTACTCTTATGTAATTGATGCTAACAACGTTCCGTTTGCTCGAATCCCTGGAGTGGGGGATAGGGTAATTCCAAACATGGAACGTAGAGCAGCTTTGATTTATGAAGCACATCTGGGGGAGGGTCTGTCACATCAAGGGATCTCTAAAACAATATTATCATTAAAAGAGATGTACTGGTGGCCTGGAATGAATACACAGATTCACATCTTCATCAATGACTGCAATAGACAGCATGGTGCAGAACGCCTTCAGACACCAGACTACGAAGTAGCCTGCCCAGTACAGACACCATTGTTAGACAGCATTAGACTATCTATGCGCAGGCGTCCTTTTGGACAAATGCAATCCCACAAATACTAAGTCAAGGTTCCTATGGATATGGCCTCAGCGCTCGGCTGACGCTCGAACTGTTATAAAAGGTTTGCAAGTCTTTATCGGCACATACGCAATTGGCACACTACATTCTGACCAGGGCCCTGCGTTTAGCTCTCGGGCTTACAAAGAAGCCATGGCCAGTTTGGGCGTAGCATTGTGGTACTCCTCTCCATTTCATCCTGAGGGAAATTCTGTTGTGGAAAGGAAAAACCGGGACATAAAGCAGTCTATAACAGCTAGAGTTTTAGGTTCGGGTGATGGGTGGGTCAAACATCTTTATGGGGTCCAACGCTCATTAAATAATTTGCCAAGAAGTTCTCTAGGGGGGGTCACTCCATATGAGGTCCTATTTGGGACAAGAATGTGGGTTCCTGATCTCGAATATAAAGGCACAGTGGTGGAAAATAACCCCTTTGATATCAAAGATCGTTTGGCTGTTTTACAGGATCTAAATGAACTAAGATCGAAACAAAGCAACGTGTTCCTGAAGCCCACCACCACTGGGGAAAAACCAGCAGTCCCAGCAAGGCCTGTCTGGATCCCAAAAGTTGGGGATCTAGTCAGAGAGAAGATTGCGGACAAGAAGGAATTTGGACCTTCTTACCGACAACCAGTACCTGTCTTAGCCGTCCACGGAACAAGAACAGTACTTCTGCCGCCCCTTGCTGGAAAAAAGGAGAAAAGATTTGTGTCAATCGACCTCATCAAACCACACTATGTGGCCAATACTAAATAGTAGGCCTCGTGGACTCCGACCTAGTAGCAGACGCACTCCTCTCGCTACTATCCAAGAGATACAGACTGAAAGACTCATAACCATCGAGAATTCAGCAGTAAGAGATGAAGGACTAAGCAACAATGCTATGGAACTTATCCCTCTTGAAACTCAAGTAACAGTTCGTCCAGATACACCTGTCTACACCAACGTAACACGTGATCAACTGGTTCCAGCGATTTCGACAAATCCTGATGCAATTCCAGCTATTGACCGAACTGCTTCTGGCTATATCATTAACTTTGATACGTTTTCTGAGGATCCAAGTGAGCCCGAATCGACGCCAGCCCTAAAAACTTTCAAGCAACAAGTACAAGACTTTTTTCAATTTCTAAAAAAGTCTTATCTGGTTTCACCATGGATTGAAATATGGATTATTTCTGGAATATTTTTCTTTCTGTTTTGGCTAGCTTTGGTTATGACTCTTAGCATGCTAATAAATGGCAGATACATTCATTTGGACACTGAAAGTAAAAATGTGAACTTACTTTTAAAACCACACAAATCATCCCATCGTGAAGCAAGAGACTTGTCAGCAGTGAACATCACAGCCGTTCCTATACAGGATGGTATAGCTTGGGACAAAACCGATTTCGACATATTCGGCCTGACGGAACTTTTGAAGATTCCACATTTATTTAAAATTTCATTAAGTGACTTTATTACCTCCAGTACCTATTCTGATGATTGGGACTTTGAGACTGTTAATGATATGATGTCTGATCTAGAAAGGTCTGCTGCGTTCTCTAACAATTAATACTTAGAGGGCTCATCAGACTATGAACGACTTTATTGTTACAACCATTATGGTCATCATTTCTTGCATAAATCTGCAACACCTAGAAATGTGTTTATGTTTAACCAATGGGAACATTGTCCTATACCACCAAAGGGTAGTTCAAAAACGTTTACAAATAAGTTTCCATATTTTTCAGGGTACAATATATCTGATCCAGAAACATTTACTATAAGAAGGTAAACAAAACAGGACGGAAAATTATGTTAACTAATACAAAACAGATTTATTCTGCAGCCTTTATTACCCAACTGTCTAGACAAGGATTTGACTTTTGGAAAGACACAATCGACATAAAATCTGTCTGGGGTTATAAAGATTGGCAAGTGCAGGGGATAGAAGCTTTGTTTAGAGCCTGCATCATCCCACAGCAAATAATGTTTTTGAATGACACTGTGCAACAAACGTCTTGCCTTGGTTTAGCCAAGATCAAAGACATGAACACACCTTCTGTACCAACACCTGCAAGTAATAGCACTACACAGGGAGCGGTCACAGTAGACACAATACTACAAAACAACAGATCAGATCCTGATTGGGAAAAATGGTTGCTCTGGCCCACAGACACAAACATCTGTCAAGAAAGATTCCTGAATACATCCGGGGGTAGTAACAACATACAGTGTAGGAAAATTGTGCCTCGACTGGTTACAAAAATCTACACTTGAGGATGTGAAACAACACTTATCTTTACTTAAAGAAGATGCAGACCGTAGGGAATTCTTGCTAGGACCAAGGAAACCGCGTCAAAAATGTTTCATATATGCCGGCATTTATGCTGCTTATAATGAAGTATGGAAGGTTTCACAGGCAGAGGCCGCAGAAAGAATACGTGAACTTGATCGTATTAACTTAGAGAAATCTCTCACTGTGGTCGACAATGGGTTAACAACTTTGTCATCCAGAATTTATTCACTGGACAACATTGTATCCTCTGCTATTGACATACTGGAACAAGATTTAGCCATGTTACAACAAGGCCAATCTCAGTTACGTTCTATTATGTTATTAGGCTGGACGCTGCAATCCTTGCGTACAGGCTATGTGCCTTGGCGTTTTATCAACACGTCGTCTCTGTTTTCAGAATACAATCTCACTGATAAACAGGTCGAACTGGCACAAAGGGGAGCAAAGTATACAGTGCTGAGCATTGAAAAACTGGAAAAATTACCATTTACGGTAGCAGAAAAACCAGCTACAGAATGGCTTATCCATGGCAAAATAACTCTGCCTGTCACTGCTTTTCATTTTCAGTATTGCCTCAAACAAATCCAAGCAGGCAAATATGAAAGGTTGGGTAAAGAATACATTAAGACATCCTGGGATTTACCTTACGAATACAGATGTTGGAGTGGGGATCGTGAAGTGTTTCTAAGCGGTACACACTGTGAAAATGCACTGAGCGGATCTCTCCTATGTCAGGACATTTCTTTACACGGGGCTTGTAATGGTTCTGTGGCAAACTTGTCCTGCCATCTGCAGGGTACACCAGTTGCTGTGATTAATCCAACGTTTGGCCAACTTTCTAATGGGAGTTACCTCATGTTGAATGATCAGAGTTGCTGTGGCATGTTGCCAGGAATCCCATATCTGGTAACGGTTGACTCCAGGGTTACTTGTTGTATGCAAGTATTGTTCCCCCAAATAGACACAGTCAGGGAGTCGCCTCTATGGCCTTCATTGAATGTTTCTTTTATACATTTTGATACTTTAAGCAGAATGAAAGCCATGCTTTTACAACAAACCGTGCCTTTGACCTCGGCCAAAGAAATCGATGATTTACAAATTGCAAGGACTTCGGCTGAGATACAGGCTTTAATTCGTACAAACTGCCCTATACATTTCGTAGAAATGATGGGACGTATCTTAAACATGTCTGATACGAGCGGGATTGTACATGTATTTAAGACCATCTGTTCAGGACTGTTAACACCTTTTCAGGCAGTCCTCGGAATCATTCCAAACTTCGCACATTCGGTGTTTGGTGGTGTGCCATTAATTCTAGCACTCGTTGCAGGAATCCTGTTTTTATTCCTACTACTACGCTATGGCAAGCCTATCAACCGGCGTCACTCCCAGCAATTTGGAGAAAGCTCTCCTAGAACGGAAGTGCCGTGAGCGCATAGTGCAACTTTTGGGTATACCTCGTCTACGGGAACTTAATACAACATGGTTTCTGTCATTTAGACCAATCTGGCAAGATTGCATCTTACCTGTTCTACGCTGCCTGCTTTGCGGTGAAGAATGCGTGCTAGACATCTGTCTAACACTTCCATCAGTCATGCCAACGGATATCGATACTCTGCTGGACCCGATAACGGCCCATGCTCTGTGTTGTCCCCAGAGGCTACCAATCCTGATGACGGCATTCATTGAGATCTCACAGACGCTTCCTGCTGCTGCTGAGGTATGAGATGGATCAACAGGCACACAGGTAACAACGGACGCAAACATTGCTGCGGCATCCCATGCTAAAGGCGATGCTTCACATCTCTGTGCAGTTAACCTTCTAAATGAGGTGTTCCAACTGTCACCGACATCGGTAGACGATCTTTTGTCTACAGGAATAGATGATTTCATGTTTACACCAGACCCATACACTAACTTTGATTAGGCTCACAGTGTACTGGGGAAGCAATGAATTTGGCCTCCATATTTTCAAAACAGAACAAAACTTGGAACTCTTCTTAAAAATTGAATTTTTTATAGAAAATACATGGCAATTCAATCTGCTTACAGTAGAACTATTCATATAGAACGGACTTCTTTGAATACTTCCAGGGACACATTGTCACCTTATTTACCACAATTTCATTTAGTACCATGATATGAAATGGCTTTGATTTTTTTGAATACTTGTCAGCCATTTCGTCATATGTATGTATTTCTGTTTTATCATTCATGTTGCATTTATTTCCAATATATGCATAGAATGAAAAAATGCTTTGAAATGTACAGTACCTATTGCATTACAAGTTTAGCAACAGTGCTTTTAAAACTTCTTTTAGTATGCTTTTAGAAATGTTTTTAGCAACATGTGGTACTCAGTTTAATGTTTAGCATTTAATGTTTAGCATTTAGTATTATCGTTCATTCGAAAGTGGAGTGGGTGTTGTATTCCGCTTTAGGTGTCCGTATATAGGTTTTCCTGAGACATGTCCTTATATAGGCACAATTCGCATTGCCCTTATATAGGCATAAGATCCCAGTCCTTATTTAGGCATTAGCCATGCTATCCGAATACAGGCATGGTCACCTACATCCGTCCACCCCAACGTCACAACGAGTTCTTAGAAACCAGACCCTTAAGCTCTTGGGAGTTCCCCTAGCACAGGATTATTGATTTCTCCAAGAACTCATTTATTATGCATGAACCGCTATGCCTTAAGGGTTCATTCCTGACGTCTTCTTCTGCCCGACTTTACGTCAATACTAACATTCCAAGGCACCTACCGGGTATAAATATACCTTCCCTTGCCCAAGCAAGTAGGAGGAGACCTCGACTTTAGAGGAGCCCGTGTCCCGGCCTGACGCACTGACGAGAGACGCTGTCATCCCTGCTCACAGAGAATCCAGCTTCCAGTGTTCTGACTCCCTTCGCGGGGTGTTAGAGTTCGAGACCCGGAAAGAGATTCCCACCTCTCTCATTCTCAAGGTATGGAGCTGACTAGAACCTAGAGGGACTCTTGGCATACCAGACTTGATATACCAGACTTGGCATACTATAGCATACCATACTATAGAATACATCACCTACTTCTTACCTCGCACCACACTTAGGTTAGGTACACCGGGGTAGAACTAGTTAGAGAAGCATCTTATGAGTACTCACATTTTTAGCTTATGTTATTTATGTATATGAATATATGTGTCATAGCTAAAAGATAATGCTAGCGCAGTATTATTTACTGCTTACGCTGTACATAATATATCTCGCATACTGTCTTGTGATCTTAACAGCTCATATCTCTTACACGAGAAACAAGACTGTTCAATAAATCCTTTTATTGAAACGCCCGTCTATTCTTTCTGTGTAACTCTGAAGAAACTAAGCATGCACGATTAGCTAAGTGAAACTGTTATCTGTTGTTTCCACGATTCTGAGAGTGTTACGATTCTAAAGGGAAACAAAGTTCTCATGTTTATGCGGTTGCCAGACACTACTCCCTTCTTGTTTTCAAGGAGTTTCTAGTGGCCTCTGAGTTAGCTGGCACAAAGTAATTAAGTTTAATATACTCAGTAGGGACATACTGACCTCAGTCCTATGTCAAACCTATAGGGTATATTATTCCAATGCGCAGAGCCTATTAGGGAAATAGGAACTACACTACACTATGAGGCTGATAGGCCTATCATTGGCAGGGTCCCCTTTGCCCCCTTTTTTAAATATTGGGATTATTTCGGCACCTTTCCAATTTGCCGGAATGTCTCCTCCTCGTGTTATGGCATTAAAAACTAGCTGGAGCAGAGGACCCCAAATTTTGGGTTCAGATTTATATAGATCTCCCAGGAGTCTATCCAGCCCAGGGGCTTTACCAGTTTGCAGTGAGTTAATTGCATTCATGGTCTCCATAAGGGAGAAGCTCACTACCTCAATTGTATCAAGTACTTTATTACGAGCCCCAATTTCCTCCTTTGCGTCCCCTACTGGCTCGCAATCTTTCTCTGAATACAATTCCTGATAGTACTCTTCCCAGATGTGCGGTTGAATGTAAAAGTCATTTTTGCTAACCTGATGAGTTACCCCTTTAGAAAACAGGTGCCAGAATAGCCGAGAGTCCTTTTGCCTGGATGCCTCAGCTAGGATACGCCAATTTTCTATCTCCCAGCTCCGTTTAGCCTCCCCTTGTAAACTCTTATATAGCCTCCTTTTGTTATTTTTGTCAGTCCTTGTCCCTTCTTTTACTGCCACCATTAGTTCTGCTCTTGCCTTCCTGCATTCCTCGTTGTACCATGCGGCATTATTGCTTTTGCGTGAGATAGACCTTCCCTGGCTGCTAAAATAATGCGAGATGTTATTAGACAGATCTTGATAGCTGGCCAAAATAGTATCGTCATTCATGTTGGCATTAGTCATCTTCACTAAGGTCTCAGCCACCTCTTTATAAATTTTAGGGAGAAGCTTGCCATCAGTGACTACATTCGCCCACTTGACTCTCCTGTTGTTATTAGACATTACCACCGGTGCCTTCGTTAAATTGAACTGAGGCTGTAAGACCGGGATCCCAGAGAGACTTAAAAGCAATCCGTTATGATCACTGTCCTCACGATTGAGGACAGTCATATTGCTTACTTGTGGCCAAAGATCAAGGTCAACCATAATATAATCTATTCGGCTTTTGGCATGCCCCCTCTTAAAGGTATAGTCTGCACTGGCATCTGAGTGTGTCCTCCCGTTACATGCACGGACCCCATAAGCGAGAGTAAACGAAAGGACTTGCTGCGCAACACAAGTGAATCTTTTAGGTGCTGGGATCTGAAGCCTATTAATGCCTCTGGCGTCTTCTTCCTCCTGGACTATTTCCTGGATATACTCAACAGGCTCATATGTGGTATTAAGGTCCCCGGCTATAATGAGGGGGCATTCGTTTTTAGTGGATTCAAGGAAGTTAGTTAGCATTGTGACAGTGTCAGAGGGCTTATGAGGGCTTTTGAACCGATTGTATACATTAATAATCCTGACATGGGTATCCCCTTTAAACGAAACCAGATCAATACCGAGAATCTCCTGGGAGTCTATGTCTAGGCACTTAATTTTACAAGCTAGTGTCGTCTTAACCCAGATCAACATTCCTCCCACTGGTCTGCCAGATGATGACTGTCTTGCTTCTATACTAAATGTGGAAAAGCCCACCCTGTGAATTTGTTCGATAGACCAAGTTTCTTGGAAAAGACAGATACGGCAATTATCCACTAATTTACCCCACTCAGGATCATTAAGTTTAGAGCATAGCCCTGCAATATTCCAGGACATGAGGTTCAGCTGCGGGTCAGTAATAAGTCTTCCCTTCAATAGCTGCCTTGTTTGAGGGTTACCTCTTGTTATGTCTGTGGTAAAGGCCTTATTTTTGGGTGGGCTGACTAGGGTGTGGTCCGCTATTTCTTTGAGGCTAGAATGAATCTGTTCCTCCATAGAAATGCCGTCCTGAGGAATGTCCTGGGCTGTCATGAGAAGGGCATTCCTAGGCTCTAGTCAATCAAATTTATCCAAGTCTGTTAATGCCTCATATCTATTGCTTGTTACAAAAAGGGATTGCTCCTTCCTCAACTGCTCATACCGTGGTAGTCGGGCGTTTTGTAAATTTACTGGACCGCAGGGTTTTAGATGACTATAAAAGAAACCCAATGGCATTATGCCTATCCCTTTGTTTGGACCCCGACTGGGTTAGTTTCTCACACTCCTGATTATAGACCTTGCGAGGTCAGGGTTTCGACAGTTTATCACTATACAATCACCATAAATGGACTTGCTTAGGGGACCAACCCAACTTACTCTTCTAACCATCAAAATATCGTGGTAACTGGAGTTATCATATTCCGTATTTTGAGATAGCCAGTGACATACCTTATTTTTCAATTGACCTGTGTTTTCTTGTGGACTGCCCTGAAGCGGAGGGACATTAGTAAGAATTGCAACATAGGGGCAACATTTGGGTGGAAGATCCAGTTTGGCCTCATTTATTGGTTTATAAGAATGAGCCAAAACATTATTCTGTCGGAGAGGCTGCCTCGCGGGTCCATTACCATTTGGGTGGATTATAGGGCTCTGATTTTTTAACCTGGACCTGTCGCCAGCAGACTCACTATTACCTATGTGGTTAGTTAGCTTCAGACCACCATTTTTGGTGTGAACTACCCCCAGAGCAGTTCCATCCGCCCCAGGTGGCACAGGTAATGGGTTTTTATTATTTTGATCTCCCGTCCTATTGTGAGTGCCTGCGAAACCATGTATTCCCCCCATAGTAGGGTAGACCGGTTGTAGTGCCCTATCCCTCCCTACCCCTTCCAGAAGACATGTAACAGATTTCATTAGATTTCCCACGTTAGTCTCAAGCTTGTCAAGTCTAAACAAGATTGGTGAAAGATTTTTGATTAATAGTTCTTCCAGCTGGTTTAGTAGAAAGTCCGTGTCTTGCTGAGGTGAGGCCAAAGTGGCTGGTTGAGAATCTTGCACAAAAGCAGGTGCTAAGTGGGTGTTGTAACTCCCTTGCGGAATTTCCTGCAACTTTTTCTTAGACCTCGTCTTTGCACCCACTATGGGTTCCATGTGTTTTAACTTTTTCTTTCTTTTCACAGATGGTCCAGGTGACAAAGGGACTTGATGAGAGGGGAGTGGTTCTTCGGGGGTTAATAACGATTCAGCTGGCAATACAACCTGTAATTGAGTGTTTTCAGGGTCGCCACAGTCAATGACCTCAAGGACCCCACTATGCACTAGATCCTGGTTCAAAGTAACAAGGGAGCTCCCCCCTAGGGATAACCGTCGTTCGGCTGCCAAGATTTCTTTATCAATAGCTGAAGCGGCCTTAGTTAGAATGCAGTCAAGTGTGGAGTTTTGGAAGATCTTAGATGTCTTAGGTGTCCCCTCCCTGTTCCCCTGTTGCTTCCCTTTGGCCATTTTATGAGCAAAATTTAATATGCAGGTAGTATGTCGCTACGCTGTCACAATATGTCCCGAGTAAAAAGACTTACTACTAGAAGATGCTCTGTCAGTCTTCTTGGAGTCAACTCACAGCCCCAGAGAGCTCACACAGGAACAGGAACGGCGAAACCAAGAAAATAGGCCCAGCCCAGCCTCTTCCGGGCACAGACGGGCCCACCCTTGGCCCGGGCACGCCCGCGCGCTTCCCGCGCAGCGGGAGCCTTAGCCGGTCTTAAAGCGCCTCCCGGCACGTGCAGGTGACGGCGGCGGTGTTCGCGCCGCTTGGCTGGCTGGGGGTTGTGGTTTGAAGCTCCCCCCGGTCACAGGATACAGCAAAGACGGGCTCCCGCGCAGCAGGAGCCCTAGCCGGTCTTAAAGTGCCTCCCGGCGGGTGCAGGTGATGGTGGCGGCGTTCGCGCCGCTTGGGGGTTGTGGTTTGAAGCTTCCCCCGGTCACAGGATACAGCAAAGATGCGTGGGAGCCCTAGCGGGTCTTAAAGCACCTCCCGGTGCGTGCAGGTGACAGTGGCAGCGTTCGCGCCACTTGGCTGGCTGGGGGTTGTGGTTTGAAGCTCCCTCTGATCACAGGATACAGCAAAGACGGGCTACCACGCAGCGGGAGCCCTAGCCGGTCTTAAAGCGCCTCCCGGCGCGTGCAGCTGATGGTGGCGGCATTTGCGCCGCTTGGCTGGCTGGGGG
This sequence comes from Calotriton arnoldi, assembly GCA_963921515.1. Lineage (NCBI taxonomy): Eukaryota > Metazoa > Chordata > Amphibia > Caudata > Salamandridae > Calotriton > Calotriton arnoldi. The sequence goes on along the minus strand of CAWUFW010010855.1, from coordinate 279,740 downwards.
TTGTGGTTTGAAGCTCCCCCCGGTCACAGGATACAGCAAAGACGGGCTCTGCCATATTGATTAGGCCCTCTGGTCAATGGCTTCTATTTTTAATATAATATCATTGATTTTTGCCAGCCGTCCCCTTGTGCTCAAGGGTGTCCCATGGGTTTTGGAAGTGAAATCACATATCATTTCCCTCAATTTGGATTTTTCTGCTACATTTTCTGCTATGCTGATTGGGTCCTCAGTGCAATTTTTATTATTTTAAAATAATTTATTTGATGTGTGCAACCCTCTCACTTGCTCCCATAAAGTGTCCCATTAGTCCCAGAGGGACACCACTAGTTATTTCCCATTCTTAAAGACGTTTTGTGACATTTTCTGCTACATTGATTTGGCCTCCGGGCCATGCTGATCATTTTCAGTTCATTTCATTGGTGTTATCAAGCCTCCCACTTGCTCTTATAGGCATCCCATGGGTCCTGGGGGACACCGCACATTTATAACCTCTTTCTCTTTAACATAGGCCTCTGTGGGTGATGTTGGAGTGGTGTTAGGTCAGATTCTTTGTATTAAGTGTCATTATCAGGGCAGTGTTTAGCAATGACAAAACATTATTTATTATTTTTGTAGCTTTTCATTAATTTGTGTCTTAACTAGTGCCTGGTGGAACAATATGTTTACTCCTGGGTATATCATTTTTATGCTTTATTTCCTGCAGGTGGATAACACTGAGATGGAGACAAGTCTATGAAATAGTTGACACCAGAGTCCAGAACTCTCTCTTCTAAGTGCTACTGCTGACCAACAAGATGTGAAGAAGAAGGAAATTAAAGAGATAAGCTTCTGCCACGAAAGGGGTCAATGAGAACAAGAAGTCTGTCCCTACCACTGAAAACAACACTAGTATCAAGCCTTCTTCTTTTTTCAGAAGAAGGCTGACAGGAGGACTGCCAAGCCGATTGTGTGCCCGCCAGGCAGATTATGAGTGTAATTCAAGGCGGGTGGGAGGTGCTGTGATGGTCTCACTGCGGCGGCTGGATAAGGCTCATAGGAGAGCCTTAACAACAAACTGCTGCCGTGATAGTACCTGCAGGACGTTCTTGCACTATGTGGCATGCATACCACACTGTACAGGAACGGGAGTGCAATTCCAGGGTGGCCCAAAATGGGCCCTCCGCATGCACCCCAGTCCCAGATCTGGCCGGGGGCCCTCTTAGGGCCCCCTTTCCTGCATGTCCGCCACCCTTTTCTGTGGCAGGCTCACTGCCATAAAAAGGGCTGTGGATATGTAGGTCGTAATATGCTCGGCAGTGATGACATCAGCACTGCCAGCATATTGAGGCCGGTTGCAGGACGCCGGCGCAGTCCGACTGCCGCACTCAGAATACTGCGGGCAGGCACGCAGTGGTGGCGGTGGGCTGAGTGTCACTCAAGTACGGCCATCCTGAGGTCAGCCATACTCGTAATAAGGCCCTTTGTGCCGTGCAAAGTCACTCAAAGTGGAGCAAAGTCTTGAGATGTATTGGACCCGGCCTTCTCTGCAGGGTCACCCCCAAACATTTTCCCTCCCTTCTCTTATATTTTTAACAAAATTCATTTTTGATGGCCTTAGGACTCTGTGCCCTTTACCACTGCTAACCAGTGCTAAATTGCTTGTGCTCTCTCCTCCTTAAAACATGGTAACATTGGCTTAAACCCAATTGGCATATTTAACTCACTTATAAATCCCTGGTAAAGTGGCAGCATATGTGCCCAGGGCCTGTAAATTAAATGCTAATGGTGGGTCTGCAGAACTGATTGTACAACCCACTTAAATAGCCCTTTAAACATGTCTCAGGCCTGCCTTTTCAGCCTGTGTGTGTGCAGTTTTAAACTGCAATTTTGACATGCAAAGTAAACCTTTTGCCAGGCCCAAACCTTCATTTTTAATACATATAAGTCACCCCTAGGGTAGGCCCTGAACAGCCCAGAAGGCAGGGTACATTACTGCGAGGCCTATCTCTTCCATAGGATAACATTGGAATTACCTTATTATCAGGGCCACCGGAATTATGCGGCAGGGGAGGATCAAATTATGTGGCAGAGTTAAGTAAATTATGCATCAAGGAAAGGCAAATTACGCTGCAATATACAGCTCATTTTCTGATAGTATTACTCCATTATTTAGTCATTTTTAAACTGGTTAATGCTGTCTGGGCAATAGGTGTACCTCATTAGTACCAGCTTAACACCCAAATATAGCAATAAGCTACAGAAAGGTGACCAGTCAACCTTTGCAAAGGTCCTTCCACTGTGCAGCAACATGTGTCACTGCGTTTTTACTAACTTTTACAGCCAGGACAGTAGGGCATCTGTGCAAGCCCCGTAGATTCTGATACACAGCATGACCGAATACATTTGGCAGACTGGGCTTTGTGTCAGAAAATAATGACTCCTTTGAAGCAGATGTTAACTTGGAGAAAGGTTTTTATTTCTCCAAACAATTTATGCATTGCATATCTGCCACACTGTATGACACAAATCCAATATGCAGAATGTATTAGAAATAGAATTAATCTAGACATGGGATTTTATACTGAATGGGTAGCCTTCCATTACAAATCCTAGCCTAGATATCTTGCACACCTCGGCACTATGGTGACAGGTTTTGCATTACGCTAGGCAGCCAGTTCCTGCACCAGAAGACAATTTTTACCAAATATGGCTCTGTGATGCTTTCTCTCCCTTGCACAATACAGCACAGCATCGTTTGTGCCTGCATTGCACAAAGCAGTAACACATCTGCCCCATTGTGTTCACCTTATCCCCCAATGAAAAGAAAGACCACTCCCAATCTTCACCAAGTACCCTTCAGGTGTAGACGATATGAAGTGGACCCACCACGGGAGACAGGGCAAAAAGAAGATTCCAGGAAGTCTAGTTCACTATGAGAAGGGTAAACCTGTCATTGCTAGTGCTGATTGTGGCACTGAGGAAGTGCAGATCACCTTTATTTAGCCTACTCTTGTACCATCATCTTCTTATAACTTATAAAAATTGCAAAAATCAACAAAAACAACCCCCACATTGATGGCAGCCTACCCTAAGGAAAAGCAAACCCAGCCTTGGTATTTCACAACTTTGATATTTGGCTCTACAAGGAATCTCCCCTCCACAGTTGGGACTTAGGCTAAAAGAGGAACATATTAAATGCAGACAGTTTATCATGGGAAGCCACAGGAACATTATATTACCAAGGGCCATATGAAAAACCAAAGATAATAGGGGAACAACAGCAAAAAGATGGTGGTTGATGGGATAGAAGAACCCCAGCTGATTGAAGGAGGTGATGACGAAAAAAAAGTGTCATCTAGACAAGCAGCCCTGTTGCTCATAGAAGGCATTGTTTTTTTAGCAGCATCCTCAGCTAGGATTAACTAAAATGTAGATAAGAAAAGTTGTGATACTTTGGATGGAATGGTGCACCAGGAGGGTATTTATATATTTCTTTCCAATAAGATTCAGGACGATGTATCTTTATAGAAACCAGTTCAATCCTTTATTTTCTCTCTTGAAACATATATTTACACATGAAAAAACGTCCAGCCAACGCGTTTCGTTCAGGAAAAAGAATTTTTCCAAACTTCTTCAGAGCATATTAATATCTTGGTGTCAGTGATAGAATTGTACTTCGGCCCACTGCGGGGCAATCATATTACTGCTGGCGGACTTGATGGGAGCACATTCCCCATGGACTACATATGCATTTGGAAATTCACCGAAGTACAATTCTGTCACTGACACCAAGATATTAATAAGCCCTGAAGAAGTTTGGAAAAATTATTTTTCCTAAACGAAACGTGTTGGCTGGACGTTTTTTCATGTGTAAATATATGTTTCAAGAGAAAAATACCCTCCTGGTGCACCATTCCATCCAAAGTATCAGTTTCTATCTGCGACGCAGTGGTACCGCACAACAGCAGGTACAGGAATTGCAGTGCACGGGACCTTACTTTATGGAAACATGGAAAGAGGTGCAGGATCTGAGGTCCGCAGTTGGTTCCTAAGAAAAGTTGTGTCCAAGCATCCTACCTCCAGTCAGTCGAGGTGGGATCATCTCAAAAGACACAAACATAATCCACTTTAAAGGCAGTGTTCAACAATGATGCACTGTGTCACAGAAACCACAATCAAAAATATTAATACCTGACCTCACTTTTTCTTTGGGGAATTGATTTCTGAAATTTATGGAGGGCCTTGTTTCAAAATAGAAGGTTTGAACCTGGATCAGCTTTGCAAATGTTGCTGTACCACAGTTGCACCATCAAGTGCTGAGATTCGTTGCTGATTCTGGTAAATAGACCATTATGCATTCCATCTATGTCAATACAGAAATGTGGACCAGTCGTTAAGCTACAGTCTATTGAATTTTTGCACAAAGAAACTAATAAAACTATAGTCATATTTCTAAATCTATGTCCAAGTGTAGTTTTACCACTTTCTAGGATTCACAAATTCGTATTACAATCTGCACTGAAAGCTGTGCTTGCACAGTTTTTCATGTGGATTCCATGGAAAAAAATCATGTGACTTCATTTTAGGAAACAATTCCCTCTGTGCAGTGGTCTCCATGGTGGTGGCAAGTTAAGTTAAAATCTTAACGACAACTGTTTTGGATAAACCTCACAAGGAAATCATTCCATATCCCTAAGCTGGGTCCTGCACATTTAAGCAACTTACTGTGCTTATGCCTCTCTGCCATTTACCTAAAAGAGGGCAAGGTAAGAAAGATGTGCAAGCAGTGTAGGAGTGATATAATATGTGAGGTCATAAGCATTGCATGGCAGGGGCGCAAGTTATAGTTAGCTCAGTAAATTAAAACTGGTTAATTTCAGTGTTTGTTTGTTTTTTTAACCATTAGTTTACATGTTATTAATCTTTGTTTTTTTGCCAGCGAGTTTTTAGGTTTTTGTTTAAAGGAAGCTAAGATCTTATTACCATATCTAAGTAAAACAGCACTTTAAAATTTCTGGAAAGTTCCAGGGTGATCCATCAAGCGGGGTCTGAGAAAAAGGGGGGCTCCCAAAAAGTTTTTTCCCTATGTAATTCCAATAGGAAAATTAGACACAGCCAAAACGGCTGATCAGAATTACACACATTTGGCAGAAAGATTGACCTTGGTCAAGAAAGCTTGCTTTTTGTGATTTTTTTGAGAAGTTAAGGTTCAAAATATATAGACATCTAGATGGGTGGGTACACAGGACTCCTTCTGGAGTCTCACAGGCATACAACTTCAAATAATAGAGTGATTTGATTGACTGAGGGGGCTTTTTTATTCCTGCTGGCTACATCTCTCCCACAGAAGCTCCTGCTATTCGAATGGGAGCTTGTTCTCAGATTGGCTAGCTGCACCTTGAAGATAAATGTTGTGCTTGCCACTTCAGGACTTGGTCACAGTGTTCTGAAAATAAAAAAAAAGGTATAAGGGGGCAGGGTACCACAGATACACACCCTGCTGGGGCCAAATATTTAAAAAAAACTTTGTGGTTGCTGTAATCCAGTGGGACTCTTGCAGGAGCGAGCACAACCCCCTAACACCCGCAAAAAGTCCTGCAGGATCTAAAACAATTTAAAAAGTAAAGAAATAAGTTGGATGGGTGCCCTTTGGGGCAGACCGGGGTGTGCAGCCAACTCCACACCGCGCATAGTGGAAGCGAGTGAGCAGCAGTGGGTAGGCTGCCTGCCAGGGGTAAGCGCAGGTCGTGGCTGCACTGCGACCAACCCCACACCGGGCACGGCCAAATAGTTGGCTGCCAACTGGGGGTTTGGTGCAGTGCCTGGCCTTCCCCAAAAGACACCAGCCTAACCTATTTACTTTAAAAAATAAAACTAGAAATTCACTTAAAAAATACAAAAGGTTAAAGTGATGTTATCATTACGTGAAAATGTCAGTTTAAACATGAGATTTTAAACAAAAAAAACACAATCTTTCATCTGTTATAGTTAACTGAAGTAACTATAAATTGCGCCCTCGACATGCACTGCTTATAACCTCACATATTACATCACTCATAACGTGTTCTATGACATCATTGATAATAAAATTACTCATGACATTGATGGAGCAGGGTTTTGAGAAAATAAAACCTGCTCGGATTAACTCCTCGGTAACATTTACTATTAATTATTAATTCAATTTCTAGAGCGCTAACAGTGTGCGGTGAAACTAACATGCAAAAACACGAAAACACGGGGAAATGCTTATGCGCATGTGTGCACTAATACGTGGACTAATGCATGAAAGACTAGGCCGCATTCGCGATCTGCTTAAAAATAATAATAATGCTGCTTTCTGCACTTTAACGCTTTGTTAGACAAATAATGTGGGATAGTGCAAACGGTGGGCGGTAAAACAGTGAGAATTATATTTCATAAAATTAATAATGTCTGTGTTTTATTCATCGTAGTGATGCTTACATGGGCCTACATCGTTGCATGACGAGTTGGGGGTTAAAAAGAAAACTAATAAAAAAGCCGAAAATCGAGCTCTGAGAGAGAATGGAGAAGGCAAAAGTTGATGACCTTCAAGAATTTATTGTGTGTCTGCCAAGTAACGGAAGGATGGCCGTGGGACCAAGTGCAAATGTGCAAACTTCTTCCGCGGAAGCTGCAGAGGCGGACAATGAAAATGTAGAGATTTGTAACATGTTACTAATTGGAGGAAGCGTGTATTCATGAGACGTGGTTTACGTATCGTTAGAAATGTAAGACAAAGAATGCTGTGAAAACATGGACGTGACTATGGTGGTGTGATAGAACACCCCCTAAACTGACCAATGAGAGACTAAGATTCTGAAAATGTTGCTACATTGGTGGGTTGGACATGAAGGTTTTTAGAGTATAACTGGGGTGTCTGGGGGGTGTTAGGCGCGCCTTTGAAGAAGCTAGAGAGGGGAGATCGTCTCTGTCCGTCGGTTTGCTGTATGCATATAGAGGCCTACCCGTTTCCTGTTCCTGTCCTACTCTTTGTTCCCTGAACCTTCTCGGGGAACCCCCATCTATTCCCATGGCCAGGGGGTGGATTTTCCACTAATATACTTGGGTTAGTATAGCTAAAATCTGTATTTTGCATAATCATTTGCAAATGTATATTTGTCACTGAAACTTTTGTTCATCTATCCACTCCTTCATTGCATTCTGTTCATTGTGATTTGAGTTTGACACCTTTTTGCTTTAATAAATGTTCTCTCTCTGTGATTTATGCATTGTTTGCCTTGTAAAACTGTACATGATGAGCATTTACCTTCAGATTATTTGCGATAAATATTATTAACCTTATACAGAGTTTGTGATTTATTTAGTAATATAGATTGATAGTTAGTTCTAATTATTACCATCATCTTTTCAACTAATGGTCCATCGACCAGAGGAAAGAGAGTTGATTACAGGTTCAATTATGTATCTTGTGTGTTAGGACGAACCTGTAGTTTATGAACTACTGATTTAACGTAAACTTGAAACAGTGCAACAGGGATTTATGTGTTCGGTTTATGAGTATGGGCCAGTGATTGTGTTTTTATCGATTATCGATCCCTGATTGGTGCTGGATCAACATCTGAAATGACAACTGTTAGACCTAGCACCTTTGGTGTGCTTTTCCTTGTCTTTTTGCCTTTACCTCCTGTATTTTTGATTGTGTGCTGGACTTGGTTTTTGCTGGTTTGTGTACTCTAGGCTCCTTACCACTGCTGATCAGTGCTAAAGTTCAAATGTTCCCTGTGTATATTGTGATTATGATTGGCTATCAATGATTTACTGGTAAGTCCCTAGTAAAGTTCACTGTGTGTGCCCAGGGCCTGTAAATCAAATGCTACTATTGGGCCTGCTGCACTGGTTGTGCCAACCACATGAGTAGCCCTGTAAACTTGTCACTGACCTGCCATTGCAGTGTCTGTGAGTGCAGTTTTAAACTGCCCTGTCGACGTGACAAGTGAAACCACTTGCAAGGCCCAACCCTTCCAGTTTACTACATGTAAGGCACCCTTAAGGTATGCCCAAGGTACCCTCATGGGAAGGGTGCAGTATATGTGAAAGGCAGGACATGTACTGGTGTGTTTTACATGTTCTGATAGTGAAACAATGCCAATTTCGTGTTTCACAATTGCAAGGACTATCTTTCATAGGTTATCATTGGAGCTGCCTTGTAACATTTTACAAGTGTAACTTTCAATTGGCAAGAGCAAGAGATTTGGAGTTTGGGCTCTCTGAGCTCAGAATTTAAAAACACAACTTTTATAGAAGGCGATTTTTAAATTTTGTGTTTAAAAATGCAACCTTGTTATGTACAAATACTTTACACATTGTTTCTGAGATAAGCCTGACTGCTCGTGCCAAGCTACCAAGGGGGTGAGCAGGGTTATCTTGGGTGTGTAACTCCCTTACCCTGACTAAGAGGAAGGGTCCCTACTTGGACAGAGTGCATACGACTGCCAACTAGAGACCCCCATTTCCAACAACAACATTGATGACATCACAGTGCATGGCGAGGTGCAAGTTATAGTTACTTAAGTTAACTATAACTGGTAAATTATAAACTCACATACACTTACCTGCGATCTAATGCCTCATTAGAAGTAATACAAATACAATCAAAAATGGTTTAACATCACAATACTTGGCATCAAAATCCGTCAGGACCAAGAGCACAACTTAGGTGAAAACTGTTGCTGTGGTGTATGTGGGACGACGAGCTATAAGTGTATGAAGGGAAACATGATGAGGTTTGAAATGGTCTCTCCGCTGTACACACTGCAATCCATGCTCTCCCTTCAATGTGTGAAAGGGCCTGAATAAATGCTGATTACAACTGGTCGCTCTACACTTTATAATCTTAAATTTATAAAAGAATCAAGTGTGGCTTTTGCCTGTCTAGAGTTTAATTTTCTTTTCCCTTTAAATAGCTCTATGGTTTGACGCTACTTTTCAGGAGTTCTACAAGGCAACAATAATCATTATTACCACAGTTTTAGAACAATTATAGTGTTTCTTTATCCTAAGAGCATGTCACGACCTGATTCTTTGAAGGTCTTTATTTCCTATTCAAGTTATATAGTAATGTTACATCAGTTGTGTCACAGATAACATAGGTGCACATGCATCAAAATAGGCAATTGCGATTCTATAATTGCGATTTTTAAGGAATCGCAATTATGGAATCGCAATTGCCTATGCATGTAGGAATCACAAAATAATTTGCGATTCCTACACATTCCTTAATTGCGACTCGCAAATTGCGAGTCGCAATTAAGGAATGGGTTCCCATTCATTCCTATGGGCCTAGAGGCCCATAGGAATGAATGGGAATTGCATGCGCAATATGCGAGCACCCAAAAGGTACTCGCAAATTGCGCATGCAATTTCAAGGGTGCAAGGGTGCCAAAAGGACACCCTGTTGCACCCATGAAATTTCCATTTTACCACATGTTGCGCACACACATGCCCCAAGGGCATGTGTGTGTGTAACATGGGACTTTGAAAAATGCACTTTAGTGCATTTTTCAAAGAAATCGCAAATTACCATCAACTTGAGATTGTCGGTAATTTGCGAAATCGCAAATTTTTTGGGTTAATGCATTGCATATAAGGAATCGCAATTTGCGATTCCTTAAATGCAATCGCAATTTAAGTAATCGCAAGTTTTGCGATTACTTAAATTGCGATTTTTGCATTTGGGATGATGCATCCCAAATGCAAAAATACCAGTCGCAAAGGGGCAGATTCTGCGAATCTGCCCGTTTGCGACCGCTTTTTTCGTTGATGCATGTGGCCCTTTGTATTTTCGTTATCCATATTTTGCATTTGTTACCACATAGTGAATTATTTATATTCTTTTAATCCAAACATTGAATCTATTACACCCCCTAGTGAGTGCTAATAATGATGCCATATAAAGCTATGGTTCGTATATATCATTACATGTCAAAACTTAACCTTGTGTTGTTTTCTTTCCAGACTTGCAAAACACTGCGCACACCCTGAGGAGGTTTCTTCTGGTGCATCCATTTCAGTGAAGAATGACCGCATTTAAGACTGTCTGCTATTGCCGACCCTATATCTTCTTCCTAAATACGGGGATGATGCTCACTGAAGACTCGTAATGTGAGTGCCCGAACCCATGCACACTGTAAACATGTATGTCAATGGAAGTAATTATTCAGCCTCCAAAATTATCTCGATCCAGTGACTTGGAAGGAGGTAAAATGGCTAATTAATCAAAGTCAGAGATGCCACGATGTTTACATTCATAGCCATGCAGCTGCTACTCAACCCTTGCTGATCGAGCCTGGAAAACCATGTAAGCCCTACTTACACCACGTTTCGTTTTTCATAATAAAACAATGCAATAAATATTATAAATGTGGTACAGTCACTAAAACAGGTACATATGGCTGAACGTGTGACATATGCACATACTTAGGCTTTAAAGGTTTATGTACTATTATGTAACGCAGTGCAGCAAGGTAACTTGCTGAGCTGTGTTGCATCAAAGGGAAAAAGCAGAAATGCTCCATATTCACAAAAATATGGAGCATTTCTGCTCTCTCCTTGTGCTGGCTGGACTGTCAGCAAGGGTGCCTGTGTTACAGGCAGGATCATTTCTGTGCAGGAAGTAAAACATTCCTGCATAAAACCAATCCAAAGGGGCATTTTCCTCTTTCTATGTGTGATGCAGAATGCATGAACGATGCAGAATGCATCACGCATAGAAAGAGGAAATAATGAGGATACAAAACGATGTTCATCCTCTGGGATGGCGTACTGATTTGATGCAATCCTATGTTTACAAACCTTTGTAAATCAGCAATTGCATCAGCTCCATGGATGGATGCATGTGAATACCAATTCCCCACCTATGTAACACCTACCAGCTCGAAGCCGCAAGCTGCTGCATTCCATTACATTTCTTTATAAAGCTGCTCAAGGTGGCACAAATCTTACTGAAGCCTTTGTGTTGTCCTTGGTCACATTGCGCACACAAAGGCAATGCAAATGCTTTATAAATCAGGGCATACGTACTTACTGCATGTGTACTCCCCATCTTCTCTCCATAACTTGGGTCACATTATAGTAGACTACCATAGAATTGTTTTTTAGGAGAGACAGTGCTGAAAAGAGAAGAAAGAGATGAGAGAGAATTAAGAAGGATGTAAAACATTGAATAACCATAAATACATATGAATACTATTGAATAAACATGAGTTATTTGATTTCAGTGATTTACTTGAAAGAGTTTGCCTCTCTTTAATATGGTGGACGGCATATTTAAAAATCAGAAGCAAGGTCTAAAGAGGAGGAAAGCTGAACCACCAATGATGGACCCACCGTTGAGGAAAAAAGGTGAACAGAGTATGACCATTGAAATCATACTAAAAAAGCTCAATAAATTTCATGATCTGTTACATAGCACAACAACTAATACTGACCTGATGAAAGCTTATATGACTGGCATATAGAAGGATCCTCAGAGATAACACTGTGAGAGTGACTAAAACTAAAACGAGAATCAGCTGGCAGGAAGAATCAGACATGCTATTTAAGAATTCAGCTAATGCTACAAAAGGTAGAATCCAAAATCGACTAAGGGAAATCTGTGATTTGTAAGATAAAAATAGGAAATAAAACATTCATATCTATGGCTTACCTGAAAGGGCTGAAAATAAAGCTATTGTTGTGTTAAATTTCTTGGATATTTTTATTCCTGCTACCCTTAGCTTTTACTTGGACTGAGAATTTGAGATTGACATTGCCCACAGGATCCCCACACACACAATGAATTCAGCCAGCCAATTGTGACCCTTCATCATTCACCATATATGATTCCAACATCAGAGTTAATTCTCGCCCACTTGAGTAAAGTGTGGCAAGTAATGTAGGGAAATGACCAAATGACAAATGACAGAATCTCCTGGGATTATGCTAAAGAAGCAATTAATCTAAGAAAATATTATCTGGCATTAAAAAAAGAATACAAAAACCATGTTTATCTTACTCTTTCACAGGTTTTTTTTCAAACTCAGAGGTCTGAAAAAAGGAAAACCATAGGCGTTTGCTCACTCAACGGGGCTAGAAAAATTTTCTAACAAAATTCCATTATATGATCATTGCCTGAATTTGGCTGACTCTCAAAGAGTTGAATCGTATTGGATGCAACTTCAAGATTAAATTCCAACCAAAGGTTTGCCAACGCAAAGTGTATATGCAACTCATTTTGTATATGTTTTGGTATTTTACAAACACCTAATTAGGTTTGTGAAGTTATAAAATAGGTCCATTTTAGAATTTGTGTGGTGATAGCAAAACAGTGGTTACTTAACATTTAAACAAGGTTTCTTTACGGTTCAAGATTTTGATTTCTTTTTAAGACATTGATACCAAGGGTTCCTACACAGGGCTATCATTTCAATGTGCTCTTTATTGTAAAAGTTCTTTATCTTTCTTTAATCTCTTAACTGCTGAGGCTTTTTCATCCCAGTGCTGAGCCCATTTTTGGCAAGTTGGAGTAATTTGTGCTTAGACCTCAATAATGTGTTTTCACCATAAGGTATCCATATCCATGTGAAATTTGCACCCTTGTTTTCCAACATCATGAGGATTCTAAAAGTTCCCAGGGTTTGTGGATTTCCCTGGAGGGGAAAAAGAAAATATATTCAAAATATAGCTACATTTTGGGTGTTTGGGGAAAAACTAGGAAGAAAGCGCTCCTCAAAAAAGTGTAACTTTTCCTTTCCTAAAAATTGCATCAATAAAAGGTTTGCTGTGCTAAAGTCACCATCTTCCCAGCTTTCAGGAACATGCAGAGCTGTATGGAAAAAAATATTTTTTACCAAAGTTTTAGCATATTTCTAAGAGGTAGCTCATTTTCAGAATTTTTGTTCTTTCAACCCACTTGCTGTTTGTGGTGGAAAACAGTGTGAAACCCATGGGTGAGCTCGGGAAGCTATAAGTTTCTAAAAAAAAGTAGACAACATTTTAAATTGAGAAAAGAGTCATTTCTGTAGATCCCGCAAGGTTTTCTTAAAAACCTAACAGTTGCAATAGAAGAATCTTGAAAACGTGTAGGAAAAACATCCATTTGTGATAATGCTTTCATCTGAAATATCTTCTAACGATGGCCAATTTACAAACACAATATAGCTCTCCTCATTGCAGGGCTATCAATGGTTTCTAGGTTGTCTAAGAACCTGAAGTATCCAGAGCCAGCAACCAAGCTGGATCGTACAATGGTTTTTCATTGTGTACCGAGGTTAGGGGCAATTCATGTGGCAAAAAAATAAAGAGTGAAAAATGGGTATGAAGAAAACCTAGATATTTCTAAAATGTGCACCAGAGGCTGAGTTTAGGAGCACTGGTTATTCATAGATCTCTGAAGTTGTGGTACCCATACTAGTACATGATCCATAGAGAATTTTTCAAAATGGCTTCGTTCTTACACACTGGCTTACATTTGGAAGGCACAAATGCAGAAAAATCCTATTGGTAATACCAAATGTTCTACAATTCTGTGTTTCTACATGCCTCCCAATACTAATGGTACCTCTCTTGTGTGGGTAGGCCTACTGCCTGCTGCAGGAAAGGGTCGAAAAAACAACATGGACACATCACATTTTTCCACTGAAAAGTTACAGTTTTTTTAAAAGATGGTTGTTGATTTTGGGCCCTATCTCATCTGGCACCTAGAGAAACCCAGCAAACCTGCACATTTTTAAACACAAGACACCCAGGGCAATCCAGGCTGGGTGATGTGCATGGTTTTCACCAGGTTGTCCTACCCAAATGCTCTTACAAATCTAAAACTTTGACAAAAACCACACATTTTCCTCACCTTTCTGTGAAGATAAGTTCTGGAATCTGTGGGAAGCCACAAATTTCTTATGACCCAGAATTCCCCCAATTCTCCTCATAAAGATGGTACCTCACTTGTGAGGGTAGGCCTAGTGCCCGCAACAGGAAAGAGCCCAAAACGCAACATGGACACATCACATGTTTCCGCTGAAAAATGACCTTTTTTTTTGCAAAGTTGGTAGCTGTGGATTTTGCGCCCTTTGCTCAGTTAGCACCTAGGGAAACCTAGAAAACCTACAGATTTCTTATAAATAGGTACCCCAGGGAATATAGGGTGGGGTACTTGTGTGGTTCTAACCAGGTGTTCCTACCCAGAAGTCCCTGCAAATCTCAAACTTTGAGAAAAAACAAATACTTTCCTCACATTTCTGGGCAGTAAAGTTCCAGAATCTATGGGGATCTACAAATTTCATACCACCCAGAACTCCCAATAATAACGGTACCCTACTTGTGTGGGCAAACCAAGATACCATGACACAAAAGGCCTAAACAGCTATGGAGAGAGATCAGCAATGAGTTAAGCAGTTGATTTGGGGGCCTACTCTGAAGCCACTCAAAGAAACCTGTCAACTAAAAGCATTTTTAAAAACTAGACACACAGGGGATTATATAGTGGTGTGCCTTGTGTGGATCCAAAATAGATTTCTTACCTACAATGCCCTGAAATTCTCAAGCCTTGCCTAAAATCAGGAATTTTCCTTACATTTTTGTGATGGAAACTTCCAGAATCCACAGGAATCCACAAGCTTCCCACCACCCAGTGATACCACACATTTCCTGAAAAAAATGCTTCCCCATTTGTATGGCTGTGCCTAGTGCGCGCAACAGGAAAGGATCAAATCAAGGTCATTGGGAGTCCACTGTCAGGACTACCCTTGACCTTGGTTTGCTCTATTTTTGTTGTGAGCTCTAGACCCAGCCATACAAGTGGGATAGAGTTTCTTTCAGAGCAAGGGTGGGAACGCTGGATGGTAGAAATTTGAAATCACAGAAATGCAAAGAAAATGTATGATGTCAGACTAAGTTTGAGGTTTGCAGGGCATTGTCCGTAAGAAAATGTCGTGAAATTCACACAAAGCAGACCACCCTGGAATCCTCGGGGTCTAGTTTTCAGAAATGTTTGAGTCTGGCAGGTTTCCCCAGGTGGCTTCCTTGCCAAACCCAAAAAGTGCAGCCATTCACCATGGCAGGTGAGATAATATGGAATGTAGCCCCACTCTCCTGGCCCAAATTTGAATACAACACCCAAAAGAATCAAATGTCTTGTTGCTTGCCATTGGGATGGGATGTTTTAGTCAGCAGGAGAGCAGAAAGACTGTTGAAGCTTTAGGGGTGAGGTTGGGGACTGATGTTAGGATGGGCAAGACCATCCCCATTATTTTATTGAAAAATATTTTCCTGCCATACAGTGTGCTTTCTGCCTCCCCCCTGGGGCGACCTGGAGGCAAACCCCCTGTGTGCCCTGGGGGAAACTGGTTTGTCCCTTTTGGGGTGGGGTTGTGGCCAGGGCCAGAGTGAAAGGCCTGCACCCTTTTTTGTCACAAATGCAAGTTCCCTAGTTTCTAGTGAGCTTTCTAACCCTATCCAGGGGGCAGATTTGTAGCAACCTCCCCAATTGGGACAAACCTCCTATCTTCCCCCAGGAGATGCAGAAGGATGCTTTTGCCCATTCTGTGGCTGGGGCATAGCTTGATGCCAGGTTAAGCCGCACCCTCCATTTGTTTGTTTTGGTGCCATTTTAAATTCCCTGGTGTCTATTGGTCTTTCTGCCTACCAGGGGAGGCAGACTGGGACACACCTACAATCATCTCCCCAGGAGGGGCAGAACTACTGTTGCACCCTTTTTGGGATGGGGGCAAGGCCATTCCCATACCCATGGTGGTCAGCCCCCAATCCTACTTTTTCTAATTTTGTTTTATCCCTGGTGTGTAATAGGCTTTCTGCCCCCAGTGGGGCAGATTGGGGCAATTGCCCACCTTTGCCCCAGAGGGTGCCAGAAAGACTGTTGCACCCTTTTTTACAGTTGGGACATGGCCATGCCTATGGTGGGCATACCCCACTCCTATGTTTTTTTCCTAAGTTTCTCTAGTGTCCAGTAGACTTATTGTTCCACCCTCAGTGAGACAGACTGGGGCAAACCTTCGATCTACCCTCCGGGGGACAGAAATAAGTTCTGCCCCTTTTTGAGGTGGGGACATGGCTTTGCCCATAGTGGGCAGTTCCCACCCCTCCTTTGTTGATTTATTTTATCCCTGGAGTATATTGGACTTTGTGCCCCCGGTGATTAGGGGAAATCGCCCCCATCCACCCCCTGAGAGGGCAGAAAGACTGAGCATTTTGGTGGTTATGAGGGAGAACAGGCCCTTGCCTGAGGGGTTATCCTCCCAAATCCCTGGTGGCCAGTGAGTGGATCTCTGCTTGGGAACCACTCTCCTTTGGTATCCTCAAGCAAGGATCCACTGGGCAGAGATACAATTAGAAAGCTGAGATTCTCCCCTGTCCATTGATACCTTCCCCGAGATAATCAGTGCTCGGGGCTGAGATATGCCCCGAACACTGATGCAGTGAAAACAATACATGCCAAACAGCTCATTTTACTTTCACTTTGGAAGTAATTACATAAGTGCACCCTGCGTGCTGATTGCCATTACCAAACGAAGAAAGCAAACAAACTCCGGCTGCTTGGGGAGCTTTCCCAAACAGCCCGACCTAAAGACTTTAAAAAGGATTCCATCTGGTGGAAAGCACTAGAGGGTCCATTATAGCCTTCCCAGTGTCGGCCAATGGCCGTCATATGCACCGGGGAGGTAGTGTTGACATCTACAAGCATTAAGTCATTTGTTACTAAGGGTTACTACACAATGCTATGTGCAATGGTGTAATATGTTATTCAGAATGTTTTTGAGTTCTTGGAATGCAGACTCTCTTGCTCACTCCATAACCCTTTTATAATGAGAGATGGGTGGGGGGAAGGGGAAAGGAGGGGATTGATTTTATTAATAGGGTTATGTTCTTTCACTGGTTTTATTCCCTTTTTCTTTCATTTTATATTCTAATTGTATTATCTTTGTGCAAAACGTTTACTCTTCACATGTACAAGTGAGCATACAATGTTTCTCTTTTAGACCTGAGGCCCTAAGTTGATTGTTTAGCCCTGTTGCACTGGTTACCAAGTAGCTGTATTAATTAATTCTACATTTACTGAAATAATTTCAATATTAGCTAAACAAATTACTTCTGTGGCTTCTAATGAAATCTGATGGCTATGAGATATATAAAAGTTTTGTTTCAAAATAAGAAGCGTTTGAACCACCCTGTCAAAAGAAGGAACGTTCTAGACTACTGTACAAAAAGTGAAGGGTGATCTGATCTTTCTTCAGTAAAGCTTGGGAGAAGCTTTGTTCATGAGAACATCTTAGGTGAAAGAAGTGATTTGCTCCATAGCTACATGCAAAAAGAAATTGGGTTATAACACTGATTACTAAAATAGTCCGATTTCTCTACTGTGTCATCAGAAACTCTGGAGACCAATAAAGAGCTGTTTTTAGTATCAGATAATACATTTGCTTCTTTGATCTACATCATTGCATTATTGCAGGGCCAGTGACACGAACAGAGAGTGAGGAAGACTAGATTGCTATGCTGTCAATATTTAAACCCTGCAATCAAACAAAAGATGATGGAAGGAATGCTTGCAAAAAGTCTTGTTAGTCGCCATCAGTGAAATATAACTTGGATCCTACGGCACAGTAAGCATGGGATCCACCTCTACGGATACACTTTACAAATTAAGGCGTATCACCAGTCACACAAAGATGATGGCAGGAATGCTTGCAAAATGTCGAGCACTGCAATCGCTCAAGGTAGTATTTCAACCCATCCTTTTTTGCCACTGTGATACTCTAGACAAAGGCCCGCCTAATGCAAATCAGTACTGAACCTGCTGTTCATTGAAACAGACTATCCTGAGCAGCCAGACACTGTCCCCTCCAGAAGAGAACATAAGCAACTCCTCACCGGTTTCGGCCTTGTTAGACCATGTCAGTAAGATATGTTTTGAGCCAATGGCACAGTGAGCAAGGGACCCACGTCTGTGCATACCTTTGGCTGCTTAGGGAGTGATGTCCTATCACCTTTTGTTTGTTTGATGTAATACCCTGAGTGACTAAGGGTATGCCTAGACATGGATCCCTTGATCACTGTGCAACGGGAACCAAGTTACACCTGATTGAAGAGGCCCAATGAGGCCGATACTGGTTTTGGGCTGCTTGTGCTCTGGTTCAGAGAAGACCTGACTTGGCAGTTTGGGCTGGAATGTTCCTATTGGAGCAGGAGCAAGAATGATTTGCATATGGTTGGATATAATCTGAGGTGGCATGTTGGACAAAAGAACAATGATTTTGAATGATACCCTGTGTGTTTGCCAGTGGTTAGATGTATTGCAAGCATCACCATTTGTGCTTTAATATTTACTCCCCAAATGGAATTTATTCTAACTTCTGTCGCAACTTTAATAAGAAATTGTGCTCCATCCCACGCAAGAACAGAGAGTGAGGAATGAACAATGAACTCATGCATGATAAAATAAACTCCTTTAATCTAATTAAAAATCTTCCAAACACGTCGTTTCCAATGATAAAGGATCCTGTTCGTCTCCCCGCGTATATGGGACTCAGGTCTGCATTGAGAGGAATTATGATTAGTATGATGGTCAAGAAAAATAGGGACAACGCCAATACTTTATTACTAGAGAAGAAAATCAAAACTAACAGAAAATCACATTCACTTATAAGGATCATCAGAACCCAAAGTTGAATACAACTGCATTGTGAGCAGAAGAGGAGACATGTGTCAAAGATCAAAAAGCAACAAATCTATGCTCCATGTTTAAAGCTGGCAGCCTTTATAAAAAGAAACAAAAATAAAAGTAACACAAAGGTAATTAAAGATGCACAATGGATGATGCACGCTAAACAGAAGAAATTGCTATGTATTTTCTGAATACAATTAGTGGATCACATATTTCATTATTATGTTGGGCACAAAAGTAATAGACAAAATCTTTGCAAAAATTCGTATCAAAGCCAAGAGTCTCCTTCGAAGGTGCCTTGGTAATTCTAAAACTGGGTCAACCCTGTGTTTCCATACACTTGTACAATCACAGATTTCCTGGAAATTGCATTCAGTTCCAGGGTATTTACATTCGCAATTTCCTGCAGGTTTTACATAAAGGAATTTGTTCTGGCTACACAATGTGATGGCGAGGATACCATGGAAAGAAACTATGATCAAGGTCGTTTTTGTGCATTACCCTCAACTATGTCAAATATCTTGGAATTGTTCGAAGGAACACATCCAAAAACCATGCTAAAAAATGATTCCTGCAGCGAGGTTTGGTTTCCTACTCCACCACGGTACTCACAATGAGGCTGCAAATCTTTATCTAATGCACTACGTATAACTAGCAAGTGGAATGCCCCTACAATTGACCTAACATTACATTCTTTGAGTTAGAATTCCTTTCAAATATTCTGTGTATCTGTTGTTTCCTAAGGAACTACATGGAGCTCTCTTTAGTATTTCTCTGCTGCTCATGTTTTATGTTGCAGATCCGTACACTATCTGTGCAAGGAAAGGGAAACCCAGGTAAACATGTAACCATGGGGCATATTAGCAAGGGCTCTATCGCCGCTTTAGCAGCACTTTTTGCCGCTAAAGCGGCGATATTTCTATCGCCCTATCAGCAAGCTGTTGCTAACAGGTGTTAGCGACAGATTTTAGGCGATAGCGACTGGTTTGGGTGCCGCTTTGCATGTCAGCGATATTTATCGCTAATGACATGCAAAGGAGGCGTTCCCAACTAAAAGCGACTGAAAACAGTCGCTAACATACCTATCGCCTATTAGCAATGCCCACGAAGCGATAAAAAAACGCGCGCTAACCACGATTAGCGCTGGTTTTTTAGTACTGGTAAAAACATGACTTAACAATAATAGTCAATGGGAGGTGGATTGTAAGGTTATGTCCCCAGCATTAGCACGGGGATTCTATCGCTGGATTTCTCGCGTTATTGCTGGGTTTCGCCGCTATCGCTGGATATTTTATCGCATTGGAGATAAACCTTGCTAATAGCATGTTATCTCCGCGGTAATATCCAGCGATAGCCGGCGATAGAAAAACGCGCGCTAAGCAAGCTTTGCGATAATTTTCGCAGGTTCTTGCTCATGTTTTTAAGAAGTATGGGGCATATTAGCAAGAAGAGGCGATAATCATCGCTAACCCTGCTTAGCGTGATTTTTTTTATCGCCGGCTACCGCTGGAATATATCGCCACGCTAACGCTGTATTAGCAACGATTAGCGCTATGGCGATGAATATTCCAGCGATAGCGAGGAAATGGGCCAACATCGCTGAAAAACCAGCGATGTTGCAAGGAGAAGGGAGAACACCTTGCTGATACGACCCTGTGGTCGTATCAGCATAATCCACCCCCCATGTTAGGTATGGCTAACACCTGCTAATTGCAGGTGTTAAATAAATGGCGATGACCCCGGTTAGCGCGATTTCTCACGTCGCTAACTGGGGCCATGGCCACCTTGCTAATAGGCGATAGGCCTGTTAGCGAGTGTTTCCCAGGTTTGTTCGTAGGGAACGCCCACTTTGCATGTCATTAGCGATAAATATCGCTGACATGCAAAGCGGTAAAAACGGGCGCTAATGCCCGCAAACTGTCGCTAACTGCTGTTAGAGACAGTTTGCTGATAGGGCGATATAAATATCGCCGCTTTAGCGGCAAAAAGTGCCGCTAAAGCGGCGATAGTGCCCTTGCTAATATGCCCCTATGTCTCAATTGCCTGGTGCCTTCTAACAGCTTTTGAACTCTGCTAATGAACTGGCCGGCGTTCCACTGTTATTCCAGTCCTCAGTCCGGCACTCGTTCTTGCATGCTCAGGTGGCCATTTTGTTTCCGAACTGCTCCTCAGTTTTAAGATTTTATTGCATTGAGACGGAATGATAAAAGAGTATTAGAATTCTGACAGCCAAATGAAGCAATCTGTGCGCATATTATTTAAATTTTAAAAAGTATTATTCCGCCAGCCTAGTAGACTGTCAATTTGTCGGCAAATGACATATGAATTTATTAAATTAAGAAACGTTCTTTAGACGCCCTAGGACTAAACTAGCCGTCATTGATCTGAGGGTAGCTTAGGGCTATTGCTTATAATGTGTTCTATTGACTGTGAACCTAAATTCACACACAAGCTGCAATTTCCTATATACTTTGAATTGTCCCTTCAGCAGCTTCCAGTGTTCGCATACGACAGATTACATATGATATGGATGGATTTTTCCCATGAATATGTGTTCCTCGCTGCAATTGCATTCATCAGTCAGTGCTATATGATATGATCCCTGCTCCAGATCTGCACATTTTTTTACCGAACTGTGCAGGTCCTGTCTTAAGGTGTGGCTTTTCTTCAAGTGTGCACTGCAGGCTACCAGCTTCTTTTCTTCCTCTCACTTCCTACCTTTGAGAATTCCAACATGCTGTGCTATCATGAAACATCAATGAGGTCATTTCTGAACCATTGAGGAATAACTGTTGAGAAAAATACCATCATGTAAATAATATCAGCGCAGGGTATCAGGTGTGTTTTTACCTCACAACATGACCCGTTTGGATGGAATAGGGGAACACACCTGAATGAAAGGTTCCCCCCATTTGCCCATGTTATTACCCTTGCACGCTCGTTTGCATGAGCAAATAACCGCAGATGCAGGCTGTTGGTACTTGCAAATTCAAAAGCAGCAGAAATGCAATTTGTGCTCAGCTTCTATCTGGAAGCTGAACTGATAAAAAAAAAAAACAGCCTACGGGCAGTTCTTCTGTGGTGCAAATACTTGTTTCTCGTTTCCAGAATTCCTTGCAATGTAGCAGTGCCATTTGGACAGAGGCACGTATAGTGCCTGCATATATCACCAATGCAAATAATATTTTTTGCTGGGCTTGAATATGTAATAGGTTACCTTTTAACACTCAGGTGTATAGATTGGGGACCAGTATGCACAAAATAATTGTGTCTGTTTTTCATGCATCCTTGCCGTTCGTACACTGGCTACACAGGGCAATACCCACGAGGGAGAACATGGTGGTAAATGCCTGGTATATGAGAGGATGACTACGATTTGCGATTAACCCCTAACTGGAGTTAATACTCAAACAGTCGGAAACACAAGAGTGGCCGTAGCATGATGGGCTAAGCTGGCTCAGCACACATTCAAGTGCTTGTTCTTATGCGTCTGACAGCCCAGAAATAGAAGCAGGCAATCCTTTTGCACTGTTTCCAAGCTGCACTGGCTAGAAATCAAGCCCTAACCTTAGTGGTGGCCGCCACATACTAAAAGTGGTAGGGCAAGGGGTGGGGGGGGGGTGGAGCACGGGAGGGGGGAGAGCCGAGGGGGCGTGGTAGAGGGGGGACTATAAGCATAATAAAAAAAAATTTAACGTTAAACCTACCTGCTGCTGGCCTCCTCCTGCGTCGCGCCTTGGTGTTGGGACTTCCTTGTCCCAGCAGACACTTTGGCTACGTCACAGACTCCCTGTCCAATCCCCATACTGCAGAGAAGCGCGGGATTGGCCTGAGCGGGCTGGAAGGACGCTCCGCAAGGTCAGGGAGTCTGTGGAGTTTCTCTAACCCGGCTATTCAATACAGCCGGGTTAGAGAAACCTAAGTGCCCATGTGTATTTTGGTCGGCCTGAGATGGCAGGCCAAGCACACATGAGCACTTAGGGAGTGCACATAGCACTCCTCCTCCCACCCCTCCCATGCCCTGGCCCTCCCTGCACACGCTGGCTGAGCCAGCGGCTTAAAAATAAAACAATAATGAAGTATTGTTTTATTTTTTTGCTGCTGGCTTTCAGCCAGTGGTGCGACACTCCTCCGCCATTGCGGAGGAGCTGCCCCTGCCTAACTTGTAGAAATATTGGGTTAAATCAATTCACTTAAGGCACTGCAGGCACATACAAACAGGCACTCTGCTCTGCCTTGAGCCAGCGCAGCCCATCATGATATGGCCCCTGGCATCAGTTTTAGCTCTTCTAGTGCAAGGATTTCACTACGTCCATGGTGCCCTATCATGATGGTTCCTTCTGGCTCAATGCAGAGCCAAGCTCTTGAATTTATGTGCCTGCAATGTGTAAAGTAAAATAGTTTAACCCGATACTACCCCAAGTTCATGCATTATTTTGGACAGCAAAGCTCAGAAAAAGAAAGAGGCAAACATTGCTGCCTGAACATCGAGCCCTAAGGCGGAGACGTGTTGGGTTAATTGAATTTACTATACACCTAGCAGGATCGGCTCATGATATGGCCCTTGGCCTTCTTGTCGGACTGCTTTTCTTCTAACACGTCTCAAGGAATGCTGCCGACATTCTTTTATTGTTTTGCAATCTTCCTGAATGTTGAAGTATGTAAAGCCGGGTCTGTCAGGTCCATGGACTAATGCAAGCGCTGCAAAGATATGGATTTGATCCCAATGTAAAAGTATCCAATCTTAGCGGCCCGCTCGTTCTTTCATCCTCTTGAAGTTGATAAAACCGTAACACTGAGTTAGGAAAGTTAGCTTTCCAAATATACGTTACGAGATTTGGTCCCTGTCTTTCTTCGTTTATGACCATTTTGTTATCCATGGTACTTTGCTGAAAAGTGCTGAATAACTCAATACTTGATTAATTTATCATCAACAACTAAGCCAAAGATTAACTCCTGCAACTCTTTCAATTATATGACGGATATGTTTTAAAACTGACAATGTTTACAAACCATTTATGGTTCATGATGCATCCCAGTTGAGTTGCACAACGTTGATTTTTCTTCATATCACCCATTATTTACATTTTAGTGAACAGAACAGGAACACAGTAATGTCCCATGTCGTTTTCTAAACGTCTCTTCAAAAACAATTGTAACCCTTCTCAAAATGAGATTAATGTTTTCTCCTGTAACGTTGGGTCATTAACTATTACCCTCGGATGATCTGCAGGGGAATTTATCAAAATTAGTAATGCTACACAGTGCGTTTCATGTATGTCAGATGCAATTAACTCATCATCTGAATATTAACAGCTTGCATTGAATATTATCAAATAATATCCCAGATGCTTGGCAACAGTGCTGGAAAATCAAGACTTGCATTTTTAGTAGCTGTACTTCAACACTGTTGCATTAAATCTAACAAGTAGATCTGTGCAACATCGTCCCGTGATTTAACTAAATATGATCCAAGGATCTGAAATGCGGATGGAAAATTAAGTAATTGATCAATGTTAGAGATAATAAATTACGCATCCAATCACGTTTTACTGCTTTCTCACACATCTTGTGAATTCTTTATGAACCTCTAAGGCACTGAATTTGTTTAACATTGATGCACTGCTTAACAGCAAGACTATTTTATATTTCTGTCTCATACTTTAAGGGGGCTATATTCATTTTTTTTTTTTATCGTGGCATCAGACTCACATTGTATAATAGTGGATTTGCAGTCTTATTTCTTGGTGTGCCTTTCTGCACACAATTGAATAGGTATTCCAAAAGAACAGTAAACAAATTCTCCAGCCTTCCTGTTGCCGCCACTTCTTCCTTTGAACGGATGACCATTTTTGGTATTCACTTAATATTTGTAATTTATAGAATGATTTTGGTTTGCAATGTGTAATTTGCTGACTAAATAAAAGTTTTCTTTTGTCATGGTATTGTAGAGATTGGATAGATATTTTTTTCAAAAGTGAAAGGGTGAATGTGGCACCACCCATTGCCTCTCCTCCATTACGTGAGACTAATGACAATATAAACGTATTTTTTCTGGAAGGTATCAGTAAGTGTAGCCTAGTAGTCGAAGCTTCGAGTGTCCTATTGGGCAAAATTGCAAGCAATTGGTGCACTGCCAATTAATCTTCGCCACACCCAGTAGATTGGTCTTGGCCCAAATTAATACACAAATACCAACCTATCACATGGAGCGGGGAAACCTAGAGACGTCCCTGGAATCGCTCCTGTAACATACCTGGAAAATGTATCTCTTTTCTTTGGGAATAGAATGGACCAGCTAGAGATAACAGGTCCTTTTCTTGGGTTTTCCTCACCCTTTCACAAGAGAGAGCACACACACACAAGCAGTCTGAACTAGTCGCATTATTAGAGGTCAAGGTCAGTTTTTACTACATATGCCTTTACCACGCATGTTTTCCATTACATATCATGGTACTTAAATACATATAACATGAATCCTGAATATCGCCCATTACCATATTATATATATATATATATATATAAATATATATATGTATATATATATGGTCACTCCAAGTTTCACCCATGAGCTGCCGAACTCGCGGCGGGTGCCATTCATCGCAGACTTGTGGGCAAAGTCACGTTGAAATATTCAGGCTCCAAAAGATGCGAAGCACTCACGGGACAAGTTTCAGGTGGATTTATTCAGCAAATGCATTTCGGCATCAAGCCTTCCTCAGTGCTTATCGACTAGGCATTTGGCATTTCACAGATTTTAAATGCACATTACCAAGATCTCATTGGAGGAACACAAAGTCATGGGCAGCGACGAAGGACTCACTAGGTTGAGGTCATGATACCTCTCTCCCTGGCGGCCATGACAGCATGTCTTTGATGGCTTGCAACCTGATGGTAAACATTTCATTACTTCTCTTTGTGAAGGTTCTCAGTCTCTCATAGACAATTCACAAATGAAATGTTGAATGTTGCTCACATGCTGCATGACACATCCGGTCCCCCAAAGCTGAATCACCCATTGTGCCTCCAGTTTGCCGGTGCCACCATCGTTTATTCCAGTACCTCGCCTGCCCAGAATTCAAATGTTGCACACCCTAGAGGCTTCAGTATGGATTACTTACAACTTCCAATTCAATTGCCAGGTAGGTCGCTCCCCCGCCTCACAGCTCCGCCTGTGGTGTCCTGCCCGCTGCTGCTGCTGGTAAGCTCGCCCCTCTGCTTGCGGCCTCGGTGCCCGTTTTCCTTCTGTTTCCCTCGCTGCCCCCATTTGCCTTGTGTCCATTTTCCTTCTGTTTCCCTCGCTGCCCCCATTGAACTGTGTCCTTTTTTCCTTCTGTTTCCCTCGCTGCCCCCATTTGCCTTGTGTCCATTTTTCCTTCTGTTTCCCTCGCTGCCCCCATTGAACTGTGTCCTTTTTTCCTTCTGTTTCCCTCGCTGCCCCCATTTGCCTTGTGTCCATTTTTCCTTCTGTTTCCCTCGCTGCCCCCATTGAACTGTGTCCTTTTTTCCTTCTGTTTCCCTCGCTGCCCCCATTTGCCTTGTGTCCATTTTTCCTTCTGTTTCCCTCGCTGCCCCCATTGAACTGTGTCCTTTTTTCCTTCTGTTTCCCTCGCTGCCCCATTTGCCTTGTGTCCATTTTTCCTTCTGTTTCCCTCGCTGCCCCCATTGAACTGTGTCCTTTTTTCTTCTGTTTCCCTCGCTGCCCCCATCTGCCTTGTGTCCATTTTTCCTTCTGTTTCCCTCGCTGCCCCCATTGAACTGTGTCCTTTTTTCCTTCTGTACCCCTGGATGCCTCTCTCCACTCCCGCCGCTGCGTCCCCTGCGGCCCCGCCCCCCTGACTGCCCATTCGCTGCCCCTGCCTCCCGCCTCCCAGCTGCTCCTCCCTCCCACCTCCCCATATATGGCGGCCGCTGCGCGGTGAGAAGAGCGACCCTTGACCTTGCCAGGTAGGTCGCTCCCCCGCCTCACAGCTCCGCCTGTGGTGTCCTGCCCGCTGCTGCTGCTGGTAAGCTCGACCCTCTGCTTGCGGCCTCGGTGCCCGTTTTCCTTCTGTTTCCCTCGCTGCCCCCATTTGCCTTGTGTCCATTTTCCTTCTGTTTCCCTCGCTGCCCCCATTGAACTGTGTCCTTTTTTCCTTCTGTTTCCCTCGCTGCCCCCATTTGCCTTGTGTCCATTTTTCCTTCTGTTTCCCTCGCTGCCCCCATTGAACTGTGTCCTTTTTTCCTTCTGTTTCCCTCGCTGCCCCCATTTGCCTTGTGTCCATTTTTCCTTCTGTTTCCCTCGCTGCCCCCATTGAACTGTGTCCTTTTTTCCTTCTGTTTCCCTCGCTGCCCCCATTTGCCTGTGTCCATTTTTCCTTCTGTTTCCCTCGCTGCCCCCATTGAACTGTGTCCTTTTTTCCTTCTGTTTCCCTCGCTGCCCCCATTTGCCTTGTGTCCATTTTTCCTTCTGTTTCCCTCGCTGCCCCCATTGAACTGTGTCCTTTTTTCCTTCTGTTTCCCTCGCTGCCCCCATTTGCCTTGTGTCCATTTTTCCTTCTGTTTCCCTCGCTGCCCCCATTGAACTGTGTCCTTTTTCCTTCTGTTTCCCTCGCTGCCCCCATCTGCCTTGTGTCCATTTTTCCTTCTGTTTCCCTCGCTGCCCCCATTGAACTGTGTGCTTTTTCCTTCTGTACCCCTCGCTGCCTCTCTCCACTCCCGCCGCTGCGTCCCCTGCGGCCCCGCCCCCCTGACTGCCCATTCGCTGCCCCTGCCTCCCGCCTCCCAGCTGCTCCTCCCTCCCGTCTGCGCCCGTCCGTGCCTGGACCGCGCCCAGCGCCAGAACCCCTGGGCCGTGCGCCCCCCGCACCAGCCTCGAGGACCGACGCCGATACGATGCCACCACACTCCACGCTCTCAACCCCGGACGGACGCACAACTGCTTCAAGGCCGCCCCGAAACGCACCCATGGTCCCTTCACCTGCCGGAACTGCAGCTACACCAGCCTCAGAGCCACCGAGGCGCCCGCCAAGAAGGACCTCAACCACCTCCGATGCATCCTACTGAACACCCGCTCCGCACGCAAACACGCCGTCGAGCTCTGGGACCTGCTCGACACATCATCATCAGACGTCGCCTTCCTGACAGAGACCTGGATGAACGACTCCTCCGCCCCCGACATCGCCATAGCCATCCCAGACGGCTATAAGATCACCCGCAGAGACCGCGTCAACGCCGTAGGAGGAGGAATCGCCATCGTCCACAAGAACACCATCAGGGTCTCGACCAGCACCGACGACACTCTCAGCACCGCCGAACACATGCACTTCCAGATCCACACGGACCCCAACACCACCCTTAGAGGCACCCTTGTCTACAGACCCCCTGGGCCCCGACCCCAGTTCAGCGACTCCATCGCCGACTTCATCAGCACGCACGCCCTGACCTCTACCGACTACATCCTCCTCGGAGACCTGAACTTTCACCTGGAGAACAACAACGACAGCAACTCCACCACCCTGATCGACAACCTCGCCAACCTCGGTCTGAGCCAGCTCATCACAACACCGACCCATTCCGCCGGCCACACGCTTGACCCCATCTTCTCCTCAAGCTCCCACGTCTCCTTCAGCCACACCACGGAACTCCTCTGGACCGACCACCGCTGCATCCATTTCACCTTCCAGAAACCCACCACACACCACCGCACCCAACAGATCCCACGCCGCTGCTGAAGCAAAGTCACCGAAGACCAACTTCGGGCAACCCTCGCTCTCAGCCCTCCCTCCGACCCATCCAACACCGACAACGCTGCCTGCAACCTCAGACGATAGATGGACGACTGTGCCAACACCCTCGCCCCGCTGAAAAAACTCACCTACAGTGACACCACCAAAAGAGCCAGCTGGTTCACCTCGGAACTCCTAGCTTCCAAGCGTACCTGCCGAAAACTAGAGAAGAAATGGCACAGTGATAAGACACCGGACAGCCACGCAGCCCACAAAGACGCCATCCGTAACCACCACCACCTCATCAAGTCCGCCAAGAGAATCTCCTTCAAAGACCGCCTCGACAACAACGCACACAACAGCAAGGATCTTTTCAACATCGTGAAGGAACTCTCCAACCCCAGCTCCAACACCAACGACATCCCGCCGTCGCAACCCCTGTGCGATTCCCTCGCCACCTTCTTCCACCGCAAGATCGCCGACATCCACGACAGCTTCAACACCCAGACAGCCCCAACTAAGATCGATGCACCAGACCCGCCGCACACCATCGACCACGACCCCCTGCCAGCCTGGGCCAGCGTGAACATCGAGGACACCATCAAGACCATGAGCACAATACACTCCGGCTCCCCGTCAGACCCTTTCCCGCACCACATCTTCAACAAAGCCAGCAGCTCCATCGCACCCCACCTGTGCAACGTCATCAATCTCTCCTTCGAGACCGCGACCTTCCCAGAGAGCTGGAAACACGCAGAGATCAACGCCCTACTCCAAAAACCCAAGGCGGACCCGAGAGACCTCAAGAACTTCCGGCCCATCTCCCTGCTTCCGTTCCCAGCCAAGGTCATCGAGAAGATCGTCAACAAACAGCTAACCCGATACCTCGAAGAAAACAGCATCCTGGACCCATCCCAATCGGGGTTCCGCAGCAACCACAGCACTGAGACTGCCCTCATCGCCGCCACCGACGACATCAGGATCCTGCTGGACAACGGTGAGACCGCAGCCCTCATCCTGCTGGACCTCTCCGCCGCCTTCGACACTGTCTGCCACCGCACTCTACGCGCACGCCTCCACAACGCAGGGATCCGAGACAAGGCCCTGGAATGGGCCACCTCCTTCCTCGCCAGCAGAACCCAGAGAGTCCGCCTCCCACCATTCCGATCCGAAGCCTCCGAGATCATCTGCGGCGTACCCCAGGGATCGTCCCTCAGCCCAACACTGTTCAACATCTACATGGCCCCGCTCGCATGCATCGCCAGACAGCACGACCGCAACATAATCTCCTACGCCGACGACACTCAACTGATCCTCTCCCTCACCAAGGACCCCCTCGCCTCCAAATCCAACCTCCATGAAGGAATGAAGGCCGTCGCCGATTGGATGAAGATCAGCCGACTAAAACTGAACACGGAGAAGACAGAGGTCCTCATCCTCGGCTCCAACCCCTCAGCCTGCGACGACTCCTGGTGGCCAACGACGCTGGGAGCAGCCCCGACACCCACCGACCACGCACACAACCTGGGAGTCATCCTCGACTCAACGCTCTCCATGGCCAAGCAAGTCAACGCAGTCTCATCCTCCTGCTTCAACACCCTCCGCATGCTTCGCAAGATCTACAGGTGGATCCCGACAGACACAAGAAGAACAGTCACCCAGGCCCTCGTCAGTAGCAGACTTGACTATGGGAACGCCCTCTACGCGGGAGCCCCGGCCAAGCTCATTAAGCGACTGCAACGCATACAAAACGCCTCCGCACGCCTGATCCTCGATGTACCACGCCACAGCGACACTCACCCCCCACCTGAGGAACCTGCACTGGCTCCCCGTCGACAGGAGAATCTCCTTCAAACTCCTCATCCACGCACACAAGGCACTCCACAAGACTGGCCAAGCCTACCTCAACAGACGACTCCTCTTCTACGTCCCCAACCGCCAACTCCGCTCCGCCGACCTCTCCCTCGCCACCGTCCCTCGCATTCGAAGAACGACCACCGGCGACAGATCCTTCTCCCACCTCGCCGCCAAGACCTGGAACACCCTTCCACTAAGCCTACGACAGACCCAAGACCTGCTGACCTTCAGGAGGCTACTCAAGACCTGGCTGTTCGACCAGTAGCAGCACCCCCCCCTTTTTTTTCCCTAGCGCCTTGAGACCCTCGCGGGTAAGTAGTGCGCTTTACAAATTCTGTGATTGATTGATTGATAATTGGCAGCAGTGGCTGACAGGATAGCTCCCTTTGATCCTCGGCGGTTCGGGCAGCATTAAACAATAGTCGCTCCAAGTTTCACCCATGAGCTGCCGAACTCGCGGCGGGTGCCATTCATCGCAGACGTGTGGGCAAAATCAAGTTAAAATATTCAGGCTCCAAAAGATGCAAAGCACTCACGGGACATGTTTTAGGTGGATTTATTCAGCAAATGCATTTCAGTGACAAGCCTTCCTCAGTGCTTATCGTCTAGGCATTTGGCATTTCACAGATTTTAAATGCACATTACCAAGATCTCATTGGAGGAACACAAAGTCATGGGCAGCAAAGAAGGACTCACTAGGTTGAGGTCATGATACCTCTCTCCCTGGCGGCAATGACAGCATGTCTTTGATGGCTTGCAACCTGATGGTAAACATTTCATTACTTTTCTTTTTGAAGGTTCTCGGTCTCTCATAGACAATTTACAAATAAAATGTTGAATGTTGCTCACATGCCGCTTGACACATCCGGTCCCCCGAAGCTGAATCAGCTATTGTGCCTCCAGATTGCCGGTGCCACAGTCGTTTATTCCAGGCCCTCGCCTGCCCAGAATTCAAATGTACAGGCTTCAGTATGGATTACTTACAACCTCCAATTCAATAATTGGCAGCAGTGGCTGACAGGATAGCTCCCTTTGATCCTCGGCGGTTCCGGCAGCTGTGGTGTTCTCCACATTAGTTGAATAAATATCATAGGCTGATGAACTTGAAGAGGTTCGTTTATTTCACCTCAGCCACCAACAGCTTTACAGATAAACTGACCACGCTCAAAACAGCCTCACATTCTTAACTAGAATACAGCGTTAGATTCTAAATGGAACACACGAAGATGTCACACATCTTCTCTCCTTACAAAAGACAAACAACAAAACAAAATAAAAAGAGTAATTAATGAAAGAGAACAGCTCACATGACATAGTCCTTCATATAAAATGGTAAACTGCACAATCTCTGACTCCTCTCTCTGATATTATCAGGCAAAGAGTGCGAGTTGGATGAAGAAGACTTGTCATCCGTGTTCAACGAACTGGAAGGTATCCCACCCAAACTGGGATGAGAATTGACAGAGACCACACGACTCTTATTCCATATCCTACCATCCTCAGTTTTGACGGCATTTCTGAAATTTTAACAATTCTTCTCATTTTTGAAAACTTAGACCAAGATTGACATCCTACAGGTGCTCTAATTTTTACAAAATCGCCAACACTCAAGCTGTTGTATTGCACAGATTTTTTTCATCAAAGTAACGTTTTCTTTCCACCTGTTTCTCAAGTTCTCTATCCCTACAACCACCAATACAATTGTCTTTCAAACCCTTATTGAAGGACATCCACCCAGGACATAGTTTTGAGTTTGGTGCCCTACGTCTAAACAGCTCAAAGGGAGACCTACCGGTGGTGGAGTGAGGAGACATACGATAGGCAGAGATTCTATCTTGCAAAACCTGTTTCCAGTTTAAATTGCTCGCCCTTGCCAACTGAATACTCTCTTTAAGAGTTTTGTTGACTCTTTCAACAGCCCCGTTGGTTTCTGGATGATAAACTGCACTGCGTTTGTGAGTAATCCCACAATCTCTCAGATAAGCCTGAAATTCCGAAGAACAAAACTGAGTCCCATTATCTGAGAGTATGGAATTAGGATAACTCTCCTTCTTGAAAACCTCTTCTAAAAACTTTGACACTCAAAGATGAGATATCTCTGAGCGAGCACACTTCAATCCATCTAGAATAAAGATCCAGAAGGACTACCAAATAAGGTGTATCAGACACCCCATGCAAAGGACCATCTATGTCGATAGCTAACTCATCCCAAGGATATTTAGGTAGCTTTCTGCAGACCATGGGCATTTGTCTGGTTTTGAGAATCTTATCACTGGAACAACACTCCAAACAGTCTCGAACCAGCTTTTCAATCTCTCTGTCCATGGCAGGCCACCAGTAAAGCATCCTCAAATATTCCTTTGTCTTAACAATGCCTAAGTGACCAGAGTGAGCAAGAGATAAAAGTTTGCCACGCACACCCACCGGAGGAACAAGTTTGGTGCCTCTCACTAGTAATCCATCAACAACAGCCAACTCATCACAAATCAAAGACCAGGGCTTCACCAGATGTTTGTTTTTTCCTAATGAAAGTAATTCTATAACTTTCGAGATTTCCTGATCTTTCCCAACTTCTGTTTTCCACTCTAACTCATCGACAGCACCAACAGTAATTTCACAAACATTAACCACATCATCGACTAGATCAACATCCTTCTCATCGGAACTGGTAACATCCACCAATCTAGAGAGACAATCAGCCGACTTGTTGATAACACCTGGAAAATAATCCACAATAAAATCAAACTCTTGTAGAGAAATGACCCATTTTCTGATTCTCGAAGAAATGGAATCCAAACCTTTCTTTGAAAACACTTCTTTAAGGGGTTTATGATCAGACAATACCTTCACCTTGGTTCCCCAAATCAAATTTCTGTACTTCCTTAGTGCCCAAAAAATGGCAAGAGACTCCTTTTCAATTACCAAATAGTTTAGCTCTGAACCTCTTAAACATCTGGACGCACAGGCAATAAGTCTCTCAACACCACAACTCTTCTGTAGTAGCACAGCACCTAGGCCCTTTGCACTGGCATCAGTAAGAATCAGGGTCTCATCTCCCGGCACAAAAGATTGAAGAGAACGTGCTTCCTTTAGATCATGCTTGATGGCAACAAACTCATTGCACACTCACAACTCCAATCAAACACAGCACTTTTCGCAGTAAGTTTCCTGAGCGCATGAGTCTTATCAGCATATCCCGGAATAAACTTACTGTAAAACTCAACCATTCCTAAAAAGGAAAGTAACTCCTCCTTATTAGAGGGCTCACTGACATTCTCAATAGACTCAACCAAGTCTTTCTTAGGAAAAACTCCACGACCTGTAATGCAGTGCCCAAGATAGTTAACCTCGTCCAACGCAAACCTGCCCTTTTCCTTTTTTAGTGTTAAACCAGCCTTTCTCAGACAATCCAAGACAGAACACACTCTCGAATAATGTTCGGCTTTAGTGCTACCATAGATCAGCAAGTCATCTTGATAGCACTTCACCCCAGAAACACCTTTAAGAACATTGGACATGATCCGTTGAAAAATGGAAGCAGCGGAAACCAGACCGAAAGGCTTCCTACAAAATTTATAGGTTCCCATAGGAGTGACAAAAGCTGTCAATTCCTGAGAAACCTCATCCAACTCCACCTGGTGGTAGGCGGACGCAAGATCCAAAGTTGTGAAAAACTTAGCACCTACCAGAGTACCAACCAACTCATCTATGTTGGGCAGTGGGAACCTATCCACAATAACTTCTTTGTTGAGGGAGCGCAAGTCAATACAAAGGCGCAGTTCACCACTGGCCTTCTTGGCGACAACTATGGGAGCCAACCACTCTGTCGCTTAAACAGGCACTATGATACCCAAGTCAACTAAACGCTCAATCTCCTTTTGGACACCAGCCTGTTCATTCAATACAAAGGCGCAGTTCACCACTGGCCTTCTTGGCGACAACTATGGGAGCCAACCACTCTGTCGCTTAAACAGGCACTATGATACCCAAGTCAACTAAACGCTCAATCTCCTTTTGGACACCAGCCTGTTCATTCAAAGGTACCCTTCTGACTTTAGCAACAACAGGAATTGCACCCTCCTTCAGTCTTATGTGATGTTTGTAACCTTTAAGACATCCTAATTTGTCTTCAAAAACATCAGCAAACTGCTCAGCCAAAGTAGACCAAGAATCTTCTACAGTCTGGACTACTACTTGTGGTTCAGTGTTTGGATTGAGAATAACGCCAAGCAAACGTTGGTGAGTCCACCCCAACAGTGCATCCCCAACCTTAGCCACGTAAACCTTCCCAGAGATGGTGCGTTCACCTAATTCAATGCAGGATAAGAAATACCCCAACAGGATTATTGGCACACCACCATACCCCACAGGAGAAACATCACCTTTTATTAGGGTACACTTGTCTTTAAAATACCGATCAAAAGTATCTTTATTAATCATGGTAAGATGCGAGCAAGAATCAAACTTCAACTCAAGCTCAACACCATGAATTTTGACTTCATGGGAAGGATGAGAGGCTCTCTCTACATCCACCTGATACATTTTGACCACATGAGAAGGATGACTGGCTTTCTCCACATCAACCTGATACATAATCTCCTTTACCTGTGGATGATCTCTAATCTGTGCTTGAGGTTGTTCCCTTCTTTTACCCTTGTTCCTGCACCATTTTGCATAGTGTCCTTTTCTGCCACAAGCACTACAATTAATCTGAAGAGCAGGACAGAATGGAGCATTAGCTCTATGACCCGCTCTGCCACACCTAAAACAAATGAATCTGTTGTCAGCAGAAGAAGAAGAAGAATAAGAAGAACCCTCACAACCCCTAGAATATTTGTCACCTTCACTGACAACAGGTGCCTTGTTTTTACGAGACATACTACTTCTTTAATGTTTGAACTTGAAGCAC
Source organism: Calotriton arnoldi (assembly GCA_963921515.1). Lineage (NCBI taxonomy): Eukaryota > Metazoa > Chordata > Amphibia > Caudata > Salamandridae > Calotriton > Calotriton arnoldi. Next base: position 244,591 of record CAWUFW010010855.1, on the reverse strand, counting down.
AAGACTTTTCTTTTGCAACACTCAATTCACGAACACACTTCATCATATGTTCAACTCGCTTAGCTATAGCGAGAACCTCATCTAAGGGAGGTTCGTCTTTTAACCATAGTTCTTCCCTGATTTTGTCATGAGCACATCTCAAAACGAACTGATCCCTGATCCTTTCCTCTACAGCCCCTCCAAATTTGCAAGACGCTGCAAGTTTCCTCAAAGCCGTGACAAACTCTTCCACAGATTCATCCTTTTTCTGCTCTCGTAGCCCAAAGTGGTAACGTTCCATTATAGTGCTCAGACGAGGAAGATAATGCCTATCTAATTGAAGAATGCACATTTCGTATTCATTCAAGCTTCTTTGGTCACCCGCGCTGAGTTCTGGCAAATGTTCAAGAACTTCTTGTCCTTCACCCCCTAAGCAGTGCAAAAGTAGGGAATGTTTCCTTTCTGAACTTAAGTTCGTCCCACAAACACGTACGTAATTCCCAAAAATCTTTTTCCATTTTTGCCACTTAATCGTGGGTTCACCTGGACTGGTAAGGAAACAAGGCGGTTGTGTTACATTCTGCATACTTAGGTACACAATAAACACTTGTCTAACTTCCAAAACCCAGCTGTGTAGGAACCCCCTTTTCACTCAGATTTTTATAAAAAATAAATAAAAACTCTCTGATGACCAAAAGTTGTGACAAAAAGCTAATAACAACCTAGACGTCACTGCGCTATAGTAATAAATATCTTAAAAACACCTGTAAACTTCTAAACTCCAAATGCTAACTCAAGACATTGAGCACTTAAAGCCTGCAAGCTTAAATCGTAAGCATGATGTAGACACAAATACAATGACGAGCCAGTAACATTTTAAACAACAAGCTCAAAAAGAAAAAAATGTGTGATACACATCTGCAAGATCTCAAACCTGAAACCTTCAGATACGTCTGGAATCACACATGTCCCAAAGGTCCGGCAAAACTCCAAGGTGTGCCAGTCACAGTTTCTTGAGATGCAGGAGGAAACGAAAACACTGTGCCACTGAAATGTTCCGGCAAAACTCCAAGGTGTGCCAGTCACCGTGTCTTCAAATGCAGGAGGAAACACAAAAACGAAGTGCCAATACAGTTTTTACGTGATCGGCGAATACGCTGTAACCGGAAAGTGCACTATCACAGATGGTGATCTTCCCAACTCCTTAAAATGGCCGCCGAAAACGTGCCATGATGCGATGACGCTTCTCTGTGAATAGCGTCCTTACTCTTTTTCACGTTCCCAGCAACCCCACGATTCCTGCCAAACAGATGCTTCACTGAACATTCCACGATGCGTGAAGGCGCTGAACACTGCTCTGACGCAGCTGACACGCACGAGCGGTTCAGCTTTCCTCTAGGCCCACCTCCAGTCTCTTCGTGAAACGCATGTGCGTTTCACAACCCGCCCCTCTTCTTCACTCCTCACCCGATATCCGTTAGAGGCAGCACAAGTCTCCCAAATCAGCCGCTGGAGAAGATAATTACTCTTCTCTTAATCGAGTTACACAGCCGCAGGAGGAGCAACACGCTGTGAAACCAACCAAGGGGAAGCGCTGGAGCAGACCAACCTTCACTGGATGTTGAGGTGAGAGCCACACTGCCACGCTCGTCGCCAAAGTTAATGTGGTGTTCTCCACATTAGTTGAATAAATAGCATAGGCAGATGAACTTAAAGAGGTCCGTTTATTTCACCTCAGCCACCAACAGCTTTACAGATAAACTGACCACGCTCAAAATAGCCTCACATTCTTAACTAGAATACAGCGTAAGAGTCTAAATGGAACACACGAAGATGTCACAGCAGCATTAAACAATAGTCGCTCCAAGTTTCACCCATGAGCTGCTGAACTCGCGGCCGGTGCCATTCATTGCAGACGTCGCCCACAAGCTTGAGTATTTGGGCTATAACCCTAATTTTCCTAACGGTGTTCATGAAGGGTTTCGAGAGATATTGGGGAAGGGTTATCTGTTGTTCTTAGGACCAATTTTTGAGGGAGATGTTTTTTCATTTCATTCAGCACCTTGCAGCAGTTAGTTCCTCTGCCATATATGTTTTTCTTTAGATATCTACAGATGCAGCATTTTATAACTAGCCTCAAGCAAGAGGACTTGAAATGCACCGAGGATGTCGGGCTGGATCTTATTAGGAAAACTCCTTCTAGAAGGAATATTGGGGTCGTTTATAAGGCGATCTATACAGTTTCACATGTTCTAGTCAATGACAGGTTTCATTAGTGGGCTAATAAGTGAAGCTCTTGGCTTAGCACTGAAGTAACGGTGGCGGATCTTTATCATAGTAATGTGGTGGCCCATTCAGTTTTGAACGTCTCTCGGATTAAGGTTCATCAAGGTTCATCATCTTAAGTGTGTTAACAATTGCTAGTTTACTCCACCTCGTCTTTTTATTATGAAACTATGGCAGGATGATCAGTGCTTCGGTTGCAGGATAGCAGGAGCTAATGCAGTTCATGTTTTTTGCATCCTGTCCTGCGCTTCAACTGTTTTGGCAAATCATCTTTGGTAAATTGGGGGTATTTCCAATACGGCTGTGTCGGTGGATTTCAAGCTCATTATGTTGGGGCATTCTCCGGCTATTCCCCCCTCCCCTCTTTTTTCCCCATCACACTGGCGAGGCTGATTTTGGCTTGATTCTGGCTCGCTAGTGATCCTCCGACCCTTAGATCTGGTGGCAGGAATTCGTACATACAACTTATACAAGTAGTCTACAGATGGTTCTAATTGATAATTATCCTCGGAGGAAAAGGTTGGCTCGGATATGGGATCCTATTCTTGGTTGGCTGGCAGAGATGGCTGCATCCCCGGGCTGGTCCGCCCAGATTTGAGCCTGGGTTTTATCCAGCTGTCCACAGTGCTTTCCTTCCTCTAGGTATTATGTTGCTGTTTATTCTTATTTCATTCTTATTTTTGCTTGTTTTCTTTTTTGTAATATTTGGATTTTTCTTTTACCCCTGTGCTTGGAAGCTGGTTTTTCCTTGCTGTTTAATAATGAATAAATTCAATACAAATGTTTAATTTTAAAAAAGGCTTGGGGAGGGAGGCCATGCATCCCCTCACCTATAATTAGTCTGGGGCCCCGGGGATGGGTTCTCTGGGGCCCATTCGGTCTCAGGGAGAAGGGCTGCATGCCCCTCTCCCCTAAAATAAATGCATAACGGTAATAAAATATTACTTTACGGTTAAAAAAACCTAGAAATTCACTGAAAGAAACAAAAGTTAAAGTGACATTATAGTTACGAATTGTAATTATACCTTACTTTACATTAAAAAAAACTTAGAAATTCATTGAAAAACCAAAGGTTAAAGTAATGAAATCAGCCCTTGAAGTTAGAGAGTATACCGTACACAGAAATCTGAATGCATGAGCTAGTGGTACACTGTCATATCAAATAAAAGACAAGCTATATGCACACATTTACATAATGACCAACAAGAAATTAATATATAATAATCAGCATAATGCAATAAAACAAATCTGCATTAGCAGTGAATTTCAATGGGCATTTAGGACCCAGGCTAATGGAGGGCACGCAAATGGTACACAAAAACATGAAGACACACAACACACAGCATGATAGTGAAGTCTAGCAGTGAATACATGATATTTTGTTGGTGTATTGTTGCATATTGGGAAATGATTACGGAAGACAAAAAGCCACAAGCCTAAATTGACTCGGCAACAGGGTGCACAATCAGATAACAAAGCTGGATACAAAGCAGAAAAACAAAAAAAAACAGCAGCACCTGTGTGCACATTTCAAAGTGTTGTCAACGTAGTAGACACAGGTGCAAAAGATTCAAGTCTGTAGAGTAAAATGTGACTCATTAGCAGGTAGTGAAGGTAGGAAATAGACTACAGAAGCAGTGAATTGTGCTGGAGAAAGAATAGCAGGTTCAGGATTAAGGAACCAGGCAAATGATGACTGAAGATAGTGGATAGTGGACCCACAGGTGAGAAGGCTAATATTGTCGGTAGAGGTGAGCGGATCCTTTGTCCTAAAGTTGAGCAAGGTGAAATGATGGAATATGGTGAGACTGGAGGAGCAAGCTGCATAGCAGAGTGCGTGGAAGGCTTGTGAGATAGCAGCAGCAGTGCTCTCTGGGTAGTAGCTGTGGTAATTGGCAATCACATTGCCCCACAGTGACTTCAGTGGAGAAAAAGCAGTTGGGTGAGCATCCAACATCGTACAAAGATCACTGGATGGTGTTCCAGTATAACATTAAACTAAATCATTTTAAAGCAGGTATGGCATTGAAACATAGGCTGAGCAGATGGTGCAATAAGCTTGTGAAAACTTAAGGTGTGGCATTCATGCAGGCCTTGCAGCAAATCTTTAGATACAATGCAGTTCAAATGCATATGGCAAAGTCTTCTTTGAAGAAGAACGTAAAGAAGAATGACACCTGCAATGATAGGAAGCAACCGTAGGAACACATTTGAAGTAAGAGATTGCTGAAAAGTCAGAATGAGACCACAGCATCCAGAGCCTATGATTTGAAAAGCAGCTGCAACACCTACGGTCTTTGAAGCATTAAACACAGCATTGAGAACATTAACAAAGTCAGTTCGATATTTAGGGGTTTATAACATCCTGGCACTTGATTTGCAAGTTCACCAAAGGCAGATCACCACAGGCCATGGTCTCCACTACCCTAGTGGTAGACCATCCACCCTATATAGAAGTCCCTGCGACCTGTGAGGAGAGCTGTCACCTCTGCAGCTACCCACTCAACACTGCAGGTTTGCTGAGTGGGCACAAGGTGCAAAGCACCCACATGCAATTGTTCTTTGTTTAGAGAAAACAAGCTGTCAAATGTGAGTCTGTTTTCTCAAAAATAAAATGAAATGGCCCAATAATAGGAGTTTTCTCCTTGGGCGCTGTTAAACCTGGCATCCTTGGCGTGGGTCTCCCTTCCATTTTTTCGTAATGCCTCCACTGTTGCCGATATGTTTTTGCTGGACTAGATGCTCATGGGCACTTTGCCGCTGCTAATCAGTGCCAAAGTGCAAGTGCTCCCTATCGTGAATTGATGTATGTATTAGTGACTCCATGATTGGATGATTGGTTTACTTGTCAGTCCCTAGTACCGTGCACTGAGTGTGCCCAGGGCTTGTAAATCCAATGCTGCTGGTGGGCTTGCAGCACGGGTTGTGCCACCCACAGAAGCAGCTTGTAAAGTGTGTCTCAGGCCTGCCATTGCAGAGCCTGTGTGCAGCCTAGGGCTGCCATGTCGACTTGGTGAGTGCACCCACTTACCAGTCCCTAAAACCTTCCCTTTACTGCATGTTGGTCACACCTAAAGTAGGCCCTAGTGCAGGGTGCATTGTAAGTATAAGGTAGGACATGCCCTGGTGTGTGTGGCATGTCCTAATAGTGAATTACAGCCATTTTCGTTTTTCACAATTGCAAGGCTACCTGCTCCCCATAGGCCAGAATGGGCAGACTGACTATTACACCTTATAGTCAGAACTGACCCCGGGAACATGGTAGAAAAACGAATTTAGTATGCCTGAACTCAGGATGATAAAATACATCTTTTAGTGAAGTTGGTTTTAACATTCTGTGTTTGAAAATACCACTTTTAGAAAGTGGGTATTTTCTTGCCTAACTATCCAAGCCTGCCTCTGCTAGGTTGTGTATTTCTTGTCTGGAGATTGAGTGACAGGGGCTGGGGGTGGCTACAGGAGACAGGGTGAGTCAGCGCAGGGCTGAATAGAAAGATCTGCATCCAGAGTGGAGGGAGGAGTTGCACCTGGGTCTGAATAGGGCTGTGCCTGCCTTCCACAATGCTGGCTCCACCTCCTGCCGGGCGGCTGAGCACTCTGCCCCACATTCTGAAAGGAAAGAAGGAGTCAGAAAAACAAAGTGCTCCAGGACTGACCAGAACTGGTTTTGGACTAGGCAGAGGCCTCTCTGCCTCCAGAGAACAAAGAGAATCAGGGTATAAGAGGGGCACCCAGACCCCAGGAAGATTAGATCACTTTTGGGAACAAGAAGAAACCTTTGCTGAGGAGCGGAACCAAGAAGAAACTGAGGAGAGACTATCCCTAAGCCTGAAGTGCTGCTTGGGGGATTGGCTGCAGTGGTTTGCCTGACTGCCAAAGAAAGGAGAAAGGAACTTTTGCTTTGCTGTGACTTTCATCAACTTGTGAAGGATCTCCAAGGGCTTGGAAGAGAGCTTGCCCCCTGACCGAAGTCCCAGGACCATTGGACTTCACCCCCTTTGTGAATTGCTGCTGGAAACTCTGTTTCAGTGGCTACAGAGGTAGGGAGCTGTGACCGACTCTCACGACCGACTCGGTGTCCTGTAGGCACCGCATCGAAGCACCGTCTCGCCCTGCAACGCACGGCCCTGGTCTCACCGACTCCGTCAACGAGCCGCTGCCTGCACCGCATCGAGGGACAACGCGTCCTGCAACGCTTCGCTACGCCAAATCGAACTGGTCCGACCGACACGGTCACTGCTGCTGAGTTCGAGTCCTGTGACCGCACCGGAGTTGGGCACCGCTCGCACGCTTTGCGACGCACCGCCCGACTCGCACCGCTGTCCGGACTGATCGATGCCAGCTCCTGAATCCGGCTCCGTCGCCGCACCGCAACCTGCCAGCACCGCATCGAAGCACCGTCTCGCCCTGCAACGCACGGCCCTGGTCTCACCGACTCCGTCTCGGCGAGCGTCAACGAGCCGCTGCCTGCTCCGCATCGAGGGACAACGCGTCCTGCAACGCTTCCATTTTTGCATCGCGACCGCGATGAACAGCCATCCGGCTCGCACGCCCGTGCCTGCCGCTTCAAGTAAAAGGTACTGTGACCGAGTCTGTCTACGCTGTGTTGGCCCGTCTCGACGCGGTCGGCTGGATTTGTTAGACTCTGTTTGTTCTCGACATCGCCGTAGCCGGAGGAGGCTACCGACTCGCACAGAACCTTGAATTAAGCCTTTTTGATCAGAACTAAGCACTCTTGACAGTATTGTGGATTATTTTTGTCGTTTATGGTCTTGTGATAAATCTATATAAAGTATACCTATTTTTATAAATATATAACCTGTGTGGTGTCCATTTGTAGTGTTGTCACTTGATTACTGTATGTGTTCACAAATGCTTTACACACTGCCTCTGAACTAAGCCTGTCTGCTCGTGCCAAGCTACCAAGAGGGTGAGCAGGGGTTCTTTCAGGAGTGTACCTACTTTCCCTGACTAGACTCAAGGGTCCCTATTTGGACAAAGGTACCTACCTCTGCCAACTAGAGACCCCCAAATCTAACATTGGTGGTCAGCGGTGATGATTCTGGACTTGCATTTGTGACTCATGTACAGTGATTGGTGAACACTACTTAGTGAGTGCAGACCAAAACGCAACCACATACTTTTATAGCATTTTTTCTGGGATTTCCTATTTTTGCAAATGCCAAGTTTAATCACTATGGAGAAACCAGCATCAGTAGCCTCTGTTGAGTGTGATTGGGAAGAAGAGAGGCTAGAATGCTACACCCTCAAGCAGCTCAGGCAATTCTGCAAAAAGTTTAAAGTGTCCATGACCGGGCTCTCCAGGAAGGAGGACCTCCAAAAGGCACTGAGGGCCTGGGTCGAATCAAGGAGTGCCCCTGTGGAGGGGGCTGAGAATGCAGAAGGGCAGCTGGAGGGGCTATTGGGTCTAGGGGCTGGAAGACCACCTTCCCCAGTAGGTAGCAGTGTTTCTGCCAGAGGACTGTCTCCAGAGGAGTTGGAGGACAGGAAAGAGAGTAGGATGCACGAAATGGAGCTGACCAAGCTCAAGCTGAATGGACAGTTAGAATTCGAAATGCAAACTAGGAAATTAGCCCTAGAGGAAAAGAAAATGCAGTTTGAACATGAGAAAGTTTTGAGGGAGTTGGAATTGAAGGCCAAAGCTTAGAGATTACTCCCTCTGGTGGCAGTGTACCGCCTGCGCCTGTTGAAGCTAGGGTGTATATTCCAAAAGATGTGGTTAAGGAATTGTTTTTAAATGATGACATAGGGCAGTGGTTCAAAGCCTATGAGGTAGCTATGTCTTCCCACCGTGTCCCTGAGAAGGATTGGGGAGCGGGGTTGTGGGGACGGTTCCTCAATGAAGGGCGGGATACCTTGTTGGATTTGCCCTCTGAAGTCTATAATTCGTACAGCCACATGAAGGATGCCTTAATGACTAGGTATGGTTTGACCCCTGAGCTTTATAGGCAAAGGTTCAGGAACTGTAGTAAGATTGAAAGCAGTACCTGGGTTGAATATGTGACCTTCTTTTGCAGAGCCTTGGATGGTTGGGTAAAGGGTAGCAAAGCGACTGATTTTCAGGCGCTCTTTGATTTGATTGCCTGGGAGCACTTGTCCGGTAATTGTTTTCCTGAGCTATGCCAGCACCTGACAGTAAGCTGACTAACCCTAGGCAGCTTGCTGAGGAGGCGGACCGCTGGGTGAGTACCCGGGTCCACAAGGGTCACGTGGGAGACTCCGCCAAGGGTGGGCAGGGTCCCCAGCAGAAGAGTGGGGGGGACAAGGGTAAACAGAGGGAGTTCCATAAAGGGCCCCAAAGTAGACCCCAAGGGAACCAAGGGAAAGGTTCCCAGCCTCCCCCTGAGAAGAAGCCAGTGGCCCTGACAGGCCCCCCTGTTCACCAGGGACCACTGGTATGTTACAAGTGTGGCGTCCCTGGCCACAAGGCAAACGATCCTCGTTGCCCTTTGCATGGAAAGTTCCCCGGCAGTTGGCTAGTATAGCCCTGGGGGAGGAGTTGGGTGCCCAAGGTGGGGGGGATCCCACAGTGTTTTCCCTTGTCTCATTAGGAGACTCTGAGATGGTCCCTAGGACCCCGCTACCTGAGAACACTAAGAAATACAGGCAGTGGGTGACCATCAATGGCCATAGGGTGGAGGCTCTGAGAGACACAGGAGCCAGTGTGACAGCTGTCAAGTGTCACCTGGTGTCTAAGGAGCAGGTTATCCCTGATGCATTCTATCCGGTTGTTGCCACTGACAACACAGAGAGTCACTGCCAGGTGGCTCAGGTTCCCTTTGAGTGGGGGGGGGGGTCTTGGGTACTCTTCAAGTAGCTGTGAGGCCAGCCATGCCTGTTGACTGTTTGTTAGGGAACGATTTGGAGAGCTCACCTTGGGCTAAGGTGGAGCGGAGTGCGCATTTAGAAATGTTGGGCTTGCCTGATTGGGCATGTGTGACCACCCGGTCAATGGCAGCGAAAGGTGTTCAAGAGAGGACCTGGAGCCTGAGAGGGAGGCCCAGGTGCCTGCCGGAGAGAGAGGAGGCAGGGGGCACGGGAAACCGGCCCACGAAGTTCCCACGGTCCAGGAGGAGGCAGACCCTGAGGGGGATGCCCTGGAGCCTACAGGGGAACAGGTAGCTGAACTGGGGGACCTACCTGAGCTGACCCATTGGCAGCAAGAAGGAGGACCCTCCAGGGAAGAGTTCTGCGAGGAGCAGAACGCATGTCCCTCTCTCGTGGGTCTGAGGCAACAGGCCACAGACCAGGCAGCAGGTGATCAGTCTGGATCACATTGGATTTACTGGGAGAATGGTCTCCTGTATTCAGAGCCTAAGGTTGCTGAGCCTGGGTCAGCCCGTGTGCTGGTGGTACCCCAGCGCTTCAGAGCCTTCCTACTGGGGTTGGCTAATGATGTACCGTTAGCAGGACATCTGGGGCAGGACAAGACCTTTGACAGGCTTGTTACCCATTTCTATTGGCCCCAGATGCGCAGGAGTGCCGCCACTCACTGCAGGACATGTCAGACTTGCCAGGCAAGTGGAAAGAGTGGGAGGAAGCACAAGGCTCCTCTCCAGCCATTCCCTGTGGTCAGCACCCCCTTTGAACGGGTGGGTATTGACATTGTGGGGCCACTGGACCCCAAGACAGCCATGGGCAACAGGTTTATCCTGGTCTTGGTGGACCATGCCACCCTGTACCCGGAAGCCATCCCTCTGAGGACAGTGACGGTCCCCGTGGTGGGACGGCACTGATGGGAATTTTCTCACGTGTGGGATTCCCTCAAGAGGTGGTGTCTGACAGAGGTACCAACTTCGTGTCCAAGTACATGAAGTCCCTGTGGCAGGAGTGCGGTGTAACTTACAAGTTCACCACTCCTTACCACCCTCAAGGAAATGGGCTGGTTGAGAGATTCAACCGGACCCTCAAGGGCATGATTATGGGTCTGGAAGAACCCATGAGGCGTAAATGGGACGTCCTCTTACCATGCCTGTTGTTTGCATACCGGGAGGTGCCACAGAAGTCTCTAGGGTTCAGTCCCTTTGAGCTCCTCTATGGACACCCGGTGCGAGGACCTCTGAGTTTGGTCAAGGAAGGCTGGGAGCAATCTCCCAGGAAACCTCCCCAGGATGTCTACAGTTACATGCTGGCCTTCAGGAACCAGACTAGGCGTTTCAGAGAGCTTGCTGAGGCAAATCTGGAAGCCAGCCAGGAGGAGATGAAGCGGTGGTACGACCAGAATGCCACTCTGGTCGAGCTTCAGCCTGGTCAGAAAGTGTGGGTCATGGCCCCTGTGGAGCCTTGTGCGCTCCAGGACAGGTGGACCGGCCCTTTTACGGTGGTGGAGCGCAAGAATCCAGTTACCTATTTGGTGGACTTGCAGTCTCCCAGGAACCCCTTGCGGGTCCTGCATGTGAACCGCCTGAAGCCCCACTTGGAGAGGTCCCAAGTGGGCATGCTCTAGCTACAGATGATGGAATGGAGGAGGAGACCGAGCCTCTTCCTGACCTCCTGTCAGCCCGAGAGCAAGATGGATCAGTGGAGGGAGTAAACCTCTCTACCTCCCTGACACCTGAGCAGCAGGGTGACTGTCGCCAACTGTTGGGACAGTTCCCTGACCTGTTCTCCCTGGTTCCCAGTGTCACTCATTGGTGCGTCCATGATGTGGACACTGGGGACAGTCTTCCTGTGAAGCACAAGGCTTACAGGGTGACTGACAGGGTCAGAGCCTGCATCAAGGAGGAGGTCTCCAAGATGTTTGCGCTAGGGGTGATTGAGTCCTCTAACAGCCCTTGGGCCAGCCCAGTGGTCTTGGTTCCAAAGGCTGCCGCGCCTGGTGCCACACCAGAACTCCGGTTCTGTGTGGACTACAGGGGACTCAATTCCGTCACCAGGACTGACACCCACCCCATCCCAGAGCTGATGAGCTCATAGATCGGTTAGGGGCTGCGCGGTACCTCAGCACGTTTGACTTAACGTCTGGGTACTGGCAGATCGCCTTGACTGATGGGGCAAAGAGAGGTCAGCATTCTCCACACCAGATGGGCACTACCAGTTCCGGGTGATGCCCTTTGGGATGAAAGAATGCCCCTGCCACCTTTCAGAGGTTGGTCAACCAGGTGTTGGTTGGACTGGAGGATTTCAGTGCCGCCTACCTGGATGACATCGCAGTGTTCAGTGCCAGTTGGGAAGAACATCTGCGCCACCTCTGGGAAGTGTTGATGGCGCTGCGGAGGGCAGTCCTCACAATCAAGGCGAGTAAGTGCCAGATTGGGCAGGGTTCTGTGGTGTACTTGGGACACCAGGTTGGGAGCGGCCAGGTGGCGCCCCTCCAACCGAAAATTGATACCATTCTGGCTTGGGAGCCCCCAAGACCCAGACAGAGGTGAGAGCCTTCCTAGGACTCACCGGGTATTACCGGAGATTCGTCAAGGGGTATGGCAGCATTGTTGCCCCCTTGACAGAGCTGACTTCCAAGAAGCAGCCCAGGAAAGTGATTTGGACTGACGCCTGTCAAAAAGCTTTTGACACCTTGAAGACTGCCATGTGAACGGCGCCTGTGCTCCAGGCACCCAACTTCTCCAATGAGTTCATTGTTCAGACCGACGCTTCAGAGCATGGTGTAGGGGCTGTTCTATCACAGATCAATGAGGAGGGCCTAGACCAACCAGTAGCCTTCATCAGTAGGAGGTTACTTCCCCGGGAACAGAGATGGAGTGCTATTGAGCGTGAGGCATTTGCTGTGGTCTGGGCACTGAAGAAGCTGAGACCATACCTGTTTGGGACTCACTTCCGGGTTCAGACAGACCACAGGCCCCTCAGATGGTTGATGCAGATGAGGGGTGAGAATCCAAAGCTGTTGAGGTGGTCCATTTCCCTACAGGGGATGGACTTTACGGTGGAGACACCGCCCTGGTACAGAACACGCCAATGCTGATGGACTGTCCAGATTTTTCCGCCTTAGCGATGAGAACTCCCTAGGGGTAGGATAATTCTCCCCACATTTCAGCTGGAGGGGACACGTGTTAGACCTGGCATCCTTGGCGTGGGTCTCCCTTCCATTTTTTCGTAATGCCTCCACTGTTGCCTATATGTTTTTGCTGGACTAGATGCTCATGGGCACTTTGCCGCTGCTAATCAGTGCCAAAGTGCAAGTGCTCCCTATCGTGAATTGATGTATGTATTAGTGACTCCATGATTGGATGATTGGTTTACTTGTCAGTCCCTAGTACCGTGCACTGAGTGTGCCCAGGGCTTGTAAATCCAATGCTGCTGGTGGGCTTGCAGCACGGGTTGTGCCACCCACAGAAGCAGCTTGTAAAGTGTGTCTCAGGCCTGCCATTGCAGAGCCTGTGTGCAGCCTAGGGCTGTCATGTCGACTTGGTGAGTGCACCCACTTACCAGTCCCTAAAACCTTCCCTTTACTGCATGTTGGTCACCCCTAAAGTAGGCCCTAGGGCAGGGTGCATTGTAAGTATAAGGTAGGACATGCCCTGGTGTGTGTGGCATGTCCTAATAGTGAATTACAGCCATTTTCGTTTTCACTATTGCAAGGCTACCTGCTCCCCATAGGCCAGAATGGGCAGACTGACTATTACACCTTATAGTCAGAACTGACCCGGGAACATGGTAGAAAAACGAATTTAGTATGCCTGAACTCAGGATGATAAAATACATCTTTTAGTGAAGTTGGTTTTAACATTCTGTGTTTGAAAATACCACTTTTAGAAAGTGGGTATTTTCTTGCCTAACTATCCAAGCCTGCCTCTGCTAGGTTGTGTATTCCTTGTCTGGAGATTGAGTGACAGGGGCTGGGGGTGGCTACAGGAGACAGGGTGAGTCAGCGCAGGGCTGAATAGAAAGATCTGCATCCAGAGTGGAGGGAGGAGTTGCACCTGGGTCTGAATAGGGCTGTGCCTGCCTTCCACAATGCTGGCTCCACCTCCTGCCGGGCGGCTGAGCACTCTGCCCCACATTCTGAAAGGAAAGAAGGAGTCAGAAAAACAAAGTGCTCCAGGACTGACCAGAACTGGTTTTGGACTAGGCAGAGGCCTCTCTGCCTCCAGAGAACAAAGAGAATCAGGGTATAAGAGGGGCACCCAGACCCCAGGAAGATTAGATCACTTTTGGGAACAAGAAGAAACCTTTGCTGAGGAGCGGAACCAAGAAGAAACTGAGGAGAGACTATCCCTAAGCCTGAAGTGCTGCTTGGGGGATTGGCCTGCAGTGGTTTGCCTGACTGCCAAAGAAAGGAGAAAGGAACTTTTGCTTTGCTGTGACTTTCATCAACTTGTGAAGGATCTCCAAGGGCTTGGAAGAGAGCTTGCCCCTGACCGAAGTCCCAGGACCATTGGACTTCACCCCCTTTGTGAATTGCTGCTGGAAACTCTGTTTCAGTGGCTACAGAGGTAGGGAGCTGTGACCGACTCTCACAACCGACTCGGTGTCCTGTAGGCACCGCATCGAAGCACCGTCTCGCCCTGCAACGCACAGCCCTGGTCTCACCGACTCCGTCAACGAGCCGCTGCCTGCACCGCATCGAGGGACAACGCGTCCTGCAACACTTCGCTACGCCGAATCGAACTGGTCCGACCGACACAGTCACTGCTGCTGAGTTCGAGTCCTATGACCGCACCGGAGTTGGGCACCGCTCGCACGCTTTGCGACGCACCGCCCGACTCGCACCGCTGTCCGGACTGATCGACGCCAGCTCCTGAATCCGGCTCCGTCACCGCACCGCAACCTGCCAGCACCGCATCGAAGCACCGTCTCGCCCTGCAACGCACGGCCCTGGTCTCACCGACTCCGTCTCGACGACGTCAACGAGCCGCTGCCTGCTCCGCATCGAGGGACAACGCGTCCTGCAACGCTTCCATTTTTGCATCGCGACCGCGACGAACAGCCATCCGGCTCGCACGCCCGTGCCTGCAGCTTCAAGTAAAAGGTACTGTGACCGAGTCTGTTTACGCTGTGTTGGCCCGTCTCGACGCGGTCAGCTGGACCGCGACAAACAGCCATCCGGCTCGCACGCCCGTGCCTGCCGCTTCAAGTAAAAGGTACTGTGACCGAGTCTGTCTACGCTGTGTTGGCCCGTCTCGACGCGGTCAGCTGGATTTGTTAGACTCTGTTTGTTCTCGACATCGCCGTAGCCGGAGGAGGCTACCGACTCGCACAGAACCTTGAATTAAGCCTTTTTGATCAGAACTAAGCACTCTTGACAGTATTGTGGATTATTTTTGTCGTTTATGGTCTTGTGATAAATCTATATAAAGTATACCTATTTTTATAAATATATAACCTGTGTGGTGTCCATTTGTAGTGTTGTCACTTGATTACTGTATGTGTTCACAAATGCTTTACACACTGCCTCTGAACTAAGCCTGTCTGCTCGTGCCAAGCTACCAAGAGGGTGAGCAGGGGTTCTTTCAGGAGTGTACCTACTTTCCCTGACTAGACTCAAGGGTCCCTATTTGGACAAAGGTACCTACCTCTGCCAACTAGAGACCCCCAAATCTAACAGGCGCCAAGGTCATTCTATATTTTCCTGTTATATATTTTGACTTATTTGTCTCAAATACCCTATAGGGTGCATTAACCAAGTTGTTTATACAGGCCTCAGGCCATACCAGTCATTAAAACAGTTGATGCATTATTGTTCATTATAGTGCAATTATGTGTCAAACAAATTGATAGTATGCTTCTAGTTCATATAATCATGTGTTCATTTGAATAGCTGATACTTGGGGAAAGGCATAATAGCTCTAGGCTTTAATATTATTACATAAATGAATTAGCACATTATATCTCCCACCTGACATCATGAGTCACAGGGTTTATTTTTTCAAAATAAATAAATTGGATGGCATAATTTAGCTGTTCCAACCCTCTCAGAGAGAGCTCTGGTGTTGACAGTGTGTCATGGGCCCTAGTGCAAGGAAGGAAATGAGCCCCCTTCTGCTGATTAAACTGTGAAATACAGCAGTATTCAGAATTCAACGGGTCCCTCAGGCCTCTGGGCCCCGGTGCCACTGCCTCTGCTGAATCAATGCAAGCTACGCTCAGGGCATCTAGGACAGGAGAAGCAGGACAGGAGAAGCAGTGTAGCTCCTTTCAAAGCTGCATTAAGGCCATCAAGGCCACCATTTGATAGCAATCTATCTACCAGACATAATTTGACCTCACTTCAGAAGCAGGACTCAGACTGAAAAACTGAAGGCTAGTTATGCAAGTATGGTGACAACCCTCATAACGACAAATCTTTGATGCTAAAATGAGCCATATAGGGATCCTTCTAAAATGCGCTGTGTAGTCTTTTTTCATAATGTTTGCTATCTATGCTTTTGCATTAGCTACAGTTTTACATATGTATGTGTTAATACCCTGACATTGACTCTGCACTATAATTAGCATAAAATAAAGTCGGAAAAATAACTGTGGATTTCTTGCATGTACGTGATTGAGACAAAAAGTAGCCAGAACTCACAAATATAAAAACTCCTGACAGTCGCCGGCAGTTTTGTTATGTACCCAATACACATTGTCTCGAGGTAAATATGATTCAGACATGGGGTTCACAATGTTTCTGTTTCTTCTGCTCAAGCTAAGAAATTATTATGTACCAGCATTGCCCGAGGACCAAGAAGGACCTATCTGGGCATTGTGCAGAAAACACTATGGGGCATATTATCAAGAACGGCGATAAAATTATCGCCGCTTTAGCGGCAGAAAACTGCCGCTAAAGCGGCGATAATGGGCTTGATAATATGCCCTGGAGAATTCCAATAGAAGCCCATGTTCACACCAGAACATGGACTTCTATTGGAATTCTCCAGGGCATATTATCAAGCCCATTATCGCCGCTTTAGCGGCAGTTTTCTGCCGCTAAAGCGGCGATAATTTTAACGCCGTTTCTTGATAATATGCCCCTATGAAAGTGACGCCCAACTCATGGCTTGAAATCTGAGTATCCTCATCGGCCACATACAAGTACTTTTGTAAGTACAATTATTACTAATATGGTTATTTCTGTCAAATGTTGGTATTTCTTCATTCAGTTCAGATATGAACACTCTGTTCTGCTGGAGGGTTTGTTAAGCTCTTAACTATTAAAAGGCTTTACTCACAATTTGATTGAGCTTTGAATCATGTTCTGAATCAGTGTTATAATGGTGGATGAGACTATACAAGTAAGGGTGAATGTTAGGGTCCCTGTAATTAATTTCTTGATGTCTGGAAGATGTCCTGCTTTGGGGTGTGAAATGATCTAGGTTGTCACAACAAAAACAGCTTATCCTTATGAAATATTTTACTCACAGGTAGAGTCAGCACCAGTTTACACTACTTACAGAACATTTTGTAATAAACATGCCTGCATACCCCCTGCATGATACACATCATATTGAAGGAGACGTTATCAAGAACATGCATAATGGTTCAATAGGGAATTACCATAAATAGTGGAGCCAATAGGAATTGGTCCATTAATCCTTCTGGCCTCCATGTGGCCAGTGTTGGCGAGATAAACACAATACCACCAAAAACAAAATTGGACCGCGGGCTAGTTAAGACAGTTATTGGTAGAATTGGTGAATGTTTATAGATGAATGAGGCAGTACATATTACAGACGGCAGGGGCCAGGATTGGGACTCCAACAGTCACTCATGGACCTCCCACACAGACAATAAGTCCATAGACTACAAATAAAGTAATGAGCAAAGTGCCTGCAAAGTGTGATGGCATACCATTCCTGATTGTTTGCAAAGCTAATCAATACAAGACAGTTTGTCGTCGTGCAGTGCCTCAAGGCAAGCATAGAATATTGTCAATGTGACTTGCCTTGTGTATGGTTTCACACATTGAGGAATGTGGTATGTGTGGAAGTATATTTACTAACAAATGTACAATTTATTATGGTGTACGTGTGATAGAGGTTTTAGCAGATGTTTTAAAACAAAGACGAAGTCAACCTGGGACTGTCGCAGTGGTTGATTTGGGCATGACATTGATGAGTAACTTTGATGCTTTACCCTCAGTAGTTTTCAGTAACATTTGTGATAAAGCAGTTCTTATGGCCATGTGCTATAGGGTTGCTGGCATGCCACTCTAGCAGTAGCAACCAAAAGGATCTAAATTATTTTGGTAATAGATACCTGTACGGGGTAAAACATCTTAGGTACTCATCCTTCACAACGGCAACTCATGTCTGAGGCAAAGGGAACGCAAAAAAGAAAAAGCACCTGATGGATAAAAGAAACAGAACAGTAAACAGAAAACAGAAATCATGGACTGGATCTTCTCAACAGCAGGATTCCAGTTGATGCAGTTACAGTTTGAGGGACAATGATAAAATAAGCTGGAGCAGTATGAGAACACGGATAGCTCTTCTTCTTATCCTTCTGTGGATAGTAGGTGGTGAGAGAAGTACCCTGTAGATGAAAGGAGCGACTGAACTTAGTATCATAGAAGAAACCAATATATAAATCAGAAAGCGGAAAAAGGGCCGTCTTGAGGTACTGAGCTCATTATAAAAAGAAGAATGGCAGGCTTGACCACTAACAATAAAAAAAAACTTCCCCCAAGGAATGAAGGTCCTTCTGTAGAACAGGACATGGGGAGCAGTGTTTCTGGGCAGCACAGTGGAAATACCAATTGTTTGTCAGACTCTCAAGAAACATCTAGTCACAACTCCTATAGATACATACAGATAGAAACATTAGATGGATGAGTGCATTCTCCGAATAGAGTTTATAATGTGGAAATACAGACTGAGGATGATATATGGCGCATTATAAAAGTAATTTTCTGTGTCACACTTGTCAGCAGCCTGTGATATCATCCCAAATAAGGAAGATTCGCCTTTTTCCTTTTTTAGGGACACACCTCGTCGAGAGGAAGATATAATTAAAACGTTCTCTTCATTAGTGCCTAAGTATCTCAGAGACAGATATGTACAAGAGTGTACTTTAAAACAAGATCCAGTGTTGGATAGAAATGAGGCATGGTGGGATAAAACCCCGCATGTGATTCCTCATCAGACACAGGTGCACACCTGATATTGATTGAAGTCAGAATGAAATGTGCCATAAAAATGATTCTGACACAATTACAGTTACAGGGAGTGATATTACAGTAAAAGGGATTGATAATACCTTGACACTCAGTGATGAAGACTGCCCTCTTTCTGATGGATAAACCAGACAATGCCTACCAAATAGTACAGGACTTTACAAATTTTAACTCACACACACAAGTACACAGGCAGTGCAGAATGCCCACAGTACAGACCTGATGACAAATCTAGAATGGAAAAAAACACAAGATGACTCTTGACAAGGCTAATGGTTTCTTTAGTCAACAATTAGTGCCCAAATCGCAATCACATTTTCTGATATCCAATCGGATTTTACAAGATTACCACATTGCTATAAATTCACTACAGCTTTATTATTCACAGTGCGAATACCAGGCATTTTAGAGGACAACTGTTAGAACTGGGGGTCTCTAGTTGGCAGAGGTAGGTACCTTTGACCAAATAGGGACCCTTGCGTCTAGTCAGGGTAAGGGGGTACACTCCTGAAATAACCCCTGCTCACCCCCTTGGTAGTTTGGCACGAGCAGACAGGCTTAGTTCAGAGGCAGTGTGTAAAGCATTTGTGAACACATACAGTAATCCAGTGACAACACTACAAATGGACACCACACAGGTTGTATTATAAAAATAAGTATCTTTTATATAGATTTACCACAAGACCATAAACAACAAAAATAATCCACAATACTGTACTTTAAAGATGGTAGAATTAGCTTAAGTCTCTTAAAATGGAAATGCGACACTTTGAGTTCAATGTACCTTAAGATGCGTAACGCAGTGCAACGAAAAGTGTTGCAGGGAAGGTGATGCGGTAGTCCCTTACACGCAAGGACGGGGATGCATTGAAGATCTGGTGCAAAGAAACAAAGTGGCGTCTTCTTGATGTTGTGACAACGAAGGAGTGATGCGTGCACGCCCGACGGCCGGGCGGCGATTTCGATGAGTCTTTGGAGCCGCGACAGGCCCTGCGACATGCTTCCCTGGCGATGCGACAGCGTCTGATGCGAGGTCGACGATCTTCTCCTGGGATGCGGGGTGCCTCGTGTTGCGATGCGTCGGCGTCTGATGCGAGGTCGATGCTCTGCCCCGGGGATGTAACGGCGTCTGATGCACGGCGACACTTTTCTCCGGTGCTGCGAGGCGCTTCGAAGGATGCGAGGGTGTCCGCGGCGCACTTCTTCGGGGATGCGCCGGCGTCTGATGCGACGTCGACACTCTTCTCCGGCAATGCGAGAATCAGCGGCTGCGGCGACACGCTTCTTCGTCTTGAGTCGCGCTTCCAGCTCCCAGAGACACGCAAGTGTGTCAGAAGGTCCAAATTCCCAGCAAGGAAATTCAGGGGAGCTGGTGGGTGAAGTCTGTTGTCCCTGAGACTTCAGCAGGAGGCAAGCTCTGAAATCAAGACCTTGGAGATCCTTCACAAGTTGATGAAAGTACACACACAGTTCCCTTCTCCTTTCTTTGGCAGTCAGGCAACCACTGCAGGCAGATCCCTCTAGCTTAGGGATAGTCTTCTCCTCAGTTTCTTCTTGGTTCCGCTCCTCAGCAAAGGTTTCTTCTTGTTTCCCAAAAGTGATCTAATTTCCTAGGGTCTGGGTCCCCTTTTTATACACCTTTTCTCTTTGTTCTCTGAAGGCAGAGAGGCCTTTGCCTAGTCCAAAACCAGTTCTGGTCAGTCCTGGAGCACTTTGTTTACAGGACTCCTTCTTTCCTTTCAGAAAGTGGGGCAGAGTGCTCAGCCGCCCAACAGGAGGTGGAGCCAGCATTGTGGAAGGCAGGCACAGCCCTATTCAGACCCAGGTGCAACTCCTCCCTCCACTCTGGATGCAGATCTCTCTATTCAGCCCTGTGCTGACTCACCCTGTCTCCTGGAGCCACCCAGCCCCTGTCACTCACAAACCCAGACAAGGAATACACAACCCAGCAGAGGCAGGCTTGGAAGGTTAGGCAAGAAAATACCTACTTTCTAAAAGTGGTATTTTCAAACACAGAATGTTAAAACCAACTTCACTAAAATATGTATTTTATCATCCTGAGTTCAGGCATACTAAATTCGTTTTTCTACCATGTTCCCTGGGTCAGTTAGGATTATAAGGTGTAATAATCAAACTGCCCATTCTGGCCTATGGGGAGCAGGTAGCCTTGCAATAGTGAAAAACGAAAATGGTTGTAATTCACTATTAGGACATGCCACACACACCAGGGCATGTCCTACCTTATACTTACAATGCACCCTGCCCTAGGGCCTACTTTAGGGGTGACCAACATGCAGTAAAGGGAAGGTTTAGGAACTGGTAAGTGGGTGCACTCACCAAGTCGACATGGCAGCCCTAGGCTGCACACAGGCTCTGCAATGGCAGGCCTGAGACACATTTGACAAGCTGCTTCTGTGGGTGGCACAACCAGTGCTGCAAGCCTACCAGCAGCATTGGATTTACAAGCCCTGGGCACACTCAGTGCACTGTACTAGGGACTGACAAGTAAACCAATCATCCAATCATGGAGTCACTAATACATACATCGATTTACAATAGGGAGCACTTGCACTGTGGCACTGAATAGCAGTGGCACAGTGCCCAAAGCATCTAAACCAGCAAAAACAGATCAATAACATTGGAGGCATCATCAAAAAATGGAAGGGAGACCCACGCCAAGGATGCCAGGTCTAACAACAACCCTGACATGTTATCATGTATTTTGACGTATATACCACTGACAATGAGTTAGGCAAACTTTTGTTAAATGGGTGGACAGTATAATTACTATTTAGCCCCACACAAATATAAAATAAGATTCCATAAAAGGTAGATTGCCTTCCACAGTGTAATGTTTCTGGGATATGAATTATCTTGTGAAGGCAAAGGACTGGCACCATATTTTTTACAGAAATGTGCTACTTTACAATCCCTGAAAATATTGCGAAAATTGCAAGCACTGATAGTATTCTCGAATTTTTGAAGGGCTTATCTACAACACAACATTGAGTGGGTGAATCCTTTATATGATTTAATAT
This sequence comes from Calotriton arnoldi, assembly GCA_963921515.1. NCBI lineage: Eukaryota > Metazoa > Chordata > Amphibia > Caudata > Salamandridae > Calotriton > Calotriton arnoldi. The sequence continues at coordinate 223,219 of CAWUFW010010855.1, read as the reverse complement.
CACATACGTTTTCAGAAAAGAATTGGATGGATGCACACATGACTATCTTGCCTGAGCTACAAGCATAAATGTTAGATACAGAATATTTGCAGATAAGTGACAAACAAATCTAGTTCTTTCAGTTGTTCCAAGCTCATCAGACCGTACATATGTTCCATTCAATGAGGGATCAATGACCGCTACAGCCCACAATTTATTGCAACATAGAAAATTCTCATGGCTGCTCAGAATGCCATTTTGAATGCGCATCTTCCTGAACATGAAAAACAAATTATAATAGTTTCTCTCATACACTGGATGCAATGGGCCTTGTATCAGAATTCAAGTGATATAATATTTGAACATGATTCCACACTGTGAATACAATACTTTTTAAATTATTAGCAGGAAATACCACCAACTCCTCACCTATTACCCATATATAAGTATCAAATGTGTTCTTTATGTACTACTCTGCACAGCATGTGGTATGCACTAACCAAAAACATACTGCAGCTTGTACTGCAGAGCATCACGTTGTCCAAAATGTTGCCTTCAACATACTATGAACTCACACCAAAGCATTCAGTGATTTCACTGCAAAGATAGCTGAGACGCATGCCCCCCTCAGTCCTTCAGCAGACAGATTTTTACTTCCCACACTTATAGTGTCAGGTTTCGTATTGTGTCTCGAAGTTTACAATATAGATCTAACCCATTGGTTTCTAAATAGATTCAAGGATTCAAAAGACAACTTGTTAAAGCTAAACAGCTTTTGGGAAAGTTGGATGTTGGTATATGTACAACACACGATGGAAGTCCATCCTTTAAATAAATTGCATGGGCTTATAGACTTCCTATTTTGGGCTTGGCAGCTCAGAAAAAAATGCAGCAAAAATGTGTTCTTATTGGATAAAACATTAGCATTCATCCATTACATCAAATAGCTCCTGCCAGAGAAAGGAAAAAGGCCATGATTTCATTCTGCTTTCTGAAGCAGTGACTTCAGCGTATTTCACTGCGGTAGAGTATCATGGCTTTCATCGGAATGAAAAAGGACGTGGCTTCACAGTCAGAAACATCTGGATCTCCATCGCAGATCTCACCATCCTAGCCTGCAGCTCCATCAGCACTCCTCCATCTGAAAATGAAATTGCCATTGAAGAATTGACCATTCATCCACCCCATGAAAAGAAAGATAGGCCCTGACTGAACAAAGATGCTTAGGGCCCGATTCACCACAGTATAGTTACACTTTTGTGTAAGCGTACTCTTTTTTGGTATTCACAAGCAAAGGATTTGACAGTAAGTTTAAGACTGAGGAGACTCTGCAGTGGGGGCTGAGAACTCCTCATATAAAAAGATAGGTCTGTCCTCTCTTTTTATGTGCAGAGTCCTCTGCTCCGAATGCGGAGTCTCAGCGATCGCAAACTTGCTATTAAATCATTTGTGAATAGTGAGAAAGAGAAAACTTACACAAACTTGATAGTTTACCTTTGTGAATCAGGCCATTAGTGTAGTGAACGATTTGTGATTGAGAAGATTTGCAGACAGAGCAGGCAAGTGAATACAATGAAACCATTTGCTCTTCGCTCTTACCTACTGTGTTGTCCTTGCTATGAGATCCATGCTGAGTCTGAGAGGTTCCAACCTAAAGCATGAAATTACAAACTTCCATGTCACAAAGGTCTGTGTTTTGACCCTGCTGTGTTTTCTTATTCAATCTTCTTCTGTGAGAGTGATGATTGACTTAACTGTGCTCTCCTTCTCAGGAGGCAAACAAAAACACCTGTGGATGTGGACTTGCTGGATGGACACCATTTCTCACTAGTGTAAGATGTCAGACCAGTGTTCGGTAGAGAAGCAAATGGGAGTAGGATGAGCATAATGTGACAATGCTTTGATTCTGCCATCTCTAGCTGAAATCCAGATAATGTAGAAATACCAGCAATCCCTTTAGTAAACGCTTCAATAAATAAACCTGCAAATTTACCTGCAGCAGAAAGGTTGAGGTTAGCATTGAAGGAAGAAGCTTGGGAGGTGGTGTCTTACCTAAGGGGCAGGCTTTACTACGGTGGTCAATCTTCCAAACAGCCCCAGTATCTCTATTACCTGCTTATTTGCCTTTGTCTACCTTGCAGAGACTAAGCCCTACTTCATCTAATATCATCCCGCACAGAATAGTGTAGTTGTTCCTGCAATTGCTACTCTATCTCTCAAGGCAGGAGCAGAAAAAGTTTCAGCATTGCAAGCTGAAAAATTCTCTTGCTCTATAAACCTCTAATCCTTCCACCTGCCGGTTCTGCTCTGATGCTGGCAGTGGGAAGGGTGGCATGTGTAACCTCAGACATAGTCTGTATAGGGGTGCACACAATCGATTCAATAATCTTTATTCGGTTGGTAGCATGAAACAAACGATACAAGGAAAATGACAGTCATACAGTACAATACTAGATTATTAAAAATATTTTAAATTTCATATATAAATGGCTCTTAAAAAAATCCTAAAATATTAAACTATTAAAATTTAGACAATAAAACCTTATTGAATAAAAATCATTACATATTGCACAATCACAAATCAAACTCCATAGCAAACCATAATCTGGAAGACTAAGACATATCACTTTCTATACTAGATAGTGTGTCCCTGTATCGCAGCACCTTGGAGAGAAACATTACTACTCAATAACAGACTAAGGGCCAGATGTACGACCACCCAATTTGCGACTCGCAAATTGCGTCGCAATTGCGAGTCGCAAATTGGGATGTACAACAGTGTCAGAGAGACTGTTAGCGATTCACAATGGGGTCGCAAAATGCGAGGCTCATGAATATTAATAAGCCACTTACAATTTGCGACCCCATTGGGAATGGCAGGCCCTCCCAGGTATGGTGGCCTGCTGGGCTCAGCAGACCACCGTGTCTGGGACTGCTTTTAAATAAAGCAGTTTTTTTTTTTAATACAGCCCGTTTTCCTTGAAAACGGGATGCATAAAAAAAAAAAAAATTAAACGTTTTCGTTTCATTTTTTAAGGGCAGGTAGTGGTCCCTGGGACCACTGGCCGCCCTTAAAAAATGTTTTCAGAGCCAGTCACAAAGGGGAAGGGGTCCCTTGGGGACCCCTTTCATTTGCGACTCCATTACCACCCTCTTGAAGAGGGTGGTAATTTGCGAATGTTTTGCGACCGCAATAGCGGTCACAAAAATATTGGTACATGGCTTTGCGGTCGCTATTAGGAAGTGAACGCCCCTTTCTTATAGCGAGTCGCAAAACCTATTTAGCGAGTCGCAAATAAATTGCGACTCGCTAAATAGGCTTTGTACATGGCCCATGAGGTTTCTGCATGCGCAAATGGGTCGCAAACCTGTTTGCGCATGTAAAAAACGGGTCGTACATCTGGCCCTAAAACATCCTTAAACTCATACAAGAACTGAAAGTCCTCCTGGCAAAAAAAATCTTTTCACTCACAAAAAGAGGTCTAAAATATTGCCTTCTATATGACTGATAAAATGTACAAAAAAGGGCGATGTACAAGGTCGATTATTCAGATCTATTATCACAGGGGCATTTTTTATTTAAACGGCCACACCCCTCATTCCTTGGACAGGAAACCATTTGATGAAAGATGAGAATTTGGAATCAAGTTAGGAGAAAACTGTGGTAAGTATTATGAATTAGCAAGAGATAGTTGTTACACCCAGGCTGATCATTCATTTTCTGGTATCTTCCCACAGAGACCTTAGAATGATCTGACTTGGCCCTTTACTCATAACATATCTTGAGGATATGCTCCTCAAGAAACTTTTAGAGAGACCAATGATATCATACGGGTGAGCCCAAAAATCCCCCTCTATCTGGCCGAGCCCTTCAAGCATGTACTTTATATGCTTCAACAAGGGAATTTTATTTGCATGGTCAAGCCCCATACAGTCTTTGAGAATAGATCTGGTAAAGTGTGCCTCTTCTTTCAACCAGACAGATTGCCATAATAATAGTGGTTTTGTTCTTAGTAAATCAGAGACAAACCCAATGCCCAGTTCACTATGTAAAATAGTTTCCGAAATGGATTAGGGTACTGCCAGGAGTCTTTATAAGAACTTATTTTCTTGTGTTTGTATCATACCATTTTCTCCCACTCCCAGACTCCTGCCCCATATGATGCATCTGAAATTGATTTGGCATTATATAAAATAAGCAGCTCTTTAATGGGTTTGAAGGCCAATTTGGAGGCAAATCAGAAAAGACCTTCATTGTTTCTTACCATATTAAATATGTATATTTCCCTTTAGAGCTCCCAGTCCCCTTTAGACGAGAACTGGATTCCTAGGTAATTGAAGGTTTTTGTGGTTTGTATTTTGGTCTCCTTAATAAAAAAGCTGCTACCTTTTCCCTGGTTTGGCCAAAACTCATGGTGAAAGTTTGTGCTATATTTATTTTTAAATCTGTCTCTTCCATGTCGCTTATAAAGGAGTTGATAAGTTTTTGCAGACTCATCTGCGTACAAGAGTATTGGTATTGGCCCCCTTCCAATTCTAGGGGTATCTAAGAATTCCTGCTGAAGTTTTTCATCCACCCCATTAATATATAATGAGAAGAGGAAGGGCGCCAGCATACACCCCTGCCGAACCGCTCTCTTTATATTAAGAGGTGCGGTCAATTCACCCTCTGACCCATAACAGACTTTAGCAGTTAAATTACTGTATAAGCAAAAAAAAATCCCTTGGCACCCCCAATTGTTGCATACAATTAGCGGACTAAGACAGGGCTGCTGACGCCGCACAAACTCACCTCGCTCTCAGTGGGACATTCATGCTGATTTTTATTGCTTTTAACTGCGCACAGTTTTTTAATTAAACTCCTTACCTGTTTTCCCCAACGCTGTTTTTTACACTTCCTCTGCCTCCTGCCCTGGTCCGCCGCGGCTGCAGTGCCGATTGATCGGAGGGCAGAGGTCATGTTGGTAACTTCATTTCCACCCTATCACTTCCTCAGGCGGTGAGCGCTCCAGTTTTCCCTTGCTCCCCTACTTAAGCAGGCACGGACGTGTAGCGGACGCGCCGCTGGATTGCAGAAGGCGTCCCTAAGGCAAACCCGTCTGCGCCTGTCCGAGTCCAGCCGGGTCCAGGGGCCAGAACCCCTGGTCTTTTTCAAGTAACCAATGTTTACACCCCACGGGCCCTTCATAATCTCAGGCCCACACTGAATGCATTCTGCAAGACTCTTAATCTCGAGGATCCTCAATCTCATTGTACGCACTGTCAGTTTAAATGAGCTGGTTATTCCTTGCCTGAATCTGTTTCAACCTCCACTGCGAAAGAGACCTCCTCTCTGCCTAGTGTTGGAGGCCAGGCTGACTTTTTCCAGCCTAAAATCCTTAAATGCATTTGCTTACATTGTCGCTCCCTCCCAAAGAATCAGGTACATCTATTTAACTTTCTCCTTGATGCTGACCCTGACGTGCTTTTTTTAACAGAAACTTGGCTCCAAGATGGCTTTTCACCTGACATAATTTCTGCGCTTCCCTCCAACTTTGCCTTTCTAGGGATAAACAGACCACATAGAATAGGTGGAGGCATTGCTATTATTTATAAAAAAGGATTACAAATGTAATATTAAGGACCTACAGATTCCTAATTGTTACTTTTTTCCATTTTCTTTTCTCCTAAATTCACCTTCTCAGGGGCTCTTATTTATCGCCCCCCTGGGCCTTCTAGTAACTGGTGTTCTGTATTACCTGACTATCTTGCTCCTCTCGTCCTGCAGGCAGCCAATTTTACCTTGCTTGGCGACCTTAACCCACATCTTGAGGATCCCAAGAATAAACCAGCTTTGACCTTCATAGATGATTTGAGCTCATTGAATATTTCTCCTCTTAACTTTGCTGTCACCCACATTGCGGGCCTCCTCCTAGACCCCATCTTCTCCAACCTCACCACCCTTATCGTTGACCCCCCGCTCCAACTTTGTTGGACTGATCATTATGCAGTACCATTTATTATCCCAGTCCCCCGCTTCTTTGCTACTCGGCCGGCACCGCAACTTATGAATAGACACTGGGCCAAATTGGATATGCCTGAGCTCAATAATCGACTCCTCAACACTATCCCTACCCTTAGTGTCAATCTTCATGCAAATCAAATCATTGTGCATCAAGGGCTATGGGATGCTACTGAAGCAAATTTTGCCTTTAACACCTATAACGCAATGAAGAATGCTTCCTCCTGCCCTGTGGTTCAATGAAGCCCTTTGATGCGAAAAGAAACACTGTAAAATCTTAGAAAGGGGCTGGAGGAAGCACTATGCACCTGAGGCCAAATCAGATTATACAGACGGCCAGAAAAAATAGCATGCCTCCTGCAAAATGGCACGAGCATCCTATTACACTGAGAAGATTTCCAGCGCCCAACATTGCCAAAAAACCTTGTTTAGAGTGGTGAAAGAACTCTCAGCAGCTAGCATTTTTACACCGCCATCTTCTCTCTCTCAACAATAGTGTGACAAGCTAGCCACCTTTTTCCTAAGAAAAGTTGAGCTAATCCATCGGCAACTAGCAGTAGATGCTCTCACACTAGTGAGTCCCTCTTCCACAGCCACTCAAGCGCTTGATTATTCAGCCTTAAATTCCCTTGCATACAAGCCCAAAGACAAGCCTGAAGAATCCTCGGAAATCAAAGCCTGGCTTCCGTTGGATCTAGCATCTTTGCATACTTTATTAGACATCATTAAGTCTGGCTCTCCGCTAGACCCCCTTCCCCTGTCCAAACTCAGGTTGATTGACGATGCTGACCTTACAATAATTCTTGATCTTCTCAACTCCTCTCTGAGCATGGGCCATGTTCCCCAAAATTGGAAACATGCTGCAGTACATCCTCTCCTCAAGAAGGATGGTCTTGACTCCCTTTGTTGGTCCAACTTTCGGCCTATCTCTCTCCTCCTTGCCTTTTCCAAGATTCTTGAAAAGCATATCAACACTCAACTCTCCTCCTTCGTTACTTCCTGCAATCTGCTCCATCCATCTCAGTCCGGCTTTAGGACAGGCCATAGTACGGAATCCGCCTTACTGGGAGTCACAGAGCTCCTTCCGCAAGAACTGGACTCCGGTGGGACTGCCGCCCTTATCCTTTTGGATTTAAGTGCAGCTTTTGACACAGTTTTACATTCTATTTTACTGGACATATTAGAGGCGCTAGGCATTGTGGACTTGGCACTAAGATGGATGTCCTCATTCTTGAATGAACGTACTTTTCAGGTCTCATCAACCAATCACACATCCAAGATTCTCTCGCTTCCCTCTCGGGTTCTGCAGGGCTCCATTTTGAGTCCCCTGCTTTTTAACATTTACCGCCGCCCTCTGATGGACGTGATTGAGGGGTCTGGTCTCACTCTGTTTTCCTATGCTGATGACTTCCAGATTATTTTCTCACTTTTTAATGCACAGAACTCAGATTCGTCCCCTCTTAGGCAAGGCCTGACTAATGTCGCCCGCTCGATGAACAGAAACGCCTCAAAGCTTAATGGCAATAAAACTGAAGTCATGATTTTGGGCAACAATCCCGAACTCTGGGGAGTTAAACACTGGCCGACCTCTCTGGGACCTTTACCTACGCCGGTTGATAAAGTCAAGAATCGTGGCTTTATTATTGATAAGAACCTTTCACTCAAGCCGCAGTCTCCAAACTCACAGCCTCTTGTTTCTCCACTCTCAAATGGCTCAAGAAAATTCTCTGGCTGATTCCTCTGAATACCCAGAGAACGGGTTTTCAGGCCTTGATAACGTCCAGATTGGACTATGGAAATGTTCTATACCTGGGCGCAGATAAATCAGTGAACCGCCGTCTACAGATCATCCAGAATGCGGCTGCCTGCCTTCTCTTTCGGGTGAATAGTCATACTTCTGTCTCTCCGTTGCTCCTTAAACTTTACTGGCTAAAGGTCAATGAACGTATTAAATTTAAGGCCTTGTGTTACATGTTCCGGGCTAGGCATGGCCTCGCCCCTACATACATCCAAGGTCTGGTGTTACCTTATGTCCCCATCTGGCCGCTGAGATCAGCTAACCTTGCCCTATGCACAATGCCCAGGTTTCGCTTGGCCCCCATGAAGGGTTGCTCCTTTGCATGTTTAGGCCCTAAACTCTGGAACTCCCTTCCTTTGGCTCTTAGGAACTGCCACTCTCAACTCTCGTTCCGTAAGAATTCCATCTTCAACTGCTCTTAATGGGCTTAAGGGATTCGCTTGGGGCCGATGCACCCTGTGGCTGTTCTGCTCTAGCGCCGGGAGACCCTTTTGGGTAGCTGCGCGCTCTATAAATTCTTTAAATAAATAAATACAAGGCCAGACTTTATTATGAGTAACCAAATCAAAAACACAACTAAAATCAATAAAACACATGTATAAGGAGCCCTCTTTAGCCTGGGTATATTTACCCATCAACAACTTTAGGTTGAGCGACTGCTCAACAGCTTCCAGCCCTTTCCTAAAGCCGTATTGGGTATGTGTTAAGATATCATTAGAGTCAGCCCAGGCTTCCAATCTCTCTAGTAGGACCCTTCCCAGTAGTTTGGCAGAGGAGTTGAGTAGAGAGATGGGTCGGTATTATTTCGGATCCTATCTGATCCATTTTTAAAGATAGGAATAATATGTGAAAAATGGAGAAAATTGAACCAAGGTGCTCCACCCATTGTAGGGGGCTAATAGATTATTCTAAGTCCGGTCCTAAACCTTTAGAGAACAAGGGAGCATTGATAGTTCTCCAGAACATAGAGCTATCCCCAGATTCATCTGCTTGTAATACATCATCCCATGCTTTCGCTTGTAGTTCCTTCTTCCTATCTCTTAATGCCATCTTAGATTTTAATCTTGCTTCCTGAACAACTTTGGGATCCCTAGGACGCTGGTTTAAAAACTGAATAAGGTTTTTTTATGCCTTTATACATTGATGGTTGAATGGGCCTGTTTTAGCCCTCTTTTGGCCCTCTCTTGGCCCTTCGATCTCTGGATCACTAATTGGCTATTGGATAGGGAAATAGAATCATGTGCATCGATTGTCTCCTTATGGTTCTTAACATATGCCAAACCTGTTACAGAATGCTACATATTCCTAACTAATAAATCATTAAAAAGTCTAGAGGGATCAACCCCTGCCCATTTAATACTAAGCTGTTCAGACCAATGGAAGCAATGTTATCAATTTTGTTCAACCTCGAAGTTTAGAGGAGATCTCATTTTAAGTTTTAAAGAAAGAGGATTGTGATCACTTATACAATTAGCTCCCACCTGGAATGGTTATTCTATCACTATCTGAAATAAGGAGATGATCGATATTGCTATTGCAACCTCTCCCTATGAATGTTGAGGGCTGAAGGTGGGAGTTCGACCTGCAGGATTCTACGATTTTCAGATTGAATTTTGCCATTAGATCATTTAGAGCTGAGCTATAAAAGCAATGATTGAAGTGAACCATATCATCCCCCTACTATCAGTAAGGCCACACACCTGCTTAGACGGAAGAAGGCATAATGACATATTAAAATCCCCGGCCCAAATAACATAATAATCCCTAATATTCTGGTCAATAAAATGGGCCAGATATAAGTCGAGGGCTTTTACAACATTAACGGTGAAGCGTTATTATAAAAATGTATAACCAGAATGTCCGGATTGCCCTCTGAAATAAACAAAACAAATTGGCAGAAGGGGATGTTAAAAAGCATTTCCTGACTTTTAATACAAGTTTGGTAGAGACTAATGTACCCAGGCCCCCCCTTGGCACTGCCCATGTTTGAAGGTTTTGCAGCTGTATGAAATGACATAAAACCATCACGATCTATTGGGTTTGTCAGCCATTTTTCTTGGATACAAATAATATGGGCTGCTGTAGCAAACCTTACCCAGTCCTCTGACTCCATTTTGTTTGCCAGGCCAGCGATATTCCAAGAGACAATACCAAGTTCTGGGTTCCCCTTGGCTAGGTCCGACATTGCCCCCCCCCCTCTAGGGCCAGGGTGTAGCTGGGGGGATTGACCTGAGGAGGGGGATTAGATCGGCACATGACAATCCAATTGGTCCAAGTGAGCAATGGGCAAAAATCTGTTGAAAGTGGAAACAGGCTCGTAGGAGATCGAAGGAACTGGGAGCAATCTGCATGGAGGCCTATAAATAAAGACTAGTGGCAACGCCTGAATTGACTTTGATGGTAAACCTGAGAATTGGAGCCTAGTCGGGGTATCTTTGCCCACTGACTTATCTTTAAAATTGACAACGATGCAATCATTATTGTCCGGTTTTGAGGTGTAGCCAATTCATGCAACTCTTCGGACATGGATGATCTGATTATGTGACAACCACTGACCCTTCCTGTAGGAAAGTAGGATCTGCTTCTTATGGTTACCCCACTTTTTGCTGGATGTTACACTGTTTTTGACTAGTCTGACTGGGATCCTGCTAATCAGGACCCCAGTCAATCTGCTTTCTCCCTAAAATGTTATGACATGTACTTAGGTACACTCCACATTGGATACTGGGATACCCTTATCTGTCCCCTAGTATATGGTACCCATGTACCCAGGGCATAGGTACCCCAGAGGCCTCCCATGGGCTGAAGCATGTATTATGCCACACATGAGAGGCCATGCAAAATGGAACTACAGGCCTGCCACTGTGTAAGATGGTGCTTACACCACTTAGGATTGATATAGGTTTACTATATCTATAGGTCACTACACTTAAAACCTATAAGTCACCCCTATAGCAGGCCTTGACAATCCTGAAGGCAGGGTGCTGGGTTTTACGTGAGAGGGTGCCCCTGCATGAGCAGAGCCCCTCTGCAGCCTTCGGAGACCATTCTCCCGGGTTGTCTGTGACACAGCCAGACATATAGGTAGAGGTGCATTATAACCTCGCGGTAAATGCTATCTCGAAAATGTCTGAAACAAAACATGTCGTGTTTGGTATCAAACACCTTGGAATCATACCTCAACACGGGTAACCGGTGTGGGAGGTATGATTCCACCCATCAGAAGCAAGTTTCGTAAGTCCCTGGTCTTCCCGGTACCAGCCTTCTCAACCCGGACAGCGCAAAATGGATGCTGCCGACCAGAGACACATTTCTGCCCTCCTGCTGCTGACCCAAGCTTGAGCAGAGGAAGGCAGCACAATAGGCATCCTGTCACAGGGAGGTGTGACCACCTCCCAGACAGGATTTAGTGTATTGGAGCTGGGTGGGGGCACTGCCAAAGTGCCTGAAAGTCTGCACGAGGGGCACACTTGGTGTCCCTGTGCATAGTCCAGCTCAAACCAGTTCTGGGAGCCGTTGGCTCCTGCTCTGGCATGAAATTGGGCAAAGGACATGGGTGTAACCACCCCCCTGTCCTGACCCTCCTCTGGGAGGGTCCCCTGAATCTGTCCAACCCTCTCCCGTGGGTACAAAAGGGCTTACCTGGCTGTAGGACCCTAAAATTTGATGTGGACAAGATTCTGAACAAGAAACCACTGACCTTCGACCATCTGGACACTCTGGACTTCGCTGGACTTCGACTGGGCCTGACATAGTCTCCATCTCCGTCCAAAGCATCGTCTGTGCCCGTGCACCTTACAGGCTCCGTGCAGGACCTGTGGAGCATCAAGGATAACTGAAGCATCTCCCTTGGGGTGAAGGAGTCACTCCCCTGCATTTGCAGGTACCATAATGCAACTGACCAGTCTGCTGATCCTGAGCTCCTGCAGACTCCGAAGTCTCCAGCAACACAGGAGGTGGGTTTCGACATTCCTTGCAATTGAGATGCCTTCTCACCAAGTGTGAGGCCAGTATCCCTTGTGGGGACTGCATAACCTGAACCCCTGTGCACTGAGTACTTTTGCAATTGCATATGCTTGTTGGCATTCCCCAACTTGGTGCATTGGGCTGTCAATAGCTCCAACTTCTGCGCACATTTTGTACCAAGGACTTTGGCCTCCTCACACTCTGTGCCTTGCAAGCTGTTGTTTGGTGAAATTGCTAGAGGTCCCCTTGCGACTTGTGTGCCTTCAGCCTGTGGGTCCATTTGAGGGACAATCCTGATTTTCTTGGGCTCCCCTGGTAGATCTAGGCTTGCCCTGACTCCCCTTGATGTGGTGAGTCCTCTGGTTCTTGCTGGGCCAGACCGTAACCTTTCTTGACCTTCTTCATGGGTTGTCGTTGCCAAGGCTTGTTGGTGCTCCTGCCGGACACCGACCCCTCAGCACTCGACATCCTTTGTGGGACAGCTCATATCCGGCTCCTGGTTGTCCCCGACATCTCCTGATCCCTGCAGCTGTAGAGTCAAGGTCTCCTTCTTCGCACCTGAAGCACCCAACATCGGTGGGCATTCGTCTACCGAGCCCCTGGTCACTCTTGAGTGATCCAGACTCTGTCCCCTCTGCTTTCAGGTTCCTTCCATCAAGAATACACCAGCGGATTACACCGGACACTTTTCTTCTTTCCAGCAGTGGCATTTCCTTGAAGACTCCCATTGAGAACGACTGAGGTTTCCGACGCCACTTCAGACCTATGCACCCGGCTTCCCTGGGATAGGTAACTCTGGTACTTCGGTATCCACGGGTGGGGTGGCTCTCCAACCTTCTATGTTCCAAAGGCTTTCCTCGTAATCCACTGGGAAGGGTCCTTTAACTTAAAGATTGCAACAGCGACTCTCTCATTGAATTGTATGTAGTACGCGGTCGTGTTCTCACACTGCACCCGTCCTCCATGGGGTCCCTACTTACTCACCTTGGGTGGTTCTTTGGGGTCCCAGCGATTTTACACATTCTAGACATTGTCTTGACTCGAGTCGTGGTTCTTATACCACTATTTTAGTATATGGTTTGGTCTCCCTCGGGAGCCCACTGTGTATTAGTGCTACTTACGATTGTTTCTGTGCTACAGTATTATCTGCGTGTAGCAGATAATGTGAGGTATTTAAGGTGTTATAATAATAAATATATATTCTTATAACTACTGTGTGGTTCTCCTTTCATTTAACCAATACAATAAGGTTGCATTCCGGTAAAACAAGCTGCTTAACATTCCTTCAAGACTAAGCCTGAAGGCTGCGCTCCACAGCTACCCCTTGGATAGCTTTCTAAGGTTATCTTTGACCTCTTAAATCACCATAAGGGTTGTTTGGACTGGTACAAGGTGCCCACATTAATTAGCGGACATCATATACCAGGCCAACTTCTCACACTTCCATTAACCCAGTGCACCACTTCAATCAGAAGTTGGTTGTGATTCTCAATTGTATCATGCCTCAAGAGGGGAACTCCTCTCAACACCATTACTTAAGGGGTTGCCTGAGGGGGAAGTTGCAATATTGAGAGTTTTGGGGGCACCAAGGGGCAACTAACCCTGGGCGTAGTTCGCGTAGTAGCACTACGCGTAGCTACGCGAAGTGCACTTCGCACTACGCGAGCTACGCGAACTGCGTAGTGCACTGTGCAAAATGCTGTTCGCACTGATTGCACAGTGCCGGATGCTTGTCCGCACTGTGCAATGAGTGCAAACCGCATCTTGCACATTGCAAGCGGTCATTTTCTGCCGCTCGAGTAGATTTCTACTCGAGCGGCAGCTTTCTTAACGCGGACTGGTAGTTTCTCATCGCGAGCATACGCGACCACTCGCAATGAGAAACCTGACCTCCCCGCATTGAGAATCTCGCCGGGAGGTTTATTTTCCACGCTCGCGATCGGCAACTTGATGTTGCTGATCGCGAGCGAGGAAAAAGTCTCACCTGGATGTCATTTTGCTTGCTCGCGGTCGCCAACTTGACGTTGAGGACCGCGAGCAAGCAAAAAATGACCGCTACGCTAGGCGTGTTTGCACTGTGCTACGTGCAATTCGCGTAGTGCGAAGTAGCGCAAACTTCGCAAACTACGCGAGCGTAGATTAGTCCTTCGCCCAGGGTTAGGGGCAACCAGAAATGTTACTACAAATATGACAGAGATCATCAATTTGAGAATCGGCCCACTCTCTCTCACCTGATGCACCATGTGAGCCGAGGCCATAAGAGCTCTCCCTGGGTTCCCTTGGCACCACCACGGTGGGGTGAGGAATCCTCTCCAGGGAGGGTTCCTATTGTGGCCCTGGTTCTTGTTTCCCACCATATAGTGTTGAGCTTGGAACAGAGTTGATCGAGCCCAAAGATACTGGGCCATCAGGCCTCCTTTCTACGGGCCCTAAAATTTTAATTCGTGAAAATTTCCTCTATTTTCTCTAATTGCATTAAAATAGGACTCATTTTACGACCTCCATTGAAGCCAGATAGAAAAAAATGGGCAGACACCTGAAATGATGGATGAAAGAGAAATGGCACAGCCCATCCTTTTCCAGGCGAAGATGGGACAATCTTGGACAGGTCTTCGCCCAGGCACTCCCCACACTGAGGGAGGCTCTGGGTGCTTTTAAGCGTGTTGCTGTTGTAGTCGCGCCCCTCCTGGGTGCGGAGGTAGCTGGGGACAAAGTTCCACCCCTACCAGGAAGGCACAGTCCAGGCGGTGAGAACGGGCAGCAGGAAACCGCTATCCAGGAACACCCATGCTGCGATAAGCACTGGGTGCTTTTAAGCGCGTTGTTGTTGTAGCCCCGGATCTCCTGGGCACGGTTTAGCTGGGGATCAAAGACCCACCCCAACCGTGAAGACACAGACCAGGCAGTGAGTGCGGGCAGCGGGAGACCGCTATGCAGGCACACACAAAAACAAGGCCAGCACTGTTATGACCACTGCCCCAAATGGATATTTCACTTGAGGCTAACCGACCTAAAATGCCAAAACTGTGAAGAGTGCTGTAGGGGTAGATTCAGAAAGTCTATGAGAGCTCAGTAATGAGTTCTATATGGATTTTTTATCATTTGTTTCATCATAGGAGGTGTGGGCAGTAATTACTCGTTCAGCGATCAGTACTGACATAGCTGATATTAGCTGATCTGGTTTGATTACAATACAGCTACCACAACCTGATCCTCCAAATGTTTTTAGGATTGGTATCTGAGCAGGGAAGAAGAAGACAAAAGTGAGCGGGGACATGGTGAGGGATGTTTACAGTTAATGCTTGGGCCAAGTATTACCCCTTTCGCAGTGCTTAAGTTGTAAAAAAACAAGTGCCAGGGCACTTGTCAGGAGGCCACTGCAGCTTGTACCACCCATTGCCCCTGCCAGCGCTGCCAATAACAATACCAACACAATTACTATCCATCACACTCCTACAAGTGTGACAATTCAGATAATTGCAGGCCCTCAAAGCTAGAAGAATAGCTTGGGGGGGCAAGTGTTAGACCATTTTAATGTATATTGAATTAAAATTCAACTGTGGATGAGCTAATTTCTAAATTAGACAGACAGCGCCACCAATGAAGTGCCCATGCCGAGCACCAGAAATCACCAGCTCAAGTTAAGCACTGACCTTTCAGCAGTTGACTATCAGTAGTAGCATGGGGAAAGCAGTCCAAGGTTATTCTAGGGGAGGAGTGTGCCATGCTTACACAGAAAAAAGTGTCAAAGTAAAAACAGTAATGGCAAAAGCTGATTTTCCTGTCAAGTACTTGCTTTTCTGAAAGAAGGAGTGTTTTAATGCAAACACACAAAGCATATAAACAGCACACTAAATATTCCACACAGTCTCTTAAGGTTGGCGTGCTAGCCATCATCCTGGGCAAAATCTCAGAGTCCCTCTTTCCCTTCTAGTGGTGTTGGTTATTCCCCATTCAATAATAGAGACAACTTCCAAATGTGGTCCACAGTAGTACCTTCATGATAAATTGAAAGTTTGGCCTTAAGAGTCAATGTTAGCAGCACTTGGTGCTAAGTTTGTGCACGTCTGCAGCAGCCCGAAGGCCTAGAACCAGTATTACCTGACCCGATGGCAGCAGGCAAGCACAAGAAAACTGGGTTGCTGGTCTCCCGATGCTGAGGGCCCGTGACCTTGCGCAGTCTTTCCTTGATGATGCGTCGGCCCTCCTCAGTCTTCAGACGGCTCGTGTTAGTATTGGATGTCCACTTTCAGCTCCTGTGGCAATCAGTAAGTGTTCTTCACAGCATCCTTGGTATGATAATTTAGGGAGAGGGCCCTCACTTCACCATGCCACACTCCTGGTACACAGGACTTCGATGCACAAACGGGCACAATGTCCCCCCCAGCACGTGAGGGGTCGCCGATTTTATATCTATAACAAGGACAACTGAATATGCCCACTTATTCAGATCCAAAGTATTCACCCAGATGTAGGAAGGCTCTGTAATCTACTTAATCTCATTCAGTACAAATTTAATTCAAAGGGGAACCATAATGAATCCTGAATATCGAATAATCAATATTGATACATGGATAATCAATAAATAATTTACTGTACAAACAGAATTTCTGTCATTCATGTATTAAATTCATACATATATAAACAAATAGAGGTATAGAGCGGGAGAATGAATCACTAGTGCAGATGACACAGTGCTCGCATAGTGATTAGAATGGACAACAGTTACAACACAAAAACACTGTCTATTCCCCAATGGCTGCATACACTTTTGAATCCTCAAAAATCTAGAGAAGCTTTCATAGAGTTAACAAGCCCTCTCTGTTCATTTCACGTGTCAACCAATTGGGGGATTTTTCAATGTTTTGAACTCAATGTTTTTGAGTGGTCTCCTCAGGACGTCGTCATCCAACTACCACACCACCAAGGCATTGATATGCCCTTCCATCAATTAATTCCAGAGGTAATCTAGGAAAAGTAAAAGTTGGTGATCCACAGGTGCATAGAAATCCCTGTATCTTCAATTCGGTGGAGACTTCCTTGCTCCTCGCTACAAATGAACTGCTTTCATCACAGATTTTAGCACACACGGGTGATGATCCTAGCTTCACAGTAGCCCTCTTCCTGGTACACGGAGGTCGGCTACTTCAAGTGCATACAGTCAACAGCCGTAGCTTCAATGTGTTCCCCTCCAGGCACATGGGGGACCGCCGACTTCAGCGCAGACCGGGGCAATAGCCCTAGCCTTACAGTGGGCCCCTCCTGGCACACAGGTGTTGCCAACTTCAGCACAAACATTGGCTATGGCTCTAGCTTTATGGAAAAACTAAATCAGAGCTGCACCACTTTACAGAGAACTTAAATTCATGTAAATAGTCAATGTTCAATGAAGCAGATGTACAAAAATCCAATTTCCTCTTCTTTATTAGTCCAATCTTTTAAGAACAAACAGCCAACGCGTTTCGTCCTGTAACTCAGGACTTCATCAGGGCTGTAGATTTAAAAACATAAAAACTACATTTACAATACATAAACCATACAACACGTACAACATTACTTCATACATATATATAAAAAAATTTGGACAACAACATTTAAAAAATTCAAAAAAAATTCCATCTACAAATAAGACATTCCGACAAAGGACAACATATATTGCATACTTTCACAGAAACCATACCCACATACATGAAACAAAACAATTATTAAACTAAAAGTTTTTGTATCCTAAATAGATACACAAAATCACAAAAACTCCACATATGGTGACCCCAAACAATATATATCCAAAACCACAAGTGAAAAGGTAACAGTCACTGTATCAATACACCCAAGTGAAATGGGTACCTACCAATGATAAGTCTATGTGAACCAAGATGAAAATGATGGTAGTAGCCTCAAACGTATAAATGATCAGACAATGGTGTCAATCTCACCAATACGTAAAGCTAAAAATCCAAAACAAGAAAGAGAAACAACATCGATAAGAACCATGAGATAGAACCGGACTTGGTATAACCTAAATCTACCTATTAATGCTATGTATGTAAATCGATTACTACTTGGCCTACCTTATATATAAAACAGCAGATGTTCCAATTAGATAGAAATGATAAACTGTCCAATAACCGTCCAATTTCTTTATAACAATTAGAGATGAGTAGTAAGTGCTACAGAGCATGTGGCATGATAACCAAGATCTTGAGCTGTTATTGTTCAATCAGCGCTCCTTTGTACATACCCAGAGCTCGGTGAACATACCTATAGATGGAATCACACGAAACGAAAAAAAAAAAAAAATTTGATTGACATTGAGTCCCAGAATATATATATACACTGTGATATTGTTCGACATGGCCTAAAGTGAATGCTGTAAAGACAGCAAGACCATGTCTTGATGCCCAATGCAAATGATTAAGTAACGGAGAAAAAACTGAGAAAAAGGGGAGGACCCAATAAAACATGTTACTGTTCCTCTACTCATGACTGCCACTATATATTCATCACAAAAGCTGGACAAGCCCAGAAGATTTCGAGGAACTGTACACATAAGCACAGATGTATATATCAACAAAACAAAGGTCTCCATGCCAAATAGTATCAACACTTAAACTATGGGTGCCTCGAAGACGTCTCAAGAACTGGACAAGCCCAGAGGATTTTAAGAAACCATATAAATAGGTAGAGATGTATATATTAACAGAGCAGAGAACTCCGTGACACATATTGTCAACGCTTTACCTATGGGTATCTCGAAAAGATTATCACACAAACTGAACAAGCCGAAGAATATACACAACATATATTGGGGCGTGATAGTGCCATCTACATGTAGCAACGCTAACTGGTAATAAAATGATGAACTCGTTCTAGCACCTTATAAAGGTGTACGCTGGGAGAGTAATGACTTACACAAATACGGATATTTGTTTGATTATTACCAGTTAGCGTTGCTACATGTAGATGGCACTATCACGCCCCAATATATGCTGTGTATATTCTTCGGCTTGTTCAGTTTGTGTGATAATCTTTCGAGATACCCATAGGTAAAGCGTTGACAATATGTGTCACGGAGTTCTCTGCTCTGTTAATATATACATCTCTACCTATTTATATGGTTTCTTAAAATCCTCTGGGCTTGTCCAGTTCTTGAGACGGCTTCGAGGCACCCATAGTTTAAGTGTTGATACTATTTGGCATGGAGACCTTTGTTTTGTTGATATATACATCTGTGCTTATGTGTACAGTTCCTCGAAATCTTCTGGGCTTGTCCAGCTTTTGTGATGAATATATAGTGGCAGTCATGAGTAGAGGAACAGTAACATGTTTTATTGGGTCCTCCCCTTTTTCTCTGTTTTTTCTCCGTTACTTAATCATTTGCATTGGGCATCAAGACATGGTCTTGCTGTCTTTACAGCATTCACTTTAGGCCATGTCGAACAATATCACAAGTGTATATATATATTCTGGGACTCAATGTCAATCAAATTTTTTTATTTTTTTTCGTTTCGTGTGATTCCATCTATAGGTATGTTCACCGAGCTCTGGGTATGTACAAAGGAGCGCTGATTGAACAATAACAGCTCAAGATCTTGGTTATTATGCCACATGCTCTGTAGCACTTACTACTCATCTCTAATTGTTATAAAGAAATTGGACGGTTATTGGACAGTTTATCATTTCTATCTAATTGGAACATCTGCTGTTTTTATATATAAGGTAGGCCAAGTAGTAATCGATTTACATACATAGCATTAATAGGTAGATTTAGGTTATACCAAGTCCGGTTCTATCTCATGGTTCTTATCGATGTTGTTTCTCTTTCTTGTTTTGGATTTTTAGCTTACGTATTGGTGAGATTGACACCATTGTCTGATCATTTATACGTTTGAGGCTACTACCATCATTTTCATCTTGAGTTCACATAGACTTATCATTGGTAGGTACCCATATCACTTTGGGTGTATTGATACAGTGACTGTTACCTTTTCACTTGTGGTTTTGGATATATATTGTTTGGGGTCACCATATGTGGAGTTTTTGTGATTTTGTGTATCTATTTAGGATACAAAAACTTTTTAGTTTAATAATTGTTTTGTTTCATGTGGTATGTGGGGTATGGTTTCTGTGAAAGTATGCAATATATGTTGTCCTTTGTCGGAATGTCTTATTTGTAGATGGAAAAATGTTTTGAATTTTTTAAATGTTGTTGTCCAAATTTTTTATATATATGTATGAAGTAATGTTGTACGTGTTGTATGGTTTATGTATTGTAAATGTAGTTTTTATGTTTTTAAATCTACAGCCCTGATGAAGTCCTGAGTTACAGGACGAAACGCGTTGGCTGTTTGTTCTTAAAAGATTGGACTAATAAAGAAGAGGAAATTGATTTTTGTACATCTGCTTCATTGAACATTGACTATTTACATGAATTTAAGTTCTCTGTAAAGTGGTGCAGCTCTGATTTAGTTTTTCCATTTTATCGTCCCTGGTTTCAGGGAGTGCCTTTGGACAGGGGGTACCTTTGGAGACGTGCACACATGATACCTTTGCATTACTTGATTCGAATTGGTGACCCTATGTGATTGGTGCCTTATTTGTTGTTTTTGGTCCACTGTCCAAATTTTTGTGGCTCTAGCTTTATGATGGCCCCCTCCTGGCAAACTGGGTTCACTGATCTCAGCTCTTACAAAGGTGAATACTCTAGCTTCACAGTGGCCCCATTCCTGGCACACAGGGGTCACCGATGTCAGCTCTCAAAAGGGCAACAGCCCTAGCTTCGGTAGAAGCAGGTGGATGGCCCACACTCTTGAAATGGTCCCAAACAGACTGTGTACCTCACATTTTCCTTGCTGGGATCCCTACAGGGCCTCGATTCCTCCAGGTGCTCTCCTCCTTCTCACTGAATCAACTAGTCTTGCCAGGCAGATGGCTGGTACTCCAAGCTCAGGGAAAGTGGCCTTGACTTCCTTGGTGATGGCACCTTACTTAGCCAAGAGTTTTGCAGACCTTGGTCCCTTGTCATGATTCAAGCAACTAGAAGTCTTTGGTGATGATCCCCCCAGTTGAACCCAGCTGTGGAATAGTGCTGTTGAACAACTTGCGCAACACCTGCTCTTACCTTTATAGTCCCAATCCAGGCTTGCATGAGATTCTGTGTCTTGGTCTTTGATATTCCTGTGGGTGTCAACTTCTTTGTAGTAGGCTCTTCTCTGCCTTGTTCTTTGTCAAAGGGACAGTCTGCAGCAGCAGGAGTGGCTCCAATTTTGATTTACCCACAACATAGCCCAAGGGAGTAACCGTGGAGCACACCTAGCTGTCCTCCACTGAAATATGCCACAAAAAGGATCAAAGGCCAAAGTCTTTCCCTCTTGAATGATTCCATTGTCCTATAGTGCCAACCTTATCATAACCACCATCTCCCTGACAATGGGCCCACGCACCACTGACATACTGGAATCGAGGAGACGTTTGATGTGCACAGAGTATTCTCTGCTCCCCATCCTTCAGTGTCTGTGCTACCACCCCAGCCCTCAGGAATGTCAGCAATCCACCTCTCATGTCTGGACGTCGCAGTCGCAGACCCTGGTTTCCAAAATGCCTCCAATTTATGCACCAACCACAGGCAAACATATCTCCCATCACGCACATGCAAATATCACATGCTGTCCGGCACTACACACAATCGCCATGTAGGCCAAATCTGAGTTAAATACACAGCAGAAGAAACTAACATGAGTTGGCTTTTACTCACCAATCATATGACACAGGTAAAAAGGCATGTTCACACTACTGATCACTACTAAACCCATAAACGGCATACTGCCACCACTGTGATTGCATCACTTAGCCCCCCCCCCCCCTCTCCCGGTAAGGGCAGTAGCCATGAAAGGGACTTTTCTCCCCAAAAGAGGACACCTCACTCTGTCTACAGCACCTCTAACTAGTTCTCACTCTGAATCCACATCAAGTTACCTCACACTTACAACTCTACCCCTAGTAATAACTTCTGGGCTCACCAGAATGAAAATTAAGAATGCATTCCACACTAAGGACACTGAAATCTTACGCATGAAATCTCGCATTCAAGACAGGCAAACTACTGATTCAAGGGCTACATTAATGAGCGTGAATAAAAGAGTAATGAAGGGTCAAAATGAAATGGGAAATACATGTGTAAGGGTGCATGATAAAACACGCTAATTTTGAAGAGATCTACTTCTCTCTTACAAAAGTTGCAAATCGAGTCCTTAATAGGAGTGATTCTTATTAGAACTGTAATGTGTCCAGTCATTTGAGGAAGATTGCAGCTTCCAGTTTGACACTGTTTGAAGTTTTTTTAATTATCTAGTGTTCTATATATTTGCTTTTTTGCATTACTTGACATTTTAGCAAGTTCTGGAAAGCGACCCCTGTCTGCTATAAAAATTAACGAGAGGGCTGTAGAATTTCAATCTTCAAGCAATGCAATTAACATTCAACATTATACTAGATACTCTTTGAACCTCTCTTACCCCTTCAATTACTACAAATGACTCCTGTGATTGACTAATTACGTACTAAATTTAATTTGCTCATCAGCTTGTCAGCCACAGAGATTTTTCTGTCAGTCACCCATCTTCCCAGAATACTTAACAACCTCAGAGTTCCTTTGATTTTTTCAAATATGTGAAATCAACTGAAGAAAACTCATATAAAATGCGTTCCTTGCCATTCTGTGATTTTGTTTCTAAAGTTACAAATTTCATTGCAATCCCAATATTTTTGGGTCAGACTAAAGATTAGCTGCGAGTAGCAATAATAGTACAGCATTAATTATGATTACTGCCCTACTAACAAGTAGGTTTATGTCTGTTTAGACCTGTAGACTCAAGATGACCCAGCAGCAATTCTCTTCTGCTGAAATGCATACTTTAAAATGCTACTTTGGATGAGCTGGTTTTGTTCTATAGCGAAAATGTACATTTTAGTAGTGTGATACATTCGTTTTTTTTGTCTGTCTAACTAAAGACTGCTTTGTGAGCAGGTTTTGTATTGGACGCTTGGATACAAAAGAAAGGAAAGAGGCCGCACATTATTTTTTGTTTGCCATTATGATGACAAGCTCTTGCTGGTTCTTTTGTTTTTAACTTGTTGTCAAATGGCTATATAACACCGAAGAGACAAAAATGTAACTCTGGAGGTTGTAGTTTGAAACCTGGCACGTGAAAGCAGACCGCTCTGCAGCACACCAGACCTAGGATGCCGAAGCATGCCATCTAAGATAAAATAATTTGTTTTTACATTGCTCTTCACGTTGTGCTTCTGTCATTGTAAGCATTGTACGCAATCGGTGTTATTACTATCGTATTTAATGACATTCAGTTTAGCGACTCCAAAATGATGAAAGGCTGAGTTGACTTTCCAGAAAGTCAAACTTGTGAACTGAAGATAACGGGGGAGCATTTAACTCTCGGAGTAAGCCTGCCAGCTTTCGAACAATTTTACATCGAACAGTCATGCCAAATGAAATAATTTACCCAAGAAAAACTTGCAACTTTTATATTTTGTCAACTAAGAATGAGGAAGCGCAAAATTACGTTTTAGTATTTTTTTTTGCTGAGCAGAGTGGTAATTGAACCTACCTGGGGTTGAGTGAAACACCCTGTGCCAGAATGGTGTGCACAATGCTCATACCATCAATCCTTGGAAGTGCAAAAATAAATCAGTCCGCACGACCATTGGATGCTGTGTCAACCCCATAATAACTAGCTTACAGTAGAGCTATTGGTTGTTGTCTCTGTCATTAATGATGTATGGAATATTGCCTTTGCACAGACATACAGCGATTACATAGGTACTTTACTTGTACAATACCACATAGGTCCACATAAGTTTAACTTAAGTTAGGATTTTGTCTTAAGACCAAAACTTAAGACAAACGTAAGACAAAATCCTAACTTTACTACTCCTAAATGCCTTTTGTGAATACCGAAAGTCGTAAAGTTAGGATTTTGTTTCAGATTACTTTTGTGAATCGGGCCCACCATTCGTAATTCACCCTTTTATGCAGCAAATAGGTTTACCCTGCCTTTACAATGGTCATGTTTTATTAGTTTCACAATGGTGACTGGATAAGCCATTTCTATCAACAATAACTGTAACTATACTGGACTGCTCCAATTTCACATACTTCTCCAGATTACCTCTCTATGTCTTCCCTTCCTTTCTTTCGCAACAACTGCAAAGAACACCTTTCATTCATAACGGGCCTCTGAGGAAACATATAGGAATACTGCCCATTTGTCAGACATAGTTATTACACCATACATGTAGTATTCCGTATTGTCCTTTTTGTGGCTAACAATATCGTACACAAGGTAATGGGTGTGTCAGCTCCCTCTCCCCCTTCCTGCTCAGGAAGACTATTAGAATGCAGATGGGTCCTCTGTCACACCCACCCTTCCTGTGTTTGTGGCTGTCCAGAGGGCATGCTTAGTGTGTAGCTGTCACCCAACCCAGACGTGTATTGGAGGCAGGCTGGAGGCACACAGAGCTAAGATAAAAGCAGAGAAAAGTCCACTTTCTAACAGTGGTATTTATAAAATAGTAATGTCAAATCCAACTTTACCACTAAACATAATTTAGCTACTTTTTGCTAATCAGGAATTACAGCTTAAAAGTGTTTAAGGAATTCCCAGTGCTAGCCTATGAGAGGAGTAGGCCTCACAGTAGTGAAAAACAAATGTAGCTGTTTGTCACTGCCAGGATGTGTAAAACTTAAAGTACATGTCGTACCTTTTCCTTACACAGCACCCTGCCCTTAGGGCTACCTAGGGCCTACCTTAGGGGTGACCTATGTGTAATAAAAGGGGAGTTTAAGGCTTGGCAAGTGGTTTTACATGCTACGTCAAAGTGGCAGTAAACTGCACACACAGACTCTACAATGGCAGGCCTGAGACAGGTCCGAAAGGCTTCTTGTGTGGGTGGCACAACCAGTGCTGCAGGCCCACCAGTAGCATTTAGATTACAGGCCCTGGGTATATGTTACACCACTTTACAAAGGACGTATAAGTAAACTAAATGTGGCGATCAGGTATATACCAATGTCACCATGTTTTAAGGGAGAAGCACATGCACGGTAGCTCTGGTTAGCAGTGGTAAAGTACTCAGAGTCCTAAGGCAAACAAAAAGATATAGCAAAAAGTGGAGGTAAGCAGGCAAAAAGTTGGGGGAAGTCCATCCTAAGAATGACAGGTCTAACACGATTGGTAGCTTACACCTCATTTGGTGTTTGTTTGTGGTATGCACAAGTGGTGGGGCAACCGGAGGTAATTAGTCGGAGGGGAGATAAAAACTGACCGTTTTTTATTGTTGTCCACTTGAATATAATCGAGAACGGGGCTGCCTCTCCTGAATTTAATGGAAGGAGGACATGATAAATGGGAATTTAAATATGCTGCCACCATTCGAATAAGACTCGACTTAGGGCCTCATACGATGTCGGTCAGAAAGGCTCCAAACGGCATTCCGATTTTCCTAACCCTTGTCGGAACCCATGTTTCCGACCGACTCGTAAACATTTCTGACTGACCAATTACATTAGAATGTGACCGTTCGGTCTTTCCGACTCGGCTCCGACTGACATTTGGAGACTCAGAGTTAGTCGGAGCAGAATTGTACAGCTCTACGGACTGCTTTTCCAACCGACGTATTGCGATGTTGGATACGGACAGCCTTTCTGAATTGGTCTGTCCAACACGGAACAGCTGTTGGAAACTGACTTTGGGGCCCCGTAGCAGGCCTCCCTTCACCCAGAGGCCTCTGGTTGGGGCTCGTGGGGGTACCCAAGGGACCCCCCTTTAAAACCATGCAAAGTGTGGCAGGCACCATGGGGTGCCTGTGACAGGGTGCAAAGATTTCTGCCACCACCCCTTTTTTCAATGGGAGCCTGTGTTGTCGGTCGGAACACAGGCTCCCATTGAAGTCAATGGGAGACTTTCCGAACGGGGTTCAGAACCATCGTAATCGGTAGGTCAGACTCGACGAACGGGAGTCTAAGGGGCCGATTATGATTGTCAGGAAAGGCTCCTAACGGGATTCGGATTCTGTGAATCCAATTTGGTACCTCTGTTCCTGACCGAATCGGTCACCTTTCCAGACGACCGAGTACGATGCAAGGAAGCCATCCGGGCTATCCAAATCGTTTCCGAACAGGATTCAGGTAGCCCGAGTCATTCAGAGCCAAATCGTACAGCCCAATGGAGACGGTTTCCGAACAAGCGAGTACGATGACCGATTCGGACTGCCGTTCCAAATCAGTTTGACCGAGATGAAACGGACTTTGGGGGCCCGTAGCAGGGCCCCATTCACCCATAGGCCTCCAGATGGGGCCTGTGGGTGTACCCAAGAGATCCCCCTTCCCAAACAAGCACAGTGTGGCAGGCACCTTGGAGTGCCCACCACAGGTTGCAAGGTTTTCCCCACCTACCCCTTTTTTCCAATGGGAGCCTGTGTTCTCGTTCACAACACAGGCTCCCATTGAAGTCAATGGGAGTCTGACTGAACCGAGTCCGTAAGCATCCAGACACATCGTAATCGGTCGGTAGGACTCCTCGAATACGAATCGTTCGGAAAGCATTCCTAACCCGATTCGGTGTGAATGCTTTCCTGACAACATCGTAATTGGCCCCTTAGTTGTATTGGTCCACTTTGAGTCACAAATGTAGTTATACATAAGATACGGTAAGCACACTAATGGACATTGTTATAAAGAGCTGTCCTATAGGAGTGAAGAGATTTCACTTGAAAATATGGAGGTTTAGGTGGTTTTCATGCACTGGTGGTCTTGTTTTGTTATATAAATGTGGGGTTCACGATCATTGTTTTGTTTGTTTCCAATTAGGATTATTTTTAGTTGAAGGATCAGTAGGTCACACAATTTTGGTTAGGCAAAAGCAAGTTACGGTCTGCATGCAGTATGTATTAATTTGAATGTATGAGGTATAATGGTTACAGAGTCGGAAGGTGCACTAGGCTTGTCACTTCAGTTAAGGTTATATTTAGTATGCGGATGGGCTCTTTTTAAAAATCTTGTATTTAAGATACCCCTGACAAAAGGAATTATCCCGAAATGCATTAGGTACTTTTAAAGAAACTGTGACATGTGGAAATTCAAACTTTCTCGTGCTAATGTGAAAAGCCTGAAAGGGCAATTTGAATGTGTAAAATGAACTGAAGAATTATGAAAACTTGGAGAATAAAAATGGAGAAAATTTTGCCCAAAAAAAGATTAAATTGTGATAAACTTGTTGAAGATTTTGGACTCATCTGATTCATGTATGTATATGGCTGTGCAGAGTAATTGTGGACCAGACGAGGCTCCATTTCTTTCACAAAAGGCTTAATTTGCCAGGTTGACATGGCAGTGTAAACTGCACACACAGACTCTGCAATGGCAGGCCTGAGACATGATTAAAGGGCTACTTACGTGGGTGGTACAATCGTTGCTGAAGGCCCACTAGTAGATTTAATTTACAGGCCCTAGGCCCATTTAGTGCACTTTACTAGGGACATATAAGTAAACTAAATATGCCAACTGGCTATGAGCCATTGTTACCATTTTTTACGGAGAGAGCACAAGCACTTAAGCACTGGTTAGCAGTGGTAAAATGCATAGAGTCCTAAAGCCAACATAAACTAGGTCTGAAAAAGTGGAGAGGAAGGCAAAATGTTTGGGGCTGATCCTGCAGAGAGGGCCATTTTCCAACAAGTTCCAATAAGCTGACACAGTATATCCCAAAAGAGTGGCATGTTACAGTTAGTTTCAAGGATCCACTGCAGGATACAGGTAAGTTTTACATGTCTTGGTAGCGAAAAATGACTTTGGGAGTTTTTAACTACCAGGAAATGTATAACCTAAAACTGCATGTCCTGCCTTTTAAATGCATTGAACCCTGCCCTTGGGTTGTCCAGGGCCTACCTTAGGGGTGACATATACATATAAAAAGGGAAAGTTTGAACCTGGCAAAGGGTTCATTTTGCCAGGTCGACATGGCAGTGTAAACTGCACACAAAGGCTCTGCAATGGCAGGCCTGGGACATGGTTAAAGGGCTACATATGTGGGTGACACAATCAGTGCTGCAGGCCCACCAATAGCATTATATTTACAGGCCCTAGGCACATGTAGTGCACTTTACTATGGACTTTTAAGTAAATTAAATATGCCAATTGGGTATAAGCCAATGTTACCATGTTTTAAGGAGAGAGCACGAGCACTTTAGCACTGGTTAGCAGTGGTAAAATGCACAGAGTCCTAAAGCCATCAAAAACAAGGTCGGAAAATGTAGAGTTGGAAGGCAAAAGGTTTGGGGGTGACCCTGCAGAGAGAGTCCTTTTCCTACAAGCACCAATAACCTTACACAGTGTACCCCAAAAGAGTGGCATGCTATATTTAGTTTCAAGGATCCACTGCAGGATCTAAGGATTGTGGGTTTAAGTAATGTAATGCAGGATGTGAAGCACCATGCAGTCTATAAAATTCACACCATATCCCAGAGGAAGACTCTGCTTTAGATTTGCTCCTCAACTGTGTTCCTGGCTCTTCGGGTGAGGCCATCTTCAGGCTAAAATTGGAGTTCATGTTCTCAAATCTGTCTGCTTGTGGTGTATCTTGGAACTTCTACTGTAGCATCACAAGACTTTTCTCCAATTCATGGAGCTCTTCAATGAATTTGCTTGGTTCTGTGGATCTGTTCCCCCTCTACCAGTGCTGTCTTCAGAGACCTGAAGTTAGTTATTAGCTAGAGAGAGGTAGATTTATTGTTTGGATTTTGAAACTTTTATAGGATTCTTGAATTGCCCATTGTTCCTACATACTGGAAATCCTACTCACCTTCTCAGTTGTGCTGTAACAACTGTCTCTTGGGCATACACTTGACAGAGATATTTCATCCTGAGCAAATTTCTCTTTCTTTTTGGTGCCTCAAGTTGTGGAGTTTTACCAATTGTGTATGTGACATCAGTTCAGGGCCAGTCTCACGACGGTTCTCTTGATTCTAAAAAAAAGAAGGTACTGTGCCGCTGATATGTTGAGTGTTTAGTTTAACTCAACTTTTTCCAGAATGACTATTTTTTCAGTTTCTGTAAAATGTTACAATACATGTGAAGCCCATGTAAAAGAAAAAAACTTTAAAACAGGTGTATGAGCATAGAAAGTCAATTGTATTGTGTTCTGTTTAGTCCATAAAAACCATCACTTGTGAGAGACTGCAGAAAACCCAAATAAGACTCCCTTTAATGAGACAAGCTGTGCGACTATAACCCCAAAGCATCTCTTGTGTGCCTTCTCTTATCTCTAAACCACTTCCACCCTCTTCGCCATCCGTATTAAGCACAGTCTTGGATGTGTTCAGCACATTGACGGGGAAAGAGACAGGTCGGTTCCACGTCATCCCTGCAACAAAACTTGGCTACACAGGTAAGTAGTAACTTCACTCCGACAGTTGAAAAGTGACTGACCACAACTGATATTACAACCTGCTTGTTTAACCTCTCTGATTTGCTGCCTTTCAACCATTTAGAATAGGTTTCTGTGGTTACAACACTTTAAATAGCTGATGGGAAGCTAAGCACAGTAGCCGTGGGGAGATGGTTTTCACAAACTAAGACCGCTACACAGGAGAACCGAAAAAAGGTGCAACCCTGCAGTAGCGGCCCATGCAGGTAAGCACAGTGGGGCAATGGGGCGGTGCAGGGGCGGGGCGGAGTTGGGGGGTGAAAGTGACAAACGGCGGGGTAGGGAATGTAAAATAAATAAATAGAACCACTTGCCTTCTGCTCGCCGCATCGCCGAGTCAGGTCGAGTTTTTATTTCACATATTGGAAAGGGTAGTCGATTTGACACAAATCAGTCTCTTTGGTGAGACATTACTCAGATTAGGACCATTAAAAATGTGTCATTTTATGCAACCATTATTTCTTTACTTTGATAGCTTCAAACTTCAATAAAAAGACAGCTGTGAGGATTGAGCATCTCATTTGTTAACTTGGATTCATTTGTCGAAGTCAAAATGCTGTGCTTTTATTATTCGTTATACTGCACATTAAAATGAGAAAGAGAGCCAGCTAGATTCATTAGGGCAATCAAAATGTAAAAGTAAACATGCAAGTGCTACCATAGAGAAGGAAGCAGCTAATCGCACCGTTCAACAATGAGCTTTTAATTATAAGCTATCGCCAAAGGAATCAGGAAACAACAGCTGACTGAAGTAACATCTAATAAAGTATAAAGCTCAGCAAGTGGAATGATTTGGTACATGCCACAAAGTTAGCTGAAGGGTTATTTATGGCAAATCGCCAAGTGTATTTTTACACGGTAGAGGAAGAGAGTCTACTAATTGGAATGTAAAATGTTTATGTAAAGAAATAAATAAAATGTTTATATAGTGAAAAAAACTCTACTTTTGGATAAAACAAAAGAATTATATGTAAAAGGAAACGAACCGCATCTTCTATTCTTGGAGCTAATAACATTTTCAGCTATCATTGTTTGTTTACATTGGAAGATGCAGTTTGCAAAATACAACTCTGTTCAAGATGGCACGAAATACATATGACTAGTGTTTTAGTGTTTATCTTCCCGTTTAACTATTGCAAAAAATAATAAATAGCCCTGCACTTCCTTAAAAAAATGACAATAGAATTGTTTTGTCTTCATACACTCGTGCTTCTTTTAAAGTATATTTGGGTCTCATTCACAAATGGTAAGCTTACATTTATTTGTAAGTTTATGATTTTTTGCTATTCACAAAGGAATTTTACGAGTAGTATCTAAATGACTGCAAAGTCTCCGCGCTTGTGGCTGAAACTCCGCAGATAAAATGATAGGAATGTCCTCTCTTTTTATGTGTGGAGTCTCCGATACATGGGCACACAATGATGAAAGTATTAAACACACTCTTTGAACCAATGGCAAACCACCTCTATGAAAGGTTCATAAACAGACAAGCCCAATAACAAACGGGGGAGTCCCTAGATGTGTTTCACCCCAGGCTAAATGAACTGGTGAGCATGTGCACAATTGCTAATGTGACCAAGGGGATTAGAGCACAATTAATCTAGGGATGCGCTTCCAATAAACTGAGAGAGCAGATATTACAAGAGCCTGGAATGTTCCTACCGGACATACTCACCCTTGGGAGATCGAAGAAACTATCACATGCAAGGGCATCCCACATGGAAGCAGCACTACATAAGTCCATTAAAACTGAACCAGTGAACGTAGTCACCCAGAGTGGAACTGGCGAGAAGCCGAAGAACCGACTCTCACTCAGAAGTGCATGTGGATGCTGAGCAGGTCAAAAACATCGAAAGTCAAAGTGTCAGGCCAGGGGCAAATAGTGTGTGATGTGTGGTAAGCAAAATCACTTTGCCAAGTTGTGCAGGTCTAGCTAAGTAGGAAGACAGAAACCACCAGCCACAGTGAATGTCATTGAACCCAGTTGTTGAAGTTATGGAAGGAGGGGATGTCATGGACAACAGCACCATGGATGCCTTGGTGTACACAGTGCTGGCAGTCATGCCCCCTTCCCACACACAGAACACCCCCCCAAACTGCACAGTCTGGATAGGATGAGCAGAGGTGTCAATAATAAAGCACATAGGCCTTGATCAACATAATAGTGGGTCTGGGCCGAGTTTGCAGAGTCGCGCTATGCCAAAAACCACGAAGTGCACAAAGAACTCTGCCATGTTACACGGGGTTCCGCGAGTGGGCGGATCTGCTAGGTGCACCCGTTCGCATGACATTTTGATGTTGTGCACAGCGCTAAGTGCATTCCCACCATGGAAACTGTGTGTAAACAGCACCACGTGGTTCACATGGGTGCATCCATTTTAATTTCTGTTCTGTTCATGGTGCTGGGCCTGTTTTTCATTCTTTACTCAATCTTTTCAATCCTCCCT
Organism: Calotriton arnoldi; assembly: GCA_963921515.1. Lineage (NCBI taxonomy): Eukaryota > Metazoa > Chordata > Amphibia > Caudata > Salamandridae > Calotriton > Calotriton arnoldi. Next base: position 191,530 of record CAWUFW010010855.1, on the reverse strand, counting down.
CTATCAAACTCATCTACCCCTCAATTTTATTTATTGTATCAGTGTGTGTACTTGTGTTTGTGTATTTTACGTTTTTGTCATTTTTTGTGTGTTTGTGACTTTTTTGTACTTTTTAATTTTTCCCTTTACTTCTTAGTTCTTCCTTTCTTTTCCTGTTCCTTTCTTTCCCCCCACCCAGTGCCATGGCAGAGCAGGGCGAGCAGGGGAGTTGCAGCACCAGGCCCGAGCGATAACCAACAGTAGCCTACCTTGCGGTCGTCAGCGCAGTGAAGGGGTGCAGCGCTGCACACTTTTTTGTGAGGTGGTGGTGGCAGCACTACTTTTTTTGTGCAGTGCCACCTCCCCTCCATGCTGGCGGCAGGTCTGCAATTAGATATCACCTGTGGGGGCATCAGATGTGTTGAGGGAGGGTGCGCCAGTGTGTGCACCACACCTCCAACGTCCAGCGCACCCAGCAGCAGCTGACGCACCGATAGGAGGAAATCATCGACCACAAGCAGGACCTGCTTGACCTGCTAGGCGTGGAGATTGCGGGCCTGGTGAGTAATTATTCTATGTGTCTGTGTTCTACAATGCTTAAATTTTTTTGTCAGAATAGCTTGTTGCTCACACCACACTCAGAGGTAAGTTATGTTTACGTTAAGAATATTATGTGATCCAGTTTGAGCGAGCCAGGTGCTTGATGCTACCTAATCGTACTTGTCGGCGCTCGCTTTGGCTGATTATTTAAGAAGCTATTGCAGACTCCTCTCTCCTCCTACTACCAAGATAGTGATTTAGTGATATCAGTGAGATAGAAATCTCTGTGACTTTCTTTATGTAGCACATACAGTCCCAAGCAATTTCACAGTGATGTGTTATATACATCCATGCATTGCAAAAAAAGGGAGACTGAGTTGGTCCATCAAGGAGGTTGAGAATTGAGAATAGAATCAAAGATCATTCCTTGCAATGCATCAAGCCAAATGTACGTTTGTGTTATGGAAATTTGAATAAGGATTTTATGATTAGTTTGGTAACTCGATAGTCGATACTAGTAGTATAGGCGAGCTGGTTTAGAAAAGTACAATCTTACTGTGTTTGCCTGTCATAATATTTTTGGGGAGATTAACTGTACCACTAATCTATTTTTATCTTCTTTATTTCTTACCTCAGCACCCAAGGGCAAGAAGAGGGGTAGCTTGAAGGCGAGTCTGGGAGCTGGTGAGGAGGCACCGACCACCAGCGCAGCTGCTGAAGGTTCTGTATAAGTCCTATAATTTATTACTATTATTTCCCTAACTTTTACCTCTGCCCACTATTATGCTACTTTTAATTTTGCCTTGTCTATTTTTTTCATGCTGTCTCCTTTTTTTTCAAACTCCCCTATTCAATTTTTGTTTAATGTTTGCTATGCCTTTATTATCCTTTTTTCCATATTTCATGGTTTATTTATAGCGGACTTTCTCCTGTCTTTACTAGTCTCTAGTTTTCTGCTGCTTTGTTAGTAAGCTTTACCTCCCCCCCTTCTCGTGGTGCTGTAAGATTAAGAACAGAATTTTGGGACTCTAGTGTCTACTGTGAAGATTGCAGGCAGAAGTAAACTAGTATTATTCACCATGCATGTTTGTTAAAAAGGCTTTATTTTTCTTGCTCATGCTCTAACAGTTAACGAGAGAGTGGTCATGGTGATGGACCCCTCCCGCACACCTCATTGTTGTGCTATTATTCATTTATAAAGTATACTAGTAGTTTCCATGACAGGGCAGCGTTTGACAACCAACAATATATGTCCTTCATTGACCATTCTTCCACCCCATCATTGTGCTACAATGACTCAGAAGGAGGAATGAAGAATTACTTGGATAAAGAAACAAGGGAGCTCTTCTTGAGAGGGGAATGCTCACTTACTTGGTTTTATCAAAGTTTTATCAAAGCTATGGTTCAAAATAGGGGGTATTTTAATCTCTGGTGTACTCCCTTGACTCACTGACTGTATTTGTTAAGCGAGGCAGATATGGTCCCACCCATCATAATTCATCACCTCCCTCCCTGCTCATACCATTTCGCCACATGACCTAAGTGCAACATTGTGACTGCAGTGTTGGATGTGCAATGTGTGTCTGCTTCAGTTAATGCAGCATTTACAAAGTTTTCAATGCATTGCAAATTGAACATAAGGTCACTGAATAAGCCAAAGCTTAGGAACTTGATAATGATCAGTGACACCCCACTAATCCACAGCAAACGCTCTACCTACCCAGCCTAACTCCTCTAACTTACCCTGCAGTAGAATAGAAGATAAGTTTCCTTTCCTTATTATGAACTGAATGAATTTGTTTGATATAAACTGCGTTGGAGCGCAAGGCCAGGGAGCAAAGTGGGACTCAGTACCTGATTTCAAGTTTGGCGGTTGGGATACTCTGTGATGAACATGTCAAATACAAAGTATATATATATATATATATATATATATATATATATATATATATATATATATATCCCGTTCCTTTCCCTGTAGGGCAATGAATCGTTTTCCCACTGTCTACTTACAGCAGACAGGATGTCCACATTTTATTCATGACATGTGTAATGTAGTATCTTATTTATTATTCATTTGCCTCTTTGGAGTCAGGGTAGAATGTAAAAGGCATTTGAAGAAGAGCAAGGCCATGAGAATTAAAGTAAGATAATTGTCCCTTACAGCTGCCCCAGCTGCGGACTGCATAGAGTAGCATAGTACCCAATGCGTTGGCTAGCATGCCTCCATTAATTTAGCACAACAAACTTGCACTCCATATTGCACAATGCCTTTCTTATTAATGAGAGGTAATATATTTTTATTTTTCCACACAAAGTGCCTGTTTAGTTTTTTATAGGAAAGCCTTTAAAAGAAAAAATGGAATCGCTCTGTTTTTTTATTTGGTTTTATTCTATCTTAATTCATTTCAGCCAGACAGTCAGCGCTTTTTATGTGTGACATGTGTGGCTAAAAATAGGCCTTGTGACTCTCCTAATCACATCAAATTCCAATGTCCCTAGGGGACCAGCAACATACTGCTACTGTGCCACTAATTGTTTTTAAACAAGTGCTTGCACAGAGCATTGTTTACAATTTGCCTTTTTTCTTTTGTTCTTCATATAGCTACTCCTGCTGGTCTACCACCACCACCGACATGACAGGAAATAGCGGCCCAGCTGCGGTGGCAGAGGCTGCAGACTATACAGGCTGTATACTGCCGGCTCGTGTTCCTGGAAGATGAGGAGGCGGAAGTATCTACCTCTTCTCAGGGCCCCAGTTACTCCAGCAGCCAGCCTCCCAGCCAACACATCGTCGCTGTCAGCTGTCAGGGACCCTAACCACCACTGCTGCTCCCCGTCCCACTCAGAGCGATTCCAGTGCTACCTCCTGAAGTGGATGAACAGATTTGAGAACAGGCTGGCCCGTATACAGCAGAGCCTTGATTACCTCCAGACCCACATAGATGACACCCTGTTCTAGCCCTTTTATTAATTATATTTTTTGGAGGGAGGGACTTTTGTTGTGGGTGGAGTGGGTGTGAAGGAAGTTGGGACTGGTAGTTTGGACTTTTGTTGGACAGTTTTCTATGGACATTGGTTGGGGTGATTTGTTTGGGGAGAAGGGTAGGCCTGTTATGGGTGGAGAGGGTGGGCTTTTCAGTGTAAAGGAAAAATTATTTAATCATTCTTTATGCCTGAAGTAATTTTTGGGTGTTTTACTTTTACTTTGCACTGCTCCCTAGTTTGTCACAGCCTGTTTTTTTATTCCGCTTATCAAAGTGTATACCAGTTAGTTATAGTTAGTTATATATCCTTGTCTTAATACCCTCTGTAGCTATCTTGACTATTAGGGGTATGTTGCCATGACTTATATTGCCTACAGCAACACAAATAAACAATTACTTATCTGCAGTAGAAGTTAGTTACTTACTAACTAAACTAACTAACTAAACTAATTCACTTCTCTCACCTGAATAGATGAAACGATGGCAGTTACCTCTCTCAATCTTTCAAAACCTTAGCAACTACAGAGTTTTCCAAGGTGCCGTTCTTACTGGTGGTGGTAGTAGTAGCAGGTTAGTGTGCAAGCATGGAACACATCACAAGCGAGGTCCCACTCCCATCTAGGTGAGCTCCAACTGTAGGATTTGTTGAAAGGATTATTCATCACAGGCAATTAAATTGAAAAAAAAACACAGAGTTAGTGGAATATTTACATCATAGCTTTACAAAGATTGAGACCAGACAACAACCACCATGTCACAACAAAGAATATCTTATAATGTAACAAAAAATAGCAATAGTAACTCCTTCTGAGCAATGGGGAGCTAGTATTCAATTAAAACTAAAGTGACGAAATCCTTGAGTCAGGAAAGGTCTGCAGTGGTCTGGCTTAAGCCTTTACGAAACACAAGGCCTAAATGATGATGCTGATGAATGATGTTCTTCTATATCTAAAATATGGATCACTTTTATGCATGGGTGGGTAAATGGAAATGGGGCCAGTGTGGGCTATTGCTCAGGTAATACAAGAACCCGCAGTGAGTTGGTGTTGCTTTCACCACATCCTCCCCACCAAGTATATGATCCATTTATAGTGTAATTAAGTCACACCTCAATTAATCACACAGCCCAGGGGAAGGGGGTTAGGGGTTTGATGAATGGATGGGAATGGAGATTTGGGAAAAGGTGTGACAAAGACAAACACTACACAACAACAATATTGATATTCATCTGAGCAATAAGCAGCACATCATCAATCTGTTGTGAAAGAAAATGAAGAAATGAGTATGACACACCTCAGTTAAATGCATTGCAAACAGTCCTTCAGCCCCAGAGACCCAAATTATTCTAAATGTTCTGCCATCTAGGTTTGAAAAATACAAATTATGGAGGAGTGAAGTGAACCCACACAGTTCGAAAAAGTTATTCTGAAAAGAAAAACGATACTGTGTTGCCAAATTGGGTGGTGCATCTGCATTCTTCTTGAATTGTCCGTCAGTCTTGGGTGCCTGGCTGAAGCAGAATGGTAAGGTAAGGTAAGCAGGAATGATATGGAGCTTTTGCCTTTTGTGCAGGAGAACAGAAGGCCTGAGGATTGCAAAACAGAGATGATATTGTAGAGTCAAGGAGGACAGAAGGTAAGCTTTGTGAGGCGTGTACTAAGAAGACTCAGAGGCAGAGGAAGAGCATAGTCTGCTGCAATCATTCATTTTATGACTCATGTGCGATCAATTGACTAAGAAGTGAAAGCAAATCACAACCAATCACAATCAGTGACTCCATGTACCGGGCTGATCAATCTCACAACTGACATCATAACATTTAGCCAAGTGCGTGCAAAATGTGATGGTGTGGCAACAAATGTCTGTCTCCAGTTACTTACAACAGACCCCCCCAACCAACCACATAATAGAGGAGTTTCAAACCTGAGCCAGAACACACACTTGGCAGCATTGCAGCCCCCAAATGAATGCACCTCTCACCAGTCCACAGAGCTGAGTAGGCCTCTTAGAGTCATCATCATGTTGGTTTCCCTAAAGTTGATAACTTCCTTCTTTTGGCTGTTGTTGAGGTAGCTCAAAGAACAAAAGAGAGAGAAAGAAGTAGTAGCGGACTCAGCCTCCTTAGGAAATTATGAAAAAACAAGGGAAGTCTACCCTTCATTCATGGGAAACCTTCTCTCAGAAAACAGCTATCCTTCCAATGGTTGCTACAAGTATTACCAAGGAAAAATGTTAAGTTTCCTTAGGGAAAACAATATGCTTTCTTAAAATAACCCTCACCCACCAAAAGGTCCCTTGGTGGCATGCTTCATCATCAGGTTCTTCCCGCCCTGCTGCAGGACGGGGCATGTTGTATTAATGCATGTCTAAATGCACATTGTTCCTTGACACTGATCAGGGTGACCGATTAGGTTAACTAGGAGTGGTTAGAGGGATCATCTATCTTGGTCCTGAGAAAAAGCCTAGGGGAAGACTTGAAACATGTAGACCAAGGAGAAGTCGACTCATTATAGTGAATATTTCTCCGTCCCCCATTTTACCAATACCAGCTATAGGAATTAATAAAGTGTAGGTTAGACATAGCCAGGTATTTTTTAAACTCACTCTTCCTTCTGACCCTTCCACTCTCACAATATCACATAGTATTACTACACAAAAGTGCTCCCACGTCTCCGTCGGTCGTAGCACACCCCGTCCTGCAGCAGGGCGGGAAGAACCCGATGATGAAGCATGCCACCAAGGGACCTTTTGGTAGGTGAGGGTTATTTTAAGAAAACGTATCGTTTTCCCTAAGGAAACTTAACATTTTTCCTAGGTAATACTTGTAGCAATCATTGGAAGGATAGCTGTTGTTGAGGTAGTCCCGCCCTGACCCCTTCCATCATCCTCCTGACTCCGAGTAATGAATCTGTCCAACTCCTTTCCGACCCCTGACTCAAATGAGAGAAATCGACCTGTAGTGCACTGCTGTTGATAAACAAGAAGAGAAACATTGAGTAATTTGTTTTTGTAGATTGCTGTTTGTTAACTAAATGGACTGATCTGGTCTTTGAAGAGTGTGAACCAGAAAACAAAGGAGTGGGCCCAGGAAGCAAATCAATCTAAGTGAACAAAACCGACTACATCACAGAATGCAAACGCCTTTTAAACGGCGACATTAAGTACAAAAAAATCAAGAGTGACCCTTCAGAAGAAGTGAAGAAAAAGATACATTCTCTAGTGGAAGAGGCGGAGACAAATAACAGCATCTCCAAACATGAAGCAGAATTCCTGTGTACTAAAAAGCGAAAGTCCCATATTGCTATACAATACCAAAAATACATAAAAACATGACACCACCGTCGGGCCGCCCAATCGTATCAGGAATTGGTTCACTTTTGGAAACTTTATCACGCTTCTGTGATTTTTCCTTAATCTTCTTGTACAGAAGTCGACAACTTATCTAAAAGACACCAAACACCTACTCGGTCTACTCAAAGACTTACCATTCAATCCTGGTACCAACACTCTTGTAAGCCTAGATATAGAGAGTCTATACACGAGCTTACCTCAGGATGACACCTTACAAGTCATCAAAAAGGTCCTGGATGGGACCGCTTGGGACTTCATGACTCCCAAAAAATTTGTGATCAACTGCGCCACACTAGCATTGAAAGAAAATTATTTTGAGTTTGAGGGAGAATTTTTTCTCCAAACCAATGGACCTTCGATGGGCAGTACATTCGCCCCTAGTGTGGCCTGGCTTTATGTTTATGATTTTGAGAAAACCCACATTCTCAATACCACCAACCCCTTTAGTAACCAGATTAAATTCTGGAAGAGATACATAGACGATATCCTGATGATTTGGGAAGACCAAGGAGAAACTCTGTCCTCCTTTATAACGTGGCTCAACAATCAGGACCCATATCTAAAGTTCACAAGCACAGTAAACAAGGAAACCATCACATTCCTGGACCTAACCATTGAGGTGAAAGAAGGCTCATTTAGAACAACTACATTCTATAAACCCACTTCAAGGAATACACTTCTACAATTCGAGAGTTTTCATCCTCGCTCCTTAAGAGAGAATTTACCCTATGATCAATTTCTACGTATTAGGAGAAACTGTAGCGACATTGAAGACTTTCGCACCCAATCCAAAGATCTTTCTGATAAACTGAGAAATAGAGGCTACCCACAGAAAACAATCGGGACTTCAAGAAAAAGAGCCCGAAATCAAAACAGAGACTCTCTACTGGAGGATAGACAAACAACGAACACAGCAATACCTCTAACGTGCGTCACAACGTATAACACCATTTCCAATAAAATCATTAACAGAAATTGGAACATCCTCAATACTGGCAAATTAAAGTGGGAAAAACCCCTCTTTTCATTCAAAAGAGCTAACAGTTTGAGGGACAAACTGATCTCAACACGTCCCAGAAACAACACAACATCAAGAGAAGCCTCAGTACTAAATGCATGGGGCCTCCCAAGCGTAGTTGGCCACTACCCATGCGGAAATTGTAGTTTATGTCACCTTACATCAGCTACAAAAACTCTCAATTTGGAACCAGGAAAAACTTGGTCGCTAAGAAAACATACGAACTGTAATTCAACCCATGTGGTTTACTTGATTGAATGTCCATGCAACCTGAGGAATATTGGCATGACCAGCAGGAAGATCAAGATAAGGATTGGAGAACACAGAAGCAACATCCGTTGCAAACGCAAGACAACAAGGATGATGGACCATTTTTAAAAAAATGTACATACACCCAATGACATCAAATGGGTGATTATCGTACAGGTCGACAGTACATCAGCGAATTCTGAGAAGATACTGTTAAATAAAGAACAATGCTGGATTTGCCGCCTTTCAACTCACAAACAGGGGTTGAATGATAACATCCTGTGGAATTCTTTAACCTGGACATAACTTGAGTGCAGACAAACAACCACACTCATAGGTCCTTTCCTGGCCTCACCCAGGATTCAACACACTAAATAATGACTCCCCATTATTTTTCCATTATTTTTCCTTTGTAACCAAAGATAATTTGAATAGAAGTTGGACAAAGATTAGTTGTCGAATATTCAATTACACAACTGACACAATGCCGCATATTTGCTGATTTTGAACATATAATGAAGGGTGGTCTCCGTCTCCCGGGATCATTGTCGGGGAAAAAAAGAAAGAAAAGATTTTCTTCTTTGTTCTTTTTCTTTTTCAAAATTCCCCTTTCATAAATAGTACTTTTCATAATTACTAAAATTATAATATTACTCACACGAACACTTATTAAACCTTCCTTCACCAAACCAGTATATAAGTTAGGAATAGTCTCTTTTCGCAACACAAATAAGTGCTCCAGTCTTTTTTCAGTCCTTTTTTACGCTGCCTTGCACGTACAGGGATGCGAGACCACGCCCCCGTGCCACACGTCATGATGACACGGAACGCAAGGACGCTTCCTGTTCTGCCGGCACATAAATGAAAACAAAGAAGCAGCAACACCATCTTCAGGATCCCCGGAATCAGGCTGCAATAGGTAACGATGGTGGGCAGCAGACCTTGATGACGTGAGTAAAGAGCCCCCAGTCTCCTCTACCGGCAAACGGCGTCAATGCGATAGCCTGCTATGTGAATCTTCACTTTTCTCTCTCTCTTTTTGTCTTCAGTGTTTGACTACAGGCACTGCCCCCTCCCCGGGATCCATGTCGCGATAAAATTTAGCAACTTAAGTAAGATATTAACTCTTCTGTTTTAGCACTAAGTAGAACTTACTATAGCCATCAATCATACCGCCCTCACCTCATTACAAACACGGGATAGACTCCGTTTTAAAGGGACCATCACAGTCCATTAAAACCTATATGCAAAAAAGAATTGAATATGTTAATGCCATGCACCCATGGGTGTATGATTTGTCCTCACCACTAGGATCATTTTGATCAAATCGGACGCAATGTGATGCACACGTGAGTGCAAGCATGGATCATCTATGTGTTTCTATGTCTCATGTGTGTCTTGATGATTTTTGTTTGTGTCTTTATTTTATTTCTCTTACAGGTAAACAACCACAGAAAACGAATGTGTTTTCTTACTTATTGTTTTGCACCTTAGCGTGTGCGCACTTTTTTCACCTTTAGACTGATGCTTAACCCCAGTCTTTTTAGGTCTCGCCTAGGCAGCGCATGCGCTGTCTCATCGAGAGATGCTGTATACAGTTTAGTGGGGGAAGCTCCACCCACTTTCCGCCTATCTTTTTGATTGGCCGAATTCCTAAATGCTGCAATCTGATTCGTTTTCCTCAACTTAATCCCGCCTCCTGACGGCCATGTCGTCATTTTTCTCCTTCCATAGCTATCGGCCCCTTTACTTTTAAAACTGTTTTGTTCCCCTGCCTCCCCCCGTTCCCTCCTGCAGTCCGTCACTTCTCTGCCCACCACGACCCCCACCACCCACTCCTGTTCCTGCCTTCTTCGACGACCGCAGTTTTATTTACAATGCAATAGGACTCGCGTAAATACGAGTCCTATTGCATTTGTAAATGCTTTTTTGCCTCTTTGATTGGCTGGCTGCATTCGTACTCTATTTTGCCTGACCTAGACTCTTGCATGCGCGCGATGCTATACATCGTACGCATGCACGCCAAAAGTCTGCCTCTGCCTCTTGCTTATTTATTTGTGTTTTCACGGCGTCCACTTCAGGGACACCGCGCTCTGTTTTTTTTGTTTTTTGTTAACTTTAACACTGAGCACAGCGCCCGCATAAAGGACACCGCGTTCGGTGTTAAAGTTAGAAAAAAAGTGCGTGCTTGTTATTGTTATAACTTTGTGATATGTACGCACTCTTGTTCTTATGAGGTAGGCGAACCGTGTGTGTGAGCGGAGCCTGTCTGCCTGCCCGCGACCGGCTGGAGGTGCAGTGTACTTGTGCAGGACTGTGCTCACCGGAGCACATTGAGTGGTCCTGGGCAGAGGAGCTTTCTTCCATGCATGGCGAGGCGTTGGACCTGGCATGGGTCCGAGCCCGGACAGCAGAGGTGGAAGTTGCAGTCAGAGGTTTGGCTTTGATCATGCTGCATCAGTGTTTGCAGAGGTGCAGAGGGGAAGGGGGGTAAAACCCGGGGCTCAGGGCTTCATGTGAAATGGCAGCGGGTGGTAGAGGCAGTGGTGTTACGTGTATATTTCTTAGTAGGATGAGTAGGTGAATGAAGGACTGTGGAGGAGGGGTGGGTTGGGCGAAGGCAGTACATTGTGTAAGAAGGAGCTGGGGAAGTAGGAGGTGCGTGTGTTGAGTTTTTATTTAATGTGACTTGTTTAAGCCAAGCGTGTGATGTTGATCGAGTGCAAACTTCTGGCGATCGTGTACACACACACATATTTTTTCAGCTGCACTGATGTTCATGAGTGCCGATAGGGTGGTTGTCGGCACGTGAGCCTCGTCCGCAGCAGCAGACACGCAGCCAGCGCCCCTCTCTGAGGTCAGGTGACGCGGCAGGCAGGGCTGCTCGGGAGGAGCGCTTGAGGCAGGCTGGCACAGTGTTTTATTTTTTTTTATGCAGTTTTCTATAGCGCAAACTCTACCTGAAGGTATTGGAGCGCTTTACATGAGCTCCGGTTATGTTACACAAGGGCACATTCAGGCATGGGGAGATTATGTGATCGGCAGGCAGGGCTGCTCGGGAGGAGCGCTTGAGGCAGGCTGGCACAGTGTTTTATTTTTTTTTATGCAGATTTCTATAGCGCGAACTCTACCTGAAGGTATTGGAGCGCTTTACATGAGCTCCGGTTATGTTACACAAGGGCACATTCAGGCACGGGGAGATTATGTGATCGGCAGGCAATACATATAAGATCCTAATGGCGAGCCCAATTGGCATTGCCAATGCTTGTTTTTCAGAACAGTCAGTTCGAATGCAGACTTACAAATATTAGGCAGCACGTGTTACCTCAAATGTTCTTTACTTTTTTATTTTATATTATTAGATTATTGTATCATTGGGGTGACAATGACATATTGCATACTTATTGATCCCATGGTAAGTTCTTTGCAACTTTAATTTAACATTAATTAATGTAGATTTTTAAGATTCATTGATATGGTCACAGTCAAAATGTGGTTTATTTCGGCCAGGAAGCTCATAAAGGTGATTTTCTAATTGCCTTCAAGTGTGAAAACAAAATGTTGCTTTACTGTTATTTAAAATGCGTGTGTGGGCGGATGGGATTATTTTGTGTTCTGAGCCCTTGGGATAAACGTGAAGGATTCACAAAGGAGCAATGCAACTTTGGTTACTACCTCTGTGAAGTTGACTTCTTGTTCGCCTTCAATGACTCAGCATCCTGGTAACATGAGTGTGCGTCACCCTGCACCAAAGCTGCAGCCTTGGTGGGCCTGGAATTTAATTACATACACGTGTGGAATGGTTTATCTTGGTTTGCACCTTTCAATCACATAAAATGCCTCTGCTGATACTTCTAGAGTAGTGCACAAAGGTCCCTCTCTTGGATAAATATGTCTAAAATGTCACACATTTTGTGTCATTTACTCTCATTATTATACATGGTTGAATATGTTCAAAATTTGGTATTTAGGAAATGATTGATTGCACGTGGCTTGACTTCAGCCTATTGTTTTCCAGCCAACTACCACCCATGAACTGTATTTCTATGGTTTCTGAAGCCAAAGTGAGTCTTTTTGCAGCCTATGCACAGCCTGTTTATTACTTAAGCTTGCCACAAGCTTCATTAAATTCCTAGCACCTATGTGCCCCATGAATGGCAGCTGGTAACATTTGAAAATGGTGGGCTGTAAAAGTTAGGGATGACTTTTAAGTAGCGAGCGAGCGAGCCCTACATTTTCTTTCACTTTTGCTTAGTCATTATTTTGAAAAAAGTGCACCCCCATCACAACCATTTGCACAGAATCACAATTACAACTGAAATGCATGACCACTGCTGTGTGTTCTCAGCAGAGAGGCGAAGGATTGGTTGGAATTCATAATTTCTGAACACCTTCTTCACTCACTAACAGGCACTGTGAGAAACTCACGGTGCCAGTGGCCTTAGTTCTCAATCATGGCCCGTTATAAACACCTTGTGCAGCTCAGTTAAAAGTATGCACTGTAAAAGAGTAATGTGCTACATGAAAAAAATGCAGAAACAATATCCATAAAATAGCTAACATTTTAAGGGAATGCAACTATGCAAGATTAACATATGTAGTAAAAACAGGGACTAAATCGATGACCTTAAGGTTTTCAAGGTACAATTATTAAATGTTAAAAATGTTGACATTTATTTACTTCAATGCAGCTGCACAAGGTGCACCCTCTTTTTGCCATCTCTTCCTGTACTGCCCTCACTTCAATACCAACTGCATTCTCTGTCCATGTGGTTCATTGCACAACGTGGACTGAGCTACACAGATCACTTCGGTTCACTCTAGACTGCATCTCTTTTCTGTTATGTGCTGGTGTGTGTATCATGTTCAGTAGGAGAGTTCTGGGGGCCGTGCGCAAAATAACTTCAGATGTTGTTTTTTTTTTCTTTTTTCAACCAGATTTTATTGGGTTTTCAACATATCTTCAGCTTACATAAATCACGTTCACGTTGTACATTATACATACATTGAATACATTTGCTCTCTGGAGTATTTAGCCAAAGTCCTCTGTAACTGAAAAAAAGGTTCAGATGTTGTTGAAATAAATTAAATTGTTCAGCTGGATGCAAGGACAAGATTCAGTGCGCTAAAGGGTATATACAGCATGTCAGACTGTCCTGTTTTCTGTTATTCTTGCCTTTGTATGAGCTCTACCTGAGCCAAGAGCCAGATGATTGGAAGTGACACAGCGTCTGGCATCCACAGCCAGGACCACAGGAGAAAACTAGAAATTAACAAGCATTGGCATAGCCAATAGGTCTCGCCTATGGGACCTTATAAGTGGTTAGTTATCCAGCACAATATCCTTGGTTCAACAACATCAACTGTTGCATGGCTAAACACTTATAAGGTCCCAAAGGCGAGACCTATTGGCTATGCCAATGCTTGTTTTACAATATTTTTGGTCCTGACAAAAGCCAGCTAATGGAATCTACTGGCTGAAACATGTAGACACTTATTTTTTGGATACATGAGTTAAACCCAAACTCGCAAGGTATCTGCCTTCATTTACTTTTAACCCTGACATAGGGCCCCATTATTAAATGTACTCTTTTTTGAGGGGGACCCTATAGACAGTTTTAAATCACTACACTCACTTCACCACCAAAAAAAAAACCCCTCCGCTGTAGTTCAGGTGTCGTAGCACACCCAAGGTGCACTCGGCGCCTTGGCTGGGAACCCAATGATGAAGCATGCCACCAACTAGGTTGGTGGGTGAGGGTTCTTTTAAAAAACCGAATGGTTTCCTTTGGACACAAACTGATCATTCCTTTTATGGCCAGTCCTTGTTGATACTTTGATTTACCAGGGGAAGTGGACTAGCCTCCCAAATTCCTCACTCTCTTGTTGATATTGACACTCTTAATCAGCTGCCTGCTTGCTCGACCTGCAGTTTTTGTTTATCCCCGGCAAAGTCTTTCCCTATTCTCGCTGATGATTCGCCTTGTCCCTCTGCGTCCTTGGAGAACACTTTCTCAGCCTACCTTATTAACGCCAGATCCCTGATTAGACATTCAGTGGAGTTTTGTGATTTTGTCTCCTCTCACAAACCGGATTGGGCCTTCATTACCGAGACATGGGCTAGGGACTGCTCCAGCCCTGATATGGTCGATGCCATCCCTCAGGGATACATGTTTTCACAGTTTGACAGGGTAGGGAGAGTTGGTGGGGGGTTGGGGATTCTATTCAAGGATTCCTATACCTGTCACATTGAGCCGCTAACTACTAACTCCGACCTCTACCAAGCAATATACATCTCTCTAAAACTACTCTCTTCAGAAAGCTTTTCTGGAATTTTAATCTATCGCCCCCCTGGGCCTAGGTCATCTTTCACCCAGGACTTTACTAACCGTATGCAACCCTACCTGGTGAAACCTAACTTGACGATTTTGGGGGATTTTAATTTTCATTTGGAGAAGTCCTCTTGTAAAGACTCGCAAACTCTAATAGAAACCCTGGCTTGCTGCGGCCTACCACAATTGATAAAGACCACCACTCATGATGCGGGACACATTTTGGACGGGGTGTTCTCTAACGACTCCCGCATCACGGTAATGGAGCCACTTCAGCTCTCCTGGTCAGACCATTATGCGGTTCTTTTCTTGTTTACGATTCCTTTTGCTCACTGCGCCTTTTGACACCATCTCGCCTACGAGACTGGTTAGCCGTCTTAGTGAGATTGGGGTCACAGGCACCGCTCTGATGCTTCTTTCCTCTTTTCTTACGGACCGGTCACAAAAGGTCAAACTGGATCACTTCTTTTCTGACGCCACTCATACCCTCTGTGGAGTCCCACAGGGCTCATCTCTGAGTCCAACCCTATTTAATCTATGTGTCGCTCCGTTGGCCAAGGTTATTAGATCCTTTGGGCTAGAGGCACTGTCCTATGCGGATGACACACAAATTATTGTGTCTATTACCAGCATTGAGGCGTCTGCTGCAAACTTTAAGAGCTGCATGCAGGCTGTGGCCTCCTGGATGGTAGACAATTATCTGCGACTCAATGGTGACAAGACAGAAGTCTTGATATTTGGTGGCCAACAATCCATTTGGTCCCACTCCTGGTGGCCTGAAATGGCGTGGCCACTTCACAGGCCTTCTGGTCTAGTACATGCTGTAGTAACTTCCAGGCTAGACTATGCAAATGGCCTCTATCTGGGTCAGCCAGAGTATCTGATTAAACGCCTGCAGATAGTGCAAAATGCGGCTGCGAAACTAAGTAGGCGAGTGCCGTTTCGCGAGCATGTCTCTCCGCATTTAAAAGCATTACACTGGCTTCCAGTGAGGAAAAGAATCAAATTCAAGGCCTTGACTCTGGCATTCCGTGCTATGCATGGTAACTGCCCCATCTACTTGAAACACAGACTACGTGGTTACCAACAATCCAGAACCTTGAGGTCCAATTCCCAAAATCTACTGTGTATCCCCCGTTTTAAAAAGGCACGTATGGGTGGCAGATCTTTTACGCTCGGGCTGCAAAACTGTGGAACTCCCTGCCGAACAATCTCCGCACTATCGATACTGAGCCCCTTTTCAGGAAAATGGTGAAAACCTGGCTTTTTAAGGAAGACTGAGGGCCCATGACTTGGCCCTGAGCGGTCCAATGCTGTATTACTTTCCGCTTAGCGCCGGGACACCTCTGTTTGAGGTAGCTGTTGCGCTTTACAAGTGTCTGTATTATTATTATTATTATTATTATTATTAGTTGCACTCAATATCCTTAAGTGAGTCGTATTGTGATGCATATTCAAGTAATTCGCCGACGAGGGAGGTAGTGTTTCTCACGAAGGATTGAATATGCAGCAGAATGATTCGAAGGTGCACATCATCCCACTTTGGTTTAATTTTTACTTGAATATGCATCACAAGACGGACTCACTTGAGGATATTGAGTGCAACTACATAGACCAGAAGGCCTGCGAAGTGGCCACGCCCACTCGGGAGGCGGGAGCTAATTAAAAGAAGTTGCACTGGACTGGTCTTATGATACATTGTAGCCGCTGCCATTGAAGAAGAGTTTCAACAACTCGAAACGCGTCTGGCAGTTTGGCGCTTCATTCCTGATGACATCTCTTATCCTCTGTGTGCAGCCTTCGTGAACAATAAAGAAGTGATTTACCTACCTATTGTGGCTCTTCCTCAAGGGGTAACTCTTCTGCGGTATATATATATATATATATATATATATATATATATATATATATATATATATATATTCACTGAAAAAAACCATAGGTTTCAGGCACGTTATAGTTAGAAATTAGCGTTTAAAAAACCTTAGAAATTCACTGAAAAAACCATAGGTTTCAGGGACGTTATAGTTAGTTGGACATTTCTCTCGTACAAAACCATAGAAATTGCCCCGTTATAGTTAGTTCAGCTAACTATAACTCGCACACCGGCAATGCACTTCTGATGACGTCACATATTACATCATTCATGACATGGTCAGTGACATCACTGATGACATCACTGATGACATCTCAAATGACATCACTGATGACATCACTATATGCAGCAAAGGGTGTGATCCTTCCAGCTCCAAATCCAAATGAAAGGTGACCAGGAGAGGGACAAAGCACTGTGAGGAGTCTGCTGGACAGAAACAGGAAGTTGGAGTCTCTGGGGCACTTCCTCCTTGTTGAAAAAATCGGTAAAATAAAAAAAGCCATCTCGCACTAAAAAACAACTTGAAGAGTCCGTTGGAAAAGAATATTAAAAATCTTTCTAAGTGGATTCAGCTGCTTCTCGGAGAGAGTGTCTGCTTGAGGTGTAGCCGCGGTCACACGCGCTCCGTCGTGCTCGCTAATGGCACAAAAAAGGTTGCAGAAGTCACTGGTGCTGCAAATCTCAGGAACACTCGCGAGCAGCTGGCAAATCTCGCGGGCGCATGCGAACACCCAGCAAGTCACATCACACACGCAAGCACGTGCAAAAACAAGACTTGAGCATGCCAACGGATTCTGCCATGGGCATAGTGAGGTGTTCCTGAATTCTGCAAACTCCATTAGCAGAGCGAAATTTTAAACCCATCCTTACATAATAGCAAGACCAGTGCATACAACCCTGAGACGACAACCAACACTCAACCCAGCTCATGTCAAAGAAAACACCTATGGACAGTAACAACTACTCCCCATGGTTGGACAATTCACAACTACCATCTCACATGGAGAACATCAGACGCTAGGCCCTGTGTATGTCAGACAAGATACGGCAGGCACGCTCCTAAAGTGCAGCATGGTGGAACAGTTAGGCCTAGTACAGTTCTCCTTTCAGGTGCATCTGAATGGCCATAGATGCATCCTGGCAGAATTCTGGGACATGTTTGAAGGGATCAGGTGTCTGAAAGGAAAAACAGTATCCCTCCACAACAATTGAGCAGACCCTAATCACTGGTGAATTTCACATTTTACCTAAGATCAAAAGTTGAGGCAGAGCTGCTTGTTTCCAGTCCAGGGAGGACAGAGATCTGGGCCTAAATCCATCGTTTTTTTGCTCACCATGTCATTCCAGTTTGGACCCAGCCATATTCAAATCAGTCTTGACCCTGCGCCCAATGGGAACAGTCCAGCCCGAACTGCCAGGCCTGGTCCTCCCTGGACTGGAGACAAGCATCCTAGGACCGGTTTCGGGCTTTCAGCCCTCATCAGCCAGGATAGCTTGACTCCAGTGGCATGGAGAGCACGGGACCCACGTCTGGGAATACCCATCCCACTCGGGGTGACAAATGCAAAAACAACAATTGATGGACAGAATGCAGAACAATGTCATACATTCACCCCAGTACAGAGAATAGGCCTAAATCCATCGTTTTTTGCTCACCATTCCATTCCAGTTTGGACCCAGCCATATGCAAATCAGTCTTGACCCTGCACCCAATGGGAACAGTCCAGCCCGAACTGCCAGGCCAGTCCTCCCTGGACTGGAAACAAGCATCCTAGGACCGGTTTCGGGCTTTCAGCCCTCATCAGCCAGGATAGGTTGACTCCAGTGTCAAGGAGAGCACGGGACCCACGTCTGGGCATACCCGTCCCACTCGGGGTGACAAATGCAAAAACATCAGTTGATGGACAGAAGGCAGAACAATGTCATACATTCACCCCAGTACAGAGATCTGGGCCTAAATCCATCGTTTTTTTGCTCACCATGCCATTCCAGTTTGGACCCAGCCATATGCAAATCAGTCTTGACCCTGCGCCCAATGGGAACAGTCCAGCCCGAACTGCCAGGCCAGGGCCTCCCTGGACTGGAAACAAGCATCCTAGGACCGGTTTTGGGCTTTCAGCCCTCATCAGCCAGGATAGTTTGACTCATGTGGCATGGAGAGCACGGGACCCACGTCTGGGCATACCCGTCCCACTCGGGTTGACAAATGCAAAAACAACAATTGATGGACAGAATGCAGAACAATGTCATACATTCACCCCAGTACAGAGATCTGGGCCTAAATCCATTGTTTTTTGCTCACCATGCCATTCCAGTTTGGACCCAGCCATATGCAAATCAGTCTTGACCCTGCGCCCAATGGGAACAGTCCAGCCCGAACTGCCAGGCCAGGTCCTCCCTGGACTGGAAACAAGCATCCTAGGACCGGTTTTGGGCTTTCAGCCCTCATCAGCCAGGATAGCTTGACTCCAGTGGCATGGAGAGCACGGGACCCACGTCTGGGCATACCTGTCCCACTCGGGGTGCCAATGCAAAAACAACAATTGATGGACAGAATGCAGAACAATGTCATACATTCACCCCAGTACAGAGATCTGGGCCTAAATCCATCATTTTTTTGCTCACCATGCCATTCCAGTTTGGACCCAGCCATATGCAAATCAGTCTTGACCCTGCGCCCAATGGGAACAGTCCAGCCCGAACTGCCAGGCCAGGTCCAACCTGGACTGGAAACAAGCATCCTAGGACCGGTTTCGGGCTTTTAGCCCTCATCAGCCAGGATAGCTTGACTCCAGTGGCATGGAGAGCACGGGACCCACGTCTGGGCATACCCGTCCCACTCGGGGTGACAAATGCAAAAACAACAATTGATGGACAGATTGAAGAACAATGTCATACATTCACCCCAGTACAGAGATCTGGGCCTAAATCCATCGTTTTTTTGCTCACCATGCCATTCCAGTTTGGACCCAGCCATATGCAAATCAGTCTTGACCCTGTGCCCAATGGGAACAGTCCAACCCGAACTGCCAGGCCAGGTCCTCCCTGGACTGGAAACAAGCATCTTAGGACCAGTTTTGGGCTTTCAGCCCTCATCAGCCAGGATAGCTTGACTCCAGTGGCAGGGAGAGCACGGGTCCCACGTCTGGGCATACCCGTCCCACTCGGGGTGACAAATGCAAAAACAACAATTGATGGACAGAATGCAGAACAATGTCATACATTCACCCCAGTACAGAGATCTGGGCCTAAATCCATCGTTTTTTTGCTCACCATGCCATTCCAGTTTGTACCCAGCCATATGCAAATCAGTCTTGACCCTGCACCCAATGGGAACAGTCCAGCCTGAACTGCCAGGCCAGGTACTCCCTGGACTGGAAACAAGCATCCTAGGACCGGTTTTGGGCTTTCAGCCCTTATCAGCCAGGATAGCTTGACTCCAGTGGCATGGAGAGCACGGGACCCACGTCTGGGCATACCCGTCCCACCCGGGGTGACAAATGCAAAAACAACAATTGATGGACAGAATGCAGAACAATGTCATACATTCACCCCAGTACAGAGATCTGGGACTAAATCCATCGTTTTATTGCTCACCATGCCATTCCAGTTTGGACCCAGCCATATGCAAATCAGTCTTGACCCTGCGCCCAATGGGACTGTATGACATTGTTCTGCATTCTGTCCATCAATTGTTGTTTTTCCATTTGTCACCCCGAGTGGGACGGGTATGCCCAGACGTGGGTCCCGTGCTCTCCATGCCACTGGAGTCAAGCTATCCTGGCTGATGAGGGCTGAAAGCCGAAACCGGTCCTAGGATGCTTGTTTCCAGTCCAGGGAGGACCTGGCCTGGCAGTTCGGGCTGGACTGTTCCCATTGGGCGCAGGGTCAAGACTGATTTGCATATGGCTGAGTCCAAACTGGAATGGCATGGTGAGCAAAAAAATGATGGAGTTAGGCCCAGATCTCTGTACTGGGGTGAATGTATGACATTGTTCTGCATTCTGTCATTCAATTGTTGTTTTTGCATTTGTCACCCCGAGTGGGACGGGTATGCCCAGACGTGGGTCCCGTGCTCTCCATGCCACTGGAGTCAAGCTAACCTGGCTGATGAGGGCTGAAAGCCCGATACTGGTCCTAGGATGCTTGTTTCCAGTCCAGGGATGACCTGGCCTGGCAGTTCGAGCTGGACTGTTCCCATTGGGCGCAGGGTCAAGACTGATTTGCATATGTCTGGGTCCAAACTGGAATGGCATGGTGAGCAAAAAAACGATGGATTTAGGCCCAGATCTCTGTACTGGGGTGAATGTATGACATTGTTCTGCATTCTGTCCATCAATTGTTGTTTTTGCATTTGTCACCCCGAGTGGGACGGGTATGCCCAGACGTGGGTCCCGTGCTCTCCATGCCACTGGAGTCAAGCTATCCTGGCCGATGAGGGCTGAAAGCCCGAAACCGGTCCTAGGATGCTTGTTTCCAGTCCAGGGAGGACCTGGCCTTGCAGTTCGGGCTGGACTGTTCCCATTGGGCGCAGGGTCAAGACTGATTTGCATATGGCTGGGTCCAAACTGGAATGGCATGGTGAGCAAAAAAACGATGGATTTATGCCCAGATCTCTGTACTGGGGTGAATGTATGACATTGTTCTGCATTCTGTCCATCAATTGCTGTTTTTGCATTTGTCACCCCGAGTTGGACGGGTATGCCCAGACGTGGGTCCCGTGCTCTCCATGTCACTGGAGTCAAGCTATCCTGGCTGATGAGGGCTGAAAGCCCGAATCCGGTCCTAGGATGCTTGTTTCCAGTCCAGGGAGGACCTGGCCTGGCAGTTCGGGCTGGACTGTTCCCATTGGGCGCAGGGTCAAGACTGATTTGCATATGGCTGGGTCCAAACTGGAATGGCATGGTGAGCAAACAAACGATGGATTTAGGCCCAGATCTCTGTACTGCGGTGAATGTATGACATTGTTCTGCATTCTGTCCATCAATTGTTGTTTTTGCATTTGTCACCCCGAGTGGGACGGGTATGCCCAGACGTAGGTCCTGTGCTCTCCATGCCACTGGAGTCAAGCTATCCTGGCTGATGAGGGCTGAAAGCCCAAAACCTGTCCTAGGATGCTTGTTTCCAGTCCAGGGAGGACCTGGCCTGGCAGTTCGGGCTGGACTGTTCCCATTGGGCGCAGGGTCAAGACTGATTTGCATATGGCTGGGTCCAAACTGGAATGGCATGGTGAGCAAAAAACGATGGATTTAGGCCCAGATCTCTGTACTGGGGTGAATGTATGACATTGTTCTGCATTCTGTCCATCAATTGTTGTTTTTGCATTTGTCACCCCGAGTGGGACGGGTATGCCCAGACGTGGGTCCCGTGCTCTCCATGCCACTGGAGTCAAGCTATCCTGGCTGATGAGGGCTGAAAGCCCGAAACCGGTCCTAGGATGCTTGTTTCCAGTCCAGGGATGACCTGGCCTGGCAGTTCGGGGTGGACTGTTCCCATTGGGCGCAGGGTCAAGACTGATTTGCATATGGCTGAGTCCAAACTGGAATGGCATGGTGAGCAAAAAAATGATGGATTTAGGCCCAGATCTCTGTACTGGGGTGAATGTATGACATTGTTCTGCATTCTGTCCATCAATTGTTGTTTTTGCATTTGTCACCCCGAGTGGGACGGGTATGCCCAGACGTGGGTCCCGTGCTCTCCATGCCACTGGAGTCAAGCTATCCTGGCTGATGAGGGCTGAAAGCCCGAAACCGGTCCTAGGATGCTTGTTTCCAGTCCAGGGAGGACCTGGCCTGGCAGTTCGAGCTGGACTGTTCCCATTGGGCGCAGGGTCAAGACTGATTTGCATATGTCTGGGTCCAAACTGGAATGGCACGGTGAGCAAAAAACGATGGATTTAGGCCCAGATCTCTGTACTGGGGTGAATGTATGACATTGTTCTGCATTCTGTCCATCAATTGTTGTTTTTGCATTTGTCACCCCGAGTGGGACGGGTATGCCCAGACGTGGGTCCCGTGCTCTCCATGCCAGTGGAGTCAAGCTATCCTGGTCGATGAGGGCTGACAGCCCGAAACCGGTCCTAGGATGCTTGTTTCCAGTCCAGGGAGGACCTGGCCTGGCAGTTTGGGCTGGACTGTTCCCATTGGGCGCAGGGTCAAGACTGATTTGCATATGGCTGGGTCCAAACTGGAATGTCATGGTGAGCAAAAAAAACGATGGATTTAGGCCCAGATCTCTGTACTGGGGTGAATGTATGACATAGTTCTGTATTCTGTCCATCAATTGTTGTTTTTGCATTTGTCACCCCGAGTGGGACGGGTATGCCCAGACGTGGGTCCCGTGCTCTCCATGCCACTGGAGTCAACCTATCCTGGCTGATGAGGGCTGAAAGCCCGAAATCGGTCCTAGGATGCTTGTTTCCAGTTCAGGGAGGACCTGGCCTGGCAGTTCGGGCTGGACTGTTCCCATTGGGCGCAGGGTCAAGACTGGTTTGCATATGGCTGGGTCCAAACTGGAATGGCATGCTGAGCAAAAAAACGATGGATTTAGGCGCAGATCTCTGTACTGGGGTGAATGTATGACATTGTTCTGCATTCTGTCCATCAATTGTTGTTTTTGCATTTGTCACCCCGAGTGGGAGGGGTATGCCCAGACGTGGGTCCCGTGCTCTCCATGTCACTGGAGTCAAGCTATCCTGGCTGATGAGGGCTGAAAGCCCGAAACCGGTCCTAGGATGCTTGTTTCCAGTCCAGGGAGGACCTGGCCTGGCAGTTCGGGCTGGACTGTTCCCATTGGGCGCAGGGTCAAGACTGATTTGCATATGGCTGGGTCCAAACTGGAATGGCATGGTGAGCAAAAAAACGATGGATTTAGGCCCAGATCTCTGTACTGGGGTGAATGTATGACATTGTTCTGCATTCTGTCCATCAATTGTTGTTTTTGCATTTGTAACCCCGAGTGGGACGGGTATGCCCAGACGTGGGTCCCGTGCTCTCCATGCCACTGGAGTCAAGCTATCCTGGCTGATGAGGGCTGAAAGCCCGAAACCGGTCCTAGGATGCTTGTTTCCAGTCCAGGGAGGACCTGGCTGGCAGTTCGGGGTGGACTGTTCCCATTGGGCGCAGGGTCAAGACTGATTTGCATATGGCTGGGTCCAAACTGGAATGGCATGGTGAGCAAAAAAACGATGGATTTAGGCCCAGATCTCTGTACTGGGGTGAATGTATGACATTGTTCTGCATTCTGTCCATCAATTGTTGTTTTTGCATTTGTCACCCCGAGTGGGACGGGTATGCCCAGACGTGGGTCCCGTGCTCTCCATGCCACTGGAGTCAAGCTATCCTGCTCATGAGGGCTGAAAGCCCGAAACCTGTCCTAGGATGCTTATTTCCAGTCCAGGGAGGACCTGGCCTGGCAGTTCGGGCTGGACTGTTCCCATTGGGCACAGGGTCAAGACTGATTTGCATATGTCTGGGTCCAAACTGGAATGGCATGGTGAGCAAAAGAATGATGGATTTAGGCCCAGATCTCTGTACTGGGGTGAATGTATGACATTGTTCTGCATTCTGTCCATCAATTGTTGTTTTTGCATTTGTCACCCCGAGTGGGACGGGTATGCCCAGGCGTGGTTCCCGTGCTCTCAATGCCACTGTAGTCAAGCTATCCTGGCTGATGAGGGCTGAAATCCCGAAACCGGTCCTAGGATGCTTGTTTCCAGTCCAGGGAGGACCTGGCCTGGCAGTTCGAGCTGGACTGTTCCCATTGGGCGCAGGGTGAAGACTGATTTGCATATGGCTGGGTCCAAACTGGAATGGCATGGTGAGCAAAAAAACGATGGATTTAGGCCCAGATCTCTGTACTGGGGTGAATGTATGATATTGTTCTGCATTCTGTCCATCAATTGTTGTTTTTGCATTTGTCACCCCGAGTGGGACGGGTATGCCCAGACGTGGGTCCCGTGCTCTCCATGCCACTGGAGTCAAGCTATCCTGGCTGATGAGGGCTGAAAGCCCGAAACCGGTCCTAGGATGCTTGTTTCCAGTCCAGGGAGGACCTGGCCTGGCAGTTCGAGCTGGACTGTTCCCATTGGGCGCAGGGTCAAGACTGATTTGCATATGTCTGGGTCCAAACTGGAATGGCACGGTGAGCAAAAAAACGATGGATTTAGGCCCAGATCTCTGTACTGGGGTGAATGTATGACATTGTTCTGCATTCTGTCCATCAATTGTTGTTTTTGCATTTGTCACCCCGAGTGGGACGGGTATGCCCAAACGTGGGTCCCGTGCTCTCCATGCCAGTGGAGTCAAGCTATCCTGGCCGATGAGGGCTGACAGCCCGAAACCGGTCCTAGGATGCTTGTTTCCAGTCCAGGGAGGACCTGGCCTGGCAGTTTGGGCTGGACTGTTCCCATTGGGCGCAGGGTCAAGACTGATTTGCATATGGCTGGGTCCAAACTGGAATGTCATGGTGAGCAAAAAAACGATGGATTTAGGCCCAGATCTCTGTACTGGGGTGAATGTATGACATTGTTCTGTATTCTGTCCATCAATTGTTGTTTTTGCATTTGTCACCCCGAGTGGGACGGGTATGCCCAGACGTGGGTCCCGTGCTCTCTATGCCACTGGAGTCAACCTATCCTGGCTGATGAGGGCTGAAAGCCCGAAATCGGTCCTAGGATGCTTGTTTCCAGTTCAGGGAGGACCTGGCCTGGCAGTTCGGGCTGGACTGTTCCCATTGGGCGCAGGGTCAAGACTGGTTTGCATATGGCTGGGTCCAAACTGGAATGGCATGCTGAGCAAAAAAACGATGGATTTAGGCGCAGATCTCTGTACTGGGGTGAATGTATGACATTGTTCTGCATTCTGTCCATCAATTGTTGTTTTTGCATTTGTCACCCCGAGTGGGACGGGTATGCCAGACGTGGGTCCCGTGCTCTCCATGTCACTGGAGTCAAGCTATCCTGGCTGATGAGGGCTGAAAGCCCGAAACCGGTCCTAGGATGCTTGTTTCCAGTCCAGGGAGGACCTGGCCTGGTAGTTCGGGCTGGACTGTTCCCATTGGGCGCAGGGTCAAGACTGATTTGCATATGGCTGGGTCCAAACTGGAATGGCATGGTGAGCAAAAAAACGATGGATTTAGGCCCAGATCTCTGTACTGGGGTGAATGTATGACATTGTTCTGCATTCTGTCCATCAATTGTTGTTTTTGCATTTGTCACCCCGAGTGGGACGGGTATGCCCAGACGTGGGTCCCGTGCTCTCCATGCCACTGGAGTCAAGCTATCCTGGCTGATGAGGGCTGAAAGCCCGAAACCGGTCCTAGGATGCTTGTTTCCAGTCCAGGGAGGACCTGGCCTGGCAGTTCGGGGTGGACTGTTCCCATTGGGCGCAGGGTCAAGACTGATTTGCATATGGCTGGGTCCAAACTGGAATGGCATGGTGAGCAAAAAACGATGGATTTAGGCCCAGATCTCTGTACTGGGGTGAATGTATGACATTGTTCTGCATTCTGTCCATCAATTGTTGTTTTTGCATTTGTCACCCCGAGTGGGACGGGTATGCCCAGACGTGGGTCCCGTGCTCTCCATGCCACTGGAGTCAAGCTATCCTGGCTGATGAGGGCTGAAAGCCCGAAACCGGTCCTAGGATGCTTGTTTCCAGTCCAGGGATAACCTGGCCTGGCAGTTCGGGGTGGACTGTTCCCATTGGGCGCAGGGTCAAGACTGATTTGCATATGGCTGAGTCCAAACTGGAATGGCACGGTGAGCAAAAAAATGATGGATTTAGGCCCAGATCTCTGTACTGGGGTGAATGTATGACATTGTTCTGCATTCTGTCCATCAATTGTTGTTTTTGCATTTGTCACCCCGAGTGGGACGGGTATGCCCAGACGTGGGTCCCGTGCTCTCCATGCCACTGGAGTCAAGCTATCCTGGCTGATGAGGGCTGAAAGCCCTAAACCGGTCCTAGGATGCTTGTTTCCAGTCCAGGGAGGACCAGGCCTGGCAGTTCGGGCTGGACTGTTCCCATTGGGCGCAGGGTCAAGACTGATTTGAATATGGCTGGGTCCAAACTGGAATGGCATGGTAGAGCAAAAAAACGATGGATTTAGGCCCAGATCGCTGTACTGGGGTGAATGTATGACATTGTTCTGCATTCTGTCCATCAATTGTTGTTTTTGCATTTGTCACCCCGAGTGGGACGGGTATGCCCAGACGTGGGTCCCGTGCTCTCCATGCCACTGGAGTCAAGCTATCCTGCTCATGAGGGCTGAAAGCCCGAAACCGGTCCTAGGATGCTTATTTCCAGTCCAGGGAGGACCTGGCCTGGCAGTTCGGGCTGGACTGTTCCCATTGGGCACAGGGTCAAGACTGATTTGCATATGTCTGGGTCCAAACTGGAATGGCATGGTGAGCAAAAAATGATGGATTTAGGCCCAGATCTCTGTACTGGGGTGAATGTATGACATTGTTCTGCATTCTGTCCATCAATTGTTGTTTTTGCATTTGTCACCCCGAGTGGGACGGGTATGCCCAGACGTGGTTCCCGTGCTCTCAATGCCACTGTAGTCAAGCTATCCTGGCTGATGAGGGCTGAAATCCCGAAACCGGTCCTAGGATGCTTGTTTCCAGTCCAGGGAGGACCTGGCCTGGCAGTTCGAGCTGGACTGTTCCCATTGGGCGCAGGGTGAAGACTGATTTGCATATGGCTGGGTCCAAACTGGAATGGCATGGTGAGCAAAAAAACGATGGATTTAGGCCCAGATCTCTGTACTGGGGTGAATGTATGATATTGTTCTGCATTCTGTCCATCAATTGTTGTTTTTGCATTTGTCACCCCGAGTGGGACGGGTATGCCCAGACGTGGGTCCCGTGCTCTCCATGCCACTGGAGTCAAGCTATCCTGGCTGATGAGGGCTGAAAGCCCGAAACCGGTCCTAGGATGCTTGTTTCCAGTCCAGGGAGGACCTGGCCTGGCAGTTCGAGCTGGACTGTTCCCATTGGGCGCAGGGTCAAGACTGATTTGCATATGTCTGGGTCCAAACTGGAATGGCACGGTGAGCAAAAAACGATGGATTTAGGCCCAGATCTCTGTACTGGGGTGAATGTATGACATTGTTCTGCATTCTGTCCATCAATTGTTGTTTTTGCATTTGTCACCCCGAGTGGGACGGGTATGCCCAAACGTGGGTCCCGTGCTCTCCATGCCAGTGGAGTCAAGCTATCCTGGCCGATGAGGGCTGACAGCCCGAAACCGGTCCTAGGATGCTTGTTTCCAGTCCAGGGAGGACCTGGCCTGGCAGTTTGGGCTGGACTGTTCCCATTGGGCGCAGGGTCAAGACTGATTTGCATATGGCTGGGTCCAAACTGGAATGTCATGGTGAGCAAAAAAAACGATGGATTTAGGCCCAGATCTCTGTACTGGGGTGAATGTATGACATTGTTCTGTATTCTGTCCATCAATTGTTGTTTTTGCATTTGTCACCCCGAGTTGGACGGGTATGCCCAGACGTGGGTCCCGTGCTCTCCATGTCACTGGAGTCAAGCTATCCTGGCTGATGAGGGCTGAAAGCCCGAAACCGGTCCTAGGATGCTTGTTTCCAGTCCAGGGAGGACCTGGCCTGGCAGTTCGGGCTGGACTGTTCCCATTGGGCGCAGGGTCAAGACTGATTTGCATATGGCTGGGTCCAAACTGGAATGGCATGGTGAGCAAACAAACGATGGATTTAGGCCCAGATCTCTGTACTGCGGTGAATGTATGACATTGTTCTGCATTCTGTCCATCAATTGTTGTTTTTGCATTTGTCACCCCGAGTGGGACGGGTATGCCCAGACGTAGGTCCCGTGCTCTCCATGCCACTGGAGTCAAGCTATCCTGCCTGATGAGGGCTGAAAGCCCGAAACCGGTCCTATGATGCTTGTTTCCAGTCCAGGGAGGATCTGGCCTGGCAGTTCGGGCTGGACTGTTCCCATTGGGCGCAGGGTCAAGACTGATTTGCATATGGCTGGTCCAAACTGGAATGGCTTGGTGAGCAAAAAAACGATGGATTTAGGCCCAGATCTCTGTACTGGGGTGAATGTATGACATTGTTCTGCATTCTGTCCATCAATTGTTGTTTTTGCATTTGTCACCCCGAGTGGGACGGGTATGCCCAGACGTGGGTCCCGTGCTCTCCATGCCACTGGAGTCAAGCTATCCTGGCTGATGAGGGCTGAAAGCCCGAAACCGGTCCTAGGATGCTTGTTTCCAGTCCAGGGATAACCTGGCCTGGCAGTTCGGGGTGGACTGTTCCCATTGGGCGCAGGGTCAAGACTGATTTGCATATGGCTGAGTCCAAACTGGAATGGCACGGTGAGCAAAAAAATGATGGATTTAGGCCCAGATCTCTGTACTGGGGTGAATGTATGACATTGTTCTGCATTCTGTCCATCAATTGTTGTTTTTGCATTTGTCACCCCGAGTGGGACGGGTATGCCCAGACGTGGGTCCCGTGCTCTCCATGCCACTGGAGTCAAGCTATCCTGGCTGATGAGGGCTGAAAGCCCTAAACCGGTCCTAGGATGCTTGTTTCCAGTCCAGGGAGGACCAGGCCTGGCAGTTCGGGCTGGACTGTTCCCATTGGGCGCAGGGTCAAGACTGATTTGAATATGGCTGGGTCCAAACTGGAATGGCATGGTAGAGCAAAAAAACGATGGATTTAGGCCCAGATCGCTGTACTGGGGTGAATGTATGACATTGTTCTGCATTCTGTCCATCAATTGTTGTTTTTGCATTTGTCACCCCGAGTGGGACGGGTATGCCCAGACGTGGGTCCCGTGCTCTCCATGCCACTGGAGTCAAGCTATCCTGCTCATGAGGGCTGAAAGCCCGAAACCGGTCCTAGGATGCTTATTTCCAGTCCAGGGAGGACCTGGCCTGGCAGTTCGGGCTGGACTGTTCCCATTGGGCACAGGGTCAAGACTGATTTGCATATGTCTGGGTCCAAACTGGAATGGCATGGTGAGCAAAAAAATGATGGATTTAGGCCCAGATCTCTGTACTGGGGTGAATGTATGACATTGTTCTGCATTCTGTCCATCAATTGTTGTTTTTGCATTTGTCACCCCGAGTGGGACGGGTATGCCCAGACGTGGTTCCCGTGCTCTCAATGCCACTGTAGTCAAGCTATCCTGGCTGATGAGGGCTGAAATCCAGAAACCGGTACTAGGATGCTTGTTTCCAGTCCAGGGAGGACCTGGCCTGGCAGTTCGAGCTGGACTGTTCCCATTGGGCGCAGGGTGAAGACTGATTTGCATATGGCTGGGTCCAAACTGGAATGGCATGGTGAGCAAAAAAACGATGGATTTAGGCCCAGATCTCTGTACTGGGGTGAATGTATGATATTGTTCTGCATTCTGTCCATCAATTGTTGTTTTTGCATTTGTCACCCCGAGTGGGACGGGTATGCCCAGACGTGGGTCCCGTGCTCTCCATGCCACTGGAGTCAAGCTATCCTGGCTGATGAGGGCTGAAAGCCCGAAACCGGTCCTAGGATGCTTGTTTCCAGTCCAGGGAGGACCTGGCCTGGCAGTTCGGGGTGGACTGTTCCCATTGGGCGCAGGGTCAAGACTGATTTGCATATGGCTGGGTCCAAACTGGAATGGCATGGTGAGCAAAAAACGATGGATTTAGGCCCAGATCTCTGTACTGGGGTGAATGTATGACATTGTTCTGCATTCTGTCCATCAATTGTTGTTTTTGCATTTGTCACCCCGAGTGAGACGGGTATGCCCAGACTTGGGTCCCGTGCTCTCCATGCCACTGGAGTCAAGCTATCCTGCTCATGAGGGCTGAAAGCCCCAAACCGGTCCTAGGATGCTTATTTCCAGTCCAGGGAGGACCTGGCCTGGCAGTTCGGGCTGGACTGTTCCCATTGGGCACAGGGTCAAGACTGATTTGCATATGTCTGGGTCCAAACTGGAATGGCATGGTGAGCAAAAAAATGATGGATTTAGGCCCAGATCTCTGTACTGGGGTGAATGTATGACATTGTTCTGCATTCTGTCCATCAATTGTTGTTTTTGCATTTGTCACCCCGAGTGGGACGGGTATGCCCAGACGTGGTTCCCGTGCTCTCAATGCCACTGTAGTCAAGCTATCCTGGCTGATGAGGGCTGAAATCCCGAAACCGGTCCTAGGATGCTTGTTTCCAGTCCAGGGAGGACCTGGCCTGGCAGTTCGAGCTGGACTGTTCCCATTGGGCGCAGGGTGAAGACTGATTTGCATATGGCTGGGTCCAAACTGGAATGGCATGGTGAGCAAAAAAACGATGGATTTAGGCCCAGATCTCTGTACTGGGGTGAATGTATGACATTGTTCTGCATTCTGTCCATCAATTGCTGTTTTTGCATTTGTCACCCCGAGTTGGACGGGTATGCCCAGACGTGGGTCCCGTGCTCTCCATGTCACTGGAGTCAAGCTATCCTGGCTGATGAGGGCTGAAAGCCCGAAACCGGTCCTAGGATGCTTGTTTCCAGTCCAGGGAGGACCTGGCCTGGCAGTTCGGGCTGGACTGTTCCCATTGGGCGCAGGGTCAAGACTGATTTGCATATGGCTGGGTCCAAACTGGAATGGCATGGTGAGCAAACAAACGATGGATTTAGGCCCAGATCTCTGTACTGCGGTGAATGTATGACATTGTTCTGCATTCTGTCCATCAATTGTTGTTTTTGCATTTGTCACCCCGATGGGACGGGTATGCCCAGACGTAGGTCCCGTGCTCTCCATGCCACTGGAGTCAAGCTATCCTGGCTGATGAGGGCTGAAAGCCCAAAACCTGTCCTAGGTTGCTTGTTTCCAGTCCAGGGAGGACCTGGCCTGGCAGTTCGGGCTGGACTGTTCCCATTGGGCGCAGGGTCAAGACTGATTTGCATATGGCTGGGTCCAAACTGGAATGGCATGGTGAGCAAAAAACGATGGATTTAGGCCAAGATCTCTGTACTGGGGTGAATGTAAGACATTGTTCTGCATTCTGTCCATCAATTGTTGTTTTTGCATTTGTCACCCCGAGTGGGACGGGTATGCCCAGACGTGGGTCCCGTGCTCTCCATGCCACTGGAGTCAAGCTATCCTGCCTGATGAGGGCTGAAAGCCCGAAACCGGTCCTATGATGCTTGTTTCCAGTCCAGGGAGGATCTGGCCTGGCAGTTCGGGCTGGACTGTTCCCATTGGGCGCAGGGTCAAGACTGATTTGCATATGGCTGGTCCAAACTGGAATGGCTTGGTGAGCAAAAAAACGATGGATTTAGGCCCAGATCTCTGTACTGGGGTGAATGTATGACATTGTTCTGCATTCTGTCCATCAATTGTTGTTTTTGCATTTGTCACCCCGAGTGGGACGGGTATGCCCAGACGTGGGTCCCGTGCTCTCCATGCCACTGGAGTCTAGCTATCCTGGCTGATGAGGGCTGAAAGCCCGAAACCGGTCCTAGGATGCTTGTTTCCAGTCCAGGGATGACCTGGCCTGGCAGTTCGGGGTGGACTGTTCCCATTGGGCGCAGGGTCAAGACTGATTTGCATATGGCTGAGTCCAAACTGGAATGGCACGGTGAGCAAAAAATGATGGATTTAGGCCCAGATCTCTGTACTGGGGTGAATGTATGACATTGTTCTGCATTCTGTCCATCAATTGTTGTTTTTGCATTTGTCACCCCGAGTGGGACGGGTATGCCCAGACGTGGGTCCCGTGCTCTCCATGCCACTGGAGTCAAGCTATCCTGGCTGATGAGGGCTGAAAGCCCTAAACCGGTCCTAGGATGCTTGTTTCCAGTCCAGGGAGGACCAGGCCTGGCAGTTCGGGCTGGACTGTTCCCATTGGGCGCAGGGTCAAGACTGATTTGAATATGGCTGGGTCCAAACTGGAATGGCATGGTAGGCAAAAAACGATGGATTTAGGCCCAGATCGCTGTACTGGGGTGAATGTATGACATTGTTCTGCATTCTGTCCATCAATTGTTGTTTTTGCATTTGTCACCCCGAGTGGGACGGGTATGCCCAGACGTGGGTCCCGTGCTCTCCATGCCACTGGAGTCAAGCTATCCTGGCTCATGAGGGCTGAAAGCCCGAAACCGGTCCTAGGATGCTTATTTCCAGTCCAGGGAGGACCTGGCCTGGCAGTTCGGGCTGGACTGTTCCTATTGGGCACAGGGTCAAGACTGATTTGCATATGTCTGGGTCCAAACTGGAATGGCATGGTGAGCAAAAAAATGATGGATTTAGGCCCAGATCTCTGTACTGGGGTGAATGTATGACATTGTTCTGCATTCTGTCCATCAATTGTTGTTTTTGCATTTGTCACCCCGAGTGGGACGGGTATGCCCAGACGTGGTTCCCGTGCTCTCAATGCCACTGTAGTCAAGCTATCCTGGCTGATGAGGGCTGAAATCCCGAAACCGGTCCTAGGATGCTTGTTTCCAGTCCAGGGAGGACCTGGCCTGGCAGTTCGAGCTGGACTGTTCCCATTGGGCGCAGGGTGAAGACTGATTTGCATATGGCTGGGTCCAAACTGGAATGGCATGGTGAGCAAAAAACGATGGATTTAGGCCCAGATCTCTGTACTGGGGTGAATGTATGATATTGTTCTGCATTCTGTCCATCAATTGTTGTTTTTGCATTTGTCACCCCGAGTGGGACGGGTATGCCCAGACGTGGGTCCCGTGCTCTCCATGCCACTGGAGTCAAGCTATCCTGGCTGATGAGGGCTGAAAGCCCGAAACCGGTCCTAGGATGCTTGTTTCCAGTCCAGGGAGGACCTGGCCTGGCAGTTCGAGCTGGACTGTTCCCATTGGGCGCAGGGTCAAGACTGATTTGCATATGTCTGGGTCCAAACTGGAATGGCACGGTGAGCAAAAAAACGATGGATTTAGGCCCAGATCTCTGTACTGGGGTGAATGTATGACATTGTTCTGCATTCTGTCCATCAATTGTTGTTTTTGCATTTGTCACCCCGAGTGGGACGGGTATGCCCAAACGTGGGTCCCGTGCTCTCCATGCCAGTGGAGTCAAGCTATCCTGGCCGATGAGGGCTGACAGCCCGAAACCGGTCCTAGGATGCTTGTTTCCAGTCCAGGGAGGACCTGGCCTGGCAGTTTGGGCTGGACTGTTCCCATTGGGCGCAGGGTCAAGACTGATTTGCATATGGCTGGGTCCAAACTGGAATGTCATGGTGAGCAAAAAAACGATGGATTTAGGCCCAGATCTCTGTACTGGGGTGAATGTATGACATTGTTCTGTATTCTGTCCATCAATTGTTGTTTTTGCATTTGTCACCCCGAGTGGG
Source organism: Calotriton arnoldi (assembly GCA_963921515.1). Classification (NCBI taxonomy): domain Eukaryota; kingdom Metazoa; phylum Chordata; class Amphibia; order Caudata; family Salamandridae; genus Calotriton; species Calotriton arnoldi. The sequence goes on along the minus strand of CAWUFW010010855.1, from coordinate 157,882 downwards.
ACGGGTATGCCCAGACGTGGGTCCCGTGCTCTCCATGCCACTGGAGTCAACCTATCCTGGCTGATGAGGGCTGAAAGCCCGAAATCGGTCCTAGGATGCTTGTTTCCAGTTCAGGGAGGACCTGGCCTGGCAGTTCGGGCTGGACTGTTCCCATTGGGCGCAGGGTCAAGACTGGTTTGCATATGGCTGGGTCCAAACTGGAATGGCATGCTGAGCAAAAAACGATGGATTTAGGCGCAGATCTCTGTACTGGGGTGAATGTATGACATTGTTCTGCATTCTGTCCATCAATTGTTGTTTTTGCATTTGTCACCCCGAGTGGGACGGGTATGCCAGACGTGGGTCCCGTGCTCTCCATGTCACTGGAGTCAAGCTATCCTGGCTGATGAGGGCTGAAAGCCAGAAACCGGTCCTAGGATGCTTGTTTCCAGTCCAAGGAGAACCTGGCCTGGTAGTTTGGGCTGGACTGTTCCCATTGGGCGCAGGGTCAAGACTGATTTGCATATGACTGGGTCCAAACTGGAATGTCATGGTGATCAAAAAAAACGATGGATTTAGGCCCAGATCTCTGTACTGGGGTGAATGTATGACATTGTTCTGTATTCTGTCCATCAATTGTTGTTTTTGCATTTGTCACCCCGAGTGGGACGGGTATGCCCAGACGTGGGTCCCGTGCTCTCCATGCCACTGGAGTCAACCTATCCTGGCTGATGAGGGCTGAAAGCCCGAAACCGGTCCTAGGATGCTTGTTTCCAGTTCAGGGAGGACCTGGCCTGGCAGTTCGGGCTGGACTGTTCCCATTGGGCGCAGGGTCAAGACTGGTTTGCATATGGCTGGGTCCAAACTGGAATGGCATGCTGAGCAAAAAAACGATGGATTTAGGCGCAGATCTCTGTACTGGGGTGAATGTATGACATTGTTCTGCATTCTGTCCATCAATTGTTGTTTTTGCATTTGTCACCCCGAGTGGGACGGGTATGCCCAGACGTGGGTCCGGTGCTCTCCATGTCACTGGAGTCAAGCTATCCTGGCTGATGAGGGCTGAAAGCCCGAAACCGGTCCTAGGATGCTTGTTTCCAGTCCAGGGAGGACCTGGCCTGGCAGTTCGGGCTGGACTGTTCCCATTGGGCGCAGGGTCAAGACTGATTTGCATATGGCTGGGTCCAAACTGGAATGGCATGGTGAGCAAAAAAACGATGGATTTAGGACCAGATCTCTGTACTGGGGTGAATGTATGACATTGTTCTGCATTCTGTCCATCAATTGTTGTTTTTGCATTTGTCACCCCGAGTGGGACGGGTATGCCCAGACGTGGGTCCCGTGCTCTCCATGCCACTGGAGTCAAGCTATCCTGGCTGATGAGGGCTGAAAGCCCGAAACCGGTCCTAGGATGCTTGTTTCCAGTCCAGGGAGGACCTGGCCTGGCAGTTCGGGCTGGACTGTTCCCATTGGGCGCAGGGTCAAGACTGATTTGCATATGGCTGGGTCCAAACTGGAATGGCATGGTGAGCAAAAAAACGATGGATTTAGGCCCAGATCTCTGTACTGGGGTGAATGTATGACATTGTTCTGCATTCTGTCCATCAATTGTTGTTTTTGCATTTGTCACCCCGAGTGGGACGGGTATGCCCAGACGTGGGTCCCGTGCTCTCCATGCCACTGGAGTCAAGCTATCCTGGCTCATGAGGGCTGAAAGCCCGAAACCGGTCCTAGGATGCTTGTTTCCATTCCAGGGAGGACCTGGCCTGGCAGTTCGGGCTGGACTGTTCCCATTGGGCACAGGGTCAAGACTGATTTGCATATGTCTGGGTCCAAACTGGAATGGCATGGTGAGCAAAAGAATGATGGATTTAGGCCCAGATCTCTGTACTGGGGTGAATGTATGACATTGTTCTGCATTCTGTCCATCAATTGTTGTTTTTGCATTTGTCACCCCGAGTGGGACGGGTATGCCCAGACGTGGTTCCCGTGCTCTCCATGCCACTGGAGTCAAGCTATCCTGGCTGATGAGGGCTGAAATCCCGAAACCGGTCCTAGGATGCTTGTTTCCAGTCCAGGGAGGACCTGGCCTGGCAGTTCGAGCTGGACTGTTCCCATTGGGCGCAGGGTGAAGACTGATTTGCATATGGCTGGGTCCAAACTGGAATGGCATGGTGAGCAAAAAACGATGGATTTAGGCCCAGATCTCTGTACTGGGGTGAATGTATGATATTGTTCTGCATTCTGTCCATCAATTGTTGTTTTTGCATTTGTCACCCCGAGTGGGACGGGTATGCCCAGACGTGGGTCCCGTGCTCTCCATGCCACTGGAGTCAAGCTATCCTGGCTGATGAGGGCTGAAAGCCCGAAACCGGTCCTAGGATGCTTGTTTCCAGTCCAGGGAGGACCTGGCCTGGCAGTTCGAGCTGGACTGTTCCCATTGGGCGCAGGGTCAAGACTGATTTGCATATGTCTGGGTCCAAACTGGAATGGCATGGTGAGCAAAAAACGATGGATTTAGGCCCAGATCTCTGTACTGGGGTGAATGTATGACATTGTTCTGCATTCTGTCCATCAATTGTTGTTTTTGCATTTGTCACCCCGAGTGGGACGGGTATGCCCAAACGTGGGTCCCGTGCTCTCCATGCCAGTGGAGTCAAGCTATCCTGGCCGATGAGGGCTGACAGCCCGAAACCGGTCCTAGGATGCTTGTTTCCAGTCCAGGGAGGACCTGGCCTGGCAGTTCGGGCTGGACTGTTCCCATTGGGCGCAGGGTCAAGACTGATTTGCATATGGCTGGGTCCAAACTGGAATGGCATGGTGAGCAAAAAAACTATGGATTTAGGCCCAGATCTCTGTACTGGGGTGAATGTATGACATTGTTCTGCATTCTGTCCATCAATTGTTGTTTTTGCATTTGTCACCCCGAGTGGGACGGGTATGCCCAGACGTGGGTCCCGTGCTCTCCATGCCACTGGAGTCAAGCTATAATGGCTGATGAGGGCTGAAAGCCCGAAACCGGTCCTAGGATGCTTGTTTCCAGTCCAGGGAGGACCTGGCCTGGCAGTTCGGGCTGGACTGTTCCCATTGGGCGCAGGGTCAAGACTGATTTGCATATGGCTGGGTCCAAACTGGAATGGCATGGTGAGCAAAAAAACGATGGATTTAGGCCCAGATCTCTGTACTGGGGTGAATGTATGACATTGTTCTGCATTCTGTCCATCAATTGTTGTTTTTGCATTTGTCACCCCGAGTGGGACGGGTATGCCCAGACGTGGGTCCCGTGCTCTCCATGCCACTGGAGTCAAGCTATCCTGGCTGATGAGGGCTGAAAGCCCGAAACCGGTCCTAGGATGCTTGTTTCCAGTCCAGGGAGGACCTGGCCTGGCAGTTCGGGCTGGACTGTTCCCATTGGGCGCAGGGTCAAGACTGATTTGCATATGGCTGGGTCCAAACTGGAATGGCATGGTGAGCAAAAAAATGATGGATTTAGGCCCAGATCTCTGTACTGGGGTGAATGTATGACATTGTTCTGCATTCTGTCCATCAATTGTTGTTTTTGCATTTGTCACCCCGAGTGGGACGGGTATGCCCAGACGTGGGTCCCGTGCTCTCCATGCCACTGGAGTCAAGCTATCCTGGCTGATGAGGGCTGAAAGCCCGAAACCGGTCCTAGGATGCTTGTTTCCAGTCCAGGGAGGACCTGGCCTGGCAGTTCGGGCTGGACTGTTCCCATTGGGCGCAGGGTCAAGACTGATTTGCATATGGCTGGGTCCAAACTGGAATGGCATGGTGAGCAAAAAACGATGGATTTAGGCCCAGATCTCTGTACTGGGGTGAATGTATGACATTGTTCTGCATTCTGTCCATCAATTGTTGTTTTTGCATTTGTCACCCCGAGTGGGACGGGTATGCCCAGACGTGGGTCCCGTGCTCTCCATGCCACTGGAGTCAAGCTATCCTGGCTGATGAGGGCTGAAAGCCCGAAACCGGTCCTAGGATGCTTGTTTCCAGTCCAGGGAGGACCTGGCCTGGCAGTTCGGGCTGGACTGTTCCCATTGGGCGCAGGGTCAAGACTGATTTGCATATGGCTGGGTCCAAACTGGAATGGCATGGTGAGCAAACAAACGATGGATTTAGGCCCAGATCTCTGTACTGGGGTGAATGTATGACATTGTTCTGCATTCTGTCCATCAATTGTTGTTTTTGCATTTGTCACCCCGAGTGGGACGGGTATGCCCAGACGTGGGTCCCGTGCTCTCCATGCCACTGGAGTCAAGCTATCCTGGCTGATGAGGGCTGAAAGCCCGAAACCGGTCCTAGGATGCTTGTTTCCAGTCCAGGGAGGACCTGGCCTGGCAGTTCGGGCTGGACTGTTCCCATTGGGCGCAGGGTCAAGACTGATTTGCATATGGCTGGGTCCAAACTGGAATGGCATGGTGAGCAAAAAACGATGGATTTAGGCCCAGATCTCTGTACTGGGGTGAATGTATGACATTGTTCTGCATTCTGTCCATCAATTGTTGTTTTTGCATTTGTCACCCCGAGTGGGACGGGTATGCCCAGACGTGGGTCCCGTGCTCTCCATGCCACTGGAGTCAAGCTATCCTGGCTGATGAGGGCTGAAAGCCCGAAACCGGTCCTAGGATGCTTGTTTCCAGTCCAGGGAGGACCTGGCCTGGCAGTTCGGGCTGGACTGTTCCCATTGGGCGCAGGGTCAAGACTGATTTGCATATGGCTGGGTCCAAACTGGAATGGCATGGTGAGCAAAAAAATGATGGATTTAGGCCCAGATCTCTGTACTGGGGTGAATGTATGACATTGTTCTGCATTCTGTCCATCAATTGTTGTTTTTGCATTTGTCACCCCGAGTGGGACGGGTATGCCCAGACGTGGGTCCCGTGCTCTCCATGCCACTGGAGTCAAGCTATCCTGGCTGATGAGGGCTGAAAGCCCGAAACCGGTCCTAGGATGCTTGTTTCCAGTCCAGGGAGGACCTGGCCTGGCAGTTCGGGCTGGACTGTTCCCATTGGGCGCAGGGTCAAGACTGATTTGCATATGGCTGGGTCCAAACTGGAATGGCATGGTGAGCAAAAAACGATGGATTTAGGCCCAGATCTCTGTACTGGGGTGAATGTATGACATTGTTCTGCATTCTGTCCATCAATTGTTGTTTTTGCATTTGTCACCCCGAGTGGGACGGGTATGCCCAGACGTGGGTCCCGTGCTCTCCATGCCACTGGAGTCAAGCTATCCTGGCTGATGAGGGCTGAAAGCCCGAAACCGGTCCTAGGATGCTTGTTTCCAGTCCAGGGAGGACCTGGCCTGGCAGTTCGGGCTGGACTGTTCCCATTGGGCACAGGGTCAAGACTGATTTGCATATGGCTGGGTCCAAACTGGAATGGCATGGTGAGCAAAAAATGATGGATTTAGGCCCAGATCTCTGTACTGGGGTGAATGTATGACATTGTTCTGCATTCTGTCCATCAATCGTTGTTTTTGCATTTGTCACCCCGAGTGGGACGGGTATGCCCAGACGTGGGTCCCGTGCTCTCCATGCCACTGGAGTCAAGCTATCCTGGCTGATGAGGGCTGAAATCCCGAAACCGGTCCTAGGATGCTTGTTTCCAGTCCAGGGAGGACCTGGCCTGGCAGTTCGGGCTGGACTGTTCCCATTGGGCGCAGGGTCAAGACTGATTTGCATATGGCTGGGTCCAAACTGGAATGGCATGGTGAGCAAAAAAACGATGGATTTAGGCCCAGATCTCTGTACTGGGGTGAATGTATGACATTGTTCTGCATTCTGTCCATCAATTGTTGTTTTTGCATTTGTCACCCCGAGTGGGACGGGTATGCCCAGACGTGGGTCCCGTGCTCTCCATGCCACTGGAGTCAAGCTATCCTGGCTGTTGAGGGCTGAAAGCCCGAAACCGGTCCTAGGATGCTTGTTTCCAGTCCAGGGAGGACCTGGCCTGGCAGTTCGAGCTGGACTGTTCCCATTGGGCGCAGGGTCAAGACTGATTTGCATATGGCTGGGTCCAAACTGGAATGGCATGGTGAGCAAAAAACGATGGATTTAGGCCCAGATCTCTGTACTGGGGTGAATGTATGACATTGTTCTGCATTCTGTCCATCAATTGTTGTTTTTGCATTTGTCACCCCGAGTGGGACGGGTATGCCCAGACGTGGGTCCCGTGCTCTCCATGCCACTGGAGTCAAGCTATCCTGGCTGATGAGGGCTGAAAGCCCGAAACCGGTCCTAGGATGCTTGTTTCCAGTCCAGGGAGGACCTGGCCTGGCAGTTCGGGCTGGACTGTTCCCATTGGGCGCAGGGTCAAGACTGATTTGCATATGGCTGGGTCCAAACTGGAATGGCATGGTGAGCAAAAAAACGATGGATTTAGGCCCAGATCTCTGTACTGGGGTGAATGTATGACATTGTTCTGCATTCTGTCCATCAATTGTTGTTTTTGCATTTGTCACCCCGAGTTGGACGGGTATGCCCAGACGTGGGTCCCGTGCTCTCCATGACACTGGAGTCAAGCTATCCTGGCTGATGAGGGCTGAAAGCCCGAAACCGGTCCTAGGATGCTTGTTTCCAGTCCAGGGAGGACCTGGCCTGGCAGTTCGGGCTGGACTGTTCCCATTGGGCGCAGGGTCAAGACTGATTTGCATATGGCTGGGTCCAAACTGGAATGGCATGGTGAGCAAACAAACGATGGATTTAGGCCCAGATCTCTGTACTGGGGTGAATGTATGACATTGTTCTGCATTCTGTCCATCAATTCTTGTTTTTGCATTTGTCACCCCGAGTGGGACGGGTATGCCCAGACGTGGGTCCCGTGCTCTCCATGCCACTGGAGTCAAGCTATCCTGCCTGATGAGGGCTGAAAGCCCGAAACCGGTCCTAGGATGCTTGTTTCCAGTCCAGGGAGGACCTGGCCTGGCAGTTCGGGCTGGACTGTTCCCATTGGGCGCAGGGTCAAGACTGATTTGCATATGGCTGGGTCCAAACTGGAATGGCATGGTGAGCAAAAAAACGATGGATTTAGGCCCAGATCTCTGTACTGGGGTGAATGTATGACATTGTTCTGCATTCTGTCCATCAATTGTTGTTTTTGCATTTGTCACCCCGAGTGGGACGGGTATGCCCAGACGTGGGTCCCGTGCTCTCCATGCCACTGGAGTCAAGCTATCCTGGCTGATGAGGGCTGAAAGCCCGAAACCGGTCCTAGGATGCTTGTTTCCAGTCCAGGGAGGACCTGGCCTGGCAGTTCGGGCTGGACTGTTCCCATTGGGCGCAGGGTCAAGACTGATTTGCATATGGCTGGGTCCAAACTGGAATGGCATGGTGAGCAAAAAAACGATGGATTTAGGCCCAGATCTCTGTACTGGGGTGAATGTATGACATTGTTCTGCATTCTGTCCATCAATTGTTGTTTTTGCATTTGTCACCCCGAGTGGGACGGGTATGCCCAGACGTGGGTCCCGTGCTCTCCATGCCACTGGAGTCAAGCTATCCTGGCTGATGAGGGCTGAAAGCCCGAAACCGGTCCTAGGATGCTTGTTTCCAGTCCAGGGAGGACCTGGCCTGGCAGTTCGGGCTGGACTGTTCCCATTGGGCGCAGGGTCAAGACTGATTTGCATATGGCTGGGTCCAAACTGGAATGGCATGGTGAGCAAAAAAACGATGGATTTAGGCCCAGATCTCTGTACTGGGGTGAATGTATGACATTGTTCTGCATTCTGTCCATCAATTGTTGTTTTTGCATTTGTCACCCCGAGTGGGACGGGTATGCCCAGACGTGGGTCCCGTGCTCTCCATGCCACTGGAGTCAAGCTATCCTGGCTGATGAGGGCTGAAAGCCCGAAACCGGTCCTAGGATGCTTGTTTCCAGTCCAGGGAGGACCTGGCCTGGCAGTTCGGGCTGGACTGTTCCCATTGGGCACAGGGTCAAGACTGATTTGCATATGTCTGGGTCCAAACTGGAATGGCATGGTGAGCAAAAAAACGATGGATTTAGGCCCAGATCTCTGTACTGGGGTGAATGTATGACATTGTTCTGCATTCTGTCCATCAATTGTTCTTTTTGCATTTGTCACCCCGAGTGGGACGGGTATGCCCAGACGTGGGTCCCGTGCTCTCCATGCCACTGGAGTCAAGCTATCCTGGCTGATGAGGGCTGAAAGCCCGAAACCGGTCCTAGGATGCTTGTTTCCAGTCCAGGGAGGACCTGGCCTGGCAGTTCGGGCTGGACTGTTCCCATTGGGCGCAGGGTCAAGACTGATTTGCATATGGCTGGGTCCAAACTGGAATGGCATGGTGAGCAAAAAACGATGGATTTAGGCCCAGATCTCTGTACTGGGGTGAATGTATGACATTGTTCTGCATTCTGTCCATCAATTGTTGTTTTTGCATTTGTCACCCCGAGTGGGACGGGTATGCCCAGACGTGGGTCCCGTGCTCTCCATGCCACTGGAGTCAAGCTATCCTGGCTGATGAGGGCTGAAAGCCCGAAACCGGTCCTAGGATGCTTGTTTCCAGTCCAGGGAGGACCTGGCCTGGCAGTTCGGGCTGGACTGTTCCCATTGGGCGCAGGGTCAAGACTGATTTGCATATGGCTGGGTCCAAACTGGAATGGCATGGTGAGCAAAAAAACGATGGATTTAGGCCCAGATCTCTGTACTGGGGTGAATGTATGACATTGTTCTGCATTCTGTCCATCAATTGTTGTTTTTGCATTTGTCACCCCGAGTGGGACGGGTATGCCCAGACGTGGGTCCCGTGCTCTCCATGCCACTGGAGTCAAGCTATCCTGGCTGATGAGGGCTGACAGCCCGAAACCGGTCCTAGGATGCTTGTTTCCAGTCCAGGGAGGACCTGGCCTGGCAGTTCGGGCTGGACTGTTCCCATTGGGCGCAGGGTCAAGACTGATTTGCATATGGCTGGGTCCAAACTGGAATGGCATGGTGAGCAAAAAACGATGGATTTAGGCCCAGATCTCTGTACTGGGGTGAATGTATGACATTGTTCTGCATTCTGTCCATCAATTGTTGTTTTTGCATTTGTCACCCCGAGTGGGACGGGTATGCCCAGACGTGGGTCCCGTGCTCTCCATGCCACTGGAGTCAAGCTATCCTGGCTGATGAGGGCTGAAAGCCCGAAACCGGTCCTAGGATGCTTGTTTCCAGTCCAGGGAGGACCTGGCCTGGCAGTTCGGGCTGGACTGTTCCCATTGGGCGCAGGGTCAAGACTGATTTGCATATGGCTGGGTCCAAACTGGAATGGCATGGTGAGCAAAAAACGATGGATTTAGGCCCAGATCTCTGTACTGGGGTGAATGTATGACATTGTTCTGCATTCTGTCCATCAATTGTTGTTTTTGCATTTGTCACCCCGAGTGGGACGGGTATGCCCAGACGTGGGTCCCGTGCTCTCCATGCCACTGGAGTCAAGCTATCCTGGCTGATGAGGGCTGAAAGCCCGAAACCGGTCCTAGGATGCTTGTTTCCAGTCCAGGGAGGACCTGGCCTGGCAGTTCGGGCTGGACTGTTCCCATTGGGCGCAGGGTCAAGACTGATTTGCATATGGCTGGGTCCAAACTGGAATGGCATGGTGAGCAAAAAAACGATGGATTTAGGCCCAGATCTCTGTACTGGGGTGAATGTATGACATTGTTCTGCATTCTGTCCATCAATTGTTGTTTTTGCATTTGTCACCCCGAGTGGGACGGGTATGCCCAGACGTGGGTCCCGTGCTCTCCATGCCACTGGAGTCAAGCTATCCTGGCTGATGAGGGCTGAAAGCCCGAAACCGGTCCTAGGATGCTTGTTTCCAGTCCAGGGAGGACCTGGCCTGGCAGTTCGGGCTGGACTGTTCCCATTGGGCGCAGGGTCAAGACTGATTTGCATATGTCTGGGTCCAAACTGGAATGGCATGGTGAGCAAAAAAACGATGGATTTAGGCCCAGATCTCTGTACTGGGGTGAATGTATGACATTGTTCTGCATTCTGTCCATCAATTGTTGTTTTTGCATTTGTCACCCCGAGTGGGACGGGTATGCCCAGACGTGGGTCCCGTGCTCTCCATGCCACTGGAGTCAAGCTATCCTGGCTGATGAGGGCTGAAAGCCCGAAACCGGTCCTAGGATGCTTGTTTCCAGTCCAGGGAGGACCTGGCCTGGCAGTTCGGGCTGGACTGTTCCCATTGGGCGCAGGGTCAAGACTGATTTGCATATGGCTGGGTCCAAACTGGAATGGCATGGTGAGCAAAAAAACGATGGATTTAGGCCCAGATCTCTGTACTGGGGTGAATGTATGACATTGTTCTGCATTCTGTCCATCAATTGTTGTTTTTGCATTTGTCACCCCGAGTGGGACGGGTATGCCCAGACGTGGGTCCCGTGCTCTCCATGCCACTGGAGTCAAGCTATCCTGGCTGATGAGGGCTGAAAGCCCGAAACCGGTCCTAGGATGCTTGTTTCCAGTCCAGGGAGGACCTGGCCTGGCAGTTCGGGCTGGACTGTTCCCATTGGGCGCAGGGTCAAGACTGATTTGCATATGGCTGGGTCCAAACTGGAATGGCATGGTGAGCAAACAAACGATGGATTTAGGCCCAGATCTCTGTACTGGGGTGAATGTATGACATTGTTCTGCATTCTGTCCATCAATTGTTGTTTTTGCATTTGTCACCCCGAGTGGGACGGGTATGCCCAGACGTGGGTCCCGTGCTCTCCATGCCACTGGAGTCAAGCTATCCTGGCTGATGAGGGCTGAAAGCCCAAAACCTGTCCTAGGATGCTTGTTTCCAGTCCAGGGAGGACCTGGCCTGGCAGTTCGGGCTGGACTGTTCCCATTGGGCGCAGGGTCAAGACTGATTTGCATATGGCTGGGTCCAAACTGGAATGGCATGGTGAGCAAAAAAACGATGGATTTAGGCCCAGATCTCTGTACTGGGGTGAATGTATGACATTGTTCTGCATTCTGTCCATCAATTGTTGTTTTTGCATTTGTCACCCCGAGTGGGACGGGTATGCCCAGACGTGGGTCCCGTGCTCTCCATGCCACTGGAGTCAAGCTATCCTGGCTGATGAGGGCTGAAAGCCCGAAACCGGTCCTAGGATGCTTGTTTCCAGTCCAGGGAGGATCTGGCCTGGCAGTTCGGGCTGGACTGTTCCCATTGGGCGCAGGGTCAAGACTGATTTGCATATGGCTGGGTCCAAACTGGAATGGCATGGTGAGCAAAAAAACGATGGATTTAGGCCCAGATCTCTGTACTGGGGTGAATGTACGACATTGTTCTGCATTCTGTCCATCAATTGTTGTTTTTGCATTTGTCACCCCGAGTGGGACGGGTATGCCCAGACGTGGGTCCCGTGCTCTCCATGCCACTGGAGTCAAGCTATCCTGGCTGATGAGGGCTGAAAGCCCGAAACCGGTCCTAGGATGCTTGTTTCCAGTCCAGGGATGACCTGGCCTGGCAGTTCGGGCTGGACTGTTCCCATTGGGCGCAGGGTCAAGACTGATTTGCATATGGCTGGGTCCAAACTGGAATGGCATGGTGAGCAAAAAAATGATGGATTTAGGCCCAGATCTCTGTACTGGGGTGAATGTATGACATTGTTCTTCATTCTGTCCATCAATTGTTGTTTTTGCATTTGTCACCCCGAGTGGGACGGGTATGCCCAGACGTGGGTCCCGTGCTCTCCATGCCACTGGAGTCAAGCTAACCTGGCTGATGAGGGCTGAAAGCCCGAAACCGGTCCTAGGATGCTTGTTTCCAGTCCAGGGAGGACCTGGCCTGGCAGTTCGGGCTGGACTGTTCCCATTGGGCGCAGGGTCAAGACTGATTTGCATATGTCTGGGTCCAAACTGGAATGGCATGGTGAGCAAAAAACGATGGATTTAGGCCCAGATCTCTGAACTGGGGTGAATGTATGACATTGTTCTGCATTCTGTCCATCAATTGTTGTTTTTGCATTTGTCACCCCGAGTGGGACGGGTATGCCCAGACGTGGGTCCCGTGCTCTCCATGCCACTGGAGTCAAGCTATCCTGGCTGATGAGGGCTGAAAGCCCGAAACCGGTCCTAGGATGCTTGTTTCCAGTCTAGGGAGGACCTGGCCTTGCAGTTCGGGCTGGACTGTTCCCATTGGGCGCAGGGTCAAGACTGATTTGCATATGGCTGGGTCCAAACTGGAATGGCATGGTGAGCAAAAAAACGATGGATTTAGGCCCAGATCTCTGTACTGGGGTGAATGTATGACATTGTTCTGCATTCTGTCCATCAATTGCTGTTTTTGCATTTGTCACCCCGAGTTGGACGGGTATGCCCAGACGTGGGTCCCGTGCTCTCCATGCCACTGGAGTCAAGCTATCATGGCTGATGAGGGCTGAAAGCCCGAAACCGGTCCTAGGATGCTTGTTTCCAGTCCAGGGAGGACCTGGCCTGGCAGTTCGGGCTGGACTGTTCCCATTGGGCGCAGGGTCAAGACTGATTTGCATATGGCTGGGTCCAAACTGGAATGGCATGGTGAGCAAACAAACGATGGATTTAGGCCCAGATCTCTGTACTGCGGTGAATGTATGACATTGTTCTGCATTCTGTCCATCAATTGTTGTTTTTGCATTTGTCACCCCGAGTGGGACGGGTATGCCCAGACGTGGGTCCCGTGCTCTCCATGCCACTGGAGTCAAGCTATCCTGGCTGATGAGGGCTGAAAGCCCAAAACCTGTCCTAGGATGCTTGTTTCCAGTCCAGGGAGGACCTGGCCTGGCAGTTCGGGCTGGACTGTTCCCATTGGGCGCAGGGTCAAGACTGATTTGCATATGGCTGGGTCCAAACTGGAATGGCATGGTGAGCAAAAAAACGATGGATTTAGGCCCAGATCTCTGTACTGGGGTGAATGTATGACATTGTTCTGCATTCTGTCCATCAATTGTTGTTTTTGCATTTGTCACCCCGAGTGGGACGGGTATGCCCAGACGTGGGTCCCGTGCTCTCCATGCCACTGGAGTCAAGCTATCCTGGCTGATGAGGGCTGAAAGCCCGAAACCGGTCCTAGGATGCTTGTTTCCAGTCCAGGGATGACCTGGCCTGGCAGTTCGGGCTGGACTGTTCCCATTGGGCGCAGGGTCAAGACTGATTTGCATATGGCTGGGTCCAAACTGGAATGGCATGGTGAGCAAAAAAATGATGGATTTAGGCCCAGATCTCTGTACTGGGGTGAATGTATGACATTGTTCTGCATTCTGTCCATCAATTGTTGTTTTTGCATTTGTCACCCTGAGTGGGACGGGTATGCCCAGACGTGGGTCCCGTGCTCTCCATGCCACTGGAGTCAAGCTATCCTGGCTGATGAGGGCTGAAAGCCCGAAACCGGTCCTAGGATGCTTGTTTCCAGTCCAGGGAGGACCTGGCCTGGCAGTTCGAGCTGGACTGTTCCCATTGGGCGCAGGGTCAAGACTGATTTGCATATGTCTGGGTCCAAACTGGAATGGCACGGTGAGCAAAAAAACGATGGATTTAGGCCCAGAACTCTGTACTGGGGTGAATGTATGACATTGTTCTGCATTCTGTCCATCAATTGTTGTTTTTGCATTTGTCACCCCGAGTGGGACGGGTATGCCCAGACGTGGGTCCCGTGCTCTCCATGTCACTGGAGTCAAGCTATCCTGGCTGATGAGGGCTGAAAGCCCGAAACCGGTCCTAGGATGCTTGTTTCCAGTCCAGGGAGGACCTGGCCTGGCAGTTCGGGCTGGACTGTTCCCATTGGGCGCAGGGTCAAGACTGATTTGCATATGGCTGGGTCCAAACTGGAATGGCATGGTGAGCAAAAAAACGATGGATTTAGGCCCAGATCTGTGTACTGGGGTGAATGTATGACATTGTTCTGCATTCTGTCCATCAATTGTTGTTTTTGCATTTGTCACCCCGAGTGGGACGGGTATGCCCAGACGTGGGTCCCGTGCTCTCCATGCCACTGGAGTCAAGCTATCCTGGCTGATGAGGGCTGAAAGCCCGAAACCGGTCCTAGGATGCTTGTTTCCAGTCCAGGGAGGACCTGGCCTGGCAGTTCGGGCTGGACTGTTCCCATTGGGCGCAGGGTCAAGACTGATTTGCATATGGCTGGGTCCAAACTGGAATGGCATGGTGAGCAAAAAACGATGGATTTAGGCCCAGATCTCTGTACTGGGGTGAATGTATGACATTGTTCTGCATTCTGTCCATCAATTGTTGTTTTTGCATTTGTCACCCCGAGTGGGACGGGTATGCCCAGACGTGGGTCCCGTGCTCTCCATGCCACTGGAGTCAAGCTATCCTGGCTGATGAGGGCTGAAAGCCCGAAACCGGTCCTAGGATGCTTATTTCCAGTCCAGGGAGGACCTGGCCTGGCAGTTCGGGCTGGACTGTTCCCATTGGGCACAGGGTCAAGACTGATTTGCATATGTCTGGGTCCAAACTGGAATGGCATGGTGAGCAAAAAAATGATCGATTTAGGCCCAGATCTCTGTACTGGGGTGAATGTATGACATTGTTCTGCATTCTGTCCATCAATTGTTGTTTTTGCATTTGTCACCCCGAGTGGGACGGGTATGCCCAGACGTGGGTCCCGTGCTCTCAATGCCACTGTAGTCAAGCTATCCTGGCTGATGAGGGCTGAAATCCCGAAACCGGTCCTAGGATGCTTGTTTCCAGTCCAGGGAGGACCTGGCCTGGCAGTTCGAGCTGGACTGTTCCCATTGGGCGCAGGGTGAAGACTGATTTGCATATGGCTGGGTCCAAACTGGAATGGCATGGTGAGCAAAAAAACGATGGATTTAGGCCCAGATCTCTGTACTGGGGTGAATGTATGATATTGTTCTGCATTCTGTCCATCAATTGTTGTTTTTGCATTTGTCACCCCGAGTGGGACGGGTATGCCCAGACGTGGGTCCCGTGCTTTCCATGCCACTGGAGTCAAGCTATCCTGGCTGATGAGGGCTGAAAGCCCGAAACCGGTCCTAGGATGCTTGTTTCCAGTCCAGGGAGGACCTGGCCTGGCAGTTCGAGCTGGACTGTTCCCATTGGGCGCAGGGTCAAGACTGATTTGCATATGTCTGGGTCCAAACTGGAATGGCACGGTGAGCAAAAAAACGATGGATTTAGGCCCAGATCTCTGTACTGGGGTGAATGTATGACATTGTTCTGCATTCTGTCCATCAATTGTTGTTTTTGCATTTGTCACCCCGAGTGGGACGGGTATGCCCAAACGTGGGTCCCGTGCTCTCCATGCCAGTGGAGTCAAGCTATCCTGGCTGATGAGGGCTGACAGCCCGAAACCGGTCCTAGGATGCTTGTTTCCAGTCCAGGGAGGACCTGGCCTGGCAGTTTGGGCTGGACTGTTCCCATTGGGCGCAGGGTCAAGACCGATTTGCATATGGCTGGGTCCAAACTGGAATGGCATGGTGAGCAAAAAAACGATGGATTTAGGCCCAGATCTCTGTACTGGGGTGAAGGTATGACATTGTTCTGTATTCTGTCCATCAATTGTTGTTTTTGCATTTGTCACCCCGAGTGGGACGGGTATGCCCAGACGTGGGTCCCGTGCTCTCTATGCCACTGGAGTCAACCTATCCTGGCTGATGAGGGCTGAAAGCCCGAAATCGGTCCTAGGATGCTTGTTTCCAGTTCAGGGAGGACCTGGCCTGGCAGTTCGGGCTGGACTGTTCCCATTGGGCGCAGGGTCAAGACTGATTTGCATATGGCTGGGTCCAAACTGGAATGGCATGGTGAGCAAAAAAACGATGGATTTAGGCGCAGATCTCTGTACTGGGGTGAATGTATGACATTGTTCTGCATTCTGTCCATCAATTGTTGTTTTTGCATTTGTCACCCCGAGTGGGACGGGTATGCCCAGACGTGGGTCCCGTGCTCTCCATGCCACTGGAGTCAAGCTATCCTGGCTGATGAGGGCTGAAAGCCCGAAACCGGTCCTAGGATGCTTGTTTCCAGTCCAGGGAGGACCTGGCCTGGTAGTTCGGGCTGGACTGTTCCCATTGGGCGCAGGGTCAAGACTGATTTGCATATGGCTGGGTCCAAACTGGAATGGCATGGTGAGCAAAAAACGATGGATTTAGGCCCAGATCTCTGTACTGGGGTGAATGTATGACATTGTTCTGCATTCTGTCCATCAATTGTTGTTTTTGCATTTGTCACCCCGAGTGGGACGGGTATGCCCAGACGTGGGTCCCGTGCTCTCCATGCCACTGGAGTCAAGCTATCCTGGCTGATGAGGGCTGAAAGCCCGAAACCGGTCCTAGGATGCTTGTTTCCAGTCCAGGGAGGACCTGGCCTGGCAGTTCGGGCTGGACTGTTCCCATTGGGCGCAGGGTCAAGACTGATTTGCATATGGCTGGGTCCAAACTGGAATGGCATGGTGAGCAAAAAAACGATGGATTTAGGCCCAGATCTCTGTACTGGGGTGAATGTATGACATTGTTCTGCATTCTGTCCATCAATTGTTGTTTTTGCATTTGTCACCCCGAGTGAGACGGGTATGCCCAGACGTGGGTCCCGTGCTCTCCATGCCACTGGAGTCAAGCTATCCTGCTCATGAGGGCTGAAAGCCCGAAACCGGTCCTAGGATGCTTATTTCCAGTCCAGGGAGGACCTGGCCTGGCAGTTCGGGCTGGACTGTTCCCATTGGGCACAGGGTCAAGACTGATTTGCATATGTCTGGGTCCAAACTGGAATGGCATGGTGAGCAAAAAAATGATGGATTTAGGCCCAGATCTCTGTACTGGGGTGAATGTATGACATTGTTCTGCATTCTGTCCATCAATTGTTGTTTTTGCATTTGTCACCCCGAGTGGGACGGGTATGCCCAGACGTGGTTCCCGTGCTCTCAATGCCACTGTAGTCAAGCTATCCTGGCTGATGAGGGCTGAAATCCCGAAACCGGTCCTAGGATGCTTGTTTCCAGTCCAGGGAGGACCTGGCCTGGCAGTTCGAGCTGGACTGTTCCCATTGGGCGCAGGGTGAAGACTGATTTGCATATGGCTGGGTCCAAACTGGAATGGCATGGTGAGCAAAAAACGATGGATTTAGGCCCAGATCTCTGTACTGGGGTGAATGTATGACATTGTTCTGCATTCTGTCCATCAATTGCTGTTTTTGCATTTGTCACCCCGAGTTGGACGGGTATGCCCAGACGTGGGTCCCGTGCTCTCCATGTCACTGGAGTCAAGCTATCCTGGCTGATGAGGGCTGAAAGCCCGAAACCGGTCCTAGGATGCTTGTTTCCAGTCCAGGGAGGACCTGGCCTGGCAGTTCGGGCTGGACTGTTCCCATTGGGCGCAGGGTCAAGACTGATTTGCATATGGCTGGGTCCAAACTGGAATGGCATGGTGAGCAAACAAACGATGGATTTAGGCCCAGATCTCTGTACTGCGGTGAATGTATGACATTGTTCTGCATTCTGTCCATCAATTGTTGTTTTTGCATTTGTCACCCCGAGTGGGACGGGTATGCCCAGACGTGGGTCCCGTGCTCTCCATGCCACTGGAGTCAAGCTATCCTGGCTGATGAGGGCTGAAAGCCCAAAACCTGTCCTAGGTTGCTTGTTTCCAGTCCAGGGAGGACCTGGCCTGGCAGTTCGGGCTGGACTGTTCCCATTGGGCGCAGGGTCAAGACTGATTTGCATATGGCTGGGTCCAAACTGGAATGGCATGGTGAGCAAAAAAACGATGGATTTAGGCCAAGATCTCTGTACTGGGGTGAATGTAAGACATTGTTCTGCATTCTGTCCATCAATTGTTGTTTTTGCATTTGTCACCCCGAGTGGGACGGGTATGCCCAGACGTGGGTCCCGTGCTCTCCATGCCACTGGAGTCAAGCTATCCTGCCTGATGAGGGCTGAAAGCCCGAAACCGGTCCTATGATGCTTGTTTCCAGTCCAGGGAGGATCTGGCCTGGCAGTTCGGGCTGGACTGTTCCCATTGGGCGCAGGGTCAAGACTGATTTGCATATGGCTGGGTCCAAACTGGAATGGCTTGGTGAGCTAAAAACGATGGATTTAGGCCCAGATCTCTGTACTGGGGTGAATGTATGACATTGTTCTGCATTCTGTCCATCAATTGTTGTTTTTGCATTTGTCACCCCGAGTGGGACGGGTATGCCCAGACGTGGGTCCCGTGCTCTCCATGCCACTGGAGTCAAGCTATCCTGGCTGATGAGGGCTGAAAGCCCGAAACCGGTCCTAGGATGCTTGTTTCCAGTCCAGGGATGACCTGGCCTGGCAGTTCGGGGTGGACTGTTCCCATTGGGCGCAGGGTCAAGACTGATTTGCATATGGCTGAGTCCAAACTGGAATGGCACGGTGAGCAAAAAAATGATGGATTTAGGCCCAGATCTCTGTACTGGGGTGAATGTATGACATTGTTCTGCATTCTGTCCATCAATTGTTGTTTTTGCATTTGTCACCCCGAGTGGGACGGGTATGCCCAGACGTGGGTCCCGTGCTCTCCATGCCACTGGAGTCAAGCTATCCTGGCTGATGAGGGCTGAAAGCCCTAAACCGGTCCTAGGATGCTTGTTTCCAGTCCAGGGAGGACCAGGCCTGGCAGTTCGGGCTGGACTGTTCCCATTGGGCGCAGGGTCAAGACTGATTTGAATATGGCTGGGTCCAAACTGGAATGGCATGGTAGGCAAAAAAACGATGGATTTAGGCCCAGATCGCTGTACTGGGGTGAATGTATGACATTGTTCTGCATTCTGTCCATCAATTGTTGTTTTTGCATTTGTCACCCCGAGTGGGACGGGTATGCCCAGACGTGGGTCCCGTGCTCTCCATGCCACTGGAGTCAAGCTATCCTGCTCATGAGGGCTGAAAGCCCGAAACCGGTCCTAGGATGCTTATTTCCAGTCCAGGGAGGACCTGGCCTGGCAGTTCGGGCTGGACTGTTCCCATTGGGCACAGGGTCAAGACTGATTTGCATATGTCTGGGTCCAAACTGGAATGGCATGGTGAGCAAAAAAATGATGGATTTAGGCCCAGATCTCTGTACTGGGGTGAATGTATGACATTGTTCTGCATTCTGTCCATCAATTGTTGTTTTTGCATTTGTCACCCCGAGTGGGACGGGTATGCCCAGACGTGGTTCCCGTGCTCTCAATGCCACTGTAGTCAAGCTATCCTGGCTGATGAGGGCTGAAATCCCGAAACCGGTCCTAGGATGCTTGTTTCCAGTCCAGGGAGGACCTGGCCTGGCAGTTCGAGCTGGACTGTTCCCATTGGGCGCAGGGTGAAGACTGATTTGCATATGGCTGGGTCCAAACTGGAATGGCATGGTGAGCAAAAAAACGATGGATTTAGGCCCAGATCTCTGTACTGGGGTGAATGTATGATATTGTTCTGCATTCTGTCCATCAATTGTTGTTTTTGCATTTGTCACCCCGAGTGGGACGGGTATGCCCAGACGTGGGTCCCGTGCTCTCCATGCCACTGGAGTCAAGCTATCCTGGCTGATGAGGGCTGAAAGCCCGAAACCGGTCCTAGGATGCTTGTTTCCAGTCCAGGGAGGACCTGGCCTGGCAGTTCGAGCTGGACTGTTCCCATTGGGCGCAGGGTCAAGACTGATTTGCATATGTCTGGGTCCAAACTGGAATGGCACGGTGAGCAAAAAACGATGGATTTAGGCCCAGATCTCTGTACTGGGGTGAATGTATGACATTGTTCTGCATTCTGTCCATCAATTGTTGTTTTTGCATTTGTCACCCCGAGTGGGACGGGTATGCCCAAACGTGGGTCCCGTGCTCTCCATGCCAGTGGAGTCAAGCTATCCTGGCCGATGAGGGCTGACAGCCCGAAACCGGTCCTAGGATGCTTGTTTCCAGTCCAGGGAGGACCTGGCCTGGCAGTTTGGGCTGGACTGTTCCCATTGGGCGCAGGGTCAAGACTGATTTGCATATGGCTGGGTCCAAACTGGAATGTCATGGTGAGCAAAAAAACGATGGATTTAGGCCCAGATCTCTGTACTGGGGTGAATGTATGACATTGTTCTGTATTCTGTCCATCAATTGTTGTTTTTGCATTTGTCACCCCGAGTGGGACGGGTATGCCCAGACGTGGGTCCCGTGCTCTCTATGCCACTGGAGTCAACCTATCCTGGCTGATGAGGGCTGAAAGCCCGAAATCGGTCCTAGGATGCTTGTTTCCAGTTCAGGGAGGACCTGGCCTGGCAGTTCGGGCTGGACTGTTCCCATTGGGCGCAGGGTCAAGACTGGTTTGCATATGGCTGGGTCCAAACTGGAATGGCATGCTGAGCAAAAAAACGATGGATTTAGGCGCAGATCTCTGTACTGGGGTGAATGTATGACATTGTTCTGCATTCTGTCCATCAATTGTTGTTTTTGCATTTGTCACCCCGAGTGGGACGGGTATGCCCAGACGTGGGTCCCGTGCTCTCCATGTCACTGGAGTCAAGCTATCCTGGCTGATGAGGGCTGAAAGCCCGAAACCGGTCCTAGGATGCTTGTTTCCAGTCCAGGGAGGACCTGGCCTGGTAGTTCGGGCTGGACTGTTCCCATTGGGCGCAGGGTCAAGACTGATTTGCATATGGCTGGGTCCAAACTGGAATGGCATGGTGAGCAAAAAACGATGGATTTAGGCCCAGATCTCTGTACTGGGGTGAATGTATGACATTGTTCTGCATTCTGTCCATCAATTGTTGTTTTTGCATTTGTCACCCCGAGTGGGACGGGTATGCCCAGACGTGGGTCCCGTGCTCTCCATGCCACTGGAGTCAAGCTATCCTGGCTGATGAGGGCTGAAATCCCGAAACCGGTCCTAGGATGCTTGTTTCCAGTCCAGGGAGGACCTGGCCTGGCAGTTCGAGCTGGACTGTTCCCATTGGGCGCAGGGTGAAGACTGATTTGCATATGGCTGGGTCCAAACTGGAATGGCATGGTGAGCAAAAAACGATGGATTTAGGCCCAGATCTCTGTACTGGGGTGAATGTATGACATTGTTCTGCATTCTGTCCATCAATTGCTGTTTTTGCATTTGTCACCCCGAGTTGGACGGGTATGCCCAGACGTGGGTCCCGTGCTCTCCATGTCACTGGAGTCAAGCTATCCTGGCTGATGAGGGCTGAAAGCCCGAAACCGGTCCTAGGATGCTTGTTTCCAGTCCAGGGAGGACCTGGCCTGGCAGTTCGGGCTGGACTGTTCCCATTGGGCGCAGGGTCAAGACTGATTTGCATATGGCTGGGTCCAAACTGGAATGGCATGGTGAGCAAACAAACAATGGATTTAGGCCCAGATCTCTGTACTGCGGTGAATGTATGACATTGTTCTGCATTCTGTCCATCAATTGTTGTTTTTGCATTTGTCACCCCGAGTGGGACGGGTATGCCCAGATGTAGGTCCCGTGCTCTCCATGCCACTGGAGTCAAGCTATCCTGGCTGATGAGGGCTGAAAGCCCAAAACCTGTCCTAGGTTGCTTGTTTCCAGTCCAGGGAGGACCTGGCCTGGCAGTTCGGGCTGGACTGTTCCCATTGGGCGCAGGGTCAAGACTGATTTGCATATGGCTGGGTCCAAACTGGAATGGCATGGTGAGCAAAAAAACGATGGATTTAGGCCAAGATCTCTGTACTGGGGTGAATGTAAGACATTGTTCTGCATTCTGTCCATCAATTGTTGTTTTTGCATTTGTCACCCCGAGTGGGACGGGTATGCCCAGACGTGGGTCCCGTGCTCTCCATGCCACTGGAGTCAAGCTATCCTGCCTGATGAGGGCTGAAAGCCCGAAACCGGTCCTATGATGCTTGTTTCCAGTCCAGGGAGGATCTGGCCTGGCAGTTCGGGCTGGACTGTTCCCATTGGGCGCAGGGTCAAGACTGATTTGCATATGGCTGGTCCAAACTGGAATGGCTTGGTGAGCAAAAAACGATGGATTTAGGCCCAGATCTCTGTACTGGGGTGAATGAATGACATTGTTCTGCATTCTGTCCATCAATTGTTGTTTTTGCATTTGTCACCCCGGAGTGGGACGGGTATGCCCAGACGTGGGTCCCGTGCTCTCCATGCCACTGGAGTCAAGCTATCCTGGCTGATGAGGGCTGAAAGCCCGAAACCGGTCCTAGGATGCTTATTTCCAGTCCAGGGATGACCTGGCCTGGCAGTTCGGGGTGGACTGTTCCCATTGGGCGCAGGGTCAAGACTGATTTGCATATGGCTGAGTCCAAACTGGAATGGCACGGTGAGCAAAAAAATGATGGATTTAGGCCCAGATCTCTGTACTGGGGTGAATGTATGACATTGTTCTGCATTCTGTCCATCAATTGTTGTTTTTGCATTTGTCATCCCGAGTGGGACGGGTATGCCCAGACGTGGGTCCCGTGCTCTCCATGCCACTGGAGTCAAGCTATCCTGGCTGATGAGGGCTGAAAGCCCGAAACCGGTCCTAGGATGCTTGTTTCCAGTCCAGGGAGTACCTGGCCTGGCAGTTCTGGCTGCACTGTTCCCATTGGGCGCAGGGTCAAGACTGATTTGCATATGGCTGAGTCCAAACTGGAATGGCATGGTGAGCAAAAAAATGATGGATTTAGGCCCAGATCTCTGTACTGGGGTGAATGTATGACATTGTTCTGCATTCTGTCCATCAATTGTTGTTTTTGCATTTGTCACCCCGAGTGGGACGGGTATGCCCAGACGTGGGTTCCGTGCTCTCCATGCCACTGGAGTCAAGCTATCCTGGCTGATGAGGGCTGAAAGCCCGAAACCGGTCCTAGGATGCTTGTTTCCAGTCCAGGGAGGACCTGGCCTGGCAGTTCGAGCTGGACTGTTCCCATTGGGCGCAGGGTCAAGACTGATTTGCATATGTCTGGGTCCAAACTGGAATGGCACGGTGAGCAAAAAAACGATGGATTTAGGCCCAGATCTCTGTACTGGGGTGAATGTATGACATTGTTCTGCATTCTGTCCATCAATTGTTGTTTTTGCATTTGTCACCCCGAGTGGGACGGGTATGCCCAGACGTGGGTCCCGTGCTCTCCATGCCAGTGGAGTCAAGCTATCCTGGCCGATGAGGGCTGACAGCCCGAAACCGGTCCTAGGATGCTTGTTTCCAGTCCAGGGAGGACCTGGCCTGGCAGTTTGGGCTGGACTGTTCCCATTGGGCGCAGGGTCAAGACTGATTTGCATATGGCTGGGTCCAAACTGGAATGTCATGGTGAGCAAAAAAAACGATGGATTTAGGCCCAGATCTCTGTACTGGGGTGAATGTATGACATTGTTCTGTATTCTGTCCATCAATTGTTGTTTTTACATTTGTCACCCCGAGTGGGACGGGTATGCCCAGACGTGGGTCCCGTGCTCTCCATGCCACTGGAGTCAACCTATCCTGGCTGATGAGGGCTGAAAGCCCGAAATCGGTCCTAGGATGCTTGTTTCCAGTTCAGGGAGGACCTGGCCTGGCAGTTCGGGCTGGACTTTTCCCATTGGGCGCAGGGTCAAGACTGGTTTGCATATGGCTGGGTCCAAACTGGAATGGCATGCTGAGCAAAAAAACGATGGATTTAGGCGCAGATCTCTGTACTGGGGTGAATGTATGACATTGTTCTGCATTCTGTCCATCAATTGTTGTTTTTGCATTTGTCACCCCGAGTGGGACGGGTATGCCCAGACGTGGGTCCCGTGCTCTCCATGTCACTGGAGTCAAGCTATCCTGGCTGATGAGGGCTGAAAGCCCGAAACCGGTCCTAGGATGCTTGTTTCCAGTCTAGGGAGGACCTGGCCTGGCAGTTCGGGCTGGACTGTTCCCATTGGGCGCAGGGTCAAGACTGATTTGCATATGGCTGGGTCCAAACTGGAATGGCATGGTGAGCAAAAAACGATGGATTTAGGCCCAGATCTCTGTACTGGGGTGAATGTATGACATTGTTCTGCATTCTGTCCATCAATTGTTGTTTTTGCATTTGTCACCCCGAGTGGGACGGGTATGCCCAGACGTGGGTCCCGTGCTCTCCATGCCACTGGAGTCAAGCTATCCTGGCTGATGAGGGCTGAAAGCCCGAAACCGGTCCTAGGATGCTTGTTTCCAGTCCAGGGAGGACCTGGCCTGGCAGTTCGGGGTGGACTGTTCCCATTGGGCGCAGGGTCAAGACTGATTTGCATATGGCTGGGTCCAAACTGGAATGGCATGGTGAGCAAAAAAACGATGGATTTAGGCCCAGATCTCTGTACTGGGGTGAATGTATGACATTGTTCTGCATTCTGTCCATCAATTGTTGTTTTTGCATTTGTCACCCCGAGTGGGACGGGTATGCCCAGACGTGGGTCCCGTGCTCTCCATGCCACTGGAGTCAAGCTATCCTGGCTGATGAGGGCTGAAAGCCCGAAACCGGTCCTAGGATGCTTGTTTCCAGTCCAGGGAGGACCTGGCCTGGCAGTTCGGGCTGGACTGTTCCCATTGGGCGCAGGGTCAAGACTGATTTGCATATGGCTGGGTCCAAACTGCAATGGCATGGTGAGCAAAAACACGATGGATTTAGGCCCAGTTCTCTGTACTGGGGTGAATGTATGACATTGTTCTGCATTCTGTCCATCAATTATTGTTTTTGCAAACTAGAACTAGAACAAGCCAACATCACAGGGAGGGTGGTGAGCCCCACACCCAGTGGCGGCTCGCAGAGGAAGTGCTGCAGGGCGGCGGGGCAGGGGCTGGGTGGGGGGGCTAGTTGAGTCGGACATACGACAGGCAGGAGTAAGGTAAGTAAATAATTAAATAAAACTATTTACTTTGCACTCGCTGCATCGCCAAATCGGCGATGCAGGGAGCGCACGGTAAATAGTTCTATTTATTTATTTACTTGCCTTACTCCTGCCTGTCGTATGTCCGACTCCACTATCCCCCACCCAGCCCCTTCCCAGCCCCGCCCCACCGCCCGCAGCACTCCCTCTGCGAGCCGCCACTGCCCACACCATAGGTCTTCCCTATTGTGGTGAGCAAAAAGCCAAAGCAGCCAGGAGAAGAGAAACTGTGCATTGACATGCACCTCCCCTACATCGCCATCCAATCTTCATTGGATTAGTTGTTCCGATGCCAATCTGGCATCTATAGAGTTCTCCAACTGGCTGTTGACGGCTATTGACTCCCTCGCACCCCTTAAAGATTACCCTGTAGGCAGAAAAACCCCCTCTGCCTCCTGGTTCTCAGATAGGCTAAGAAAGCTTAGGCAAGCCTACCACCATCAAGAAAAGATCTTCCCAAATTCCAGTTTGTTGCGGCATCCATTCGTAAGTTACACTGGCTTCCCTTGAGAAAGAGAAACTTGTTCAAGGCCCTCTGCCTTGTCCATAAGGATCTTCACAACTAGGGCCCGAAGGCATTAAACGGCTCTTCCTACGGTATGTCCCTAGCAAGCATCTGCGGTCAGCCAGCAAAAACTGGTTCAGGAGAGCTAGATGGGGGGAAAGAGCCTTTTCTGTTGCTGCTTCTAGGCTCTGGAATTCCCTCCCCCTATCGATCTCTGGGCAAGACTCTTACCTTTTTATTTCGCAAGGCATTAAAAATATGGCTTTTCACTCTGTAATGGTTGGATCCCTACTGTGCTCCTCTCACCTCTGGACCTATCTGTAGTGCCTTGACGCCCTTGGGCAAAGTTCGCGCTTTATAAGATTTATATTCATTAATTTATCTTCATTCATTCATTCACCTGCAGCAGTTTTTTAAGGTGCGCCTCCCAGCAGATTGCATGATGTTTTTTCACATGGGTAGTTTGGCCTCCAGTACCATAGTGTGTACCAGGCTTACCTCGTCGAACACTTGCATGGCAAATGGAGCATATGGCAATGTTATCTTCCTGCTTGCTAACTGTAAAGAATTCCCAAACTGGAAAGTCCACTTTTTCATTGGGCCATTGGAGCCACAGCCAATGCCCGACGAAGTGGAGGTAGGTTGGCATGTCGTTGATTGCCTCTCTGCAGTGCGTACTTCTACTGAGCTAGTTATGGATGCAGGTCGCCAGGGCCTTGCAAATTTAGGAGCTGGCGGTGGTGGTGGTATCAGTGCCACATCCCTCAGAGCAGATTGAGGAGGGGTAATGTCGGCCTCCTTGGGGCTGGGGTAGCATCCATGATGATGACTGGCTGATCATTCTCCTCTTCTTTATCCATAACTCTATGGCTTTCAGGAACTTTCCTTTTCCCTTGCTTCTCCTGGCGTGTCTTGGACTGAGGTGAGTTCCAATTCATGTTCGGATCATCAGAAGGGGGCTTTGAGAAGATGGTGGAGAACCCTTCCCTTTTCTTGCTGGAGATCTGGAACCCAATGGATCTTCAGAAAGAGGGGGTTCTACTTGCTCAGTATGAAGCTCAATCTCCTGTTCTGCTCCTACTTTGGGAAGATCTACTATTGCTGGTTGCAGCTTCTGTTGTCTACTTAGCTGAGTTTCCAGCAAGGATTGGATACTACTTTGCGAAAGAGACAAATCCAATTCAACGTCACTGCGCGTCAGAGTTGCCGTGATTGCAGTGGCTGCTTCTATTACAGACATGGGGTTGGGCCTAGGTTGGGGTGGGGCCATTAATGATGGGGTGCTGCTCCCAACTTCCTCCCTGAAGGCCAGTGCGGCAGGCACACGATGTTGCCCGAAAAAGGTGTGGGCTGACACACCAGTGGTGGTCAGGTGCTTCTTCTCACTGGCCACTTTCTTGGCAGCACCTTTCTTTCAGCTGGCAGTCGCAGTTAGCTGCAGAAGCTGAAGAGATTGAACGACTGACGTCACATGTTGTTGTGTTGTTGTGTGGTCACAAGTCGCATGTACAGGCGTTCTGTCTGGAATACCGTGGGTGATGTCTCTTCTCTTGTGCACCTAAAAGCAAACAAGCAAGAAAATCATTACTAAAATGTGGAATTGTTGCAGTATGAATTAGTACAGACAAAGACAATATAATTTAGTGTGGTTACTTAAGTTATAAGTAAATAATTAACAACAATGCAGAGTATGTATTCCAAAGTCAAAGCACATCAATATAGCATAATATTTCATTTACAATCAGGATAGATAATTAACAACATACAGATGTAACTGTTTGCTTTATGTGCATCATCCAGGGAGACATGTGGCACTCAGGGAGGTTCAGGTGGAAATTAAATAATCGTTACAAAATTAATGCTGTTGTGCGGCTGTGTGCCTATCGCAGGCCGGGGGTTGATGGATGGTGGGAAAATCAAAAAAAAAAATATATATGTGTGTATATATATATATATATATATCAACATGTGAATCCCAAAGTATCCAGCCACAGCGGCGCAACACGAGGGCACAGACTCCAAGGCAGTGATGATGGCAAAGTGTCTTTATTTAAGTATCAATGTCCAAAATGATGCGTTCGGCCGCCAGACATGCGGCCTTGTTCACACATATATATATATTCACTGAAAAAACCATAGGTTTCAGGCACGTTATAGTTAGAAATTAGCATTTAAAAAACCTTAGAAAGTCACTGAAAAAACCATAGGTTTCAGGGACGTTATAGTCAGTTGGACATTTTTTTTTTTAAACAATACAAGATATTGTGGATAACAATGTCAGGGCCAAAAGATTACTAGTGCTAATATGTCAAGAGTTCATTTGGTATTTAGACCTGAACGTCGAACAACTAAACTTGCATAAGGTCATTAGTCAGACCAACAGTACATAACCTGCCAAAAGAGGATAGTATTTCCCTTTTATATAAAAAAAACTGGCTCTAGGTTTTTATAATACGGCTTTTAAAATCGCATATACTTCGATTTGGACAGAAGTGTGGTAAATAAATGGCATGGTTATTTTACTATCAGTATTAATTGACAGAAAAACAATGAATCTGTATTTATATGATTGTATATGTTTACCAACTTCTATTCAGGGCAGTTTGAAACTACAATCTGTCATCTATGTCTATGCGGTACCTTGCACAACTTGTTTTGGCACTTGTCACTTTAAAAAACAAAAAAAAGCAATATGGAGAAAAAAATGTAACATAGGGGTATATAAACCAACCATGTACCGTGATTCGTGTCATGTGCTCAAGGCTGTCCGGGGTCGAAACGTGTCATGCTGCTGGTGTTTTTGGAATGAAATAAACTTGAAATCTGCACCTACTTTGTGGTCCGTGCTCCTGTTCCTGTTCCTGGGAGCTCAAGGGAAGGTTAGAGTTTTGCGGATATATATATATATATATATATATATATATATATATATATATATATATATATATCACTGAAAAAACCATAGGTTTCAGGCATGTTATAGTTAGAAATTAGCATTTAAAAAACCTTAGAAATTCACTGAAAAAACCATAGGTTTCAGGGACGTTATAGTTAGTTGGACATTTCTCTCGTACAAAACCATAGAAATTGCCCCGTTATAGTTAGTTCAGCTAACTATATCTCACGCACCCGCAATGCACTTCTGATGACGTCACATATTACATCATTCATGACATGGTCAGTGACATCACTGATGACATCTCAAATGACATCACTGATGACATCACTATATGCAGCAAAGAGTGTGATCCTTCCAGCTCCAAATCCAAATGAAAGGTGACCAGGAGAGGGACAAAGCACTGTGAGGAGTCTGCTGGACAGAAACAGGAAGTTGGAGTCTCTGGGGCACTTCCTCCTTGTTGACAAAATCGGTAAAATGAAAAAAGCCATCTCGCACTAAAAAACAACTTGAGTCCGTTGGAAAAGAATATTAAAAATCTTTTTAAGTGGATTCAGCTGCTTCTCGGAGAGAGTGTCTGCTTGAGGTGTAGCCGCGGTCACATGCGCTCCGTCGTGCTCGCTAATGGCACAAAAAAGGTTGCAAATCTCAGGAACACTCGCGAGCAGCTGGCAAATCTCGCGGGCGCATGCGAACACCCAGCAAGTCACATCACGCTCGCAAGCACGTGCAAAAACTAGACTTGAGCATGCCAACGGATTCTGCCATGAGCATAGCGAGGTGTTCATGAATTCTGCAAACTCCATGAGCAGAGCGAAATTTTACACCCATCCTTACATAATAGCAAGGCCAGTGCATACAACCCTGAGACGACAACCAACACTCAACTCAGCCCATGCCAAAGAAAACACCTATGGACAGTAACAACTACTCCCCATGGTTGGACAATTCACAACTACCATCTCATATGGAGAACATCAGAAGCTAGGTCCTGTGTATGTCACACAAGATACGGCAGGCACACTCCTAAACTGCAGCATGGCGGAACAGTGAGGCCTAGTACAGTTCTCCTTTCAGGTACATCTGAATGGCCATAGATGCATCCTGGCAGAATTCTGGGACATGTTTGAAGGGATCAGGTGTCTGAAAGGAAAAACAGTATCACTCCACAACAATTGAGCAGTCCCTAATCACTGGTGAATTTCACATTTCACCTAAGATCAAAAGTTGAGGCAGAGCTGCTCAAACTAGAACTAGAACAAGCCAACATCACAGGGAGGGTGGTGAGCCCCACACCCAGTGGCGGCTCACAGAGGTAGTGCTGCAGGGCGGTGGGGCGGGGCAGGGGCTGGGTGGGGGGGCTAGTGGAGTCGGAAATATGACAGGCAGGAGTAAGGTAAATAAGCAAATAAATAAAACTATTTACTTTGCGCTCGCTGCATCGCCAAATCGGTGATGCAGGGAGCGCAAGGTAAATAGTTCTATTTATTTATTTACTTACCTTACTCCTGCCCGTCGTATTTCCGACTCCACTACCCCCACCCAGCCCCTTCCCCGCCCCGCCCCACTGCCCGCAGCACTCCCTCTGCGAGCAGCCACTGCCCACACCATAGGTCTTCCCTATTGTGGTGAGCAAAAAGCCAAAGCAGCCAGGAGAAGAGAGACTGTGCATTGACATGCACCTCCCCCACATCGCCATCAAGCGGGAGAGAAATTTCAAGCCACAGTTGACAATATCATTGGAGAACTGAGTGAAAGGGGTGTGCCTCCCTTAATCAAGTCCTTCACAGATCCATATGAAAGGACACCTAGTTGGCAGCAGGGATTTGGGGATTGCACCTGTACTGTGACGCTGTTAGCAGAAGCTGTGGGGTGGGTCAATCAGATGTTGGTGCACAGTGAACAGAGGTGGAGAGGGAGAGGATGATGCTGACATGTAATGGCGTGCTGGGGTCGCATGTCTGCAAGACGCCAGTGGAACTGCAAGCTTGGAAGACATCTTCTGTTTTTAAAAGCAGGGCTCCAAGACACAGAGCCTAACCCCTCTCTAGCACCTCTTGGAAACAGGAAGTTGCTGGAGCTCAGAAACTGCCTATGTATGTGCCATCAAGCCCGACATTTCATAGCTGACTCGCTATAGCTCAACTCAGGCCCAGCACATGGATGTTCGCAGCATCAGACTTTGTTTTAAGCATGAAAGTTCTCTGAATGTCTTATTTACTGCAAGTGCAACTGGAAGCAGTGCTATTGATAGGTGAAAGAAGTAAGCGTGGCCGGAGTTCGCGTAGCGGAGCTACACAGAATTCCGCAAAGTTGTAAAAAAACTCTGCGAGCTACGCGGAGTTCCGCGAGCCTGTGGAGTTACTTGCCCTGCCCGTTCGCGATGCGTTTTTGATGTTCGGGAACGCGTATTGCGTGTTCGGGAACGCATATTGCGCGCTCAGGGGGAAATATCGCGCAAACTTCACCACGCGGTCGCCCATGGGCGCGGCCATCTTGTTTTTCATGTTTGCTATGGTTCTGGGCCTGTTTTTCTATCCTCCCTATATCTTTTCAATACTTTGGGGTCGATTCCGATCCCGGTCGGAGGCGCACTGTCACGGGGTGACCCCCGAATCGGGGACAACCGAGTTAACGGCTGACTGGTGATCGGCGCCCCCGGATATCACTCCCCTCTTCTTTCCCTACAGGATAAATGGGACCAGGGCTCCTTTAAGGAAACGGAAGCGGACGAATCCGAACCAGAGACCTGTCCCTTTAACTGGGACGATAGCCAGCTAAGTCCCGCCTCCGTTCTACACGTGGGATCCCCAGCTCCAATAAGTGCCGGGAGGATACAGGAAGCGAGGAAGAACATATCCGGACTCGAGGAGGGAGAAGCAGGAGAGACGGACACCGAGACCCGAGACACGAAGATCCCATCATCTCTACAAAGGAACGAAGAGGGTGTGGACTACCCGAAGCAGCCAGGAGGCCAACGTCCCCACGCTGCGCCCAGCCACGCTTCAGGAGAAGCGTGGCTTTCGAAGGTACGGAAAAGGGTTGCGGGGTGGGTCAGGACACGGGGTAAGACCGGCGAGTAGAGGCGGTTCTCTATCCTCCCGCTCCTTGGTTTCCCTACCCTTTGAGCACTTTCACCCTGTATATAGTACAGAGCACAAATCCGGGTGGTCCCTCACTCCCTTCCCCATCGTACGTTGGTACGTGATACTGATCCCTGTTCCCTTCTTCCTCCTATGTACCGGAGCGACAAGAGAGGAAGACAGAAGGAGACCTGACAAGAGAATTGACAGACAGGAGTGAAGACGGTCCCGGGATAAGAGACATTATTCTGTGGCTTAACTCTGGCTTCAGTACGAAGGAGACGTACCCTGAAAATAAAACCTACCTTAACCCCACGCAGTCTCGACCTTGATCCTTCCCCACGCCCACAAGTGGTGGAGAATGCGGGCAGCATGTCCATAGAACCTGTAATAATGGACTCCCTGATACAACACCTCGTCCACGGCCAGGACAAGTTGGGATGGGCCGTCGAGCGGCAAATGTCGTCGGCACAGGCCGACCGCGAAGTCTTCAAAGACTCCATGGCATCCCAAATGGAGAACCTACAGAAACTGATGGCTGACCGTCCAGCGACGTCAACCCCGACCGGGCCACACCATGGTCCCTCCGGGGTGTCCTTACAGAAGTACATAGCTGGGGAGGACCCGGATGCGTTTATGTTGAACTTTGAGAGGGCCGCCAGGGCTTGTGGCTGGCCGGCGGAGAAGTGGCCCTTCTTTCTGGCACCACTGTTGACCGGAGAGGCCCAAGCCGCCTACCAGGTGGCAAACGCGACCGGGACCACGTCCTACCCCGCCATCAAGGCCATCATTCTGTCCACCTAGGCCTCGATGAAGAGGCATTTAGATTACGCTTCCGGAGGGAGAGGGGAGCACCCGGCGAAAACCCTAAAACCCTCTTCTTCCGGCTGAAGGCTGCAGCAGACAAGTGGCTGCGACCAAATGAATGCACAAAGGAAGGTATAATGGACAAAATATATCTTGAGCAATACTTAGAGGCGTTGCCTTATAATATGCAGAAATGGCTACGCCAGCACACAAATCTGTCTACAGAACAGGCAGTAGACATGGCCACCACATTCGCCAGGGCCCAACCTCGACCAGCTATGTGGGAAACCGAAAAACCACATAAACCAACGATGCTGAAAACGGAGAAGAAGACCTACCGTTCCTACCAGGAGGGATCCCGTCCCAAATTTACAAAGCCGGATGTCCCCCCATTTAGAGGTCCGCAGTGCTTTGAATGTGGGGAGTGGGGCCATCTCGCCAGAGTCTGTCCCAGGAAAAGACCACCGGAGGAACCGATGGACATAGGATACATCCCTCGATCCATCATGTATACGGCCGAGATGGGGGCCGCCTTTTACGTAAGCATGGAGGTGAATGGGAGACTCGTAAAAGCCCTACTGGACTCAGGCTGTAGACAGTCAGTGATACAGGGTTCCCTTATATGTCCCTCCCAACTCCTTCCCGACGCAACAGTCCACATCCGGTGTGTGCACGGGGACGTGAAACAGTACCCAGTAGCCAGGATTAGCCTTATCCACAAGAGAGGGGAACCCCACACAGTGAGGGTAGGTGTGTTGGAAGACTTACCTGAAGACCTCATTATAGGGACAGATAACCCAGGCTTTCTAGAGATGTTCCTGGCCACTGTACACACCACCCCAGAGAAGGAGAGTCCAGGGAAGACGGTTCCTGCCTTCGTCTCCCCTGAGCCTTGGGTTATGGACAGGAGTTTCAGGTTTGCCCAACTCAATGACCCCACCTTACAAAACGCATGGCACACAGCTAAGACAAACCCATCTCCCACAACGTACCCTCACTTCACCATTAGTAAGGACTTACTTTACCGAGTAGCTGCACAGGAGGACGTTCCTCAACTTCTCGTACCCATGTCCTTCAGAGAACAGATCTTGTTTTTCTCACATTCCCACCTCCTGGCAGGCCACATAGGGGCCGAGAAGACAACCCAAAACGTCCTGAGACATTTTTATTGGCCGGAGGTATACGGTGATGTTAAACGGCACTGTCAAGAATGCGATATCTGCCAGAAGAGAAACGCATACCATCCTCCGCCTGTACCCCTACAACCACTCCCCATCATTGGTACCCCATTTGAGAGAGTCGGTATGGACCTCATTGGGCCCCTACCAAAAACGAAGAGAGGAAACCTGTATGCGTTAGTTATAGTGGACTACTCAACCAGGTTTCCCGAGGCCTTTCCCTTGAGAGCAGCAACCTCTGCCAACATTTCGGAACGCCTCATTGAGTTGTTCTCGAGAGTGGGATTCCTAGGGAGATCCTCACGGATCAAGGGACCCCTTTCGTCTCTCGCCTCATGAAAGAGGTCTGCAAAACTCTCGACCTCCGTCATATAAAAACGTCCGTGTACCACCCCAAACCGATGGGTTGGTGGAGCGGTACAACGGAACCCTGAAAACAGTCTTGAAAAAGATGCTTCAGAATGACGGCAAGGAATGGGACCAACTGCTCCCTCTGGCCCTGTATGTAATCCGAAGTCAAAAGCAAAGTTCCCTAGGGTGTTCTTCTTTTGAACTATTGTACGGAAGGCAGCCCAGGTCCCTTCTAGAAATAACTAAGGAGGCCTGGGAAAAGGAGGAAACAGAGGAAACTCGAGGGTTCCTCGAATACACACAGAACCTAAAGAATAAAATAGGGAAGTTGAGGGACCTGGCCTACTCCCACTTAGAGAAGAAACAGGAGAGACAGAAAACCCTGTACGATAAAGGGAAGAAGTGGAGGCGCCTAAATATCGGCGACTGGGTCTTAGTCCTGCTACCCTCATCGTCCTGTAAATTCCGGTCGGAATGGCTTGGTCCCCATAAAATCGTAGGCACCATCGGAAAAACAAGTTACAGGGTACAGGTAAAACCCTCTCGCACCCAGACGTTCCACATCAACCTATTAAAGAAGTGGATAGGTCCCCTCCCCAAAAACACGCATTTTGCCCTACCTTCCTTCCCGCATGCTTCAGAAACATTGGAACAGTTGGTAATAAACCCTGACATATCGGAGGAGCAAAGACGGTCTCTAAACCAGGTCTTAGAGTGTTACGCCCCGATCTTTTCGGATAAACCAGGAAAAACCCCCTCACAGAACACGCTATAGAGACCATGCCCGGAAGAGTAGTGAAACAAAAAGCATACAGGATACCGGCAGCAAAAAGAGAGGCAGTAAGGAAAGAGGTAGAGGACATGTTGGGCATGGGGGTCGTTCGCCCATCAAAGAGCGAATGGTCTTCCCCCATCATCATGGTCCCGAAACCTGATGGGTCAACACGGTTTTGTATGGACTTTCGGGCCCTGAATTCCATCTCTACCTTTGACGCCTACCCGATACCTAGAATTGATGAACTGATAGAAAAACTGGGGGAGGCGACATACATCACCACCATCGATTTAACAAAAGGGTATTGGCAGGTCCCACTATGGGTGTCAGACAGAAAGAAAACAGCTTTTGTGACTCCTGATGGGCTTTTTGAGTTTACTGTGCTCCCGTTCGGCCTCCATGGCGCCCCGGCCACCTTTCAGCGCCTAATGAACATGGTCCTAAACGAACACCATTCGTTTGCGTCGGCCTATCTGGATGACATAGTGGTGTTCAGCCCCACGTGGGAGACCCACTTGCAACACCTACATGCGGTATTACGATCCCTACAAAACGCTGGGCTCCATGTGAATTCAAAGAAGTCCAGAATGGCCTTTCACAAAGTCAGGTACCTGGGTTTTATCCTAGGCCATGGGGTGATAGCCCCACAGGACGAAAAGGTGAAAGCGATCGTAAACACCCCGTTCCCCAAGACCAAGAGGGATCTCAGAGCGTTTTTAGGACTCTTGGGGTATTATAGACGATTTATTCCACACTACTCAGACCTGGCAACCCCTTTAACCAACTTGCTCCGTAAGGACGTTAAAACCGAAGCTCTGACACAACCCTCCCAAGAGGCGGTAGAAGCATTTCTTCGGCTAAAATCCACCATTACCACCAGCCCAGTACTGGCTTCACCAGACTTTTCAAGGCCATTCATACTGCATACAGACGCATCAGACCATGGCATAGGGGCGGTCTTGTCCCAGGAATCCGTTGAGGGGTGGAACATCCCATCTTGTTTATTAGTAGGAGACTGTTCCCCAAGAGACCAAGTATTCCACGATAGAAAAGAATGCCTCGCCATCAAGTGGTCTATCGATAAATTGAGGTACTATCTGGAAGGGAGCCCCTTTACCTTGTTCACGGACCACGCCCCACTGCAGTGGATGAGCAGAAACAAAAGCCTGAACGCCAGGGTCCTCAGAAGGTTCCTATCCCTACAGCCCTTTTCCTTCACTGTGAGACACAAAAAAGGGACCAGTAATGGGAGTGCTGACTTTCTTTCGCGAGTCTTTCCTCTCCCCGATCGGGAGAATCCTAGGGGGGAGGAGTGTCACGGGGTGACCCCCGAATCGGGGACAACCGAGTTAACGGCTGACTGGTGGTCGGCGCCCCGGTTATCACTCCCCCTCTTCTTTCCCTACAGGATAAATGGGACCAGGGCTCCTTTAAGGAAACGGAAGCGGACGAACCCGAACCAGAGACCTGTCCCTTTAACTGGGACGATAGCCAGCTAAGTCCCGCCTCCGTTCTACACGTGGGATCCCCAGCTCCAATAAGTGCCGGGAGGATACAGGAATCGAGGAAGAACATATCCGGACTCGAGGAGGGAGAAGCAGGAGAGACGGACACCGAGACCCGAGACACGAAGATCCCATCATCTCTACAAAGGAACGAAGAGGGTGTGGACTACCCGAAGCAGCCAGGAGGCCAACGTCCCCACGCTGCGCCCAGCCACACTTCAGGAGAAGCGTGGCCTTCGAAGGTACGGAAAAGGGTTGCGGGGTGGGTCGGGACACGGGGTAAGACCGGCGAGTAGAGGCGGTTATCTATCCTCCCGCTCCTTGGTTTCCCTACCCTTCGAGCACTTTCACCCTGTATATAGTACGGAGCACAAATCCGGGTGGTCCCTCACTCCCTTCCCCATCGTACGTTGGTACGTGATACTGATCCCTGTTCCCTTCTTGATCCTATGTACCGGAGCGACAAGAGAGGAAGACAGAAGGAGACCTGACAAGAGAATTGACAGACAGGAGTGAAGACGGTCCCGGGATAAGAGACATTATTCTGTGGCTTAACTCTGGCTTCAGTACGAAGGAGACGTACCCTGAAAATAAAACCTACCTTAACCCCATGCAGTCTCGACCTTGATCCTTCCCCACGCCCACACGCACCTAATACCATTCGGCCGGGAACAAAGCCAGGCGAATGCCTGTTTCCCGACTGATTCGCACATACGTCCGAACGAGCAAGTACGATGCGCACAACTGCCCAAATCCCGACCGAGTCGTACTCACCCAGTACAGGTCATGTTCTCCGACAGAGGCGGATCCGGAAACGCAGAATCGAGTCGCACGGAAGCCAAAATGCAGCCCCGTCCGGCCGGACAAGTACGATGCGCCCTCCGTACGCGCCGAACCCGTCGCTACGCACGGCACGTCAAAGCATCCGGGAGAGGCGCACATAAGCTCCGATTCGCGCCACAAGACGATCCACGGCTATGAGACGAACACGCCAGCGACGAGGACGAGGCGAAGCAAAGAGAAAGACGAACGAGACGAACCAACCATGAATCCCATCGTGCCGATCCTACCAATATTCTACATCTATTACCCGAACTGGCACGGACGCGTACGACGCAGAAGGTAAGTCAGACACCCACCACACAAACAAACCACACGAACCCGACATATCACACACACACATAGGGATGCAGAAATTACTTACACCAGCAACAGAAGCACCATAGGGGCGGGATGGCTATCACCAATGCCACATATACACATAGGGGCCTGGATGCCAACCACTAACACCACCCCTACCTAGGGGGTGCTAGATGCCTATCACTACTACCACCTCTACCCTTGGGGGCTGGATGCCTACCACCTCTACCACCCCTACTCAGGGGGTGCCAGATGCCTACCACTACCACCACCCCTACCCAGGGGGTGCTAGATGCCTACCCCTACCACCACCCCTACCCAGGGGTGCTAGATGCCTGTCACTACTACCACCCCTACCCATGGGGTGCAGGATGCCTGTCACTACCACCACCCCTACCCAGGCGGTGCCAGATGCCTACCACTACCACCACCCCTACCCAGGGGGTGCCAGATGCCTTCCACTACTACCACCCCTACCCATGGGGGGCAGGATGCCTGTCACTACTACCACCTCTACCCATGGGGTGCTGGATGCCTACCACCAATACCACCCCTACTCAGGGGGTGCCAGATGCCTACCACTACCACCACCCCTACCCAGGGGGTGCTAGATGCCTACCCTACCACCACCCCTACCCAGGGGGTGCTAGATGCCTGTCACTACTATCACCCCTACCCATGGGTGCAGAATGCCTGTCACTACCACCACCCCTACCCAGGGGGTGCCAGATACCTACCACTACCACCACCCCTACCCAGGGGGTGCCAGATGCCTACCACTACTACCACCCCTACCCATGCGGGGCAGGATGCCTGTCACTACTACCACCTCTACCCATGGGGGGCTGGATGCCTACCACCACTACCACCCCTACTCAGGGGTGCCAGATGCCTACCACTACCACCACCCCTACCCAGGGGTGCTAGATGCCTACCCCTACCATCACCACTACCCAGGGGGTGCTAGATGCCTGTCACTACTACCACCTCTACCCATGGCGGGCTGGATGCCTACCACCACTACCACCCCTACTCAGGGGTGCCAGATGCCTACCACTACCACCACCCCTACCCAGGGGTGCTAGATGCCTACCCCTACCATCACCCCTACCCAGGAGGTGCTAGATGCCTGTCACTACTACCACCTCCACCCAGGAGTTGCTGGATGCCTGTCACTACTACCACCTCTACCCATGGGGGGCTGGATGCCTACCACCACTACCACCCCTACCCAGGGGGTGCCAGATGCCTACCACCACCCCTACCCAGGGGGTGCCAGATGCCTGTCACTACTACCACCTCTACCCAGGGGATGCTGGATGCCTATCACTACTACCACCTCTACCCATGGGGGGCTTGATGCCTACCACCACTACCACCCCTACTCAGGGGGTGCCAGATGCCTACCACTACCACCACCCCTACCCAGGGGGTGCCAGATGCCTACCACTACCACCACCCCTACCCAGGGGGTGCAAGATGCCTACCCCTACCATCACCCCTACCCAGGGGGTGCTAGATGCCTGTCACTACTACCACCTCTACCCATGGGGGGCTGGATGTCTACCACCACTACCACCCCTACTCAGGGGTGCCAGATGCCTACCACTACCACCACCCCTACCCAGGGGTGCCAGATGCCTACCACTACTACCACCCCTACCCATGGGGGCAGGATGCCTGTCACTACTACCACCTCTACCCATGGGGGCTGGATGCCTACCACCACTGCCACCCCTACTCAGGGGTGCCAGATGCCTACCACTACCACCACCCCTACCATGGGGGTGCTAGATGCCTACCCCTACCATCACCCCTACCCAGGGGGTGCTAGATGCCTGTCACTACTACCACCTCTACCCATGGGAGGCTGGATGCCTACCACCACTACCACCCTTACTCAGGGGGTGCCAGATGCCTACCACTACCACCACCCCTACCCAGGGGGTGCCATATGTCTACCACTACCACCACCCCTACCCAGGGGGTGCTAGATGCCTACCCCTACCATCACCCCTACCCAGGGGGTGCTAGATGCCTGTCACTACTACCACCTCTACCCATGGGGGCTGGATGCCTACCACCACTACCACCCCTACTCAGGGGGTGCCAGATGCCTACCACTACCACCACCCCTACCTAGGGGGTGCCAGATGCCTACCACTACTACCACCCCTACACATGGGGGGCAGGATGCCTGTTACTACTACCACCTCTACCCATGGGGGCTGGATGCCTACCACCATTACCACCCCTACTCAGGGGGTGCCAGATGCCTACCACTACCACCACACCTACCCAGGGGTGCTAGATGCCTACCCCTACCATCACCCCTACCCAGGGGGTGCTAGATGCCTGTCACTACTACCACCCCTACCCATGGGGTGCAGGATGCCTGTCACTACCACCACCCCTACCCAGGGGGTGCCAGATGCCTACCACTACCACCACCCCTACCCAGGGGTGCTAGATGCCTACCCCTACCATCACCCCTACCCAGGGGTGCTAGATGCCTGTCACTACTACCACCTCCACCCAGGGGTTGCTGGATGCCTGTCACTACTACCACCTCTACCCATGGGGGCTGGATGCCTACCACCACTACCACCCCTACTCAGGGGTGCCAGATGCCTACCACTACCACCACCCCTACCCAGGGGGTGCTAGATGCCTACCCTACCATCACCCCTACCCAGGGGGTGCTAGATGCCTGTCACAACTACCACCTCTACCCATGGGGGGCTGGATGCCTACCACCACTACCACCCCTACTCAGGGGGTGCCAGATGCCTACCACTACCACCACCCCTACCCAGGGGGTGCCAGATGCCTACCACTACCACCACCCCTACCCAGGGGGTGCTAGATGCCTACCCCTACCATCACCCCTACCCAGGGGGTGCCAGATGCCTACCACTACTACCACCTCTACCCATGGGGGGCTGGATGCCTACCACCACTACCACCCCTACCCAGGGGGTGCCAGATGCCTACCACCACCCCTACCCAGGGGGTGCCAGATGCCTGTCACTACTACCACCTCTACCCAGGGGATGCTGGATGCCTATCACTACTACCACCTCTACCCATGGGGGGCTTGATGCCTACCACCACTACCACCCCTACTCAGGGGTGCCAGATGCCTACCACTACCACCACCCCTACCCAGGGGTGCCAGATGCCTACCACTACCACCACCCCTACCCAGGGGTGCTAGATGCCTACCCCTACCATCACCCCTACCCAGGGGGTGCTAGATGCCTGTCACTACTACCACCTCTACCCATGGGGGCTGGATGTCTACCACCTCTACCACCCCTACTCAGGGGGTGCCAGATGCCTACCACTACCACCACCCCTACCCAGGGGGTGCCAGATGCCTACCACTACTACCACCCCTACCCATGGGGGCAGGATGCCTGTCACTACTACCACCTCTACCCATGGGGGGCTGGATGCCTACCACCACTGCCACCCCTACTCAGGGGGTGCCAGATGCCTACCACTACCACCACCCCTACCATGGGGGTGCTAGATGCCTACCCCTACCATCACCCCTACCCAGGGGGTGCTAGATGCCTGTCACTACTACCACCTCTACCCATGGGGGGCTGGATGCCTACCACCACTACCACCCTTACTCAGGGGTGCCAGATGCCTACCACTACCACCACCCCTACCCAGGGGTGCCATATGTCTACCACTACCACCACCCCTACCCAGGGGTGCTAGATGCCTACCCCTACCATCACCCCTACCCAGGGGGTGCTAGATGCCTGTCACTACTACCACCTCTACCCATGAGGGGCTGGATGCCTACCACCACTACCACCCCTACTCAGGGGGTGCCAGATGCCTACCACTACCACCACCCCTACCTAGGGGTGCCAGATGCCTACCACTACTACCACCCCTACACATGGGGGCAGGATGCCTGTTACTACTACCACCTCTACCCATGGGGGCTGGATGCCTACCACCATTACCACCCCTACTCAGGGGTGCCAGATGCCTACCACTACCACCACACCTACCCAGGGGGTGCTAGATGCCTACCCCTACCATCACCCCTACCCAGGGGGTGCTAGATGCCTGTCACTACTACCACCCCTACCCATGGGGTGCAGGATGCCTGTCACTACCACCACCCCTACCCAGGGGGTGCCAGATGCCTACCACTACCACCACCCCTACCCAGGGGGTGCTAGATGCCTACCCCTACCATCACCCCTACCCAGGGGTGCTAGATGCCTGTCACTACTACCACCTCCACCCAGGGGTTGCTGGATGCCTGTCACTACTACCACCTCTACCCATGGGGGCTGGATGCCTACCACCACTACCACCCCTACTCAGGGGGTGCCAGATGCCTACCACTACCACCACCCCTACCCAGGGGGTGCTAGATGCCTACCCCTACCATCACCCCTACCCAGGGGTGATAGATGCCTGTCACAACTACCACCTCTACCCATGGGGGGCTGGATGCCTACCACCACTACCACCCCTACTCAGGGGGTGCCAGATGCCTACCACTACCACCACCCCTACCCAGGGGTGCCAGATGCCTACCACTACCACCACCCCTACCCAGGGGGTGCTAGATGCCTACCCCTACCATCACCCCTACCCAGGGGGTGCCAGATGCCTACCACTACTACCACCTCTACCCATGGGGGCTGGATGCCTACCACCACTACCACCCCTACCCAGGGGTGCCAGATGCCTACCACCACCCCTACCCAGGGGGTGCCAGATGCCTGTCACTACTACCACCTCTACCCAGGGGATGCT
Organism: Calotriton arnoldi; assembly: GCA_963921515.1. NCBI lineage: Eukaryota > Metazoa > Chordata > Amphibia > Caudata > Salamandridae > Calotriton > Calotriton arnoldi. The sequence continues at coordinate 116,073 of CAWUFW010010855.1, read as the reverse complement.
GGATGCCTATCACTACTACCACCTCTACCCATGGGGGCTTGATGCCTACCACCACTACCACCCCTACTCAGGGGTGCCAGATGCCTACCACTACCACCACCCCTACCCAGGGGTGCCAGATGCCTACCACTCACCACCCCTTCCCAGGGGGTGCTAGATGCCTACCCCTACCATCACCCCTACCCAGGGGGTGCTAGATGCCTGTCACTACTACCACCTCTACCCATGGGGGGCTGGATGTCTACCACCACTACCACCCCTACTCAGGGGGTGCCAGATGCCTACCACTACCACTACCCCTACCCAGGGGGTGCCAGATGCCTACCACTACTACCACCCCTACCCATGGGGGCAGGATGCCTACCACCACTGCCACCCCTACTCAGGGGGTGCCAGATGCCTACCACTACCACCACCCCTACCCAGGGGTGCTAGATGCCTACCCCTACCATCACCCCTACCCAGGGGGTGCTAGATGCCTGTCACTACTACCACCTCTACCCATGGGGGCTGGATGCCTACCACCACTACCACCCTTACTCAGGGGTGCCAGATGCCTACCACTACCACCACCCCTACCCAGGGGTGCCATATGCCTACCACTACCACCACCCCTACCCAGGGGGTGCTAGATGCCTACCCCTACCATCACCCCTACCCAGGGGTGCTAGATGCCTGTCACTACTACCACCTCTACCCATGGGGTGCTGGATGCCTACCACCACTACCACCCCTACTCAGGGGTGCCAGATGCCTACCACTACCACCACCCCTACCTAGGGGGTGCCAGATGCCTACCACTACTACCACCCCTACACATGGGGGGCAGGATGCCTGTTACTACTACCACCTCTACCCATGGGGGGCTGGATGCCTACCACCACTACCACCCCTACTCAGGGGGTGCCAGATGCCTACCACTACCACCACCCCTACCCAGGGGGTGCTAGATGCCTACCCCTACCATCACCCCTACCCAGGGGGTGCTAGATGCCTGTCACTACTACCACCCCTACCCATGGGGTGCAGGATGCCTGTCACTACCACCACCCCTACCCAGGGGGTGCCAGATGCCTACCACTACCACCACCCCTACCCAGGGGGTGCTAGATGCCTACCCCTACCATCACCCCTACCCAGGGGGTGCTAGATGCCTGTCACTACTACCACCTCCACCCAGGGGTTGCTGGATGCCTGTCACTACTACCACCTCTACCCATGGGGGCTGGATGCCTACCACCACTACCACCCCTACCCAGGGGTGCCAGATGCCTACCACTACCACCACCCCTACCCAGGGGGTGCTAGATGCCTACCCCTACCATCACCCCTACCCAGGGGTGCTAGATGCCTGTCACTACTACCACCTCTACCCATGGGGGCTGGATGCCTACCACCACTACCACCCCTACTCAGGGGGTGCCAGATGCCTACCACTACCACCACCCCTACCCAGGGGGTGCCAGATGCCTACCACTACCACCACCCCTACCCAGGGGGTGCTAGATGCCTACCCCTACCATCACCCCTACCCAGGGGGTGCTAGATGCCTGTCACTACTACCACCTCTACCCATGGGGGGCTGGATGCCTACCACCACTACCACCCCTACTCAGGGGGTGCCAGATGCCTACCACTACCACCACCCCTACCCAGGGGTGCCAGATGCCTACCACTACTACCACCCCTACCCAGGGGTGCCAGATGCCTACCACTACCACCACCCCTACCCAGGGGGTGCTAGATGCCTACCCCTACCATCACCCCTACCCAGGGGTGCTAGATGCCTGTCACTACTACCACCTCTACCCATTGGGGGCTGGATGCCTACCACCACTACCACCCCTACTCAGGTGGTGCCAGATGCCTACCACTACCACCACCCCTACCCAGGGGTGCCAGATGCCTACCACTACTACCACCCCTACCCATGGGGGCAGGATGCCTGTCACTACTACCACCTTTACCCATGGGGTGCTCAGATGCCTACCACCACTACCACCCCTACCCAGGGGTGCCAGATGCCTACCACTACCACCACCCCTACCCAGGGGGTGCTAGATGCCTACCCCTACCATCACCCCTACCCAGGGGGTGCTAGATGCCTGTCACTACTACCACTTCTGCCCATGGGGGGCTGGATGCCTACCACCACTACCACCCCTACTCAGGGAGTGCCAGATGCCTACCACTACCACCCCCCTACCCAGGGGGTGCTAGATGCCTACCCCTACCATCACCCCTACCCAGGGGGGGCTAGATGCCTGTCACTACTACCACCTCCACCCAGGGGTTGCTGGATGCCTGTCACTACTACCACCTCTACCCATGGGGGCTGGATGCCTACCACCACTACCACCCCTACTCAGGGAGTGCCAGATGCCTACCACTACCACCACCCCTACCCAGGGGTGCTAGATGCCTACCCCTACCATCACCCCTACCCAGGGGTGCTAGATGCCTGTCACTACTACCACCTCTACCCATGGGGGGCTGGATGCCTACCACCACTACCACCCCTACTCAGGGGTGCCAGATGCCTACCACTACCACCACCCCTACCCAGGGGTGCCAGATGGCTACCACTACCACCACCCCTACCCAGGGGGTGCTAGATGCCTACCACTACCATCACCCCTACCCAGGGGTGCTAGATGCCTGTCACTACTACCACCTCTACCCATGGGGGGCTGGATGCCTACCACAACTACCACCCCTACTCAGGGGTGCCAGATGCCTACCACTACCACCACCCCTACCCAGGGGTGCCAGATGCCTACCACTACTACCACCCCTACCCATGGGGTGCAGGATGCCTGTCACTACTACCACCTCTACCCATGGGGGCTGGATGCCTACCACCACTACCACCCCTACTCAGGGGGTGCCAGATGCCTACCACTACCACCACCCCTACCCAGGGGGTGCTAGATGCCTACCCCTACCATCACCCCTACCCAGGGGGTGCTAGATGCCTGTCACTACTACCACCTCCACCCAGGGGTTGCTGGATGCCTGTCACTACTACCACGTCTACCCATGGGGGTGCTAGATGCCTACCCCTACCACCACCCCTACCCATGGGGGGCAGGATGCCTACCACCAACAACACCCCCACTCATAGGATGGGTAATGCATGACACAACAAGCACACACCAACATAAGGAATGCAACAAAAAGACATCCCCCCCAACACCATGACAAGCGTGTGTAGACTGTGTCAAATGCCTACAACACTGAACATGACTTTGAACATACAATGTGACCCCCTATCACATGTGTCACACATAAATGTGTGTGGCCCCCACAATGCAAGCAGAGCATGACCACTGTGGCAATGGGGTCCAACCCCCATCATCACAGTGAACAAAAGGTAAGTGTGGGGTCCATAGCTGAAGCACATTTTGAACATTGTGGCAATGGGGTCCAACCCCCATCATCACAGTGACCAAAAGGTAAGTGTGGGGTCCATAGCTGAAGCACATCTTGAACATTGTGGCAATGGGGTCTAACCCCCATCATCACAGTGACCAAAAGGTAAGTGTGGGGTCCATAGCTGAAGCACATTTTGAACATTGTGGCAATGGGGTCTAAACCCCCATCATCACAGTGACCAAAATGTAAGTGTGGGGCCCATAGCTGAAGCACATCTTGAACATTGTGGCAATGGGGTCTAAACCCCCATCATCACAGTGACCAAAAGGTAAGTGTGGGGTCCATAGCTGAAGCACATTTTGAACATTGTGGCAATGGGGTCTAAACCCCCATCATCACAGTGACCAAAATGTAAGTGTTGACATTGAAAAAGCTGCAACTGCCAAACTGCATGGATGATTCCTGGTCACAGAACAACAAACACATCAGTGGCAAAGTAGTGCTTGTGTCCCATAGCAACATAGATTGGGGGAGGCAAACAGTGCAGTGCAAATAAGACATACCTTTGGCCATGTGCAGACAAACATCACCCATGGGGGCTGACACTGTCAACATCCATCAATGACACAATGACAGAAGTGACCATCATAATGCAGACCCACATATTTGCACCAATGGGCACACAAATGTAGATACCCTGTGGAGACTGTAGATGTGAGGTGAACAAATAACATACCATGGCAGCAATGGGACACACAAACAATGATCATTGTGCTGACTGATGTCCTAGGAGTCCCAGGGACAGCAGGTGAAACCCAACAAACAACATACAGCCAATGGCACACTAAAGATATGCCAATGCAGTGGTGCAGATGCACAAACACAAACAGGCAGACCCACACTGCACATCAAACACAACAGGTGAATGGGGGTGCCAGTGTCCCCAGGCAACCACACAACACATGATGAGGCCTGAATACCAATTACACAGATGCACATACAGTGCCACACAAAAGTAACTCATGGATCCAAATCCCCTATGTGGGCAATCAGGCATTGTTAGATGAGAGGGAGCACAAATTACACATGTCACACAAGCTTGTAGGAACAGCAACTAACACAGCAAGAGACAGACCCACCACAGCACTACCCCCAGGGACCCCATATTGTGCTGACACTAGCCTGCATGATAATCCCACTGTGATGACAATGTTAGATGTCGTTCACACTGTGAACCCCAGCCATGTGTCCTGAGCAACTAACTACCATCACACCTACACAAGCTCCAATCAATCAGCACGGCCTGCCAGCCAAGGCCAATATGGAGGTAGGGGTCTGGCCGTGCAACAACTCACTTTTGCACACACTCAACACCACACACCCTGATCTCCACCAATGTGCAGCAGTGAAGCTCACATGGACTGGTGACATTGCACATGCACCCATGACAATACCAGGGGTGGTGGTGGGGCCTAAGGTGCAGAAACCCATCACACATGGCCAGTCAACAAGACTCATCAATGTCTGACACACAGCACAGTATGCCGTACATGGGCATGATGTGAAATCCACCACAAACAATGGGATCCTGGCCATAGTCACACACCAATGAAGAAGCCAAGGTGACACACGAAGAACACACGTACACAACTACCAACATTGCAGCTCTGACCCTGAGCAGTGGCAGCAGTCACACACACAACGTGTCACAATCACTGAAAGCTAACACAAACTGTAAATCACATGACTCGTGTAAACAACAAGTGCCAAGGGGAATCCTGAATGTGTCCCATCTGCGTTTGCCCACATCCCCAGCACTGACAACAAAGACAACCTGGGATGACAACCTCATGAACATTAGTTTGCCATGCACCCACATCACAGAGAAACCAGGTCCAAGATGCTGGATGAACACAGAACAACTCAGCAAGCATCACAAACAGGAACATCCCTAGGGACACAGCCTGTGTAGGAAAAGGGAAGGGAACACGCACAGACATGCTTACACAACACAGGCCCACGCAATGTCACCAGATTACACACTGCCATGAGGGCACTCCACTCCTGTGGAAGGTCCGCTGTGCCAAACCTTGTCTGTGCACGACCCAAACATGTCAGCAGAACACTCCGTCAGTGAGTCAACAACCACAACACACAGAAGGCTCTGCTCACATCAGCCTGGGTACGGGAGTGTCCACGTCAGTCATCTGCACACACACCAAACACGTGTCAAGCAAGTTGCACTGTATACACAGATGAGTCCTTCGACATTGATGTGCAAAACTGCATGTCCAGTGGAGCTGGGCACACAGTCAGGGAAATCAGAACATTGAACAGTGGTAAGCCCACCAGATGTGCATCAGTGTAAGACAAAGATGTTCATTTACAAATGCAAAAGGACATCCCTGTGTCAAATGCTGAACATTACACCCTCAGACTGTAGCAAAGGATGCCATAGATCCAGACTACAACAGGACACATATCCCATGGACCACATGGAGTCCATCACTGCAACACTTCTTCATCCTGATGTGAACACTATTACAACTGCAAATGCAGGATGCTACTCATCCACATCATGTACATCAAAAGAAAACCCAAAAGTAAACAAAAAGGGGCTTTATTCAGCAAATGTCAGGGTAAACACGGAAGTCCAAAGAAACTAAGGCCAATGGCCAGTCCAAAATCACAGTACCAACGGGGTGAGAAGTGACAACTGGTCACACATTGCTTGCCTGCACTGGTACGGTTGGGGGACATCCCCTTGGAGGGGCATACAAGGGGCAGGCCAGGCACCGCAGGGACAGGATCAGGGGATGGCAGAGTGAGGCAGTGAAGGGGTGGTGGGTGCAGGAGTGTCACCGGCAACTGCAGTGGAGGTGTCTGACTCAGGGGGCCGGCACCACTGTGGTACACAAGTCAGTTGGTGTGGGTGCTGCAACCACTGCAGTGGGCTGGACTGATGTAGTGGACTGGGTACCCACTGCAGTGCCCGAGTCAGACGTGGTGGTTGTGGACTCCACTGCAGTGCATGACTCCAAGGGAGTGGAAGGGTGGGCAGATGAGGTGGGCAGGACAGAGGGGGGACCCGGTCCCCACAACAGTGCCACTAACAGGCAGAGCGTCTGGGTTGGGGGTGGAAGAGCAAGTGGCAGGGGGAGGGCCTAAGCAGTCTGGGGATGCGGTATCGGTGTGTGGGGAACCTGGGGCAGGGTGTGGCAGGGGAACCTGTGCAGTGGTGGCCTGGGGGATGGAGGAGAGAGACTGGGCGCTGGAGCTGCGTGGTGGTGGTGGTGGGGTCTTGCTCTTCCTGCTCCGGGGGACTTCCTAATGGGCTCCTGTGTCTGCCTGCGCCTGGGGAGGGTGTCCGGGGGCGAGGGCACTCCTCTCTGTGTGGGTGGACTTCCTCTTCCCCTGGTATGCTGGATCAGCAGGAATGGAGGGGAAGAGGCCGAGGTCACACAGGAAGATCTGCTGTGTAGGTGGGGTAGCAGGCGAGGCAAGGGAAGGGGTCTTGGAGGGAGAGGATTTGGAGGACTGCGGAGTGAATGTGGATGCCTGTGTGTGTGTGTGTTCCCCATCCCCTGTGTCTGTGGTATCAGTCCCCTGAGGATGCTTGTGTGCACGTCTTGCCTTACTCTTGGGTGTGTCTGTGCTGCTCGTGTCTGTGTGTTTGGTTGACTGTGCAGGTGTGCATGTGCTTTGGACAGGTAGGGGGCAGGAAGTGTGGATGGGGCAGAGGTGGGAGGGTGAGGGACTGTTGGAGGAGGGACACTGCTGCCGTCAGGGAGGAGTCCATGGACCTATTGCTCCTCTGTAGGGCAGACATACCCGTCGAGATGCCCTCCATGAACGACACCAGCTGTGTCAACAGAGTGGTGTGTGCATGGAGGACACTCAGCATTGCTGTCTGCCCTACATGGAGCTGCCGAAGGAGGTACACAGACTCCTCACTCAGGGCAGCAGGGGACACAGGGGCAGGGGCTGCGGTGCCTGGCACGAAGGAGACACGCTCCCGAGCACGGGAGCCTCCATGGACCTCAGGAATGGGTGCCAATGGGAGGGCGGTGGTGGTGGTGGTGGTGGCGAGGCCAGACAGACTAGCTGGCCTTTGGTGGCTGCTGAGACCCGCCTCCACAAGGGAGTCATCCTCCGAGCTGCTGTGGTCCCCAGCTGAGGTGGATGGTGCTGAGGACTCCTCGGTGTGGCTCCCCTCGCCCTCCGTGCCACTGGGTCCCTCTGACCACTTGTCCGATGCTGACCCAGTCTGGCTCCGCTGCTCCTCCTGGTCCGTGGAGCTGTCCCCTCCTGTGGCCGTGGATGTATCTGCAAACAATTAGGGAAACAGACAAACATCAGTCACCTGCACTGACCGCACACACCACAGTAAGTACAGCACATTACAGAGCAAGCCCTGGCATCCTTAGTTGAACATTGCCTAAAGTCCTCACACAGATTCGGGAAGCCAATTGTCAGTCTGACAGTCAACCATGGGACTCACACCCCTCCTGCTCTTGCACCCATCTGTCTGGTGCCTGTCTGATGGTAAGACCCCAATGTGGACACATGCACCACCTACACAGTTGTTGGACATTGCAGGGAACACGGTGAAGTATGTGAACATGCACACATCACATCTCTTGCCACTGAGTCAGTGCAGGTGTCCGTATAAAGGGATGGCCAGAGTCTAATTAGAAATGCATGTGATGCATACCAGCACCAGACACCATGATGCACCCATGTCCGGATAGTCAATGCCACAATGGGGTGCATGTTGCACATGTCACTCCCCTGCAGGATCAGTCCCAGGAAGTTTAATGCCATGACACAGGAATGCGTGCAAAGTCATACATTACTGTCTCAAGTCACATGGCCATGGCAGCCAGCCAACAACAGTCTGCACTGTGTCACAATCCGAGGGCATGGGGAATGCAAGTTATGTGACTGACAAGTGCACATGTCCATCCCCCAAAAACCACATCATCTGTACTACTATTTGTCCACGTCATACCAACTGGACATATGGGGGACATGAAACACAACTCTCTGAACATGAGCACCTCACAGTGTGCTGTGAATGAAAATACAGCTGCCTGAAAGTCACAGTCGCAAACACCTGTGTGCACAGTCAAGTGATCAGACACCTATAAGTCACAGAAGTATCGTCTATCATGGTCACATCTCAGATGGCATGCTGAGCCCTAACCGATAAACATACCAGTAGTACTGACAACGAAGACACAGCACAATGAGACAGAGGCAGACACCTGAGGGTACATTTCACTGATCACAACATGCCAGATGATACACGGGAGTGGGAGTACAGAGTGTATTGTATGCCCTGGATTAGGCATGACTGTCCAGCTCCACCTGTAAGAGGGATGAGTCCTGGACAGTAGGCAGGTGGCTAAGCATGTGTGACACACTGGATACACATACTCCTGAGGCCCAAACATTGTTCCCACCAGCAGCATGGGTGTGTGCCAAACTCCCCAGGGACATGTGGTGAGTCAGAGCAGCAAGCGGACCACATATCAAAGTTACACCCAGATCACATGTCAGAACTTAGGCATTGTGTAAGCAATTGACCCACCCATGAATCGCACAACATAGTCACGGGAACAAATGCTGTCCCCCACCTTGAGCAAAGCAAAATGCAATGACACAGTCCCCAAATGACACAATTTCCTGACTATAAGGGCCACACATATGCGTATCAGAGGAGAAGTGGGCATGTCACAAATGAGGGACATGGGTCCTGGACCACATGACTGATGTACTGTGGAAGTTTAACCAGGCCAGAGGAGGGCACATAGCATGTCAGACAAAGTGCACAGTGCAGTCATGGACTCACCCCCTCCTTGCTGCTGTCTGTCCTTCAGCTGCCCATCCAGGTCAGGGAAGACCACCGCCAGGATCCGGAGCATGTGGGGGTCAGGGTCCGGTGTCCGCCCCTCCTGCGAGGAGGCGACAGCTTCAGCTGGACCCTTGCGATCCTCCGGGTCCAGCCACGAAGGTCCTGCCACCTCTTTTGGCAGTTGCGGATCCTGCGCCTGTAGACCCCCACGGATCTTACTTTCCGGGCGATGGTCAGCCAGATGTCCTGCTTCTGGTGGGCATCAACCTGTGAGGATGACAAAGTGAAAAGGCCATTACTACACATGCAACATATACGTGCATCACACAGTTGGATATACATGTCTCAATCACAGGGGCATATGATGTACACAGGCAGTGCAACAATGGCTATGAACAGTTTGCCAGCAGTCACTACATGGTATCATTGCATGGGAAGTAAACCTAGTTGGAATGCACTGTTACTGCACTGTACCAGTTCAGTGCATGTAACTACACACTTTGGGGTGTGACAACTACTCAGTGGGCATGCTAGCCAGTGGTGTGCACACTGAAAGTCCTGCTAGTCAGACAACATGCACAATTAGTGATGCAGTGGACAGCACACTCACCTGCTCCCCTGGTTTCCCATACAGCTTGCTGTACTGTGGAAGGAGGCTGTCCAGCAGGGCCTGGTTCTCCTCAAGGCTGAAGGCTGGGGCTCTCTCCACAGTACGTGCCATTGCAGGAGCCAGAGGATGCATAAACAGCAGCAGTGTTGGTGGCAGATGTCGTCCTGGAGCATGTAGTGCAGGCAAGTGAGCTCTCAGGGGAACAGCCAGCATTATATGTGTGCTGCAGAGGCAGATACTGTCCCATGTGTCCAAAGTGATAGGTCCAATTTGTTTGCATCTTCTGAATCTGACCAATCCATGGAATAGCAGCACTAATACACGCCCACAGCATCCTTCAAATCTTCATCTTCATGACACCCATGATTTTGCAACATTGTTGTGGCTGGCCAGCTGAATTCACTGCATCAGACTCGTTGGAGCTTCGAAAACGCGTCCGTTGCCATGCCAGGCCCCAGCCAATGTGTGCGCACCGTTCGATCCATTGCTGTACAACGCGTACCCGGGATACAACGCGTACCCGCTCACATTGAATGCAATGGGCCGGCCGGGCACACCGATCGGTCCATTGCTGTTCAACGTGTACCCGCTCACATTGAATGCAATGGGCCGGCCGGGCACACCGATCGGTCCATTGCTGTTCAACGCGTACCCGCTCACATTGAATGCAATGGGCCGGCCGGGCACACCGATCGGTCCATTGCTCTACAACGCGTACCCAGGATACAACGCGTACCCGCTCACATTGAATGCAATGGGCCGGCCGGGCACACCGATCGGTCCATTGCTGTTCAACGCGTACCCGCTCACATTGAATGCAATGGGCCGGCCGGGCACACCGATCGGTCCATTGCTCTACAACGCGTACCCGGGATACAACGCGTACCCGCTCACATTGAATGCAATGGGCCGGCCGGGCACACCGATCGGTCCATTGCTGTTCAACAGCGTACCCGCTCACATTGAATGCAATGGGCCGGCCGGGCACACCGATCGGTCCATTGCTGTTCAACGCGTACCAGCTCACATTGAATGCAATGGGCCGGCCGGGCACACCGATCGGTCCATTGCTGTTCAACGTGTACCGCTCACATTGAATGCAATGGGCCGGCGGGCACACCAATCGGTCCATTGCTGTTCAACGCGTACCCGCTCACATTGAATGCAATGGGCCGGCCGGGCACACCGATCTGTCCATTGCTGTTCAACGCGTACCCGCTCACATTGAATGCAATGGGCCGGCCGGGCACACCGATCGGTCCATTGCTCTGCTACGTACCCGGGATACTACGCGTACCCGCTCACATTGAATGCAATGGGCCGGCCGGGCACACCGATCGGTCCATTGCTGTTCAACGCGTACCCGCTCACATTGAATGCAATGGGCCGGCCGGGCACACCGATCGGTCCATTGCTGTACAACGCGTACCGGGATACAATGCGTACCCGCTCACATTGAATGCAATGGGCCGGCCGGGCACACCGATCGGTCCATTGCTGTTCAACTGCGTACCCGCTCACATTGAATGCAATGGGCCGGCCGGGCACACCGATCGGTCCATTGCTGTTCAACTCGTACCCGCTCACATTGAATGCAATGGGCCGGCCGGGCACACCGATCGGTCCATTGCTGTTCAACGCGTACCCGCTCACATTGAATGCAATGGGCCGGCCGGGCACACCGATCGGTCCATTGCTCTACAACGTGTACCCGGGATACAACGCGTGCCAGCTCACATTGAATGCAATGGGCCGGCCGGGCACACCGATCGGTCCATTGCTGTTCAACGCATACCCGCTCACATTGAATGCAATGGGCCGGCCGGGCACACCGATCGGTCCATTGCTCTACAACGCGTACCCGGGATACAACGCGTACCCGCTCACATTGAATGCAATGGGCCGGCCGGGCACACCGATCGGTCCATTGCTGTTCAACAGCGTACCCGCTCACATTGAATGCAATGGGCCGGCCGGGCACACCGATCGGTCCATTGCTGTTCAACGCGTACCCGCTCACATTGAATGCAATGGGCCGGCCGGGCACACCGATCGGTCCATTGCTCTACAACGCGTACCCGGGATACAACGCGTACCCGCTCACATTGAATGCAATGGGCCGGCCGGGCACACCGATCGGTCCATTGCTGTTCAACACGTCCCTGTACAAGTCACTGGCATATGTCACCATGCCTGTCACAGGTGAACATATGCCAGCCACATATACTTCCCAGGGAGTGAGGGGCACACCTACAACACCACAGCCTGTCCACACTGTATCCTAAGGCATGTAAGGCTGCATTACCTGTTCCGTGTATGGGGGTCAACATGTTGTTTTTTGGGTGGCACTTGGGGGCAGCCACTCCCAGGCTGTGCACGTGTTCATGGGGACAGAATCCTTGGTGTGTTGTGCACATGAACACTGTGGTGTGCAACTGTTCATTTCAGGGCATGTGGCATGGTCACATTTCACGGTTGTGTATGTGTATGTCATGTCACATACCCCCTGAGTCCCATGTGGGACGGTATGTACGTCCCAGGGTGACCCATTGCCACAATTGTGATGGCCCTCCACAGTCTGTGTGCATGTTGTGTTTACAATGTCTCTGATTCCATGTGCACAATGGGAGACAGTCTCCACATCCACGTTGTTTGTGCATGGACTTTGATGTTGTGCGTGTGTGTGTCACAGACGTCCATGTCTGTCCTGCCGAGGCAACAGGGACCACTACCTGTGGGGGTCATGGTTGTTTAGCTGTGGTGTATTCATGATGCACCATGTCATGCCAGTGTCCATGTGGCAATACAGGGTCCCTGGGAATCTACCTGTCGATGAGCTGTGATGCCTGGGGCACATCTGTCCTCACATGTCACTGTGGTGTGTGTTTGGAACGTGACAGCAGTACATGGGTACTGTGACACAGCCTAATGATATCCCATAGCACAACCTGGGACTTGTTGAGGGCACATGTTGAACTGTGATGTTAGATGTTAGCCATGTAGGTGCCATACATGTCCTTACGGAACGGCACACGCATCATGTACTTGTGTCTCATAATGATGTATCATGTGATATTGAGTCTGGTCTATGCCACATATGTGGGGTGACTGACAATCTTTCTTTCTTCACCTATGCACTGCAGGGCACCAGCTGTCCATCGGCCATTCCCTGACCTTGCAACAGTGGTTGAACGGGACTGCATCCGACGGTACCGCTTCACCAGGCCACTGATTGAGGAATTGACGGTGCGGTTGGCCCCACATTTGCATCCTGGCCGGACATACCCTACAGCGCTGACCCCCAAGGTGAAGGTGATGGCAGCCCTACACTTCTTTGCCACCGGTACCTTTCAACACACTGTGGCGTCTGCTGGTGGGATGTCACAGACCATGTTCAGCCGTGTGCTCCGCGATGTTTTGGAGGCTATGTTGAGATACCTGAACCAGTACATCTATTTCCCTAGACTTCAACAACTCACTGACGTGAAGAGTGACTTCTATGCCCTGGGGAGGATGCCGCATGTCATTGGCTCCATTGATGGGACACATGTGGCTTTGGTACCACCACAGGCCCAAGAGCAGGCATACAGGAACCGCAAACACTACCATTCGGTCAATGCACTGGTGGTATGTCTTGCAGATATGAGCATCTCACACGTGTGTGCCCGTTTCCCCGGTTCTGCACACGATGCCTACGTGATGAGGAGTAGTCGCATCCCGAGGATGATGTCACAGATGCGGAACCAGCGTGCCTGGCTTGTTGGTGTGTACTGACTTTGTACCATTGTGTGTGTTCTGCAATGTAGTGTTCCACCCTCTTTTCCAACTCAGCTAATGTGCAATTGTCTGTATGTAGGTGACTCCGGATACCCCAACATGCCGTGGTTGCTGACGCCCCTCAGGAACCCTGTGACACCAGCCCAGATGCGCTACAATGAGGCACATGGTCGGACCAGGAGAGTGATTGAGCGGACATTTGGTCTCCTGAAGAGCCGCTTCCGCTGCCTAGATAAGACAGGAGGGGCCCTCCCATATGCCCCAGCAAAGGTGTGCAAGATTGTCATCGTCTGCTGCATGCTACACAACCTGGCAGTGCGGAAGGAGTTGCCTCTCATCCTGGATGACGATGACCAACATCCGCCACCTGTGGAGGATCCTGGGCTGGACCACGATGCCAGTGATGATGATGATGATGAGGGTGATGTCCGCACACAGCTCATCACCAACTTCTTCAGCTGAATGTGAGTATCCAGGGATGTTATGTCAATGATGTGAGTTTGCATGATATGTGTTGGTGGTGCTCTGGTGCTGTTTGAGTGTGTCCATGTGCTACTTGACTGGATGCGTGCAGCGATGTGTCCTTACAGGTAGTCTGTACTCCCCAACAGTGTTGGCATGCTAACTTGGTTCTGGGTGGGTTTCTTGTGACATGTATTGGGCATGAGTATTGCAGTTCTGTCCTGTTCTTCAGTGCTTTTGACTGTGTGTCATTTCTGTCCTTCACAGGGTACTTTCAGAGTTGTTTGGTCAACTGTGATCCCCCGACACCGTGAATCAACTTCCAGGGTGGTAGCTGTCGTTTCCCTACAGGTGATGTGCGCCACACCCATGGACTTCCTTTCTTCTACACTTGTTGACTGTGTGCCCACTGCCAGGTGGGATTACCTTGCATCTGTAGTGGTTACAACATGTTGCAAATGTGTAATAAACCTGTGCTTCACTTTGTGATGTGCGTTGTCTGTGGTCACACATCTGACTGACATTTGCTTACTGCACCAGTGGGCTAGTTAACACAGACTGTGAATAGGTGTTGGGTCTGTGCATTGCACCGTATTTCCTGGCAACATCAGTGTAGGCGATGAGTCAGATGGCCCTGGTGTGTATGTGTTGTGTAGCCCTGGTGGTGTGTCTCCCTCATATGTGTCACGTCGCCATGACTCACATGCCGGTGTTGTACTTGCTGTAGCAGTTAGCATGCACAGTGTCATTTCACAGATCATCATCTCCACTTCAGAAACAACGGTGGAATCACAACAGAGGCAAGTATGGTGTATTAGTGAGTTTATTGACATATATGTGTGAGTATAGTGCACAGGATGGTGGGTGCTGTACATTGTGATTGTAATCCAAAGTTCCTAGATGATTTGGAAGTCCTGGTAGCAGAAATGTCCAGAGTAAAGTCCACAGTCATCTGATACATTGGTCCAACTTGAGCTCCCCATGTCATGTGGGAGAGTTGTGTTGCATTCGACAGGGTGAAGAGTTTGGGCACCATGGTGATTTTCCAGAACAGGTGGTGGCTTCCTGGGGGTTGTGCATGGCCATCAGCCTCTCAGTTGTCCTTCCTTGGACGACCCCTCTTCTTTGGGGGGGACCCTCAAGTGCAGGCTGCTGCGGTGCAGGGGACTCTCCGCCAGAGTCATCCTCCCTCCCTGTGGCAGTTGCAGTTGTTGCAGCACCAGATGTTGTGGGCACACAGGGAGGTGTTGACATGTTGATGCAAATCTGGCGGAGGCATTGCAATATGTCCCTATGCACCGCCGTCTGTTCTTGCACTGTGTCCCACTTGGACTCCATGCGGGACATGTGTAAGTCCAAGCGGGCATGATGGGCAGACTGCTGCTGTTGAATGTCCCTGAGGATCCCCACTACCTGGCTGAACTCTCCGGTGCTAGTCTGAAACGCATCAGCTATGCGTACCAGTTGTGGGTCATCATGCAGTCCAGACCCCTCTGCAAGCAGCGACCTATGTCTCCACCCCCACCCCTGGCGACACGTGAAGGACCTGCGGTGGCACGCACAGGTGACCCTGGGCCCCCTTGGGGGTTGTTGCTGGTGTTGTTGTCTGTAGCTCCACGTTGGGCCGGGGTCCGTGTGCTGTTGGTGGTGGTGGTCCTTGGTCTGTCCGTGTCGTCAGGGATGGTCTGTGTGTTGGCAGTTGTTGGAGGGGTGGGTGCAGGGGGTGCAGCTGGTGGTCCTGCTGGTGCTGCATGATGACTCACTGCGGAGGTGCCAGGTAGGTCTTTGTCATCCGAGGTGGGCAGAGGCTGTTCCACACCAGTGAGCTCAGTGTCCCCCGGAGCCTGGGACAGGGACTCCTCAGCGTCTGCTGCTGTGTCCCCATCATCACCTGTATTTGGAAGAGACACACAATGTATGTAATGTTTCTACAGGCATCAATGGTTCAAACACCTGACAGTTGTGACTGTACCTCTGGATGCGGGCCTGTACATTGCATTGTCCTAAGTTGTCACAGTCAGCTGTTGATATTGGTGTAGCGCATTGTCCTGACAACATGAAGCATTTCAATGTGAATGTTGAGGTGTGTGCATGGCCAGCATTGGTGGTATTTGGTTGACATCCGGACATCCTTCTCCCTCCAGCCCAGTTATCCCACCATGAAGCATGCCACCCTTGCAGTGGGTGCAGGTTGACTCTCACGATGTCAGTCAGTGGTGTCCTGCTGTTTGTTGGTGCCCAGTTCCCAGCAGGGCCTTGTGCTCCCCACAGCAGTACCCAGTGTCAGCCATCTTGTCAGTTGTTTTCCACTCCCTGTGATGTGAGCATGGTTCAGAGTGGTGTTGATGGGCCAATTGTGAGGGTGAGCAATATCTGTGACTACCACTCCCATCATGCTATTGCCTCCACCCCCTTCCCAGCATGCCCATACTTCCTTCCTTTTGAGTGTACTTCACTGTGTGTGGGTGTGACAGCAATGGCAAGATGGCTGACAGT
The DNA here is from genome assembly GCA_963921515.1 of Calotriton arnoldi. Lineage (NCBI taxonomy): Eukaryota > Metazoa > Chordata > Amphibia > Caudata > Salamandridae > Calotriton > Calotriton arnoldi. Next base: position 99,496 of record CAWUFW010010855.1, on the reverse strand, counting down.
GGTGTCCTGCTGTTGGTTGGTGGCCAGTTCCCAGCATGGCCTTGTGCTCCCCACAACAGAGCACCGGTGTCAGACATCTTTGATGGGGCTTTCCACTCTCTGTGAGGTGTGCATGCTTCAGTGTGAGCTTGCTGGGCCATGTGGTTTGGGGATGTTGAGCTGTGACTACCACTCCCATCATGCTATTGCCTCCACCCCCTTCCCAGCATGCCCATACTTCCTTCCTTTTGAGTGTACTTCACTGTGTGTGGGTGTGACAGCAATGGCAAGATGGCTGACAGTTGTGTCCTGCTGTTGGTTGGTGGCCAGTTCCCAGCATGGCCTTGTGCTCCCCACAACAGAGCACTGGTGTCAGACATCTTTGATGGGGCTTTCCACTCTCTGTGAGGTGTGCATGCTTCAGTGTGAGCTTGCTGGGCCATGTGGTTTGGGGATGTTGAGCTGTGACTACCACTCCCATCATGCTATTGCCTCCACCCCCCTTCCCAGCATGCCCATACCTCCTTCCTTTTGAGTGTACTTCACTGTGTGTGGGAGTGACAGCAATGGCAAGATGGCTGACAGTGGTGTCCTGCTGTTGGTTGGTGGCCAGTTCCCAGCATGGCCTTGTGCTCCCCACAACAGAGCACCGGTGTCAGACATCTTTGATGGGGCTTTCCACTCTCTGTGAGGTGTGCATGCTTCAGTGTGAGCTTGCTGGGCCATGTGGTTTGGGGATGTTGAGCTGTGACTACCACTCCCATCATGCTATTGCCTCCACCCCCTTCCCAGCATGCCCATACTTCCTTCCTTTTGAGTGTACTTCACTGTGTGTGGGTGTGACAGCAATGGCAAGATGGCTGACAGTGTTGTCCTGCTGTTGGTTGGTGACCAGTTCCCAGCATGGCCTTGTGCTCCCCACAACAGAGCACCGGTGTCAGACATCTTTGATGGGGCTTTCCACTCTCTGTGAGGTGTGCATGCTTCAGTGTGAGCTTGCTGGGCCATGTGGTTTGGGGATGTTGAGCTGTGACTACCACTCCCATCATGCTATTGCCTCCACCCCCTTCCCAGCATGCCCATACTTCCTTCCTTTTGAGTGTACTTCACTGTGTGTGGGTGTGACAGCAATGGCAAGATGGCTGACAGTGGTGTCCTGCTGTTGGTTGGTGGCCAGTTCCCAGCAGGGCCTTGTGCTCCCCACAACAGAGCACCAGTGTCAGACATCTTTGATGGGGCTTTCCACTCTCTGTGAGGTGTGCATGCTTCAGTGTGAGCTTGCTGGGCCATGTGGTTTGGGGATGTTGAGCTGTGACTACCACTCCCATCATGCTATTGCCTCCACCCCCCCTACCAGCATGCCCATACTTCCTTCCTTTTGAGTGTACTTCACTGTGTGTGGGTGTGACAGCAATGGCAAGATGGCTGACAGTGATGTCCTGCTGTTGGTTGGTGGCCAGTTCCCAGCAGGGCCTTGTGCTCCCCACAACAGAGCACCGGTGTCAGACATCTTTGATGGGGCTTTCCACTCTCTGTGAGGTGTGCATGTTTCAGTGTGAGCTTGCTGGGCCATGTGGTTTGGGGATGTTGAGCTGTGACTACCACTCCCATCATGCTATTGCCTCCACCCCCCTTCCCAGCATGCCCATACTTCCTTCCTTTTGAGTGTACTTCACTGTGTGTGGGTGTGACAGCAATGGCAAGATGGCTGACAGTGGTGTCCTGCTGTTGGTTGGTGGCCAGTTCCCAGCATGGCCTTGTGCTCCCCACAACAGAGCACCGGTGTCAGACATCTTTGATGGGGCTTTCCACTCTCTGTGAGGTGTGCATGCTTCAGTGTGAGCTTGCTGGGCCATGTGGTTTGGGGATGTTGAGCTGTGACTACCACTCCCATCATGCTATTGCCTCCACCCCCTTCCCAGCATGCCCATACTTCCTTCCTTTTGAGTGTACTTCACTGTGTGTGGGTGTGACAGCAATGGCAAGATGGCTGACAGTGGTGTCCTGCTGTTCGTTGGTGGCCAGTTCCCAGCATGGCCTTGTGCTCCCCACAACAGAGCACCGGTGTCAGACATCTTTGATGGGGCTTTCCACTCTCTGTGAGGTGTGCATGCTTCAGTGTGAGCTTGCTGGGCCATGTGGTTTGGGGATGTTGAGCTGTGACTACCACTCCCATCATGCTATTGCCTCCAGCCCCCTTCCCAGCATGCCCATGCTTCCTTCATTTTGAGTGTACTTCACTGTGTGTGGGTGTGACAGCAATGGCAAGATGGCTGACAGTGGTGTCCTGCTGTTGGTTGGTGGCCAGTTCCCAGCATGGCCTTGTGCTCCCCACAACAGAGCACCGGTGTCAGACATCTTTGATGGGGCTTTCCACTCTCTGTGAGGTGTGCATGCTTCAGTGTGAGCTTGCTGGGCCATGTGGTTTGGGGATGTTGAGCTGTGACTACCACTCCCATCATGCTATTGCCTCCACCCCCTTCCCAGCATGCCCATACTTCCTTCCTTTTGAGTGTACTTCACTGTGTGTGGGTGTGACAGCAATGGCAAGATGGCTGACAGTGTTGTCCTGCTGTTGGTTGGTGACCAGTTCCCAGCATGGCCTTGTGCTCCCCACAACAGAGCACCGGTGTCAGACATCTTTGATGGGGCTTTCCACTCTCTGTGAGGTGTGCATGCTTCAGTGTGAGCTTGCTGGGCCATGTGGTTTGGGGATGTTGAGCTGTGACTACCACTCCCATCATGCTATTGCCTCCACCCCCTTCCCAGCATGCCCATACTTCCTTCCTTTTGAGTGTACTTCACTGTGTGTGGGTGTGACAGCAATGGCAAGATGGCTGACAGTGGTGTCCTGCTGTTGGTTGGTGGCCAGTTCCCAGCAGGGCCTTTTGCTCCCCACAACAGAGGACCGGTGTCAGACATCTTTGATGGGGCTTTCCACTCTCTGTGAGGTGTGCATGCTTCAGTGTGAGCTTGCTGGGCCATGTGGTTTGGGGATGTTGAGCTGTGACTACCACTCCCATCATGCTATTGCCTCCACCCCCTTACCAGCATGCCCATACTTCCTTCCTTTTGAGTGTACTTCACTGTGTGTGGGTGTGACAGCAATGGCAAGATGGCTGACAGTGGTGTCCTGCTGTTGGTTGGTGGCCAGTTCCCAGCAGGGCCTTGTGCTCCCCACAACAGAGCACCGGTGTCAGACATCTTTGATGGGGCTTTCCACTCTCTGTGAGGTGTGCATGCTTCAGTGTGAGCTTGCTGGGCCATGTGGTTTGGGGATGTTGAGCTGTGACTACCACTGCCATCATGCTATTGCCTCCACCCCCCTTCCCAGCATGCCCATACTTCCTTCCTTTTGAGTGTACTTCACTGTGTGTGGGTGTGACAGCAATGGCAAGGTGGCTGGCAGTGGTGCCCTGCTGTTTGTTGGTGCCCAGTTCCCAGCAGGGCCTTGTGCTCCCCACAGCAGTACCCAGTGTCAGCCATCTTGTCAGTTGTTTTCCACTCCCTGTGATGTGAGCATGGTTCAGAGTGGTGTTGATGGGCCAATTGTGAGGGTGAGCAATATCTGTGACTACCACTCCCATCATGCTATTGCCTCCACCTCCCTTCCCAGCTTGCCCATACTTCCTTCCTTCTGACTCTGATTCCCTGTGGTGTAGTGTGCCTGTGCTGAATGGATGGCTGACAGTGTTGTCCTGGCGTTTGTTTGGCTACAAGTCCCATGTGTGTCACTGTGCTTCCCACAGCATGACCCAGGGTGGTGGTTCTTTGTGGGATAATTGATTTTAGTGTGAGGCAATGCATTTTCCCAGGTGTGTTGTGTGTAGTTTGTGTTAGGGGTATGTGTGGGAAGAGCTGCTGGTAACTATGGTCATAGCTGTCAGTCCTCCTTCCCACCCAGCCAGATATCCCACCATGGAACGTGCTTCCATTGCAGGGAGGGCAAGTTGTCTTTCAGGATGTCAGTCAGTGGTGTCCTGCTGTTGGTTGGTGCCCAGTTCCCAGCAGGGCCTTGTGCTCCCCACAGCAGTAGCCAGTGTCAGCCATCTTGTCAGCTGTTTTCCACTCCCTGTGATGTGAGCATGGTTCAGAGTGGTGTTGATGGGCGTATTGTGAGGGTGGGCAATATCTGTGACTACAACTCCCATGATGCTATTGGCTACACTGACTTGACCAGCATACACAGAATTCCTTCCTTTCTGTGGGATTCCCTGTGTGGTGGTTTTGTAGTGGTGGCTACATGTCTGACAGTGTTTGTTGGTTATATTTGTGCCACTGCCTAGCTTTATTTGTTGTAGGGTTTGTACATGTCATGACACAGTTACATATCACTATGAGATGGCATGTATTGTGTTTATCTGACTGACATACACATCTTGGGATGATTCTGTTTTTGTTGCTGTGTATTTGCTAAGGGTGCATGGTTTGACTATCCCCTTGACAGTGATGTGTGTGTATTGTCACACAATATTGGGTATATTGGTTGTGTACTCACCAGGCTCTGGGATGTTTTCTAGTCCATATACGCTCACTGGTGGCAGGATGGCCCACACCTTCTCCTCCCAGGGCCTGAGGTATAGTGGTTTGGCAGGAGGGCCACTGCCGGTGTGTTGGCTCAAGATGTAATCCTTCTTCAGTAGGTCCCTGACCCTCCTGCGCACATCATACCACCTGTTCTGGATGTCTTCCTTTGTGCGCAAACATGGTGATTGTGCGTTCACCCTGTCGACAATCCTCGCCCACATCTTGGTTTTCTGCGACATGGGGGTCTGTTGGACCAGTGTACCAAACAGCTGTGGCTCTACCCTGAGGATCTCATCTACCAGGACTTCCAATTCACTATCTAGGAACTTTGGATTCTTCTTGGGGGCATGGTGATGGGTGGTGGTGGTGAGTGATGTGTGTTGGTGTGCAAGTGAGGGTGTGTGAGTGTGTGTTTTGCTGGGTGTATGTGAGGGTGCTATTTGTTGAGGTGCTGATGGTGTGTGGCTTGTGTGATGGATGAGCTGTGAGTGTGTGTGTGGTTGCTGTCTGTTGGTGTTCTGTGCTGGCAGGTAATTTGAATTTGCAAAGGATCATGGTAGAGATTTGTGTCCTTTATATGGGTGGAGTTGTGGGTGTGTCTTTGTTCCCTGTTTCCCCCAGTATTTATTGGCTTTGTAATTGCTTGTTTGGCCTTTTCTTTTGTGTTTTTCCCTTTGTACTTTTTGTGCATGTAGGAGACGTTCTTCTGACCGAGTCGGACCCTGCAGTTGTCTCGTGCGAGCTTCTCCGAGTCGTTCACGCTGTGTTTGTGCTGTTTTATGTGCTGCGTACGCGTCGGTCGCGGTGTATTGGGTTGCTTCGGCTCGCTGTTTTGTATGCGTGTCGGTCGTACGGCTTGAGCTCCGTGCGACTCGGTCGTGTTTTCCACGCGTTGCATCGTACTTGGCGGGTCGGAGTTCGCGGGTACGTTTCGTTCGGGATTCTTCCTGGTGCGTGTCGGTCGGTTCGATTCGCGTGCTTTTCCGGCCGGATAGCTGTTTTCCGCGCGGTTCGGTCGTTCGTATTGTGTTCCGTACGAGTCGGTCGGATTTTGCACGCTTTTCATCGTACTTTGCGGGTCGGGCTGCACCGGTACGTGTCGGTCGGAATAAATTCCGGCTCCGAATCGGTCGGTACGATTTCCGGCCCGAATCGGAACCGGCCCCTTTGTTTCTAAAACCTTTTTTCTGATCTTTTTTATTTATTATCTATTCCTCTCTATTCCTGAGTGTATAATTTGCGTTTTTTAAAACTTTTTTTGTGTTTTTTAGTGCGTTTTTCTATTACTTGCTTTTTATGTTATGTACTTCCTTTCTTTCCTTCCTACATTATCTTTTCCGCCCCCACCCCCCCTGGAACCATGGTGAAGAAGACTAGTAAGCAGGGGAAGAGGAGGAGCGAGAGCCGCGGCCGCCTTCCTTGCGGAAGCCGTTGCCCAGAAGGGGTGCAGACCCGGGCCTTATTTTCCGAAGTGGAGGTGGCCGCACTCGTTTATTTTGTCCAGCCCCACCTCCCCTTAACCCTGGCAGCAGGCGGCAGGCCTGGGTCAGGGTACGGGCTCCGGGAGGGTCACCGGCAGTGGGCGAGGGTGCGCTGGGCAGTGTTCGCTGCTCTGGGGTCCGGCACACCCATAACCAACTGACGCACCGGTGGTCCAACATCCTGGACCGGGAGCAGGACCTGCTGGACCTGCTAGGTGTTGAGGTCCCGGGGCTTGGTGAGTAGCTAATTATATTACTATTGTGTTCTTCTGTTTGGTGTTATTGCGAATATTATTTTTTCCCCAAATAGCAAGAATCCTGCTGCTACTTACATGCAGGTAAGTTACGTTTAAAAATCTTATATTATGTGATTGTTATTCTTCTAGACAGGTGCTAGGCGCTACTAATTGTACTTGTTTGCAACTTTGCTCTCGCTTGGGCTGGTTATGTAAGAGAGGTTAGAGAATTTAAGTTAGGTAATGTAAATAGGAAAGACTCCAGTCCTCTCCTTTGTCCTGTCAGGCTGTCCTGTCACTAAGACAGTGGTAGTAGTTAGTTAGTTAGTTACTTAGTATTATTTGATAATTTAGCGGCCTTCAGTCTTAGTAGAACCTTTTGTAGTTCGTATAGTGAGTGAATAGCAACCAACCAATTTGGTGTATGCAATATGCATGCGTCCATCTATGCATTTAAGAAGACTGAATGCAGACTTAGTGAATTGGCCCGTCAAACGTGGTTGACTGAGAGATGATTGTGAATGAGATCGGAACTTAGAAGCAAATATCATTTTTTTGCAATTCATTATAAAGTCTTTGGAATACGCGGGCTAGGTACGCTTAGGATTCAGGTATCGGAAAGGAACTGTGGAATAATAAAGATAGGATGGTCCGCGACTGCGATACTAGTCTACTACTAGTCGATCTGATTTAGGATAGGTCAATGTTATTGCAATTGCCGTTTCCTGTCTAAAAATCTTTTTTGGAGCGATTAATTAATATTTATTTATTTAACAACAATCATTTTTGTCTCTTTCATTATGTCTTACATGATCAGCATCCAGGGGCAAGAACAAGAAAAAGACTGGGTCTGCTGAGGGGGTGCGGAGCCGGAGGGGCCTCCCAGGGGCAGGAAGCGGCCTCAGACGCAGATGGCTCTGCTGGCCCCAGTAAGTCCTCCCGGTGTTATATTAATATATATTTCCCTAACTTTTACCGCTCTATTATTTCCATTTCCTAATTTTAATTTTTTCCAAATCCTCTTCGATCTATCTGTTTCTAAATTCTTGTTATTGCTCCATTACCTACTGACATTGTTATTTATATTTCTAGTTTCTGTTTTTTTATTTTTTACATCAAATCAAACTGTCTCTGACTCTGAATGTGTCTGTCTGTAGCTTGCTTTCTTCTGGTTTTCCACTCAGCTTTCCCTCTCCCCTTATATATTTTGTGGTTTGCCTAATGGTGGTACTGTAAGACTCAGAGAACCCATTGGTTCTACTACTAATACTAGTAGTAGCAAGGACTCCTTACTACTACTAGTACTACTAATCTGCTGTGCAGATTGCATGCCCAAGTAAGGTATTCTAGGCATGTTTGTTGAGATGAGAAGGCTTTCTTTTACTGTCTCATGCTCAATCAGTAAATGATGGTCACTCACGTTGGACACCCCAAAGTGGTGAATTTTTATTTTTCTCGTCTAGGCCTAGTACTTTTTTTATTAGCAGCAGTTGATGGTGAACACTGAACAACTGATTACCGTGCACCATGGCTGGAAGGAAGTATGAGGAGGAGGACGGCACCATTATTTTCCAACCAAAAGAGACCTCATGTCCGATTGTCCGCCCAGTTGGCCACTCTTTTTCTTCTTTAAAAAAAATCAGATGCACCAATAGCTCGAGCCACTAAGTCCAGTCCTTTAGGTTGTCCTCTTCTTGAGAGGCTTTTCAAAATTGCCACCAACAAAATGCCCTACCGGATATTTTGTTATTTTTGATGGGACATGCTGTCTACTCTACTCTAGTATCCAAATTGTAGATAGTGATGTGTGTGGTGTATGTATTATTATGTATTTTCAATCTTGCTAATGAAAAAAATAAATAGTGGAGGCGTATATGGCATCTAAAAAATTTGAAATGTTTTTTCCAGGCGTACCGACCACCAGTGCCAGGGCCTTCGACGAGGACCACGCCACTCCAGAGGGAGCGCAAGCCAGCAACAGTGGCGGGCATTGGTAAGTCAATTTCCTTACGTATTGAGAATAATGAATACACTTGCTGCAAGGGTGTACACTAAGTATACTGTACTGCTGCTGAGACTAATTTGTTGTGAACAGTTGAAGAAGACACCCTTTACTTAACATTAGCATTAGCGGGAGTTGAGTAACTAATGGCCTATTCTATTCTATCTTCAACTCAGCAGAGAAAGTTTTATGACAAAGACAAAGAGTCAGATGACATGTAATATATGACTGGCAAAGAAGGATGCATGGGTGAAGGAAGGGGCCCTGGGATGCATATAGGTGGCTAATAGGATGCATGGGTGGTTGAAGGATGGGAGAAAGGTGAAAGAAAGCAGAAAGGATGCCTGCCTGGGTAGGTGAAACTGTATGTGTGAATGGAATCCTCCGGGTGGTTTGATGGGTCAAACTCAAAGGTAAGCAAGGACAAATGGGGGGTGGTTAAATGACAAATGTATGTTGTTGGTGAAAGGTTTGTTGAGATTGAGAATGATAGCCATGTTTGGAGGGAGGATGCCTGGATGGCATCATAGTAGGTGAAGAGTCAGACTGGATGAAGAGAATGTAAAACCGTGCCAGAGTACCAAAGCCAAGGGTGAAGAATAAAATAATGCTAGAAGAGCAATGCAATGATAAATGAAAAACCCTGGGAAGAATAAACAAGGACTGTTTTTCTTCAAGGTTTTTGATTCAAAGGTTTGAGGTTGTATTTCAGAATGGAATACTCCCTTGACTCACAGTAGTTTGCAAGCACAACATATATATTGTGTATGACTAACTATATGTACCCACCCATCATCAATCGCCTCCCTTCGACTCCGAGGCCCACTTCCGCTCCCTACCCATGTAATTTCGACCGTGTCAGCCATGGGTGGCCTATCGGCTGCATGGTTAACTTATAATCAAACAATAGTAGTATGTCATGTCATCATCATGTGACGTGACGTTGTGTAGTATATCATCATCATTCACATTAAGCATAGATATCATGTGCCTTGTTGTAGTAGACAGGGTGAAAGTGAAATTGAGCATTTGCCATTGATTTAACAGATTATGGCCGTAATGGAAAAACAGATAATTGTGTAGTACAGCTGCCCCACCTGCAGACAGTAGTAAAGTAACGTGAGTCTGCAACACAAGTATGTCTGTCTAGGGCACAAGCTGACTGAGCTGGCATGCCTACAAGATTAATTGAGCTAAACAAGAGAGAGAAGAAGAATACTTGTCTACTCCATAGTGCCTAATGCCTGAAAGTCTAATCATCAATCATCACATCCAAATCTTAGGGGCCAAGAAAGTGAGGATACCACAAATGTTATGTACTGCTAGTGCTGCTGTGCCACTATAATTTTATGTGTATAATTTTGTGTTAAGGTTTTGGTAAGAGTATTCGTTACAATTGTCTTTTTTATTTCTTGATATAGCTACTTCTTCCCAACCCAAAAGGCATGAGTTAGCAGCAAGGACACAGCAACGGCAGCTGGAGGCCATCCGGGCCAAATATCGCTGGCTGGTTGTCCTGGCGGAGGAGGAGGAGGTGTCAGCTGCAGCTTCCTCCAATGCCCCAGACCCCAGCCAGGCCCCCGTGCCTCCGGTGGTACGGCGCTGTGTTCTGGCAGCCACCTGCCGCAACTCATCCTCAAACACTGCTGACCACCCCTGTTGTTCCTGCAGGAACTTTCGGTGCCACATGCTCCTCCAGATGGCGCGCCTAGAGGCCAGGCTGGAGGAGGTCCTGGAGCACACTAGCCTGCACGCCCGCCGCTAGACCTCAGTCTTCTTGACCCTTGCCCCTTTTTTAATCTTTGTTTTGGTGGGTGGGATGTTGGAGAAAATTTGGGTGTTCTTCTTTTTTTTATGGACATTTGGACTTCGAGTGGACAATCATGGACGTTTACTGGACATTGGTTGGGGTTAGGGAGAGGGGTGGGTCAGGTGTTGTGGATTTCTTCTGGTTTATTTGTTAGGGTAATACATTATTTATAGTTTTACAATACATATGATGTAAATCTTTTTTTTGGGGGGTTACTCTTTTACTTCACCTTTTTTCCTCCTTTGCTGCAGGGCCGCAGCCAGTTTTTAAAATCTACCAATAGTGTAACACACCAACAGATAGATGCGGTACCCTCACTTGTCCTACTACTGTCAGTCTCTCCTCCTAGTCTATGCAGCCTGCAACTAAAACCCCTATCTATTCGGAAGGATGTGGATGTGTGAATTAATTAATTTCCATAGTATATACATTATTCCCTCCCCCACACTTCTTCTCTTACCTGTGATTGATGGGTAGGCAAAGCGATGGCTGCATGGTGATGGTTTGGTTTCCCAAGGTGCCATGGTGGGTGGTGGTAGCAGTAGTAGACAGTAGCATTTGCAAAAAAAGAAAATGAAACAGTCAGTCACCTGAGGGAGACTAGGGAATGAGAAGTAGAAGTACAGTACACAAGAAGAAGACTAACAAACAAGAAACCATGATGATGATGAGCAAAGCTAAAGTAAAAAATAAAACATAATGGTGGCGGGGATAGCCTAGTACAAGTTACAAACTGAAGTTGACTCGACCTATGAAGTGGACAAGCGTAACCTTTAGTGCTGGAAGGATGATGAATCGATGCCGGCAATTAATTATGATGGATTATGTTCCTGTGGAAAAAAAATTGAATAGCGAATACGGGGCCCGATTCACAGAACTAACTTAAGACAAAATCCTAAACTTACTACCATTTTGGTATTCACAGAAGGCACTTACTCATTTTGGTATTCACAGAAGGCACTTACTCATTTTGGTATTCACAGAAGGCACTTACTCATTGATGAGTAAGTGCCTTCTGTGAAAACCAAAATGAGTAAGTGCCTTCTGTGAATACCAAAATGAGTAAGTGCCTTCTGTGAATACCAAAATGGTAGTAAGTTTAGGATTTTGTCTTAAGTTAGTTCTGTGAATCGGGCCCACGGAGCATGGGTGGGCAATCTAATCTATATGTTGCCAGTAGAAGAAGATCCTCGCTCTGCCTTGAGTTAGTGTTGCTTTCACCACATCCAACCACATCCATCCCAGCAAGTGTGTGATCAATTATTGGTGTAAATGTAATAATTTAGTCACACCTCAATATAAATCACACAGCCCAGGGGAAGAGGGTTAGGGTTTGATGAATGGTTGGGAAGGGGGATTTGAGGGAAAGGTTTGACAAAGACAAACACTACACATGGACAACACATTCATCTTGGCAGCTAACCATCATAAATCTGTTTAGGGAGAAAAAGGAAATGCATGCATGATGAGGAGTAGTACTAGACTAGTACAGGGCAGTATGTTAATTATGCAATTGCCTGTCTGCCCCCGGAGACACCCAAGTTACATACATACATACATTATGTTCTGTTGTACCGGGCTTCCTTTGAAAGATAGCAAAGAAAGGTAAAATATCTCTAGGAGTAAAATGTAAGCAAACAAACAACACACACAGCAGTAATGATTGAAGAAAAAAAAATGAATCAAATGAAGAAGATACTGTTACTGTATTATATTTTTGCCAAATTTGGAGTTGCATTTCTCCGCATTCCTCTTGGTCCTTCCTTGGACTGTCCATCCGTCAATTTTTGGTGCCTGATGGATGCGGTTTGGTAAGGTAAGTGTGAGTTGTTTTTCCCACTATGGCGCAGGGTAAAGGGCCTGTCGATGGAAAAACAAAAAGGATATTGAAAAATCAAGGAGAAAAGTTAAACTGCATAATTAAGGAGGAGTGCAACAAGAAGACTTTCAGAGGTGGCATGGCTAAATCATGTCTGTTTCCGGCAGTTAGTTACCTCCAACAACAGGAACAGGCCCCCCCACCCAACCTCCACTTAGCTGCGAATTTGAGCTAGACAACAGTAGCACTGAGCACACACACACACACACAAAGCCACATAGCATTTTCCAAATTAAGTAAAAAAATCAATGCACCACTGTCATTCACAACACTACACAGACATGTAGGTCTGGTGTTGTTGTTTCCCTTTAGGCCACTTCACATGCTGAGTTAATCGTTCCATCAATCATCTCTGATTCTCTTGACTCTGACTGCGAGTATGTTATGGTGTTCAACTCTGTACCAACTGTGTCCCGACTACTGACTGAGTCCTCCAGACTCCAGACTCGTCCCGACTCAAAAATGCAATGGAATGGCCTGCAGTAGTACAATTTTGTTATTGAACAACAAGAAGGAAACGATTGACTTGAGTCACTTTTTTTGTGTGTAGATTCAGAATAGTAGACATCATGCACAACAAACAACAATCACTCAGCATGCCTCGCATTCTATCATTTACCTGTCCTTCCGGGGAAGTCCCTCTCTAGGCTCGGAAAGGATATATATAGTCAGGTCCCAGGTTTGGAGGCAGGCACACATTTCACATTTGTTGTATTATCCATCCAATGTCTGGCGTGAGGGAAATGGCTTTAGGGAGAGTCAGGAGTGGACTAGTAGTTACTTCTTCACTGACTGCAGTTGCAACTCCAATTCGGCAATAATTGAGTAAGACGGTCGGGATGGATTTGTGAACCAGAAAGACAGTGACACACAAATAATAAAGTAAATGATGTTCCTCAGCTATATGTTTTTTTTTTGTGCTTCAAAAAGGAAGAAAGAAAGTAACTTGAGTCGACTCGAAAGCCTTGTTGTCAGAAAAGTAGAGCTCGTCCTCAAACTCTGCTGGTTCGCCCAGAAGTAGGTCACCTAACACACTACATCCATGACCTGAGTCGCCATCATCATCTTCCTGCTGTGCTACTTCATGTATGGTGTAATCCGGTGGTATATGGTGCTGATTCATTTTGATCATGGTTAACCTCTCCATGTTTTGTGGCGAGAGACTGATCCTTCTCACTGTCAGAATGGCACCAGCAGCACTGAAAAAACGCTCAGAAGAGACACTTGCGACAGGGCAAGCCAGATAATTTATCGCTAGCCTGCTGAGCACTGGCCATTGGCACCTTTCCCACACCAATACAGCAATGGGTTTTGATCAAAGTAGACCTCTGTTGGGTCATCCAGATAGGCCTGAACCATCCGCTCAATGCTCATGGGTGCTCCGCTTTGCTCAGCCTCTATTGCCTTTGCCTCAGCACTGGACTTAAGCCCTTGCTGTAGACACCATTCCTGTGCCAATTTTGGGGCTGATGCTCATGTTCTTGTTGATGTTGTTCTTGGTATTATTGGTGATTTTGGCTGCTGTGAGCCAACCGCACTGCCCTCAGGCTCTGAAGTAGAACTTGAAGCCGGCTGCCCTGCAGTACTTGTTGTGCCCTGGAGTAGCGGGCCTCTAATTCCCGCCCGTTCTTTTTTCTAGATGACTGGCTTCCACAGCTATCCAAGTTTTGTAGTTGGCATCAGCCCATCTGAAAAAGGAATGAAAGTGTGCAGAAATGGTTTGTACCATGGATCCAGAATTGTGGCACAAATGTAATGGTTGGATGACACAATGCCTCTTTGCACCCTTGTGTTTTCAGATAAGCGAAGGGTTAAGCTCTCCACCAACTCATATGCTTCTTTTTTTCCTCCACACCTGCGTACATTGCAGACACCCCCTTCAGCTGTTCCTGCAGCATGCGCAACAATGGGATAGCTCGGCCCATAGTACAGTCCTCCTTGCTGACTTCACATGTGAAGACCTGGAAAGGAAGTAGCATCTCTGTCAGGCATTTAACTAGGCACCATAGGTCCATCTCAATTATCATGCTTTTCACAGTTGCATCCCCTCTTTGCATGACATATTCATTGATTGGTCTGTACTGCTCAAGCAGACATTCAAGCATGTAATAAGTTGAGTTCCAACATGTTGGCACCTCCTGGATGAGTGCTTTAACTGGCATTCTATTATCATGTTGAATGATCCTCAGCTGCTTCCGGGCTTTAAAAGAATGGCTGAAATGTGTGCAGATTCTTCTGCAGGTGGTCAGTAAGTTGCTGACTTGGTCTTCTTTTTTCAGAAAGTCTTGAACAATTATGTTAATGCAGTGCGCCAAACACAGGACCCTGAAATAGCCACCATCGGCCATGGCCTTAACTATATTGCTGCCATTGTCCGTGGCAACAAAACCAATGTTAAGTCCTCTTGGACTCAGCCATTCAAAGACCTGACTGTCAAAGTCTTCCAAAATGTTTGCAGCAGTATGAGATTTCTCCATGGTGAACATCGCTACAGTTGCATGTTTCCAAGCGGCATTAAAAATCTCAGCAGTGTCAACAACACCAGCTGCAGATAACTTTTTTCTAACCCCCACAAAAGAGATCCAGTGTGCAGTGATGCACATGTAATCAGTGGCTTGGCAACTGGTCCACATGTCTGTTGTTAGGTGGATAGTATGAGCAGCAAAGCTTGTCCAAGCAATTCCAGCATGTCATGATGTAGTGCTGGAACAGCAACTCTGGAGAAATCGGACTGGCTGGGAACCTTCCATTTCGGGAAGATGGCTGCCACAAACTCAAGAAAACCCACCCCTTCCACAAAAGAAAAAGGGAGGAGGTCCAGCGCTAACATTTTAGCTAGCTTCGCGTTGTATAAACGTGCCGTTGGGTGGTTGCATTCGTACTGCCCCTCCGACTTAAACATGCTGATAATGGTAGCCTGGATTTTTCTCTTTTCTGGTGCCACTGATGCAGGTGACTACTTGACGCCAGATGTTAGGCTCAATGCATGTTTTTTCGTTGCGGCACACTCTTGCCTTGGACCCCTTGGTGTCTCAGCCTGACTCTTGTGCCATTGCGATGTTGCTGATGAGGGCGGTACCACTGCACTGCTGGGGACAGGGCTGCTTTGTGTACCAGAGAAAATGTCTCCCTCTTGTTCACCTTCCACGGTGATCGGATCTTTTACTTCTTCATCCCCTCCAACAACAATGTGTGCAGTTTTTTGGCCTCTAAGGTGCGCCTCACTCTGGATCAAGTTGTGTTTTCTCAGATGGGTTGTTTGGCCTCCGGTTCCATAGTTTGTACCAAGCTTACCCCGACTAACACCTTGTCCACAAATGGAGCATATAGCAATGTTCACCTCCTTCTTGCTAACCGAAAAAAGGTCCCAAACTGGGGAGGTCAATTTTCTGGCGCTGCTGATGCCACTTGCAATGTCGGATGAACTGGTAGTAGGTGGGCATGACATTTGACTCCCTGCAGTACCTACTTCTACTGAGGTGGTTGTGGTGGATGTAGGTCATTCCTGCGAAATATGGAAGCTGGAGGTGGTGTTGGTGGTATCATCTGTGTTGGTGGTATCCGTGCCACATCCCTCACAGGAATTTGGGATGGGGCAATGTCGGTCTCCACTGGGGCAGGACTAATGTCCATGATGACTGGCTCGTCATCATCCTCCTCTTCTACATCTACCTCCATAACTCTAAGGCTTTCTGGAACCTTCCTTTTCCCTAGCCTTGTCTTGTGTCGTGTCTCACTCTCAGACTGAGGTGGCTACCAAGTGGCGTCTATATCATCAGAAGAGGGGCTTGAGGAAGAAGTTTATGGACTAACCCTCCTTTTCCTTGCAGGGGATCTGGAAGACAATGGATCTTCTGAAAGAGTGGCTTGCTCGTCTTCTTCCTCTGCAGGAAGCTCGATCTCCTGAACTGCCCCTACTTCGGGAGGAACAACTACTATTGGGGCGGTGGTTGCGGCTGTTGTTGCCCACTTATCTGAGTTTCCTGCATTGATTGGGTATTACTTTGCGATAACGATAAGTTAGTTTCAACATCACTGCTCGTCGGCGTTGGACCGGCTGCCTCTGCAACGGACATGGGCTTGGGCCTAGGTTGGTGGGGTGGGTCCACTGATGTGGGGGTGCTGCTCCCAGCTTGCTCCCCATATACCGCTGCTGAGGGGGCCGTTTTTGGTTTCCTCAAAAAAGGTCTTGGGCGACATACCGGTCTTGGTAAGTGGCAGTGCCTTCTTCTCACTGGCAACTTTCTTGGTACTGGACCTGGTACCTTTCTTTGGGGCCATCTTGAAGATGTCAGCAGCACGCAGCGGCACAAGTTGAAGAGATGTCTGTGGTCACACGTCACATACCGTTGTGTGCAGCAGGACTTCTGTCTGGCAGTACAATGGGTGATGTCTTCTCCTCCTCTTTTGTGCACCTAAAAGCAAAGAAGCAAGAAGAACATCAGTGAAATGTGGCATTTGTTGTTGTGGTTCAATTACTACTAGTACAAACAAACAAATATAATATATAACTTAGTGTGTGGTCACACTTGTTAGTGTTATTAATATTATTGCATTTATTACCTCAGTTATTAAAAAACATAACAATACAGTGTAGCAATTTGTGAGACTTTGACAACAAGGGCTTTCATGGTGTACTGTACAGTGCACTCAGGAAGGATAGGAAAGAAGAAGAACAACAACAAAAATATAAATGTAATGGACCCGGTTTGGCATTGTGCATCACGTGGGATTCAACATTCAGGGAGCTGCAGCTGACAATGGCTAGAAGCAATAAGCCAAGATGAACAAAGGAAAGACATGCAGGCCTAATGCAGAAGCACACTGGCTGCCCCTTCACAAAATGGCCGCCAGCCAAATGGCCAGGCCACAACAACAAGAAAGGGAAGACAGACAATGCAGGCCTATGGGAAAAGCACACTGGCTGCCTTCACAGTGGCCGCCAGCCTCATGGCCAGACCACAACAACAAGAAAGGGAAGACAGACAATGCAGGCCTATGGCAAAAGCACACTGGCTACCTTCACAAAATGGCCACCAGCCACATGGCCAAGCAGGCCACAACAAGAAGCAATAAGCCAAGAAGAACAAAGTAAAGAAGACATGCAGGCCTATGGCAAAAGCAAGCACACTAACTACCACCACCACAAAATGGCCACCAGCCGAATGGCCACTCACAACAATAACAAGCAGGAGGCCTAGAAAACAATGAACTCAAGCAGGCCTATATGGACACAGACTTTACAAAATGGCCCCTGGCCACACGGGAGAGCTCAGCCAAGGGAAATCCTGGCCTACTATTACAAACACACTCACACACTGGCCAGACAAAGGCGGCATCCTAAACAACACATCTTTAATGCAACATGCCAAAAACGAAAATCCACAGGGCTAAAAAAGGTTTGCAAGTTACAACAACTGCACACATCCAACAAAGGCATTTATTTAACACACATGAAAAATAGTGACATTCCATAAAAAAACATTTTGCATTTTAATCCAATGCCATCCATGCCCTAAATAATGCTTAAATTTAACAGACGCCACAGAAACAGTTGTTTCATGCACCCATAAGTAGCTCTGGGCCTATTGGTTGGAAAACCCATTGGCAGACTAGGCCAAATAGTGAATCAAATCAAATCAATAATATTGCAAATTTATTAGAAAATTTAGTGAACTGTGCTACATTTCATTTTTTGCTGGATAGAAATAAAGAAGAAACAATTGCATGCAAAATAATAACCAGCAAGAAGGCATGGCCTCCACAAAGAAGGCTTGCAGGCCTAATGCAGAAGCACACTGGCTGCCTCTTCACAAAATGGCCACCAGCCACATAGCCAGGCCACAACAACAAGAAAGGGAAGACAGACAATGCAGGCCTATGGCAAAAGCACACTGGCTGCCTTCAAAAAATGGCCGCCAGCCACATGGCCAGGCAGGCCACAACAAGAAACGGAAGACAGACAATGCAGGCCTATGGCAAAAGCACACTGGCTGCCTTCACAAAATGGCCACCAACCACATGGCCAGGTCACAACAATAAGAAAGGGAAGACAGACAATGCAGGCCTATGGCAAAAGCACACTGGCTGCCTTCACAAAATGGCCACCAGCCACATGTTCAGGCCACAACAACAAGAAAGATAAGACAGACAATGTAGGCCTATGGCAAAAGCACACTGGCTGCCGTCACAAAATGGCCGCCAGCCACATGGCCAGGCTACCACAACAAGAAGCAATAAGCCAAGAGGAACAAAGTAAAGAAGACATGCAGGTCTATAGCAAAAGCAAGCACACTAACTACCACTACCACAAAATGGCCACCAGCCACATAGTCACTTACCACAACAACAAGCAGGAGGCCTGGAAAACAATGAACTCAAGCAGACCTATAAGGACACAGACTTTACGAAATGACCCCTGGCCACAGAGGGAGGCTCAGCCAAGGCAAATGCTGGCCTACTATTACAAACACACTCACACACTGGCCAGACAAAGGAGGCATGCTAAACAACACAGCTTTAATGCAACAATGCCAAAAACGAAAATCCACAGGGCTAAAAAGGTTTGCAAGTTACACAACAACCACACACATCCAACAAAGGCATTTATTAAACACACATGAAAAAAAGTGAAATACAAAAAAACACATTTTGCATTTCAATCCAATGCCACCCATGCCCTAAATGAGGTTTAAATTCAACAAACACCACAGAACCAGTTGTTTCATGCACCTATGAGTAGCTATGGGCCTACTGGCTGAAAGGCCTATTGGCAGACTACTGCGCTAGTGAATTAAATAAATATTGCACATTGATTTCAAAAGTTGGAGAAAATGTAGTGAACTGTGCAACATGTTTACTTTATAAAAGAGGAAAATTACTTACAAAGAAACAACTAGGCCCCTAGTGAAACTACAGGCCACCCACCACAATAAATAAAAAAATAAAAACGAAGCAAAGTACAAAATAAAATAGGTGCAATGCCCCAATCAAACAAACAACACCAATTTTCAAACTAAGGGTGTCACTAGGATAGCAGGCGGATCGCCACCGCCCGTATGGCGGTGGCGATCTGCCCGCTATTTTCCTCCGCCCGCCACACATTTCCCCCCGCCATATTAGTATGGCGGGGGTACCGCGGTGGACGGGAAGACCGTCTGCCGCTTTTCCACCCGGTCCACAAGTCGACTGGGCGGAAAAGGTTTTAATATGGTGGCGGTGTCTGTCAGACACCGCCATCCATGTTAGGATACGTGCGGGGATGTGCCTTTCCGTGGTGGCGTTGCCGCCACGGAAAGGCATGTGGTCTTTTCTATTGGGGGCCCATTGCGGGCCCCCAGGGAGTTGGGGGTGCACATGGGGGGTACCTATGGTACCCCTGCATATATATATGCACAAGGTGGCAGGCACCGCGCGGTGCCTGTCACGTTGTGCATACATATGCACAACGTGCATTCACGGCATTGTGGCGGGTGGTGCGTTGAGCACCGCCCGCCACAATGCTGTGGATAGGGCTTGCCACCGCCACGGTGGCGGTGGCATCCTAATAGCATGTGCGGGACCGCCGCACCACTTGCGGATGGTCCCGCATTCCGCTGCTGTGGCGGGCGGACTTTGTCCGCCCACCATCGTAATGATCCCCTTACTTGTGAAATCTCAAATTCAAAAGTCCTCAAATCCAATGATATATGATTCAGCACACACAAAGAGGGATCCTTCCAGCTCCAAATCCAAATGAAAAGTGGACAGAGATGGACAAAGCACTGGGAGGAGCCGGCTGGACAGGAACAGGAAGTTGGAGTCTCTGAGGCACTCTCTTCCCCTTCGAAAGAAAAGTAAAAAAGAAAAAGGACTCCTTGCACAAAAAAGTACAGCCAAATGTCAATCTGAGGAGTTTTTAATCCAAATTATCATTTTGAGAAGGTTTTGATGCTGCTCGGGAGAGAACCTTCTCCAGATTGCAAAATCTGCGTGTTGGGGATTGCGATCTTCACAAAACTTCCGCCAGAAGTCAGATGGCGCGCCCGATTGACTTGTTCGCGATCGCAAACTCTCGCAGGACCATGCGGCCACCTAGCAAATCTCGTGGTGCTTGCAAACGGATGGGAAATCTCGTCGGCGATGGCAGGCACTCGGTAAGTCACTCCGACGTGCGTGAAAATGCATTTTGGGCGCACAAACACAAAAAAACTCCGCTCCGTTGCAGAGTGCAGAGTCTTCCGGCAACTCCGCGTTCTATGCGGAACACGGAGTTGCCAAAAATCCAAAACTCCGCCAGCGGAGCGAAGTTTACGCCCAGGGTCAGAAAGACGCCACAAACAATCTTGGGCACCTCATTTGTTTACCAGACTATGGAACTGTCCTCTTGCTCATGAGAGGAGGTGAGTTTGGGGGTGAACAGTGTTTGACTGTTTGCATGTTATAACAAGAGAGGGATATGGGGCGCTTGTAGGTCCAGCATACGAGCCCCAGAGGGTCAGGCCAGAAGAAGAGGTATGCAGTTCCTATGGGGAGAGGGTAGGTAGAGGCTAAGTCGGTTTAAACCGACCTAGGCTCTACCTCCTCCTCCCCCATAGGAACTGCATACCTCTTCTTCTCGACTGTTTGCATGACATGAGCTTTTTCTGGCTGAGATCTGATACAGGTGGCTTTGAGCTTTCGAAGGAACTGGAGGAGTGATTCGAAGGAGTGTAGGGGGTTCTGCCTTGTGCACCATTTTGCATACCATACTGCATTTTGTTTCCTGAGGTGAATACCTCTTTGCTGCCTCTCAAGGAGTTTGGACCCGGTTTGGCATTGTGCATCACGTGGGATTCAACATTCAGGGAGCTGCAGCTGACAATGGCTAGAAGCAATAAGCCAAGATGAACAAAGGAAAGACATGCAGGCCTAATGCAGAAGCACACTGGCTGCCCCTTCACAAAATGGCCGCCAGCCAAATGGCCAGGCCACAACAACAAGAAAGGGAAGACAGACAATGCAGGCCTATGGGAAAAGCACACTGGCTGCCTTCACAGTGGCCGCCAGCCACATGGCCAGACCACAACAACAAGAAAGGAAGACAGACAATGCAGGCCTATGGCAAAAGCACACTGGCTACCTTCACAAAATGGCCACCAGCCACATGGCCAAGCAGGCCACAACAAGAAGCAATAAGCCAAGAAGAACAAAGTAAAGAAGACATGCAGGCCTATGGCAAAAGCAAGCACACTAACTACCACCACCACAAAATGGCCACCAGCCGAATGGCCACTCACAACAATAACAAGCAGGAGGCCTAGAAAACAATGAACTCAAGCAGGCCTATATGGACACAGACTTTACAAAATGGCCCCTGGCCACACGGGGAGGCTCAGCCAAGGGAAATCCTGGCCTACTATTACAAACACACTCACACACTGGCCAGACAAAGGCGGCATCCTAAACAACACATCTTTAATGCAACATGCCAAAAACGAAAATCCACAGGGCTAAAAAAGGTTTGCAAGTTACAACAACTGCACACATCCAACAAAGGCATTTATTTAACACACATGAAAAATCGTGACATTCCATAAAAAAAACATTTTGCATTTTAATCCAATGCCATCCATGCCCTAAATAATGCTTAAATTTAACAGACGCCACAGAAACAGTTGTTTCATGCACCCATAAGTAGCTCTGGGCCTATTGGTTGGAAAACCCATTGGCAGACTAGGCCAAATAGTGAATCAAATCAAATCAATAATATTGCAAATTTATTAGAAAATTTAGTGAACTGTGCTACATTTCATTTTTTGCTGGATAGAAATAAAGAAGAAACAATTGCATGCAAAATAATAACCAGCAAGAAGGCATGGCCTCCACAAAGAAGGCTTGCAGGCCTAATGCAGAAGCACACTGGCTGCCTCTTCACAAAATGGCCACCAGCCACATAGCCAGGCCACAACAACAAGAAAGGGAAGACAGACAATGCAGGCCTATGGCAAAAGCACACTGGCTGCCTTCAAAAAATGGCCGCCAGCCACATGGCCAGGCAGGCCACAACAAGAAACGGAAGACAGACAATGCAGGCCTATGGCAAAAGCACACTGGCTGCCTTCACAAAATGGCCACCAACCACATGGCCAGGTCACAACAATAAGAAAGGGAAGACAGACAATGCAGGCCTATGGCAAAAGCACACTGGCTGCCTTCACAAAATGGCCACCAGCCACATGTTCAGGCCACAACAACAAGAAAGATAAGACAGACAATGTAGGCCTATGGCAAAAGCACACTGGCTGCCGTCACAAAATGGCCGCCAGCCACATGGCCAGGCTACCACAACAAGAAGCAATAAGCCAAGAGGAACAAAGTAAAGAAGACATGCAGGTCTATAGCAAAAGCAAGCACACTAACTACCACTACCACAAAATGGCCACCAGCCACATAGTCACTTACCACAACAACAAGCAGGAGGCCTGGAAAACAATGAACTCAAGCAGACCTATAAGGACACAGACTTTACGAAATGACCCCTGGCCACAGAGGGAGGCTCAGCCAAGGCAAATGCTGGCCTACTATTACAAACACACTCACACACTGGCCAGACAAAGGAGGCATGCTAAACAACACAGCTTTAATGCAACAATGCCAAAAACGAAAATCCACAGGGCTAAAAAGGTTTGCAAGTTACACAACAACCACACACATCCAACAAAGGCATTTATTAAACACACATGAAAAAAAGTGAAATACAAAAAAACACATTTTGCATTTCAATCCAATGCCACCCATGCCCTAAATGAGGTTTAAATTCAACAAACACCACAGAACCAGTTGTTTCATGCACCTATGAGTAGCTATGGGCCTACTGGCTGAAAGGCCTATTGGCAGACTACTGCGCTAGTGAATTAAATAAATATTGCACATTGATTTCAAAAGTTGGAGAAAATGTAGTGAACTGTGCAACATGTTTACTTTATAAAAGAGGAAAATTACTTACAAAGAAACAACTAGGCCCCTAGTGAAACTACAGGCCACCCACCACAATAAATAAAAAAATAAAAAACGAAGCAAAGTACAAAATAAAATAGGTGCAATGCCCCAATCAAACAAACAACACCAATTTTCAAACTAAGGGTGTCACTAGGATAGCAGGCGGATCGCCACCGCCCGTATGGCGGTGGCGATCCGCCCGCTATTTTCCTCCGCCCGCCACACATTTCCCCCCGCCATATTAGTATGGCGGGGGTACCGCGGTGGACGGGAAGACCGTCTGCCGCTTTTCCACCCGGTCCACAAGTCGACTGGGCGGAAAAGGTTTTAATATGGTGGCGGTGTCTGTCAGACACCGCCATCCATGTTAGGATACGTGCGGGGATGTGCCTTTCCGTGGTGGCGTTGCCGCCACGGAAAGGCATGTGGTCTTTTCTATTGGGGGCCCATTGCGGGCCCCCAGGGAGTTGGGGGTGCACATGGGGGGTACCTATGGTACCCCCTGCATATATATATGCACAAGGTGGCAGGCACCGCGCGGTGCCTGTCACGTTGTGCATACATATGCACAACGTGCATTCACGGCATTGTGGCGGGTGGTGCGTTGAGCACCGCCCGCCACAATGCTGTGGATAGGGCTTGCCACCGCCACGGTGGCGGTGGCATCCTAATAGCATGTGCGGGACCGCCGCACCACTTGCGGACGGTCCCGCATTCCGCTGCTGTGGCGGGCGGACTTTGCCCGCCCACCATCGTAATGATCCCCTTACTTGTGAAATCTCAAATTCAAAAGTCCTCAAATCCAATGATATATGATTCAGCACACACAAAGAGGGATCCTTCCAGCTCCAAATCCAAATGAAAAGTGGACAGAGATGGACAAAGCACTGGGAGGAGCCGGCTGGACAGGAACAGGAAGTTGGAGTCTCTGAGGCACTCTCTTCCCCTTCGAAAGAAAAGTAAAAAAAGAAAAAGGACTCCTTGCACAAAAAAGTACAGCCAAATGTCAATCTGAGGAGTTTTTTTAATCCAAATTATCATTTTGAGAAGGTTTTGATGCTGCTCGGGAGAGAACCTTCTCCAGATTGCAAAATCTGCGTGTTGGGGATTGCGATCTTCACAAAACTTCCGCCAGAAGTCAGATGGCGCGCCCGATTGACTTGTTCGCGATCGCAAACTCTCGCAGGACCATGCGGCCACCTAGCAAATCTCGTGGTGCTTGCAAACGGATGGGAAATCTCGTCGGCGATGGCAGGCACTCGGTAAGTCACTCCGACGTGCGTGAAAATGCATTTTGGGCGCACAAACACAAAAAAAACTCCGCTCCGTTGCAGAGTGCAGAGTTTTCCGGCAACTCCGCGTTCTATGCGGAACACGGAGTTGCCAAAAATCCAAAAACTCCGCCAGCGGAGCGAAGTTTTACGCCCAGGGTCAGAAAGACGCCACAAACAATCTTGGGCACCTCATTTGTTTACCAGACTATGGAACTGTCCTCTTGCTCATGAGAGGAGGTGAGTTTGGGGGTGAACAGTGTTTGACTGTTTGCATGTTATAACAAGAGAGGGATATGGGGCGCTTGTAGGTCCAGCATACGAGCCCCAGAGGGTCAGGCCAGAAGAAGAGGTATGCAGTTCCTATGGGGAGAGGGGGTAGGTAGAGGCTAAGTCGGTTTAAACCGACCTAGGCTCTACCTCCCTCCTCCCCCCATAGGAACTGCATACCTCTTCTTCTCGACTGTTTGCATGACATGAGCTTTTTCTGGCTGAGATCTGATACAGGTGGCTTTGAGCTTTCGAAGGAACTGGAGGAGTGATTCGAAGGAGTGTAGGGGGTTCTGCCTTGTGCACCATTTTGCATACCATACTGCATTTTGTTTCCTGAGGTGAATACCTCTTTGCTGCCTCTCAAGGAGTTTGGCACGGGGTAGCAGGCACCATATCAGTACAATTTATGGGTGTAGGGACTGCACTTCTGGAGTGGGATTCTTGAGTGCAGCCTGTTGGTTACAGCAGTATCCACTCTTATTTTGGAGAGAAAGGAGAATATACTGAAGGTTGTACATGATGGTTTCATCAGAATGACCAACGGTTATCATATCTTTGACCTTTTTGACCTTTTGACTGCAGGGCTTTTGTCCTCTCCTCTGTCTAAATGAAGTCTTACAGCCTCTGTAGTTCCAGTCAGAAGTGAAAACTACCACCTGGTATTCCTACCACCAAATGGGTGTCTGGACTGTTAGGTCGGCTGAAGGCTAATCAAGCTGTAGCCCCCTAACTCTTGGCCTACAAAAAACTCTCAAAAAGACTACTATTGCAGAGTAAAGAGTTTGACAGCTGGACAATTTTATAAAGTGCAACCCCGGCCATTACACAGATGGGTAACAAGACCTCCTCACAGGGTGAACTTGATTCAAGCTTGTCTCAATACAGCAGCAATAAATCTTGAGAGCACAAGGATATCTTGCTCAAGACTCTGCAAAAAAGACAAGCATGATGATAGATAAAAATCGATCATATCTCTTTTTGAGATAGTTAAACGTATGGATCAACTTGGAGTAGAAATAGCCACCGTAGAAGATCTTTCATCATTGCAAGTACCCTCCTCTTTTATGGAAATAGATCCCCTGAGTCCATTGGCACCCAAAACATACCTTCTCGAATAAAGTTTCTCGGATCATACAAAAAAAACTGGCGAATACTCAACACTGGCAAATTTAATTGGGAAAAACCCCTTTTTTCCTATAAACGAGCCAGAAGCCTAAAGGACACCTTAGTGGCTACACGCCCAACACAACCACCTAGACCCACCAACACTGTACTCAATGCCTGGGGGCCCCCTAATATAATGGGCCATTTCCCATGCAGGAACTGCAGTGTGTGCCACTTGACGGAACCCACCAAAAGCCTGAATCTTGAACCGGGCAAAACATGGAACATTCGGCAACACACGAATTGCAATACCATGAATGCAATTTACCGTATCACTTGCCCATGCGGGTTGACATACATCGGCATCACCAGCTGAAAAATTTAAACTCGTATATGCGAACATCGGAGCAATATCCGATGCAAAATAAACACCACACGCATGACCAATCACTTCTTAGAAGCCGGACACACCACTAATGACAGGAACTGGGTGGTGATCGAAACATTGGAAACCAACATGCCGAATCTCCAGGGTCGTCTCCTTGAGAAGGAACAGCGGTGGAGTTACCGTCTGTCTACTCATCTACATGGCCTTAACGACAATATTCCGTGGAATGACCTTAATAAACCCCCATAGAACTACCCCGCGGGTCCAACACCCGGATTGGTTCCTCTTCCTCCCTGATGGATAACTTAGGACGCCTTTACTCTCAGTCCCCCAGCATTTTGCATCTTTCGCAATGGTTAACAACATACCAGACCTCCACAGAGTGGACATCCACTTAACACAATAGGATGCACAATGCAATCCTTTTTGTGTCTTAGGTCTATGGCATGATTATCTCTATATCTTTATATATACGTGTTCTTCGACACACTGACAAGCTCCTCCTGAGGCCACTTTGTTGCGTTCACAAATTTTCTCCCGCATTTAACAATCTTGCGTGGCAGCATCTGCCCCAGTTCTCTAATCTACACATCTCACCCATCATAACCGGGCATTTCGAGCCACGTTTCTTTTGCCATCTCCTGTGCGTATCTATTATCTACAGGGAACCTCTGCGCATACGTTCCCACACTTCCGCTTCTAAATCAGAATCCAAGTAGGTAGCATTCTAGTTTAACTGACGGTCATCCCGTAACACGCCACACGTAGACGTCACTACATCAGCACTTAACGGCCCGTTTCAGCGCCCGGGTCTCCCTACCTTAAAATAGACGCTGGCCGGTGGCACCAGTATCTTCCAGAACCGCAAGAAGATCCCAAATAGGTGCACGGCGGGTGCTTTGTCTTGATGAAGTAAGGTTTTCTTGACTTTTAATGTTACCGAACAGCCATGCGAGCTGTTCACAGAGTCTAGGCTCGGTTATTTACATT
Organism: Calotriton arnoldi; assembly: GCA_963921515.1. Lineage (NCBI taxonomy): Eukaryota > Metazoa > Chordata > Amphibia > Caudata > Salamandridae > Calotriton > Calotriton arnoldi. The sequence goes on along the minus strand of CAWUFW010010855.1, from coordinate 72,597 downwards.
GCCTTTTTTCATCCTCCTTACTTAACTACTCTGACCGCCTTTTTTTTTTTCTTCTCTCTACCCCCCAGTGTGTGACTACAGACGGGCGCCCCTTCCGGGTTCTGCTAAAAGCTACAACAAACTCGTAGCTAGTGTAAATATGTTGTTTTGTTTTCGTGACAGTTTTTAACCCCTTCACTGCGTTCGACGGCCAACGGCCGTCGCGAGCACTACCTCGGTAGTGCTGCGCACGTCCGTTGGCCGACGCGGCCCCGCCCGTTTAATAGAACGTTCCGCACTAGTGCGGAACGTTCGAAGCAGCAAAGGAGTTAAAGTGATTTACAATAAACATACAGCTAAATGGCACGACATTGCACACATGTGGCACCTTCCCAGTGTCACAACAGTTCTCTCGTTCTCTGCATAATATACTGAACCACAACGGCATGCATGGAATGCACCTCTGCAAATCATCTACTTGCCTAGTAGTGCATGCGAGTTGAGCACAGTATACCAGAATATTTTGCACTTATTGCTGACCATCAGGTTGGCAGTATTGATCGACTCACTATGTGCCAGATCGCCGTAGTCAACGAAGGTGGCATTAAGACACTGTATAAAAGATTGCATTTTATGTTACTTGTCTTTTCCTCTTCTTTTCCTTTACAGGTTCCTCCAGTGGGTCTGTAAGTACACAGACACCACTGCATGCACAGCACACCTTAGCGCGTATGCTGCACAATTATACACGTGGCATGTTTTTGCCACAACTTCACTTATCTCACCTGGTCCTGAAGAAAGCCTCACTATTTTTAAACGAGGCTGAAACATGTAGACCACAGTGACAACTAAGATCAATTTATCCTGATGTTGTCCTTATTCCTTTTTTAACCTTGTCCTGGGCCGCTGGGAATAAAAACCATTCAGTAAGGATTCCCAGAGACATTTTTAACTAGCACCACTTTACCAGCACTTCCCTTCACATGTTTACACAAATCCAGCTCCGCTGTAATCAGGCGTTGTAGCACAACTGGGTGGCATTCGGCTACCCAGTTGGGACCCCGATGATGAAGCATGCCACCAACTAGGTTGGTGGGTGAGGGGTCTTTTTATAAACCTAATGGGTTTCTGGCACTCATATAACTACTATTGAGTCGACTTTATTAGTGGGTTCGTCCACTGTGTTTTTTGTAACATCTCTGGCTATCACATTAAACTGAAACTCTCCAAGGATGTACAACAACAGCCCTTTGGTTCACCAGAGGATTTCCATTTTCAGATATGACTTTATCATCAGCTAGGAAAAGAAAGGATTACAGAAAAGCAATGGTTTCCTTACAGCAATTGGAGCTCATGCCTCATAAGTACAGCACGCTGATATTGTCTCCCATCTAAATGATGTTTTTTGTTCCACCAGTTGGTAATTTCATAATATATGCTAGGGTTAATGACATAGGAATCCAATTGCCACTCTATATTAAAAATGTATTTTGCCAAAAGGAACTTGGTAAAGTAATTCAAGATTTTTTTTTTCATAAACAAGAATTTTTTAAGGAATATTCTAGTACAGACTGCCATGGCTTCCTCCTTTTGAAGGATTGTAAAGGGTTTGGCCTACATCTTTCAATAGAGGAACACGAGCTATGGAATAGTTCAAGTTTCTGCTACATTGCAGATTTTAAATATAGCAAGGAATGGAAAACCTGGGCACAGTTGGGCATTTCAGATAATTTTGTTAGTAAAAAGCTTAGATTTTCTTTTTTATAAATCAAACATCTTTTACAATTATACCCCGCATGTTTGGAGGAAAATGCTATAAGTATTTTAAGAATGATGTTTGAATTAAAGCTTAGAGGCATTGGCAACTGGTACATTGTTGTTGTTGGCTGCACAACATGTTCCCCTCCTATAAAACCATCTTGAAAGAGTAGAAAAGGAGGCTGGATTTAAGGTGATATTTAATGTACAAGAGGAACTAAATCAACACAGTTACAAACTATTTAGGGCCACAATTTTAGGAAAATAGGGCCAGATGTATCAAGCTAAATTGCGATCAAGAGTATGTATTACGGATCACTGACAGAATATCGAGGAGCAAAATATCGACCTGCCAAAATATCGATGAAAAAATATAGAATGACAGAATATCGAGGTAAGTACAAAAATATCGAATCCAAAATATCGTTGTAAATAATATCGAATTTTTTAAATGTCTTAAAAGTAATGTAAAATAATGAAATAATGAATATAATTAAGTAAAACATACTTAAAAATACTTAAATAACCTTAAAATTTATAAATAATTAATGTAAATTAAAAAGAAATAAACATGCATTTTAATTTTTTAATACATATATATGTTAACTTAATATTATTAAAAAATATTCAATATTTTTAGTGTTGGATAGCGGGAGGGTAAAATTTACTATTCCCACTCCAGTGAGTGCAACAGTAGGGAAAGCGTTGGATAGCGGGAGGGTAAAAATTACTATTCCCACTCCAGTGAGTGCAACAGTAGGGAAAGCGTTGGATAGCGGGAGGGTAAAAACTACTATTACCACTCCAGTGAGTGCAACAGTAGGGAAAGCGTTGGATAGCGGGTAGGTAAAAATTACTATTCCCACTCCAGTGAGTGCAACAGTAGGGAAAGTGTTGGATAGCGTAGGGGTAAAAATTACTATTCCCACTCCAGAGAGTGCAACAGTAGGGAAAGTGTTGGATAGCGTAGAGGTAAAAATTACTATTTCCGCTCCAGAGAGTGCAACAGTACGGAAAGTGTTGGATAGCGTAGGGGTAAAAATTACTATTCCCACTCCAGGGAGTGCAACAGTAGGGAAAGTGTTGGATAGCGGGTAGGAATAATTTACTATTCCCACTCCACCAAATGTAACAGTAGAGAAAGTGTTGGCTAGCGGGAGGGTAAAAATTACTATTCCCACTCCAGAGAGTGCAACAGTAGGGAAAGTGTTGGATAGCGTAGGAGTAAAATTACTATTCCCACTCCAGTGAGTGCAACAGTAGAGAAAGTGTTGGATAGCGTAGGGGTAAAAATTACTATTCCCACTCCAGAGAGTGCAACAGTAGGGAAAGTGTTGGATAGCGTAGGGGTAAAAATTACTATTCCCACTCCAGTGAGTGCAACAGTAGGGAAAGTGTTGGATAGCGTAGGTGTAAAAATTACTATTCCCCCTCCAGTGAGTGCAACAGTAGGGAAAGTAATGATTTAATAATTAAATATATATAAATTAATTATCAATACCAATAAAAATGTATTACAAATGAATTACCAATTACAAATTATTTAATAATTAATTAATTATAAATACCAATAAATATTAATTATTAAAAATTAAAGGGCCCATTAGGATGGCGGGCGGAAGCACCACCGCCGTGCTGGCGGATGCAAAAAGCACCAGTTACCGTCCGCCCGCCACAGCACACACGCCTGCCCAATTAGGATGCGAAAAGACAGCCAAACACCGCCCGTAAGCCAGCTACGCCCTCCGCCATCAAAGTGCGCCCGTCCACGGAGCGGCGCGGCCTAATGGAGACACAACGCCCGACGAAATCACGTACCGCCCGGCGTACAAATTACGATGCCAGAACCAAACAGTTCCCCGGCTAAGAGACACCGCACGTGAAAGCAAGGCGGAAAACCGAACGCACAGTACGGATAGCAAAGAGGCGGACCCCCGAGCATGAATCCAGCACTGCAGGCCCTCCCCATGCTCTACCTGATGCAGCACCCAGGAGTCAACGCACCGCGGCGACGCAGGTAGGCAGACACACAACAGGGGCACGCAAACAGCGCACACAGCGCAAAGGCGGGAAAACTGTATATGGCCCCCCCCGCCCCGACAACCCTGCGTGGACACGACACATCCACCACTGCACCCACACATGCGCACAACGCAGAGGCCAATGGCAGCGCAATGCATGCGCCGCACACAAACACAGGGTCACAACAAAACACCACACACACCAGCACCACCCAGAACGCACATGTCACGTGACAGCCCTGCCACAGTCATGTCCCCAACCGGCAATTCACTGTTGCCAACCTGACGTCACACAAGTGACCCGAACATGTCAGTGACGTCACGCCACATTAGGACACACCCCTGTGTGCAAAACACGGCGAAGCACACAGCGGAGGCAACATCACCCAGCAGAATATGGACCCCGTCGGGAAAAGGTACGCCAGTACCACACAGAAACACCGATGCCACCCTGCACCCAATAACAAGACATGCAATACGTAACATCAAAGATACCGGGGACAGACAACAGGTGGGACCAATTATAACACAAGGCCCAACGTATAGCGGAAACGCAGCCTGCTGCCCACACACGGGAGAGGAGACAGCACCGAATGACCTTCCATTCCCACTGTGAAACCACATCCCGACTAAACAAGCCGGAGACAACAGTCATTGCACCAAACAAAGCCCAACACAGGCACGCAGAGGGAAGCGGCCACAGGGCAGATAGCGCATAACACCAAAGAACATTCAGAACGGAAAGAAGAAATGATAACACTCCCCCATGTGGTTCACATGCAAGTTATCTGGAAGGAGTCAGACACCACTGACCTTGACCATTCAGAGAAGCATGTGGGATGAGGGCCCGTGTCCTCCGCACAAGCCAACATAACACAAGTCCTGCCTCCCTACGACCATTACAGAATTCCCAGCAACGTCGGAGGTTGCACTCTGCAGACTGCACAGACAGCCGGAGCACGCCACCACAGCGCCCTGCAGCAAAATGGCACTTGCACCACACCTACCCAACTACGCCGGACAGATCAAGCTGTACAAACATAACCTGATACAGATATTGGGATGTGACAATCTGGCCTTGCTGAACGTAAGTTACCGACTAACTTACCGCATCGCATTGTTCAGCTGCGTCATCCCCGTCTTCTACTGTCGGAGGTGTCCCTTCTACTATCCTGTGGAGTTATGTCTCTCCAACCCGGCATGTCCAAGGGCGGACCTGCTACAACTATTCAACCCCTGGACGCCCACGACAGGGTCTGTTCAGCCTATGGGGGCATGGCGTATGTGGCGACTATCGGACCCACACTGCAATGGGACCACTGTGCCTCCACACGACGGATAATGGATTACAGTTACATCGAATGCCATCCAACATGTCCCATCATGCTCCTACAAGGGACAACTCACGACCAACACCTTGACAGCCACCATCCGCTACATTGGATGGCAACCATGTCCACCACCAATGCCATGGAAGCCCTGCTGGAAGGTATTGCATTCCTGACAACCTGTCAATTCGTCGGGCCCCGTCGCCATACCCCCAATTGAGCAATGATGTCCCACACCGTACCCATGCTTGGCTTACGCACGGACTAGGCAGTTACCAGTACAACAACTATACCATGCAACCTGCAACTGACACCACAACAACAACTACACTGCCATGACATCTGATACTATTTGGGATATGCACCCTGTTCCTCATCACATCCAGTAACTCTGCATGAACAGGGGGAGGCAGAGGCATGGGATTTGTGTATGGCAACCACATGGACAGAACTGCACGTACAACCATGCCATGATATGGATCCTGCGCCCATGAACATATGCACCGGTCAGTGGACAGCAATCGTCCTGCTGTAGTATGTGAGAGCTGTCACCACACCTCCCTCTGAACGTCCGTGCCAGGACCTTTGCATGGACACCAAGTGCATCCACCAACAACATGAGCCCAGTGACTGTGACATGGCCAGTACCCACCACATCGCAACAACAAGTGGGACGCCGTTGCATGCACGTAAGCCCATGCCCTGATGTCACCTCCACGCACGTGTGTATGAGTAACTATAGCAGCAAACCTGTAACATGGAACTGAGATGCACTGTGCCCATGATGACAAGCGGACTGGTAGGCTACATGTATACTGTCTGTGTCAAAGTCAGCAGCACCACAGTAATTAGCAAATGTACATTAGCACACCAACGGCTAAGCAGTTGTAACTCTGAAGCCCACATCCCACAGTCAACAACTAATCACTGTACCCCTACACCCTATGCTATGTGTAATCATGCTGAGTATATCCTCCACATGCACTTCGCTGCCAGTAGTGTTCACTATACTGCATCACAGAGGACATAAGTCCCAATACATGGCTTGAAGCAACAATGTGTCTCTGCTGATTCATTTCACAAGTACGAATGAGAGAGGATGAGAGTGTGTGAAGTACACGGCAGTCGTGAGATGACCATGTAGTCCACTGTCATTGGATGTCAACGCAAATGAGTAGCACAACTGTGGGAGACACACATGTGTCATGTGAAGCGGGAGTTACGCATGGCTCAGGTGGGTGGGTGTGACGGGTAGGTGCGCACATGCAATGTTGAAACACGCTGTGTTGGGAGGACTCAGGAACAGTACATTGGCGCACTCCTGGGAATCTGTAAAGACCACCTGTCTGGTGATGAATGTGAACTCGTGTGTGCACAACAGGCGGGCACACGAACAATGCTGCATCAAGTGTAGACGTCAGCCCACCCTCCGTGGACATGCCGGACACTGCTGCGCGTCCGCCAGGCCCCTGCCAAGGCACTCACATCCCCTGTCGACCTGGTGTATCCCCAACATTGTCCACTTGCACAGGCAATCCAGGGCACGGGATGGCAGTAGAGCATGGTGGGTGAGAGGTCATGGCGCGCTCATCCTGGTCACATCACGCAGGCAACACATCCACAATGTGTAGTATGGCACAAGTCAAATGGAAGTAGTGGGGGACGCACACATCACAAGCAGCAGTGACGTCACGGAAGGTGGCTCGCACCATCCCACCCATTGACAATACACCCACACACGTTACATGCCATTGCAACAGAGAAGCCAGCGCGTGCACAAGCAGCTCCAAGCTCGCCCCAGAGAGGCCAAAGAGTGAATGTGTGGGGCCATGAGCTCCAGTTGGACGCGGACTGGCCCGCTAGGGCAGCTACAGCCTCTGTGTGTTGCAGGTGGTGTATCCGGACTGCGGAGCCTGTCATGCATTGTCAATGTTGCCCGGGTCTCGAGTCGGGGCACCACGCATGTGGACGGCGTCCCGCCACTTATTATACCGTGAGACAGACCACTTGTTCAACTGGACCCACACATACACTCCTTGGCCTCTCTGGGGCGAGCTTGGAGCTGCTTGTGCATGCGCTAGCTTCTCATGTGCAAATGCATATTGGTGTGAGCGAGGGGAGGCCATGAGGACAGTGTAAAAGATAACTGTTTGACTTTCAGTTAGTTTAAGGAATGCCCCTGATGTGGTCAGAAAAAGACATGTCTCGTGTGTATTGCAACTAGTAGATAAGCCGATGACCTTCCCATGTCTTGCATGTAGCCCCGCACCTAGCCCCGCACACTCGACACATCAAAATGAGTACCAGCACCACATTCTTCCCATTCGAAGCACTGACTGGGGGTGACAACCATTGGACAGTCTTGTGTAGTCCACCCACGCGTACATGTGGGCCCTCCATGATCCATGTCACCTGCGGCAAAGTGATGTCATGGGCAATGACGGAAGTGAGCAGAGCTGTCTGCCCCACGCACAGATGGTGCATCAGCTCAACAGACCCAGCACTGAGTGCAGCAGGGGTCACATGTGCAGGGGCAGTTGTGCCTGGTGTGAATGCACATGCACATAGACAGCACATCGAGCAATGTGTAGCCTGCCCACATCTACTGTCCATTGTCAGGCTGACCTAGAAAAAGATCACAAGGCAACACATCTGTGTGGGTGTACCCACTGTGACCAACACTGCGCAACCATCAGCGTACTCGCCCTGTGCATGGCCCACCCCGCAACGAAGGTCACATTCAGTGCCACTATCTCTCACACACATCCCTATCACGAGTCATGGTGTGTCCAATCGACAGTGCAGAGTAAGCGCTCATCCAGGGGGTCCTGAACAGGAGACACATGTAACCCACTAGGCAGTCTGTGTCGGCACCTACTGGCATTGTGCAGTCAATGTGCAGGCCAGGCCTGCTGGGACTGAGAAGGGCAGCATGGCCCCAGCCTGACTTCCACACGACCAACAAGTGCACTGAGACCTGCATTGCCAATTGTCTGTGTCACTGGATGTCTGACATGAAGTTGCCATGTACCACCACTCGGGAGGGACAGACAGGTCAAAGCGCCCGAGAGCTCACATACCCATGCCACCTGCAGCCAGCATGGTGAGCAGTGCATGTTTGTACTCCACAGGCTCTGACTCATAGTGCTGAGGAGCAACGACATGTGTGTCCCCCACATGCACACCCACACACACTGCAGTTGTCTCTCACACACAACTTTCGCAAGGAATAGCCATGTGCAGTGTGCGTGGAGCACGGAATCCAGGTTCTCCAGCTCCTCGCTGGTGAGTGGACCTGGACATGTCCTCAGCGTCATCCACGTGTAGGTGGAGTGGTGGCAGCAGCAGGTGTCGTCGAGGGGTGCCAGGCTGCAGTGCCAGGTAGCTGTGGTTATGCCTGTCCCACTCACACACACATATTACCCCCTGGGGCCGTTTCAGTGGGTACAAGCTGCTGCGATTCGTGTACCATGTCTGGCAGCTTCAATTGCAGACGTTGGCCTGCTCCCAGCTGGCCATGGACGCCTACCTCCACAGTGGAACACGCAGGGTGCAACCGCGAGGGTCATTGGAGTTGGCCGTAAGGGCCTGGCCCATGCCGGGTACAGTCCGCTGATGCCATGTGCACCACACAGTATAATGTGCGCAATGCATCTGCAGGTGTGGCCATGATTTGCGTGTGGGTGCAGGTCCACAATGGACAGGGCCACAACATGCTGTGTGCATAGGCAGGGACGGCCAGTGCTCAGCCTCCACATGTATGTAGGAACATCATCATGTACACATTGGCATGGGAGCATGGGATATGCATATGCACACACATGCCATCTTTCACTATGTACATCTGCCACTTGGCACGTGCAATGTTACGTGTCACTTGTGATGTGTAGTTGCAAGCACACAGCCGTGTTGGCATGGGGCTGTCAATGTGTACACCTGTCAATGTTTCTGGAGGTGTGATCCGTACAGTGCTGTACATAGGGTGCAGTAGGGACATCAATGACTGTCTCATATCCCCTCGTGCCACAGGTCCCAATTGTTTTGGCCGCTCAGCCTGTGTCCATAGCGTTGTTGGTGTGTGCCCTACACACCCAGCCTCGGAAGCAGTGTGATGCACAGCAGCTAGTCATGTTGCCGTGGTGTTGCAGCTTACCGAATATGCAGTCTGTTACCATCAGCATGCCTTACAAGTTGTTAAGGCCTAACTCCCCATGTGCATGCTCATAGCAATGGTGTGTGTCACTGCCCATTGCTATTGGTAGGGGACCTGTGTAAGTGTATTGTGGCTGTGCTGTCCCTACTTGTCAGCCGTTCTGTCATTCAATTGCCTGCTCAGTCATTTATGTTTTGTGTATGTGAATATGCCATGTGGCGTGTTGCTTTGACATGTGTTCACTTCCATCTTTCCTAGGCGGAGACCAAACATTCATCGCCCCTACCAATTGCTGTCAGACATGGTGGATGTGGAGGTCATCCGCAAATATCGTCTGGACCGACCCACCCTGCATCGTCTATGTGCCTTGTTGGAACCCCACCTCCGTCCTCGCAGGGTGTATCCAACAGCATTCACCCCCACGGCTAAGGTGATGGCTGCACTGCATTTCTTCGCCACTGGGTCATTCCAGCACACAGTGGGCAGTGGAGGTGGGATGTCCCAACCCATGTTCAGCATGGTGCTCAGGGATGTACTGTCAGCCATGATGCTGTACAGGAACAGATACATCCGCTTCCCCAGGGCTCGTGAATTGGCGGCAGTGAAGGGTGCATTCTATGCTCTTGGACGAATCCCCCACGTCGTTGGTGCAATAGACTGCACCCATGTTGGCCTTGTTGCACCACAGGCCACCGAGCACCTCTACCGCAACCGGAAGCACACGCACTCCCTGAATGTGCAAGTGGTGTGCCTTGCGGACATGGTGATTACACACGTGTGTGCGAAATTCCCAGGATCGGCCCATGACGCGCACATCATGCGCAACAGCATCCTACCACGTCTGATGACCAATCTGCAACCGGACCGTGGCTGGATTGTTGGTGAGTATGTGGAGTAGTGTAGCGTGCTGGCTGTGCGATGCTGTCTTGTGTCCAGTTGGAATTGCAACGGTTCTCTGTGTCCCTCACACCCAGGTGACTCTGCTTACCCGAATGGACCCTGGCTGCTCAGCCCATTACGACGTCCTGGGAGCCCAGCTGATGTCCGCTACAATGAGGCACATGGGAGGACCAGACGTGTGGTTGAGCGGACCTTTGGCCTCCTCAAGTCCAGGTTCAGATGCCTGGACCGCACCGGGGGCGCACTGGCATACTCCCCACAGAAGGTGTGCCAGATAATTGTGGCTTGCTGCATGCTGCACAATCTGGCGATCCGCAAGCAGATCCCCCTAATTGTGGATGACGGAGATCAACCAGGGCCCCAGCCTGCAGACCAGGACAGCTCCAGTGAAGAGGACAGTGGAGAGGATGAAGCTGTGAATGTGCGTCAGCAGCTCATCGCCCGCTACTTCACTTGACGGTGAGTGACCATGTACGACGGCTGATGTAGCTGTAGTTGTGCAGGTGTATGTGTGCTCTGTTACGGGGGCCTTTTGTTCACTGAGTGCTGTGTGTCAATGGTCCATGTCCAGGTTGGTATGCCACTGACAGTGGCTGTAGCATTGTGCCCTGTTGCTCTGTGAGATGTGTGTGCATTGCTTGTAGTTGGTGACAAGTACTGTGTGATGAGTGTGTGACACACTCATTGAATGTACTCTTGTTCTGTTTTTCACCCCTAGGTCCCTGCAGCCTCTCCTGTCCCATCGACATGCCACACAGCAGATGCATTTCTGCTCATGGTGGCGATTGCACATCGTGGAATAAACCCAGGACACATTAAGCCGATTGTGATCAAGGTGTATTTATTAACAGCGGTGACATGTGATTGTGTGCAAGGTGATGTCAAATGTGGTGCATGCTGTGACAATGAGTAGACGGTCATGGCTGCGTGATGGTCAAGGTGTACCCATGAAGTTCTATGTCCACAGTCCAACAGACACATGCCATTCACATGGCAGTGTGGGGTAGGATCGTATTGCAAGTCAATGCAGTAGGTGGTCAAGGTGGCTGGCTGACTCACTGGCGTTTGGTGCGGGCGAAGTCCTCTCTGGACACCTGTTTCCTCTTCGGACGGCCCCTTCCACGTTTGGTAGGGGGTGTTGATGTTCCGCTGGTGGTGGTTGAGGAGTGCTCACTCGCTGTGGACGCAGGGGAACGCGATGCTGCACGAGCCTGCGCCACAGCAGGTGGTGGCGGAGGTGGTGTTGCTGGCCTTGCTTGTGCCCTCCCCCACCACCAGCTGGCCCATGAGGGCCGCGATTTGGGCCATATGGGCGTCCATGGACCTCAACACCGCAAGGACCTCCCGCGTGTCGCTTGCCGACCTGGCCCATTCGCCTTGGGCCTCTTCATAGGCCCCAAGGACTCTGTCGATTGGCGGCAGGGCTTGGCTCCCAGGCACAGTTGGCGTTGGCCTGGCCCTGCTCCTCCTACCAGTACTGCTGCCACCGACCTGCCCACTAGCCACATTGCTCACCACGGTCCTCGCTCTGGCTCCCAGGGTGGAGCCCGACGGCCGTGCCGACCCTTGCGCAGGGGCTGTGGCGAGGGATGGCGTGGTGGTGGTGGTTGCGGCGGTGGTGGTGGTTGCGGCGGTGGTGGTGGCCGCAACGGCTGTGGCAGCAGGGGTCTGTGACTGGTCAGCAGCCCTGGGTGATGGGTTGGTGGGCAGGAGGGGCCCTGGGGAGCGGTTGTGCCCTGCCACTCCAGATGGGCCTGCTGGGTGGTCCGTGTCCGGAGAGGTGTCCAGCTCCTCTACATCCGTGAGTCCGGGTCGGGGGCTTGCGGACTGGCTGTGCTGGCTGCTGTCACCCTCTCCAGCATCCAGCAGTTCGGCACCTGTGGGGAGGATGAGATGGGTCATTGTGTTGCACCTAGCAAAGTATGTATTGGTTGTCTGACATTCACAGTTCGTGCACTGTCGTGCACAGGTTTCCCAGTGGCGTGTGTGTGGATGTACGATGTGTGTATGCGTGGGCTAGGCAATGGGTCTGTGTGATGTGGACATGTGGCATGGGACGGATTAGCAATGCCGATGGGTGTGTGTTGCTATGCTCCTACATTTTGTGGCTCGTGTGTATGCGTGCTCCAGGACCATCGACGATGTTGGGTTGAACGATGGTTTAGGGGAGGGATGGAACGCTTAGGTACGCTGATGCCAAAAGGGGTACAGCCCCCTAAACGCTCTTGGGTTGAAATATGCTTTTGGGGTACATGCTGTGGGTAATGGGTGCAGAACGTGACATGTGTTCTGGCAACGTGACAGTGCATAGACAAAGGTGTGTGTCTGTCTCACATGGCCGGAATATCTGCTGACTGTTATCATTCATGGACATCACATTGGTAGCAATGTTGTGAGTTCGTGCTTGTTGTGTGCCACACAACGTATTGCAGATGGGCCAATTCCTTTGTGTGCGTGCTGCCCTGGTACATGTGCATCAGTGCTGTGCTCTTGGGGTGTTGACTATATTATGTGTGTCGTTACTCGCAGTGTGACGTGCGCTTCGGTCACTGCAGGCACTTGATTTGTCATGGGCAGGTATCTTTGCATGTCTACTGTATGAGGGCCAGCTGTTCGGATGTCATACCTTTCATGACATTGTGGCTGTGAGATGAGATGGATGATATGTTGAATGTGCATTGTGTGCCTGTGTGTTTCATGGGTCAGGTTGTCTTTGTGTGCAAAATTGTGGTTCCAAGCTGTTACTTCTAGTACGGTCTGTCTTACGTGGGCGTTGTTGTACGATGTGTGGGTGACAGGCAGTGAGGACTACATGGACAGGACTTCGATGGTGTTGCTGATGTGTGTGATGGGTGGCACAGTGCCTGCCGTGTGGGTCTGTGCTCCAGTGGGACTTGTACATGCAGACGTGGCTCCTTAGGTGTTGCTGTATCTGTGATGGGTCATGTGGGGTTTGACTCTGTTGAACATGTCCGTGTGCACATTGGTCTCATGATTGTGACTGGGAGCAGTGCTGCGTGTTCCTCTGCTACGTGGCATGTCCCATGTGTCAGTCGTAGTACAGTCCTCATGCCTGCAGACGCCCCGCCCTGTACATTTTCCCACCTACAGGTTGTTTCTGAGTGCGCAATGCAATGGATGCCACATGGTACTGGGAGGGAGGGGTGCTCCGCCTTGCTGGTCTGTGGTAGTGGGGGCCTGGTGGGTGTTTTACTTCAGCTGTCCCCCTCCGACCCACTGTCTTTGTGTTCCGGCTGCTTACCTGTTACTTGTCGGTCAGTGCAGCTATGGCGGACACATGGATGTGGGGTGTGCTCCGCCTTGCTGGTCTGTGGTAGTGGGGGCCTGGTGGGTGTTTTACTTCTGCTGTCCCCCTCCGACCCACTGTCTTTGTGTTCCGGCTACTTACCTGTTACTTGTCGGTCAGTGCAGCTATGGCGGACACATGGATGTGGGTGTGGGGAGTGCTCATTCTGGCGCATCTGGAGTGCAAGGGGACCTGGTGGGAGTTGCGGTGCTGGCTGACTGTACACATGCCCCCATGGTTTTGTTAGTTGGTAGCTTTGGGCTGAGTGTGTGTGAGTGTCTGTTGCATGTGTGGGTGATGTCTTGTGTATTGTGTACTGGACATGGGGGTGTTTGTCCCTAGGAGCTATGGCATGGTGGTAGTGCATGTGATTACATAGTGGTGTGCTGGTATACGTTTGTTTGTACTTACCAGCCTCCACTCCCCCTGGTAATCCGGTGAGGATCTCCGGATGTATGATGACTCGCACCTTCTCCTCCCACGCCTTGAAGGTCTTGAATAGCGCGGGATTCCCTCCGCCAGTCCTGGCAGCCAGCTCTCGATTTTTGGTCTCCTTCTTCTTGACCACGCTTTTGAGGTCGTTCCACCTTTTGTTAATTTCTCCTCTGTTGCGTGGAACGTTCCCGACTGCATTGACCTGGTCTACGATCCTGCTCCACAACCGGTTTCTGGTGGATAGTGGTGTCTGTTGGACCTGGTTGCCATAGATTTGTGGGTGCACCTTGACGATCTCGTCGACCATGACCGTCAACTCGGTGGCAGTGAACTTGGGCATTCTGTGTGGTGCCATGGTGTGTGTTTTGGTGTTTGTGGTGCTGGTGCGGTGTGTGGTGTGTGATGTGCAGGGGGTTTGTGTTGCCGGTGTTTGGTGGTGGTGGTGGTGGTGATGGGTGTGATGGGTGCGTGTCTGTGGTGTGCTGCTGTCCTTTCTGTCTCGCTGTGTTGTGTGCTTTCGTCCTCAGTTTGTAATGTTGCAGGGGGTTGTGGTCTGTGAAGGGGCTGGTTTTGTACTTACCTATGTGGGTGTGTCATGATGGTCTGTTGTTTTCAGGTGTGTTGTGGCTGGTGTTCTGGGATTTGTAGTTGATTTGTTTGTCCAGGGGGGTGTTTCAGGGATGTGTACTGTGTTTGGGTTTTTGTGCGTGGGTTGCTGTGTGGACTTGTTAGCCATGTTGTGTGTGTTTGTTTTCGTCAGCGGATGGTTTCTGTGCATGGACGTGGCCGCCAGGGCTTCCGCCGTGTCCATTTTCGTCACTGTTGTTTGCGCTGGCGGGCGGTGTATTTGTGGATTTCCCGCGCTCATGTCGGTACGATCCTAATTTAACGGGCGGTGTCTCGGTCGTCAGGGCGGGCGGTTTTGGCTATTCGTGCGTCTTTCCGTCCGTGGCGGGCGGATGGACTTGGACTCGGACATGGGCGGGCGGTTTTTTCTGTTTATTTTCCGCCTCCGGCGGTTTTTGGTTCGCGGCATCGTAATTGCTCGGTCGGTATTCAGACGGTGTAGGCGGGCGGATTTTCGCCACTGTGGTTGATGGCGGATTTTTCTCCACCCAACATCGTAATGGACACCTAAGTACCTATTAATAATTAATTAACAACAAATTAATTTTCAATACCAGAAATTAATAAGTAATAACAAAATATTACCAAGTAATAATTAATTAACAGTAAATTAATTATCAACAATAAATAAAAATAAATAATTACTTAATTACAATTAAATTACTTCCCACCCTATTCCCTATAAACCCACAACCCGCTCCAAATAATAAATTAATACGATTAATATAGTTATCAATTAATCAATTAATAAAAATTAACCTACAAACCGCTACAGAACTAAAACGCAAAATTAAATTAAAATTAATTAACAATTCCTAAAAATTAATATTTAATTTACTATAATTAAATTACTTCCCACCCTATTCCCCTATAAACCCACAACCCGCTACGGAATTAAATTACGCAAAAATTAAATAACATAAAATTCATTACTTTAAAAAATGCAAACATACATTACAAAAATAATACATACTTTTAACACATATACTAACACTTAAAACACTATAAAAAAATTGGATATTTTTAACAACTATATTATGACTGTCGATATTACTAACTTCAATATTATGAAAATCGATATTTCTTACCTGAATTTCGATATTCTGCACCACTATATTTTTGTGACTCGATATTATGTCCACTCGATATTTAAAACTCGATATTTTGCCAATTCGATATTAAAAATTCGATATTGTGACTGTTCACCATGTATTACATGTGTAAGTGGCAAGCCCTCTTTGAGAGCCGCCACTCGTACCCAAAGCGTTTTATGCTTGATCGTGTTACCCACATGACATGACAGTAGCATGCACCCGGAGGGCAGGCTCGCCCGAATGGAAAAATGAAGGAGCGCTCAGTGTCTTGGCTCATACATGCCAACTGTTGTGTGTGTATCTTCATTGCTGCAGCATAAGCCAAAGGCCTAGCCTCAATCGCAGCGCGAGTTCAGCCCCGCCTGAAATCCACATCTGTGTCCGCCCTATCCTTACCATAGGCCTACACACACGTGGCCGCCCACCTTCAACGGGCAACATTACAGTGTTGTTGTCAGGCTTGCGGACATGCGCAGACAGGCATGACAATGGTGTGCCGTAGGAGTGCAAGTGATGCAACCGCGCAGCGCACACAAGTAAATAGGCTCGGGGGGAGGGAAGAGCAGCTGTGAGGCTACGTAATACACATTGATCCCCCACATTAGCCAGAAGCAATACATGGCAAACATGAATCCCACACTCGCACAAATCACACACCACAAAACTTGTAAGTCTGCCAACACAGCATGCTGAACCACCAATTTACACTAATCTCACTTACCTCTCACAGGTGATCAAGGATATGCACTCTGCCCGTGGATGATGACACCCCTCCGAGCCCCGAACACCCCGGCCCAGAGGCAGTACAATGTGGCCCACAAACGCACCAGGGTCAATGAGCGCACATTTGGCGTGTTAAAGTCACGTTTCAGGTGCCTGGACATCACAGGTGGAAGACTCCTGTACAGCCCGGAAATAGTGTGCGAGATGATCATTGCATGTTGTGTATTGCACAACATATGCGTACGCACCAATGCCCCATGGATCCAAGTGCCAGATGCACCGGACGATGATGAGGGAGATGAGGCAGGTGGACCACACCCCACTGCAGCTGCAGCAGGAATAGCCCAAAGGAACACAATCATTAGCAATTTCTTCGCATGAGCATGTCACATTGTGACTGTCCTTAGCAATCATGGAACAGTACAAAATGACCACATGAACAGCATGTGCAAATAAATTCATTGCAACACACATTCCCTGTGTGCATGTCTGTCCTCTGCATTAGCACATCACTCTGACAAGTGTAAGTGCAACATTAAGTGCTAACAATCTCACAATTAGCATATGGGTGGTGGGTATGTCACCTCTGTACAGAGAGGCTGTTTAGGGTGTCACGTATTCGAAATGCCATTTCAGGGTGTCAAATGTAGTACGTAATCCCACTCATCAGCGTATCACATGTGTACAATAACATGACATGAAGGCTGTCACTGGTGTTCAAAAAAGAGAAAACAGGGTGTCATTTGGGGTCAAATATGACATTTCGGGTGTCATTTGGGGTCAGATATGAATTTCGGGTGTCATTTGGGATCAAATATGGAATTGCGGGTGTCATTTGGGGTCCAATATGGAATTGCGGGTGTCATTTGGGGTCAAATATGAACCACCCTGATGCAGAGATGCACCCTGTGACTCAAGTCCCACAACATGAGCGACATGGACGTAAGGGGATGGGGGCACAGTGAACACCTCAGCAACATGGGAGATGCATGCCAGCCAAAAAGCCAGCAGGAATACCTTGCGTGAAACACACCAAGGTGTCCCCTGGACATATGTGCCATGTACAGATCACATGTGTACACGGACGTCATCCATCAATAGTAGTGAACAGTGTCAGCTTATAGGTGCAAGGTGAGAAGTCACGCGCCTCCTCACAGCTACCTGTACACATCACTGTCAGACTGCAGCAAAACACCACTGCTACATCTGAGCATGCAAAATTGACCATGAGGGCACGGACATGGCTGGGTAGGGTTCATACGTGCCGGAAGGCGAAGCAGTGACATCCCCCCAATCCACATCACTTTTCCAGAATGCAAGCAGATGACAAACTAACATTAGGGATGTAAGCACCTTTGTCTGAACTAGAAGGTGGTAGCACATCTGCACCTCCGACCTTGGAATTGCATGCGCCCGGCACCCCCTGAGAGATACCATAGCAGCTGATGACGACTCCCACACTACGCACAGCGCTAACCAAGGACCAACGTATACACACCCCACACACAGAGGTCCTTGCTCGCAGTTCTCTTGCATGGAATGACCTTCACACTTACGCACAGACCATCCCAGGAGTCCAACCGCTGCACACTCAAACAAATCATTGCTCCGAGCTGTGGCATCCACATAACTTAGACTTAGGCTTTTTTACACACAGCCCTATTTCCTACATTGACGTGGGGCTAAGTTGGGAAATTGCGAGATTGTTATTTAGGAGCAATGAGGCCACAGGTAGTTCACATATTCCCAGTCATCTCACTGCCTGTCCGGGTCACGGTCAAACATGCGCATTGATATCAGTTCCCAGGGAGTACCTTTTTCTGGAATCACTGCCCCTACATTAATTCATAATTTCATACTTGCTTGCTAATAGACATGACACATCTGTGTGAATTAGAATGTTTTGGTCACATTCGGTGGAGTGTTGAAGCTGGACCAGTACATGGCCATGCCAAACCCCACTTTACATTGTTGCCCCGTGGAGGGCCAGCCTTGTGCATGTGCATGGGTTTGCACATGCATGGGTTTGTTGTGAGATTGGTGATGTGTGGGGAGGGCCCCCTCTGGGCACATTGTCGACGGGGGCCTACTTGCTGTTTCTATGTGTGCTGCAGTGTGCCAAGGAGATCAGGGACATGATCCATAGTCATTGTGGATGTGCACTGTGCTATACTTAATTGTGCATGTGTGCCGTTGTGCCCATCTCCCCCCATCCCCCCAGTCCCTGGTCGTTACTCACCCTGTTGCTGTTGGTTCAGGTCATGTTGAGCAGTGTCCGGTCCCCCAACTCCTGCCACTGTCTCCCCACTGATGACTGTGGACACCATTTCCTCCATCCCATCTAGCTCCTGCTGTGGCGCTGGACTCCCACCTCCAGTCTGCATTGCTGCTTTCCGGTTGTTAGCGAGTTTCAGCTTGGTTTTGTGCTTCACATCATTCCAGCACTTCTTGCAGTCATCCACTTCCCTTCTCTTCACTCCGACTGCATTCACCTTGGCCAAGATGGACTGCCATATTGCATTTTTAGTTGCCAATGACACAGTGGAGGTGATGAACATTTGTTGGTGGTGTTCTATCACCTCCGTGATCAGGATCTTGTTTTCCTGCGGACTGAATCGCGGGTTCCTCTTCTTCTTCTCCTTGCCCTTCTCCTTCCCCGAGGTCCCTGGCTGGTCCTCCGGGAGGTTTGTGGGGTTCTGGTTGGGCTCTGTAGTTGCTCCAGCGTCCTCCATGGTGCTTCTCAGTTGTTTGGGTTTGGGTTTTGATTACTTTTTTTTTTTTGCAGCTTTTATGGTGATTTTTCCCGCCTGACATGGGAATTGCAGGCCTGGCGCTGCTTATCGCTGATGTTTTTATCGCTGTTGGGCCCATTGCCACTTTTTTCAAGTTCGGGTTTTCTTTTTTATCGGCGTCCCGGTAATTTTATCGCGGACATTTGACGTGTTATCGGGACACTATCGCCTGTTGCCGGGGTGTTGAGAATACGCCGTTAACGCGGCGTTAGTTTCCCGTGATAGACGGTGTTATGTAAAATTACGTTAGCCTAGGTTGGCGATAATTATCGCCAGTTCTTGAGAATATCCCCCGCCAACTGCTACAATGATACATTTGCCCCATAGATTCTTTTCACACTACCACCAATTTTAGGAGAATGGCTTTTTTTACGTTGCTTCTTGTATTATACACCTAATGAATAGGTTCTTTCCAGCAAATATAAATAGATGCTTTAGATGTCATCAATAGGGAGAGGAGGATTGGCTATATATCATGGCCGCAAGTCCAGCTCTCTAACATTTCAGGCACCAGCTAACTGCATATTTAAGTTCATGTAGGAATAGGCCATTCTTTCTGGAGTTATTTAGAATCTTATTTGGTGTAATTAAGACAGATGGACCCAGGGAATGTGGATTATCAGTAGTAGAGCACCAGTTTGTTTTCATCACAATATCTGTAACACGTTCATTAGTCCTGAAATGTTGGAAATTCACTGAGATACATCTTTTTCTTCATTGGCAGCAACAATTGACTTGAGTTACATTCTTTGAATTCACTTATATGAAAAGATTCAATCAGAAAGCAACATATGGAAGAATTTGAAGCAATTTAGAGCCAAACCGTTTCTTTGATTTCTGATTTAGTGTTTTTTCTTTTGTACAATATGTTTGATTTTCTAATACTCAAATGTTAATTTATTTACTCTTCTATCTCTTTTGGCAATTAAATAAAATTAGGTTTTTAATGAGTTAAGAATCCCAAAACAGTCAACCGTAGATATATATGAAGCCCTTATTGAGTATGTTTACTCTTATCACAGTGTTTGCAAACAGTGACCCTTTCATAAGAAGTACACCACAGAGTATTAAAAAGTATCTACTAATAACCGTGTACACTCTATGCAACAGTTGTCAAAAATACACTATTTGCTCAAAATAAACAAGATCTGAAAGTGCTAAAAATCATAGCACCTGCACCCTCCATACTGTGGAGAAAACTTTACATCTTCTCAAGCAAAACAAGCACATGTACATAGGTTAGTACCTGGTACACACAGTCTTCTATCTTATGTAGAAATTGTCATGTTGACACAATTCTGTCTAACAATTTAAGGCTACTGACAAAAGTTAGTATCTACTACTTGGCATCTTACTACTGTAGAAAACTTTTTCTGCAGAATCAAAAAACGTGTGTGGAACATAATGAACACAAGTCAACTTTCACCTGCACACAGACTTACTCTTGAATACAAAGATTTATAATGTGTTCAATACCTCTACACATCTATGGTACATTAAGAGCACATGTGTTTTGTAAACACGTACACCCATTATATGGATCCAAGCTGTACAAAATTAGGTCAACAAGTAATATGGTACTTACCTGCCACTGTGTAAACTATAAAACAAACTAGCATATTCCTTGGACGATATCATCAGTGATTTCATCAATGATGTCATTTGAGATGTCATCAGTGATGTCATAAATGATGTCATGGAACATGTCATGAGTGATGTCATATGTGAGGGCATAAGCATTGCATGGCGAGGAGCAAGTTATAATTAGTGCTACTAAGTATAACTCGAGAATTTCTGTGGTTTTTTTTCAGTTCAAAATGTTAATGTTGTCATTGACTAATTCACCTAACTATAACATTACTTTAACCTTTGTTTTTTTTCAGTGAATTTCTAAGTTAAAAAAAAAAAGAACAGACCTTTTTAACAAACCTAACCATAACATTACTTTAACCTTTGGTTTTTCAGTGAATTTCTAGTTTTTTTTCAAATTTAAAGTAATATTTAATTACCATACATAAATCCAACCCCCCTGCTGCACAAAGCCAAAGTGGGGCGTTAGCTGTAGTGCCTGTAGTCAACCCCCCCTCTATACAGCCAACCCCACATTGCGCATGGCCAAAGTGGCGACTACTTAGTTATAGTTAGGTCAGCTTTTCCATATAAAGAGCGTTTTTTTGGTTTGCTAATACCATAGGCCCTGTTAGACAAATCTTTGCAAAATTTTCCCAAAAAAGGTTCATCGATCTCAGCTCCTTCTTAGAAAGATTTGGGGTGATCTGTCAAGCGGGGGCCAAGAAAAAAGGGGGTCTCAAAACATAAAAGCCCCATGCATTTTCCATAGATTTCTTTAAGACAGGTTATAGCATAAACTGCTGAATGGAATGTCACCAAATTCGGCAGGAAGCTAGATCTTGAGCTGCAGATTACGCTTTTTGTAATTTGGTGTAAATCTGTTCAGAAGCTTTTAAGATATTATGGGTAAAAATAATTGTTGATTTTCGCAGTTAGGTTCTCGGGAGTCCTGCGGGCATCCCGCAAAAGAGCAAAATCAAAAATGGAGCCCTGTGATTGGTCGAGAGGCTCGTTTTTCCCATGAGCCTTCACACTCTCGCAGGAGCGAGAAGATCTCTTGAGTCCTGCGAATGAAGAGATTGGCTAGCTGTTGGAATGTTAGAAATGAAATGCCCTCCATTACTGTTGACTGTGAAAAATTGAAGGTGTTGTGGAAATGAAGTTAAAAAACTATATAAGTGGGCAGCAGAATGGTATGCTGTCTAACCCTGGGCATAAAACTCCGCTCCACTCGCGGAGTTTGCGGATTTTTGGCAACTCCGGGTTCCATATAGAATGCGGAGTTGCCGGAAAACTCTGCACTCCGCAACGGAGTAGAGGTTTTTTGTTTGCTCACCCAAAATGCGTTTTCGCGAGCACGGGAGCGACTTAATTTCCCATCCGTTCGCGAGTGCCACAAGATTTGGTAGCCGGACGCATGGTCCCGCGAGAGTGTGTGATCGCGAACACGTCATTCGGGCACGCAATCGGACTTCCGGCGGAAGTTTTGTGAAGAACGCGATCCCGAACACGCAGAATTTGCAATCTGTTGAAGGTTCTCCCCGAGCAGCATCAAAACCTTCTCAACATGATAATTTGGATTAAAAAAACTCCTCAGATTGACATTTGGCTGTACTTTTTTGTGCAAGGAGTCCTTTTTCTTTTTTTCATTTTTTTTCTTAAGAGGAAGGAAGTGCCCCAGAGTCTACAACTTCTGGCTACTGTCCAGCAGGCTCCTCCCAGTGCTTTTTCCATCTCCTGTTCACTTTTCATCTGGATTTGGAGCTGGAAGGATCACTCTTGGTGTCTGCTGCATCATATATCACTGGATTTGAGGACTTTTGAGATTTCACAAGTAAGTTGGAAAATTGCTGTTGTTTGTTTGATTGGGGCATTGCACCTACATTTTTTTGTACTTTTCATTGTTTTTAAAAAATGTTTATTGTAGTGGGTGGTCTGTAATTTCAGTAGGGGCCTAGTTGTTTCTTTGTAAGTAATTTTTATTCTTTTATAAAGGAAACATGTTGCACATTTCACTACATTTTTTCCAACTTTTGAAATCAATTTGCAATATTTATTTAATTCACTAGCCCAGTAGTCTGCCAATAGACCTTTCAGCCATTAGGCCCATAGCTACTCATGGGTGCATGAAACAACTGTTTCTGTGGTGTCTGTTGAATTTAAACATCATTCAGGGCATTGAGGGCAGTAGATTGAAATGCAAAATGTGTTTTTTGGCATTTCACTTTTTTCATGTGTGTTAAATAAATGCCTTTGTTGGATGTGTGTGGTTGTTGTGTTACGCAAATGTTTTTTAGCCCCGTGGATTTTCGTTTTGGCATTCTTGTGTTGTTCAGCATGCCTCCTTTGTTTGGCCAGTGTGTGAGTGTATTTGTAATAGTGGGCCAGCGTTTGCGTTGGATGAGCCTCCCCATGTGGCCAGGGGTCATTTTGTAAAGTCTGTGTCCATATAGGCCTAATTGAGTTCATTGTTTTCCAGGCCTCCGGCTTGTTGTGAGTGACCATGTGGCTGGTGGCCATTTTGTGGTGGTAGTTAGTGTGCTTTTGCCATAGGCCTGCATGTCTTTCCTTTGTTCCTCTTGGCTTACTGCTTCTTGTTGTGGTAGACTGGCCATGTGGCTGTCGGCCATTTTGTGAAGGCAGCCAGTATGCTTTTGCCATAGGCCTGCATTGTCTGTCTTCCCTTTCTTGTTGTTTTGGCCTGGCCATGTGGCTGGTGGCCATTTTGTGAAGGCAGCCAGTGTGCTTTTGCCATAGGCTTGCATTGTCTGTCTTCCCTTTCTTGTTGTTGTGGCCTGGCCATGTGGCTGGCAGCTATTTTGTGAAGGCAGCCAGCATGCTTTTGCCATAGGCCTGCTTTGTCTGTCTTCCCTTTCTTGTTGTTGACTGGCCATGTGGCTGGTGGCCATTTTGTGAAGGCAGCCAGTGTGCTTTTGCCATAGGCCTGCATTGTCTGTCTTCCCTTTCTTGTTGTTGTGGCCTAGCCATGTGGCTGGCGGCCATTTTGTGAAGAGGCAGCCAGTGTGCTTATGCATTAGGCCTGCAAGCTTTCTTTGTGGTGGCCATGCCTTGTTCTTTTGCATGCAATTTTTTCTTCTTTTATCCAGCAAAAATGCAGGACAGTTCACTACATTTTCTAATAAATTTGCAATAATATTGATTTGAATTGATTCACTATGTGGCCTAGTCTGCCAATGGATTTTCAAACCAATAGGCCCAGATCTGCTCATGGGTGTATGAAGCAACTTTTTCTGTGGTGTCTGTTGAATTTAAACATCATTTAGGGCATGGATGGCATTGGATTGAATTGCAAAATGTGTTTTTTTTGGTATTTCACTTTTTTTCATGCGTGTTGAATAAATTGCTTAGTTGGATGTGTGTGGTTGTTGTGTAACTTGCAAACCTTTTTTAGCCCTGTGGATTTTCGTTTTGGCATTGTTGCATTAAAGCTGTGTTGTTTAGCATACCTCCTTAGTCTGGCAAGTGTGTGAGTGTGTTTGTAATAGTGGGCCAGCATTTGCCTTGGATGAGCCTCCCCATGTGGCCAGGTGTAATTTATTTTTTAAAGTGTGTGTCCCAACTCCATATATAGGCCTGCTTGAGTTCATTGTTTTCCTGGCCTTGTTATTGTTGTGACTTGTGAGTGACCATGTGGCTGGTGGCCATTTTGTGGTGGCAGTTAGTGTGCTTTACTGCTTTTGCCATAGGCCTGCATGTCTTTCCTTTGTTCCTCTTGGCTTATTGCTTCAATCCACTGTCAGCTGCACTTTACTGAATGTTGCATCTCACCGGGTCCGTTACATTTATATTTTTGTTGTTGTTCTTCTTCTTTCCTATCCTTCCTGAGTGCACTGTACAGTACACCATGAAAACCCTTGTTGTCAAAGTCTCACAAATGGCTATACTGTATTGTTATGTTTTTTAATAACTGAGGTAATACATTTAATAATATTAATAACACTAACAAGTGTGACCACACACTAAGTTATATATTATATTTGTTTGTTTGTACTAGTAGTAATTGAACCACAACAATGAATGCCACATTTCACTGATGTTCTTCTTGCCTCTTGGCTTTTAGGTGCACCCATTGTACTGCCAGACAGAAGTTCTGCTGCGCACGACGTCACGTGACGTGTGACCACAGACATCTCTTCAACTTGTGCCACTGCATGCTGTTGACATCTTGAAGATGGCCCCAAAGAAAGGTATCAGGTCCAGTACCAAGAAAGTTGCCAGTGAGAAGAAGGCACTGCCACTTACCAAGACCGGTATGTCGCCCAAGACCTTTTTTGGGAAACCCAAAATTGCGCATGCAGCAGTGGGGTCCGGGGAGCAAGCTGGGAGCAGCACCAGTGCATCAGTGGACCCACCCCACCAACCTAGGCCCAGCCCATGTCTGTCGCAGAGGCAGCCAGACTAATCACGAGTCCAACGCCGATGAACAGTGATGTTGAAATTGAATTATCGCAAAGTAGTACCCAATCAATGCAGGAAACTCAGATAAGTGGGCAACAACAGCCGCAACCACCCCCAATAGTAGTTGTTCCTCTCGAAGTAGGGGCAGTTCAGGAGATGAAGCTTCCTGGAGAGAAAGAAGAGCAAGCCACTCTTTCAGAAGATCCATTGTCTTCCAGATCACCAGTAAGGAAAAGGAGGTTTAGTTCATCAACTTCTTCTGCAAGCCCCCCTTCTGATGATCTAGACGCCACTTGGAAGCCACGTCAGTCTGAGAGTGAGACACGCCACGAGACAAGGCTAGGGAAAAGGAAGGTTCCAGAAAGCCTTAGAGTTATGGAGGTAGATGTAGAAGAGGAGGATGATGACGAGCTAGGCATCATGGACATTAGTCTTGCCCCAGTGGAGACCGACATTACCCCATCCCAAATTGCTGTGAGGGATGTGGCATGGATACCACCATTACAGATGATACCACCAACACCACCTCCAGCTTCCATACCTACATCCACCACAACCACCACAGTAGAAGTAGGTACTGCAGAGAGTCAAATGTCACACCCCCCTACCAGTTCATCCGACATTGCAAGTGGCACGAGCAGCGCCAGAAAATTGATCTCCCCAGTTTGGGGTTTGTTTTTTTAGGTTAGCAAGAAGGAGGTGAACATTGCTTTATGCTCCATTTGTGGACAAGATGTTAGTCGGGGTAAGATTGGTACAAACTATGGTACTGGAGGCCAAACAACCCATCTGAGAAAACACCACATGATCCAGTGGGAGGCGCACCTTAGCGGCCAAAAAACTGCACGTGTTGTTGGTGGAGGGGATAAAGAAGAAGATCCGATCACCGTGGAAGGTGAACAAGAGGGAGACATTTTCTCTGCTACACAAAGCAGCCCTGTCCCCAGCAGTTCAGTGGTACCGCCCACATCATCATCAGTAACATCGCAATGGCACAAGAGTCAGGCTGAGACACCAAGGGATCCAAGGCAAAAGAGTACCACAACGAAAAAAACGTGCATTGAGCCTAACATCTGGCGTCAGGAAGTCACCTGCATCAATGGCACCAGAAAAGAAAAAAATCCAGGCTACCATTCTCAGCATGTTTAGGTCGGAGGGGCAGTATGAACGCAACCACGAACAGCATGTTTGTACAACGCGAGGCTGGCTAAAATGTTAAAGCTGGACCTCCTCCCTTTTTCTTTTGTGGAAGGGGTGGGTTTTCTTGAATTTGTGGCAGCCATCTGCCCAAAATGGAAGGTTCCCAGCCGTGCTGGAATTGCTTGGACAAGCTATGCAGCATAGTGCTGCTCACACTATCCACCTGACAACAGACATGTGGCCCAGTTGCCAAGCCACTGGTTACATGTGCATCACTGCACACTGGATCTCTTTTGTGGGGGTTAGAGAAAAGATATCTGCAGCAAGTGTTGTTGACACTGCTGAGATTTTTAATGCCGCTCAGAAACATGCAACTGTAGCCATGTTCCTCATGGAGAAATCTCATACTGCTGCAAACATTTTGGAAGACTTTGACAGCAAGGTCTTTGAATGGCTGCGACCAAGAGGGCTTAGCATTGTTTTTGTTGCCATTGACAATGGCAGTAATACAGTTAAGGCCATAGCCGAAGGTGGCTATTTCAGTGTCCTGTGTTTGGCTCACTGCATTAACATAATTGTTCAAGACTTTCTGAAAAAAGAAGACCAAGTCAGCAACTTACTGACCACCTGCAGAAGAATCTGCACACATTTCAGCCATTCGTTTAAAGCCCGGAAGCAGCTGAGGATCATTCAACATGATAATAGAATTCCAGTTAAAGCACTCATCCAGGAGATGCCAACACGTTAGAATTCAACTTATTACATGCTTGAACGTCTGTTTGAGCGGTACAGACCAATCAATGAATATGTCATGCAAAGAGGGTATGCTACTGTGAAAGGCATGATCATTGAGATGGACCAATGGGACATAGTTAAATACCTGACAGAGATGCTACTTCCTTTCGAGGTCTTCACACATGAAGTCAGCAAGGAGGACAGTACTATGGGCCATGCTATCCCATTGTTGCACATGCTACAGGAACAGCTGAAGGGGGTGTCTGCAATGTACGCAGGAGTGGAGGAAAAAAAAGAAGCATATGAGTTGGTGGAGAGCTTTACCCCTGGCTTATCTGAAAAAACAATGGTGCAAAGAGGCATTGCGTCATCCAACCATTACATTTGTGCCACAATTCTGGATCCACAGTACAAACCATTCCTGCACACTTTCATTCCTTTTTCAGACAGGGATGTTTTCAAGTACAAAACTTGGATAGCTGTGGAAGCCAGTCATCTAGAAAATAATGGCCGGGAATTAGAGGCCCGCTACTCCAGGGCACAACAAGTACTGCATGTCAGCCAGCTTCAAGTTCAACTTCAGAGCCTGAGGGCAGTGTGGTTGGCTCACAGCAGCCAAAACCAACAACACCAAGAACAACATCAACAACAAGAACAGGAGCATCAGCCCCAAAATTGGCACAGGAATGGTTTCTACAGCAAGGGCTTAATTCCAGTGCTGAGGCAAAGGCAAAAGAGGCTGAGCAAAGCGGAGCACCCATGAGCATTGAGCGGATGGTCCAGGCCTCTCTGGATGACGCAACAGATGTCCACTTTGATCAAAACCCATTGCTATATTTGTATGGGAAAAGGTGCCAACGGCCAGTGCTCAGCAGGCTGGCGATGAACTATCTGGCTTGCCCTGTTACAAGTGTCTCTTCTGAGCGTGTTTTCAGTGCTGCTGGTGCCATTCTGACAGTGAGAAGGACCAGTCTAGCCCCAAAACATGGAGAGGTGAACCATGATCAAAATGAATCAGCACTTTATACCACCGGATTACACTATACCTGAAGTAGCACAGCAGGAAGATGTTGATGACGGCGACTCAGATCATGGAAGTAGTGTGTTAGGTGACCTACTTCTGGGTGAACCACCAGAGTTTGAGGACGAGCTCTACCTCCCTGACAACTAGGCTTTCAAGTTACTTTCTTTCTTGCTTTGACGCCCCAAAAAAAGCCCCCCAAAAAGATATAGCTAAGAAATATTATTTACTTTTATTATTTGTGTGTCACTGTCTTTCTGGTTCGAATCACAACAAATCCATCACCACGTCTTACTCTTTTATTGCCGGACTGGAGTTGCCACTGTGCATTCAGTGAAGAAGTAAGTCCACTCTTCCGAGTCCTGACTCACCCTAAATCCCTTTCCCTCAATCCAGACATTGGATGGAGAATAGTACAACAAATGTGAAATGTGTGCCTGCCTCAAGTTCCTCCAAAGAACCTGACTATATATCTATCCTCCTTTCCTGGGAGAGAGGTCTCAAAGGAAAGGTCAGTCTCTCCCCACACCCTACTACTCACATCCGTCATCTGAGAGGGAGGTCTCACAGGAGATGCCTGTCCTTTCTCATGCACTACTATGCAGACCGGTCAACTGAGAGAGAGGTGTGAAAGGACAGGCCTGTTATTCTCCACACACTACCATGCACACCCATCATCTGAGAGAGAGGTCGCAGCGTTGAGGCCAGTCTCCCTCCAAACACTGTACCATGCATACTCATCATATGAGAGAGAGGTCTGGAACGAGAGGGCTGTCCTTCTCCACTCACTACTACGCACACCCATCATCTCAGAGAGAGGTCTTAGAGGAAAGGGCAGTCCTTCACCACTCACTACTATGCATATCCGCCATCTAAGAGAGAGGTCTCAAAGGAGCATCTACTCCTTCCACACACCCTACTACACACGGCTTTTATATATGAGAGATGTCTGAAGGAGTACTATGCACATCCATTACCGGAAAGAGAGATCTCAAAGGAGAGACCAGTCCCATGACATACCAAACTATGTCCACCCGTTATGCAAGAGAGGGTCTCAGTCCCTGCCCTACTAAGCATAGTCTTTATTTGAGAGAGAGGTTTGAAAGTAGAGGGTATTCCCTCATCATAATTCAGTATGCACACCCATTATCCAACAGAGGGTTTTTAGTGGAGAGACTAGTGCTTCCCATATACTACTTTTTCTCTACAATTGTGTTGTGATCCCGCAGGAGTCTTATGTGAGTAGAGTGCAAGCTTCATGGTGTTAGGCTTACTGCATGAGGCTGGTGTGATTTCGCGAGACACATGTGAGACCAGCATGGAAAATTGCTGACCCTGTCACAAGGTGTTTTGCAATCCCACAAGCCTCTCGCGAGACCCACGTGGAAAATTACTGGACCTGCTACAAGGTGTTTAATGATCCTGTGAGAGTTTCATGAGATCTCATAGGGAGTAGTTAAAAAAGGGCCAAGCTCAACCAATTGTTACCATTCTTATTACATGGTTGAAGAAATGCAGTGATGTGATTGGGGGTAAAACCAGAGATAGCTAGAGGAGAAGGAAGTCTGTTTGAGTTGTACTCAGCAGACGTGAATTTACGTGGAACTGAAAGAGACTGGTGTCTTCATCTGTATTAAAGAAAGAACTTCAAGTTCAGGTATTTACTAGTATATTTTATCAACTTTGTTGTGAGGTGTCAGTAAGTGTACTAATGTTGGTAAACTTATCCTACACAAGGATTACTGAGTGAAAAGATGTTTGTAGAGGTGTACATTTCTCAATATAGTTTTTGGGAGGTAGACATTAGAATGCAGGGCGATATCAGTAAGTATTGCAGATTGTGTTAAAACATGAAGTGTTCAAAGTGTATGTCCTTGTAAGTAAAGGGAGTAGTGTTTCTAAAACTATAAAAGAAAGATTGTGAAATGTGTTAATACAAGCCCTAGTGTTTTTATGAACCTCGCTGTAACCACACTTTAGCCCTATGAGGTGTTTGAGTGGTTATATTGCTATTTATCATGTGGAACAGTGTGGGGGTGTTAGCAAAGGTGTATGAAGAAGAATGTGTTACTCTGTAAACTGTTATGGAAGCAGAGTTCATGGCATGTTTTTATGTAATTTAAAAAATATGAAAATAGAGTGGTTGAGGGTGTGGAATTTTTCAGGAGAAATTAATAACAAGTTACTGGTGCACTAGATATATATATGTGATTGTGGGTGAAAAATGCAGTAAAGCGTAGACAGTATAGTGATGTGTCACTGTTATCAATTATTGATCAGTGTTAGACCTGGCATCCTTGGCGTGGTTTCCCCTGATTTTGTTTGCCTTCTGACCTCCTTTTTGCTGACTTCATTTTAGCTGGCTTTAGGATTTTGGGCACTTTACCACTGCTGGACATTGTTAAAGTGAGGTGCTCTGTCCCTAAAACATGGTAACGCTGGTTTATCCATAATTGGCATATTTAATTTACTTATAAGTCCCTAGTATGGTGCACTACATGTGCCCAGGGCGTGTACACTACATGCTACTAGTGGGCCTGCTCACTTATTGAGTGACCCACTTCAGTAGCCCTTTAAATATGCCTCAGGCCTGCCATTGCAGAGCCTGTGTGTGCAGTTTTAAACTGCCATGTCAACCTGACAAGATAGCCCACTTGAGCGGTAGGATGTACTCTGACAAATCACCAGAAATGTAACAAATGCTGTAAGGCAAAGCTTTGGTGTGCTACCCTGGTACGTGCTCTAATCCAAACACGTGTATATGAATATGATTAGCCTACCTTAGGGGTGACATACATATATTAAAAAAGGTTTGGGCCTGGCAAGTGGGTTATCTTGTGATTAGCTGGTGCCGAACGGTGCACCAGACCCACGGTGCACAACCTACGGGCATAGGAAAATATAATCGTTGATTTAAAATCAGCATTCAACACGGTTCCATGTACAAAGTTATGGTCCGTTTTGAAAGACTTAGGTATGCCCCTGGAGCTCTTATCACTTGTAGTTAACTACATGAGCACAATTTTGCACAAGTTCGATGGAGATCCCAGGGCAATGTCACTCCCAGGTTTTCTGTTTTAAAAGGGGTACGTCAGGGGTGTGTATTGGCACCCATTTTATTTTCTTTGTTCATAAACGGGGTTGTTAATTATTTTCTATCTAACCCAACAGATGCTCCTTCTTTAGCTGGTTCAAAGGTCCCCATTCTTATGTTTGCTGATGATACCCTAATTTTATCCAAAACTCAAGCAGGGCTACAGCAAGCGCTTTGTCGCTTTGAAGTATTCTGCAGAGATCATGAACTGGTGGTGAACGCGGACAAAACCAAGTTCATGGTTCTGCACAAGGCGGTGAAGGGCTGGGTTTTTATGAATGGGGTGCAACTGGAACAAACAGATGTATTTACCTATCTGGGGATCACTTTGGGAAGACAATTAGATTGGAAGCCCCAAATAGATGTAATGGCACTCAAGCACTCTCAATTGGCAGGACCATTACTAAGTGAGCATAGGCTTTCCATCACTAAGCCGGTAGGCCCAGTCCTTAAGATCTATAATACAAAGGTTCTGGCCTCCACCCTCTATGGAGCAGAACTCTGGGGGTTTGCGAACATTTTTCCATTGACCATAGCTCAGAATAAATTTGTGAGAGGTCTTACTGGCCTTCCACAGAAAACCCCTCTTACACCTCTATACTCGGACCTAGGATGCAATACACTGGCTGAGGCTGCAAGATTTAGACCTCTTGCGTTTTGGCGAAGACTTTGGTCAACCCCGGAGCTTCTACACTACGCAAATGCGCTCAAAGATGTCAGAGACGCTGATACGTCTCATAAGATCACCTGGCTCCAAAAGATAAAATGCTAGCTGGTGAATATGGGTATGACCCACTTATGGGAAGATCCGGCTGGTAACACGTTTCCCTCCAAAAAAGCATTCACAGAGGCTTACTGGGCTATGTCTAGAGAAAAAACTTTGTTGTCCACCAGTAATCATATATTGACCAGCACTTTTTTGGAACACAAGCCTGATCCTATGTTTGAAAACTTTTGGGACTATGTCACTAGGCCTAGTGATAGGAAACTCTTTTTTCAGTTCCGAGTGGGCACCCTGCCAATTAACTCCTTTACTGCTAAATGGAAGCAGACCCTAGATAGCAAATGTGTATTGTGTTCAGATCAGGATGAGACGCTACCCCATATTTTATTTGTATGTCCGGCATATACCTCTCCACGAAGCAGATGGCTAAAACCAATATGTTGTAACTTGGGTACTAGGTCATATGCAACTGCTCTAAGAATATTGAAGACCAGTAATCAAGAGTCCACTGTAATAGCTTTTACAACATTATTAAGCTGGATATGGAGAATAAGGTCAAAATCATCAAAAGTAATAGTTGCTATCGATTAGCTTTGACCTATTGCTTGATGTTTAGCTATTTATCTGCATGCAACAGTTTTTATTGGGTTCTCTATAAGTATGAGGCATGAAAGCAATGAATTTTGAAAATGAACACTGATGTTAGCCTAGCATTCTTAAAAAACATATTCTTTGTAATGAATTATGCCTTTTTTAATTGATTGTTTTTAGCACATTTTTATCTATTTGCTACTTTCAACCACCATGATGTATTTTAATTGTTCATTTTAGAGATCTTGTTCTTTTTATACAAAGATCATTTATGCATTACTGTAAATATTGTGTGTGTCTTTTATGATCAGTACGATCGAAATAAAGACTGATTGAACTGAACTGAACTGATAATCAACAGTCGTTAGTCCAATTAAATCCATACTCTCTTGTTTAATCGATTTTTCTTCTTCTTACTTCAACATTTGCTTAAATACTTATTCAAGGACATTGTGATTCCAATATTCAAATGCATAAGAAATGCCAATCCAGGCTTATTTCTGCAGCATGTAGAAATTCACGATTCACCATAAGTAACTATGACAGTGTAAACCCAATGCATTTCTGGCCGGAGCACTTCGTTAGGGGTGACTAAAATGTGGAAAAAATCCCATCCGAACCATCAAAACGCAGCATGTTTATAATCACTAATAAATAATGGAGCCCTTGGTTCAGCTGATACCTCATGCATAACGTGCAACTGTTGCATGCTGACACATCAACCCTTTAACAGAACGTCCTTAAGTAAAGCAACCACAAAACTCATGCAGGACATGGACATGTATAATTAAACAGTGTTTTGAATTATCACCTAATCAGAAAATAGGCTTAGATTACTTGTGCTCGATAGTTATACCAAAAATCGATATTGCGTCATGTCAACTCAAAAGCATACTCCAGCCTTATCGGATATATGTGCAATACATGCTTTCCACCAAAAAAACATGGTAGTAAACACCAAGCTTTTACTCACTGTGAACTCGTGGTCATCATAAAATGATTCCGCTCTAACATAAAGACAGATGCATCAACACCATGATTCGGGATGCGCCCAACCCTTGTGCCAAACAACGAAACAAATGAAATTCTCGAGCTAACAGATTGCCCGATAGCAATCAACTCATTGACGACTCCCCAAAACAAGCATTTGCAATGCAATCGGTCTCGCATTGGTGAGAGTTAGAACTATTGGCGTTGTAGATGTCTTTTACCCTTGTGTTTTCGTTTGCAGTGGAGTGGATGTATGCGGTTTGAGTGCAATTATGTGGGCTGAATTGTTAGTTGTGGAATTGTGTGCGGTAGAATCCATATTATCCACACTAATATTCTCATTGTGTGCCTCTTTGAATAATTATATTATTGGCACTGTAATGAGATATTAATTATAATTAGAGACTATTTGCAACACATGTTCCTGTTTACTCCCTGATATCTAAACGCCATGACTTTGTTAGCCTGTGTCCAACGAAATCTCTGTTATGCAAATTGGATAACATGAGTTCTATATACCAAGTACACATTACTGGTCTGCAAAAGCAGGCGGGACATTTTATGAGAGTTTCCAGTTACAAGTATACCTGCAATTACTGGCACTTTCCTTTACTCCTGTGTAATCCCTGCTACTACTGATGCTTGAACGTGTAATTTAGAAAACCCCTTGTTTCCTCCGCAAGAAGGCGTCTGTGCGTTCTTGTATAGTGGGAAATTCAGCTGGGCAAACCCACTGCCCTTGCCCGATCACATGCCTTTTGCCTCATTTAAATAACTTTTGCCTCATTTAAAAAACTAGGCATATTTTAGTGCTGCATTCATGCCCTTGGACCTAGTTAGAAAACTGCACAAAGAAATAAATGAAAGCCACAGTGGGCAGCTGCCGAAGACACGATTGAAAGCGAAGCTGGACATGAGATCAGCTGCCGGATCAGTGAATGGGGGGCTGAGTGAAGCCGCGCAAGTCTAGCCTGGCCGGGCAGAAACCAGGAAATGGGGATTTGTGGTAAGAGAGCGGATAAGTGGTCTTCGGAGCCAGAGAAGGTTTGCAGCTGTTCGTTCTAGCTCCCTCTCTCCGTCCCTTCAGTGTGTGCCGGAGCATGGGGAGGGAGTGTGCCCACTCTGCCTGGCTCAGTGCAGAGGCAGGCATGGGAAGGGGGCTCGGTCGGGCTTGCTTTCTCTGGAGGCTGAGCTGGTAGGAGGGGACAGGAGGGACAGGTGACTACTGCTGACTGCGGGGCTCTGTCCTGTGAACGCGGGGAAGGGAGAACAGAAAGGAAATGCTACATTTCCAGGCTGAGGAGCAGTGCAGACTCTGTAAAGGGACAACGTGCAGAGTCTGTGGACCCATAGTGCCGATAGTGGAAGTAGAGGCATTGTCATAAGAGAGCAAGAATAAATAAATAACAAGCTGTGCGTAAACATGCAAGATATACGTGAAGCAGGCACCATAGTATTTAAATTGGAGAAAAATATCAAAGCTTGCGCCGTACTGAAACACAGAGCGCCGCCCGTGTATATAAAATTTGGGCACATGGCGGCCTGTAAAGCGGGTGCCATAGGGATTAAAAACAACAGATAGGACTGAGCCTGCTGCAAGGTGAAGCACATAACATAGGGCCTCTTGAGGGGTGTGTTTATTGTCGCCTGCCTCCGGCAGTCCCAGGAAGGGAGAGGGGCCATCACATGCTGAAAGAGAAGGAAGCGTCAAGGACAATGTGATGCCCAACAAAAACGTTCACTGAGTGAAATCGCCTGGGAGGGAACCAGGCACCCAAAGGAGGGACATTAACAAAAATGCACCAGTAATAAGCCACCATTTCTGAATGTCACAGATACCAACCAATGGCAATTGGTGAATGTGCCAAAGCCCATATAAGAGGATACAACAGGTCTTCCAGACAGCGCAAGCGCTGTTGAGGCTCGACCTAAACAGAGGCAGGTGAAAAGTATACTCATGGACTTCCAGTGAAGTTGAACCATATCATGTGACCTAGGACCACCCAGAAGAATATAATTAAACAAAATACATTAATCATGTAGTGCACACCACGTATATGAATGAGTAAAGAAGTGTAAATAAATGCACCAAAATCAGACACACCCAAATTGTGATTAATCATAATTTACAAAAATTTTATGATGAAAGTAACAACCGGTTTCTAAAATACACAAAAATAATATAAATGAATTATACATGAATTTTTGAAGCATGATTTTCTTTGTACGTGTTTAACATTTGTATTAAATGAACACGTGTTTCTTTTATAATTAGTGGTATAGTTCTTTAAGAAAAAGTGCTTCATTGCTAATTGCTAGCTGTTTGAATGATTATGAAATAATTCCAACTAATATACTGAGTGACCACTATTCTGCATGTTGTTACCATGTGTCCTACAGTCAGTGTTGCCTTTACGCTGATATATACTCTTTAGTATATATTTTAGCATAATTTCATATAAAGTGTTATGTGTTTTTATTTAAATTCCCTGCCAAGATCTTAAAGTCAAAAGGGCATATGCAAAATGGGTCAACCACTATAATACCTATGCTCAAGGAAAGAGCAAACATGAAACTATGGTAGAATATGACAGTGGCAAAAGTGCTATTCCCAGAGTCGACAATATAACAAGTCATGATAATGAATTCTGTGCAAAGTCCATGCTCAAAGAAAGTTCTGTTGTGCAACCTGTAAATCCAGTGCATGATCCCATACAATATAAATTCATGGTATTTCAAAGTGCAGATTTGCTGTCCCTTCAATTCAAATTGATTATCATAAATAATCATAAAACATTTCTCAGAATGTGGACATTCAATGTCAGTCACTAAGTCAGAATAAAATCCCTTTGGGATATTTATATAGCATACCCATTCATCAAACAACCATACTGACCAACCATTTATTCATCACACCATGGACAAGGAATCTAATATAGAAATGTTTATTCAGTATAAAATGCGCGCAATTCTAAAAACCATTAAAAAATATGTATACAATCAACAGCAATACCAAAACACAATTTACAAAATCCTCATTTCATTATTATTATAAAAAACACTCTACACTAAGTCAATTTTAATACAGTAATCATAAATCATTATACATAATTCATATTCATCAACCACATTATAAAATCCACAAAAAACTCATTTATGTACACTTCATATAGGTTATAAAATCAACAGATATGACAAAATAAAACATTCATAAATATATCCCACATGTATATTAAAAAGGAGAACAAACAAGCGACGCGTTTCGGTGGTATTAGCAGGTAAACCACCTTCTTCAGGCTTTAAAAAGAGAAGATGCTCCTTTTCTCCCCAAACATTTGTATCTGTTCAAATATAAACAATAAAAGAATAGTTTCAGGAAAAAACATTTTCTATGCACCTATACTAGGATAAACATATCAACATAAGACTCCAGCCATTAGTCCATCTTCCATCATACCTCATGACTGAGACACATCATCACAAACTCATCTTTTATAAACCGATCATCAACACGACTCTACTCACCTATTTTATTAAATAAATCATTTGCTTGTAAACCTCATGCCACATTCAAAGCTTAAAAAGGGGCTATCGGGGAGTAGAAACCCACCACAGTCTGGGCCTCAAGACGCTCTTGATGGAGAAGAAATCTTTTGTAGTCCAAACACGAGGAGCTGTTAGCTTCTCACCATGCTAGAAAGATTAATCTAAAAACATAAAAATGCCTTTGTTAACTAACACCCCTCATTAATCTCAATACTATATAATGATTTCCCTACATCTTTTACATACCCTTATGAGTTGGAATTCAATTCAGTGTCATTGGTACCTTTATCCACCTCCCACCAGCATGAAAGTTTTAGAGATGAACGTGCCGTTCTGTGTAATTTTTGTGGCCCCATGGAGTTTCAGTCCTCAACATCACAATCAGTTTTGATTTTTGTCTCCTCAATTCTAGTTCTCTGTCACTCCCTCGGGGAGGTTTTATTACATGTTTTATTCCATAGTATCTAAAACCTTTCAGTGAATTTTGGTGGACCTCCATGAAGAAATTAGCTACGTGATAATTCTTATCAAAGTTCCACTTATGTGTTGTAGGACTCTCAGTCTCAACTTTTTGATTGCACTTCCCACATACAACTTGCCACAATCACACTGGATGACTTATACTATGTACTCCATGTTGCATGTAATCCTTTCCTGTATCCTGATCTTATGTCCTTCAAGTGTCTGGTATTCCTTCATGTTTTGACCAAACGTACTTGCTTTGCACATTTCATGAAACCATTTCCTTGGTTTCTTAGCCAGTCCATAGAGTTCTTACAGGTTCACAGAACCTATGTGTTAAGATATTCCCAAGGTTGGCAGTTCTCTGATAGGTGATGCTGGTATGTGGGCCCACAATTTCCTTTAAATGTTCATCGTGCTCCAAAATTAAGACAGTTCTTTAACAACATTTTTTTTATATCCAGATATGCCAAATTATATTCCATAAATAATCTGCATTTAGTCCCTCCCGTACCATCCCTTGCATTTATGGACATCCTACTGTCTTTATTCTGATAAAGAAGGTATTCACTGTCCTTTATCCTAGATCTTCTCGGGGCCACATCCAGAACACTGATTGGATACATCTGGAGGATGAATGTATTGATCATTTCAGCTGCTTCCCTTTCAAAGCCATCTTCTGTGTAGCGTATTCTCCAGACCCGCAACATCTGAACATATGGGATGCTCCAGTTTAATGTTTACAGATGTCCACTCTTTGCAAGGGAGGAGTTTGCGGATGTAACCGTTCAGACCGTTTTATGCATGGTTGCACATAATGAATTCTCTCTTACCCTCAAATTTACATCCAGAAATTCAAAATGCTGCTTGCTGTGGGACTTGTTAAATCTTATATTCAATGGATTATCATTGAGAGTTCATACAAAATCCTCTAAATATGCTCTTCGTCATCCCACTGTATGAACAGATCATCGATGAAGCATGCCCAGATCATCACATGCTACATAAAAACATTATTTTCTTCTGCCCAGGCGACCCCCTTCTCCAACATAAAAATATTATGCGTAAGGCAGTACTTGAGCATCTGAATGATCATGCCTGTGTATTCAAATAATCAGTGGGCCTAGCCCTTAAAAAGTAAAATATATATATATATATATATATATATATATATATATTATCCACTGGCGGTCGCCAGTAGATAGTTATAGTTAGGACCAATTTTCCATAGGAAATCCGCAACATTCTATTCCCAATAACTTTGGCGCCAGTTGACGAATCTTCGCGAAATTTTCCAAACTCGTGGGGTGCTCCGGTCCGCTCCTATCCTGAAAGTCTCGGGGTGATTCGTCAAGTGGGGGCCGAGAAAAAAGGGGCATCCCAAAACGTGTTTTCCCCATGCAATTTTCCATAGGAACCTTTAGTCGCAGCTACAGCCCGAACTGCTGAACGGAATTACACCAAATTTGGCAAAAAGGTAGCCCTTGGTTCAGAGTCGTGCCTTTTGGTTAAATGGTGTAAATCCGTTCAGTAGTTCTTGAGAAAATCAAAAGTAAAACCACATATATATCTATGGCCGCGGAGGGTCCGCGCACCCTGAGCGCACCTTCCCGATCATGAGCTGTATGCTAATTGGCTGTCAACACTCCAAACCAGGAAGTGTTGGCACCCATCTTGTTCCTCGGTAGAACCGAGGCACAAGAAACAAGTGCGCAAAACGCAAAAAGGGGGCAGGGTAGAAACACCCTGACCCCCTAGGCCTGCTTAGGGGGTCCCACAAGGACCCCCAGGGCCAAAAAAAGGTGGAAAAAAAAAAATCGAAGCGCGGACTCCCGCGCTTCAAGGGTATTTTGCCCCCGGGTGGGCCAAGTCCCAGGGGCATGCGGGGGTGGGTTTAAATGTTAGTTGGGGGGCCTCTAAGGCCCCCAAGCCCTGGGGACCACCACCCCCCGGGGCTTTCAAATTATAATGATGGCGGGGGCACACGGCCCCTGCAGCCCCGGGGACTACCACCCCCTGGGGCTTCTTTTTAATTAAAAATTACCTGTGTGGGGGTTCCAGCCCCCACACGCCCCGGGACCGCCACCTCCCCGGGGCACTAATTAAAGAAATGTGGGGGTCCGTTTGGGACCCTCGAAGCCCCGGGGACCACCACCTCCCCGGGGCTTTGTAGATGTTGGGAGGGGGCCGCGCGGCCCCCTCCTGGAGCCTGTGGTGGCCCTGGGGACCGCCACCCCCAGGGCCGGCTCCTGCAGTGTCCCGGGTGCCTACCCCGGGACACTGCTGTTTGCAATGACAGGACAGGAGCTGCGCGGCTCCCGCCCTGTCATTGCAAACTGCTTTGCTTCATTGAAGCGAGAGCAGGGAAACCTGCTCTCGCTTCAATGAAGCAAAGCAGATTGCTTTTCCATAAGGGGAGCTGCATGTCAGCAGCTCCCCTTATGGAAAAGCAATGCCGGCTCCCGCAGGATGCGGGGAGCCGGGCGGGACCGTGGGGGATTTGGGACCCCCATGGTCTCCAACGAGTGGCCAGGCCCTGGGGATGGGGTCCCCGGGGCCATTAGTGGCCCGGGAGGGGCCACGCAGCCCCCTCCCCAACAATTATATAAAAAAATGCGTAAAGGCCGGCCCCGGGGATGGGGTCCCCGGGGCCAATAGAGGCCTTAGGAGGGGCCACGCAGCCCCCTCCTCAAAAATTTAAAATAAAAGTGGCCATGCCCGGGGGATGGGGTCCCCGGGGCCGGAATCGGCCACGGGAGGGGGGCCACGCGGCCCCCTTCCCGTACTGTTTTAAAAAAAAAATAGGATCAGGCCCTGGGGGATGGGGTCCCCAGGGCACCAAAAAGTGAAAAGGAAGGGGGGCCACACAGCCCCCCTTCAAAAAGAAAAAAAAAGAAAAAAAAAAGCGAACGAGCATCAGGCCCCACCCCCTCCCTTAACCACTCTGCAAACGCGCCCTGTGGTGCGTTTTAAATTGGGGGAAGAATTCCCCTTCAATACTGGGGTCCCTGGGGGCCAACTAGCCCACCAGGTACCTCCAGTAAGCACCACAGGGCTGCGTTACAGAGAGGTGTTCAGAGGCCACGCCCCTTTTTACACCTCTCTGCAACGCAGCTCTGTGGTGATTACTGGAAGTACCGGGTGGGCTAGTTAGACCCCAGGGACCCTCAGGATTCAAGGGGACTTAATCTCCCAACTTAAAACGCGCCACGGGGCGCGTTTGCACAGTGGTGAAGGGAGGGGGCGGGGCTTGAGGTGACATGTGTGCAAACAGGCCCCGTGGCGCCTTTTAAGATGGGGAATTAATTCCCCTTCAATACTGGGGGTCCCTGGGGGCAAACTAGCCCACCAGGTACCTTCAGTATGCGCCAGGGAGCTGCGTTGCAGAGAGGTGTTCAGAGGCCACGCCCCTTTTTGCACCTCTCTGCAACGCAGCTCTGTGGTGCTTACTGGGAGTACCTGGTGGGCTAGTTGGTCCCCAGGGACCCTCAGGATTCAAGGGGGCTTAATCTCCCAACTTAAAACGCGCCACGGGGCATGTTTGCACAGAGGTGAAGAGAGGGGGAAGGGCCTGATGTGACAAGTTAGTTTCTTAGTTTTAATCCCCCTGCCCTATTATGTACTAGGGACTTACAGAGGAGGTCATGCTAATCACAGGGGTACCCCAACGCATAGTGTTCCCTAGTGTATGTAGGTGTTTTAACTGTATTCTAAGTGTCTTTTACCATAGCACTGGCTCTAGGCCTGGTTAGTCAGAGTCAGTTACCACCAGTACACATCTGGAAAAGGTGTGGGCACAGGATGATTTTGCAACATGGCCACTTTCTGCTCCTCTGTTGGTTCTTTCTGCACATGTCTCGCTTCTTCCTGGATTTTTCTTCGTCTTTGTGGACTTCTGTTTCTTTCGACATTTCTTTTGCTTCTTTCTGTGCATTTTTTCTTCTTTCTTCACATGTCCTACTTCTGTATGCATAGTTACAACCTAGCATTTGAAAAACCTTTGAAATTCACTGAAAAAACCATAGGTTTCAGGCACGTTATAGTTAGAAATTAGCATTTAAAAAACCTTTGAAATTCACTGAAAAAACCATAGGTTTCAGGCACGTTATAGTTAGAAATTAGCATTTAAAAAACCTTAGAAATTCACTGAAAAAACCATAGGTTTTAGGGAAAGTTATAGTTAGTTGGACATTGCACTCGTACAAAACCCGTGAAATTCCACCGTTATAGTTAGTTCAGCTAACTATAACTTGCGCCCCCGCAATGCACTGCTGAAGACGTCACATATTACATTATTCATGACATGGTCAGTGACATCACTGATGACATCACTGATGACATCTCAAATGACATCACTGATGACATCACTGATGACATCATCCACGTGAAAATCTGATGCACCTCCTCACACTGTAATATAACCTTTGATACACCCACTGTAAAATACAGACTTCCATTTTCGAAACCATCGACACACCAAAACCAGTTACTACTTGTGCACTCACTGATTCCTAGTGAGTGAGGTCCACTCATTCATCCATACAATCACTCATACATGCAGTCACTCATCAATACAACACTATCATATGCACTGATACACCTATACAGACACTCACACACCGCCACTCATCCATGGAGTTACTCACACACCTAGTCAATCATGCAAATAATCAATCACACTCCCATTTACTCACCTATACAGATACTAACGCATACTTACTCTCTTATATAATCACTGATACAAGTACACACTCATCCATACAGCCACTCTCACAATCACTGACTCTCACGTATAGTCATTTATACTCCAACTCTCACATACAGCCTT
Organism: Calotriton arnoldi; assembly: GCA_963921515.1. Lineage (NCBI taxonomy): Eukaryota > Metazoa > Chordata > Amphibia > Caudata > Salamandridae > Calotriton > Calotriton arnoldi. Next base: position 30,358 of record CAWUFW010010855.1, on the reverse strand, counting down.
TTCCCTATGTAGTTACTTGGACATGTACCACTGAGACAACCATTCACTCACCAACACACCCATACACACACTCACCCGCCCATACAGCTGTTTTCACATGCACTCTTGAACCCATACACCCAGTGAATCAACCACTCACACATCTATGCACAGAGTCACACACCTCACACCCACCCACACACACACTCAGTCTCCCATAAAAATTCTCAAGCAACCAATCAATAACCGATATACACACTCATGTAGCTACTCACCAACCCATGCATTCAGTAAGACACATTTAATCACTCACTTATACAGTCAGTCACGCACCTACTAAATCATCCATCCAAACACTTATACACCCACTCATTCTTCAATACACCTTGGCATATATATAAAACATATTTAAACTTTACAGAAACACACAGTGACTGGATGATGTAATCAGTGATGTCACTGACCATGTCATGAATGATGTAATATGTGACGTCATCAGCAGTGCATTGCGGGAGCGAGAGTTATAGTTAGCTGAACTAACTATAACGGTGGAATTTCACGGGTTTTGTACGAGTGCAATGTCCAACTAACTATAACTTTCCCTAAAACCTATGGTTTTTTCAGTGAATTTCTAAGGTTTTTTAAATGCTAATTTCTAACTATAACGTGCCTGAAACCTATGGTTTTTTCAGTGAATTTCAAAGGTTTTTTAAATGCTAATTTCTAACTATAACGTGTCTGAAACTTATGTTTTTTTCAGTGAATTTATATATATATATATATATATATATATATATATATATATAAATATATATATAATCAAACAGTCCCAGATATCGCGCTGATCGACCACCACAGGGACACGGACTCCAGGGATTAGTGCTTAATCCATTTTTATTATGTTTAACATGGCGGTATGACGCGTTTCGGCCACCACGGGTGGCCTTGCTCACATAACACAACGCGCTACAAAGACAGCTGATATATTCCGCTTCCGCATCATGTGACTCATAGCAATCATGACCATGAAGGAAAGACTACTCAATGTGAATTCACGGACAAATTAAAATTTTCCTCCGGATATATATGTGATAAATCTAGTTGCCTGTAATGTTGCCATAAAAGCCAATATAAAACCACAATAAATCAGCAATTGTCTTATATAATTAATTCCTAGTCCGGCTTAAATGCCGTGAGGTTGCTCATCGATTATTAATGATTATCTAAAGATATTTCACATGGTCCTTCATTATAAACTTTATATACAATAAAGTGCATTAAATGTCATCATGATATACTGAAACACAGAGACAACGTTATCGACTATGAAAATAGATCAGCCAAATAATCATAGCTGGAATATTGTGCTAAAGTCAATGTTGTGGCTTATCTATAATGACAGGAGCACTTATCTAAAATATCACATACAAAACGCCATCTATATATATATATACATGATAAAATCATATATACATTATAATCCATGAATACACAATACTACTCAATATAGTAATAAAGTGCAAAGTGCAAACCCAAACTTTTTTTATTTTTTAACTGTTTTCTCTCTAAAGTGCATTAATTACTTAAAGTGCTCTGTGCAAAGTGATACTATCCCTTAAACTCAGGGAGCTGTCAGAGACGAAGCTTAATAAAGACTCCTATCTTACAGCTGTGGGTCTAAGACTTTGTTTTGTCCGCTAGCGCCAACAGAATTATTAAATATATAAATGTATATCACTACATGAAATCCTCTGTTATCACAGTGTCTTGGAATAGATTTAACAGGGCTAAATTATACTAAGAAGAAGATAGTGTATATATTTGTAAATATCGTGGCTAATATTCTAAATAGGAATTAAAAGTGGCTGGAGTTGCTCATTAAGAAAGTCAGTATTAAATAAAGATCAAAAGTGCTACATGAAGCATCAGAGGGACACAGGTCAATTACTACAGATGTACAAATACGTAGTAGTCAAGTGATGATTACTCCATCATCACTGCGAAAAGGGTCTCAAAGAAAAATATGGAGATCTTCACCCTTATTTAGTCCATTTGGGGCTCTAGAGTCAAGTTCCGATATAAATTTAGACTTGAGCTGTCTGAGGAGTTTTTCCCTGTTGCCTCCTCTCCTTAACGGTGTCACTGCCCCGATCACAATATATCTTAGACACTCCAAATCGTTGTTGTGTATTACTTTGAAGTGTCTGGCCACGGGGTATGTCGAATCGGAATTGCCTATGGCCCGCAAATGCTGCAGAATTCGGACGTGTACCTGTAACTTTGTACTGCCTACATATCGAAGTCCACAGGTACATGTTAAGACATATACCGCGAACTCAGTCCTGCAGTTGTATATCGCCTTCATTGGAGTGGGTTTATTTCCAAATCAAAGGTATATTCAAAAGTGTTCTTACCAAATTTACAAGCTCCACACGAGCTACATTTGTAAAACCCATGTTTCAATGTTAACCAATTCCCTTTGGTTGTGGACAATTGAGGTGGTAGTTCAGGACTAGTTCTCACTAAGGCATTGTTCATGGATATGGCTCGTCTGAAAGTGAGATTGGGAGTCACTGGTAGACGTTCCCCTAAGATGGTGTCTGTCATAACAATGGGCCAATTCCTGTTGACAATGGACCTCACCTGTTTTTGTTGGCGACTATATGTAGTTATAAGGTGAACCTCAGATTTGGCTCCACCTCTTCTTTCATGGCTGATTGATTTTTCATGGTTGGACTGAGGTCCTAGTTCTACAGGTAACAAATTATCCCTTGAGATGTTCCTCACTTTCTCTAGAGCTTGTTGAATTATACGTCTGTCATACCCTCTTTCACTAAATCTGGACTTAGCCTCTTCTGTGCAACAATTGAATCCTTGGTCAGTGCTGCAAATCCTGCGCAGGCTCAAAAATTCTCCATATGGGATACTTTTTATAAGATGATGTGGGTGAAAGCTGGCGGCACGCAGTGTTGAATTGCCCGCTGTGCTTTTACGATGTAAAGTAGTTACTACTTTATTATTCACTATTTTGATATGCACATCAAGAAAATTAATAGCTGCCCTATCCATCTCAGCATTAAATTGTAGATTGACATTATTAACATTGGTCATGCTCCCAAATTTTTATGCATCTTGCCTTGAACCATTCCACATGATAAAAATATTGTCGATAAAACGCATCCAGCTATTAACATGATTATTATATTGTTCCTTATGTGCCACCTGGAGAACCTGCTCCTCCCATAGCCCTACGTGTAAACACGCATAGCTCGGGGAGAAGCAGGCTCCCATGGCTACCCCTCTTAGTTGTTGAAAGACTTCATTGTTGAACATGAATTAATTGTTATGGAGACAAAAACTGATCATTTCTAAAATCATAGCATTATGCTTATAGCGGTAAACAGATCGTTTGTTCAAGTAATGTTCAACAGCTTTAAGTCCATCTGTATGATTAATGCTCGTATATAATGATGAAATGTCTAGTGTAATCAATAGGTAATCTTCGGACCAGGGAACATTTTTCAGTTTGCTTGAAAAAAGGCTAGTATCTCGTATATAAGAAGGCAACGTTCGTACAAATTCTTGCAAATAATAGTCAACATATTGTGATACATTTTCCACCAACCATCCTCTGGCCGAGATGATAGGTCTGCCTGGAATAGGAGTGACTTTTTAATGAATTTTTGGGATGAAATAAATCACTGGAGTTATTGGAAAGTCATTACGCAAAAACAAAAATTCCTCATTGGAGATGAGCCTCTTCCATTTCATTAAGTGTTTGCCAAATGTCTCTTTGATTATTCTCAGTTGGAGAGTGTTCGACTTTTTGTAGCACTCTATGTCCTCCGAGTGCCTATGTGCTTCTAACAGATATTCTTTCTTTGGCCAAAGCACTACGTTCCCAACTTTGTCCGATTTATTGATGATCACATCATTATTTCTCTGTAATTTGTTGATTAGTTCCTGATATTTTTTGTCCTTATATTTCATGTTTCTTACTTTGCGTTGGGTATGTAGTTCCAATTTCTTAAGTTTGTCTGTAACAACATCATGGAAGATGTCAATGGCATCTCGAGGCATATTTGGAATGAATGTTGACACTGGTTTAAATGGACTTGAGGTCCCTATAGATGGACCAATGCCTACTTCAGCAAGAAGACTCTGTGTGGAGGATATCATATCCTCTTCTGTGTTGTTTTGTGCCAAGGCATTAAGTGTTCGGAGCGCAGGTATGTTGGATACCATTAGATTAGACAGGTTGAATGCAGGCGCCCGTGGTACTGATGATTGTGTATCGGTAAATTTCTTCATGGCAAAATATTTCATTAATTTTAACTTTCTAATAAATTTGAACACATCCACTCGTGTTTATGTATAATTAAAGTTACTTTCGGGGTAAAAACGACAGTCCCAATCAGAGTAGTTGTGTCTCTGCTGCATCTAACTAAATATCTGACAGGTTAATTACTGTATTGTTGCACCTTATTGTTTTTTCTTCCGACGACTGTTTTGTTGCCTTTTGTTTCTTGAGTTTTTTGCAATGCCTCCTTGCCCGCCTTCTTTGGTTGCGTCTTTTTCTTGTGTCGACTGAGGATTCCATGGCCTTAGGGTCTGGCGCCGTTCCCGTCTTAAAAAATCGAGTTCCTCAGCCAAGGTTAATGTCCCCATGTCTTCGCCACCTTCACCTCCTGTGATGATAGAACTCTCTGATTCAGTTTCGCTTGGTACTGAGCTGGCATCTGATGTGGACGCTAATTGAGATCCATTGTCTTGATTAGAGATATTCACCTGTTGTTTTGTTTGATTACTGTTGGTAAAATGCTTACGCTTAATAAAATCATATTTTTTGGAAAAAGTAAAAATTTGACCTGATTCATAATCTAGTTTGTCACGGTCAAACTTGAAAGCTTTCCTTGTCTTGATTATCTTTTCTTGTTTTTTAATTCTACTTCTGATGTCATTCTTGGTCTTAACTATCAGGTCTTTCAAATTAGATATTTCCAATTCTGCGTTTATATTTTCAATTTCCTTAAGTATTGTTTCTCTGTCAGATCGCGCGTATTTCACTAAAATACAAACCAGCCTCATCGATGCTTCAAGATTACTTTCGGCCCATTCTCTCAACATATTGGGGTTAGGGTTCTGAAGCTAGGGGCTATCATAATTCGAAGACCTCGTAGGATACGTCCAACTTCTTCTTACTTTTCCAATGACTTCTGTTCCCACCACTTAGTCATTTCTGTTTTCATCAATTTTTCTAGTGCCCTTAACTTGTTTTTAATTTCACTGTCAGGGGATGAGGGTGCTAATTCCTTGTTGTGTCTAACCTCTTGTGCTGTCAGTAGATTGTCGAATAATTCCTTTGCTGCTGCTTCTCTTTCCTGCAGTGTGTCGTCCCCATTGTTTGTATACTAAAAATATGGTGAGGGCTGTGATTTCGGTGAGTGTATCCTTCCACACTGTAATTAATTTATTTCGCTAGCCCTCAATGATCGCACACCTCCCCACCTGAATCTAGCCAAAATTTACAAAAACTAGCTCACTGTCCGTTACGCTTCACTCCACGGATCCTCCGATTCGCGTTGCTCAGCTGTAGCTGTCCGGCGCAGTACAGTGAATGGCTGTGATCAGGGGGCAACTGCGGTATATTTTCGTTCTGGAACCCCAAACAACAAGTCAGCTGAAAACCGCGCAACCTTCTTGCAGGGAGGGGGTCCGAGTGCCGGAATCAGCCGATTTCTGACAAATGAAATGCAAACAACCAGGCCCAGATATAGCGCTGATCGAGCACCACAGGGACACGGACTCCAGGGATTCGTGCTTAATCCATTTTTATTATGTTTAACATGGCGGTATGACGCGTTTCGGCTACCACGGGTGGCCTTGCTCACATAACACAACGCGCTACAAAGACAGCTGATATATTCTGCTTCCGCATCATGTGACTAATAGCAATCATGACCATGAAAAAAAGACTACTCAATGAGAATTCATGGACAAATGAAAATCTTCCTCTGGATATATATGTGATAAATCTAGTTTGCCTGTAATGTTGCCATAAAAGCAAATATAAAACCACAATAAAAAAGCAATTGTCTTATATAGTTAATTCCTAGTCCGGCTTAAATGCTGTGAGGTTGCTCATCGATTATTAATGATTATCTAAAGATATTTCACATGGTCCTTCATTATAAACATTATATACAATAAAGTGCATTAAATGTCATCATGATATACTAAAAAACAGAGACAACGTTATCGACTATGAAAATAGATCAGACAAATAATCATAGCTGGAATATTGTGCTAAAGTCAATGTTGTGGCTTATATATAATGACAGCAGCACTTATCTAAAATATCACATACAAAATCCATATATATATATATATACATGATAAAATCATATATACATTAAAATCCATGAATACACAATACTACTCAATATAATAATAAAGTGCAAAGTGCAAACCCAAACCTTTTTATTTTTATCTGTTTTCTCTCTAAAGTGCATTATTTACTTAAAGTGCTCTGTGCAAAGTGATACTATCCCTTAAACTCAGGGAGCTGTCAGAGACGCAGCTTAATAAAGACGCCTATCTTACAGCTGTGGGTCTAAGACTTTGTTTTGTCCGCTAGCGCCAACAGAATTATTAAATATATAAATATATATCACTACATGAAATCCTTAGTTATCACAGTTTTAACTTTCTAATAAATTTGAACACATCCACTCGTGTTTATGTATAATTAAAGTTACTTTCGGGGTAAAAACGACAGTCCCAATCAGAGTAGTTGTGTCTCTGCTGCATCTAACTAAATATCTGACAGGTTAATTACTGTATTGTTGCGCCTTATTGTTTTTTCTTCCAACGACTGTTTTGTTGCCTTTTGTTTCTTGAGTTTTTTGCAATGCCTCCTTGCCCGCCTTCTTTGGTTGCGTCTTTTTCTTGTGTCGACTGAGGATTCCATGGCCTTAGGGTCTGGCGCCGTTCCCGTCTTAAAAAATCGAGTTCCTCAGCCAAGGTTAATCTCCCATGTCTTCGCCACCTTCACCTCCGGTGATGATAGAACTCTCTGATTCAGTTTCGCTTGGTACTGAGCTGGCATTTGATGTGGACGCTAATTGAGATCCATTGTCTTGATTAGAGATATTCACCTGTTGTTTTGTTTGATTACTGTTGGTGAAATGCTTACGCTAAATGAAATCATATTTTTGGGAGAAAGTAAAAATTTGACCTGATTCATAATCTAGTTTGACACGGGCAAGCTTGAAAGCTTTCCTTGTCTTGATTATCTCTTTTTGTTTTTTAATTCTACTTCTGATGTCATTCTTGGTCTTAACTATCAGGTCTTTCAAATTAGATTTTTTCAATTCTGCGTTTATATTTTCAATTTCCTTAAGTATTGTTTCTCTGTCAGATCGCGCGTATTTCACTAAAATATAAACCAGCCTCATCGATGCTTCGAGATTACTTTCGCCCCATTCTCTCAACATATTGGGGTTAGGGTTCTGAAGCTAGGGGCTATCATAATTCGAAGACCTCGTCGGATACGTCCAACTTCTTCATACTTTTCCAATGACTTCTGTTCCCACCACTTAGTCATTTCTGTTTTCATCAATTTTTCTAGTGCCCTTAACTTGTTTTAAATTTCACTGTCAGGGGATGAGGGTGCTAATTCTTTGTTGTGCCTAACCTCTTGTGCTGTCGGTTGTTTGTCGAATAATTCCTTTGCTGCTGCTTCTCTTTCCTGCAGTGTGTCGTCCGCCATGTTTGTATACTAAAAATATGGTGAGGGCTGTGCTTTCGGTGAGTGTATCCTTCCACACTTTAATTTTTTTATTTCGAGCTAGCCCTCAATGATTGCACACCTCCCCACCTGACACTAGCCAAAATAAACAAAAACTAGCTCACCGTCCATTACGCTTCACTCCACGGATCCTCCGATTCGCATTGCTCAGCTGTAGCTGTCCGGCGCGGTTCAGTGAATGGCTGTGATCAGGGGGCAACTGCGGTATATTTTCCTTCTGGAACTCCAAACAACAAGTCAGCTGAAACCCGCGCGACCTTCTTGCAGGGAGGTGGTCCGAGTACCGGAATCAGCCGATTTCCGGCAAATCAAATACAAACAACCAGTCCCAGATATAGCGCTGATCGAGCACCACAGGGACACGGACTCCAGGGATTCACGTTTAATCCATTTTTATTATGTTTAACATGGCGGTATGACGTGTTTCGGCTACCACGGGTGGCCTTGCTCATATAACACAACGCGCTACAAAGACAGCTGATATACTCCGCTTCCGCATCATGTGACTCATAGCAATCATGACCATGGAAAAAAGACTACTCAATGTGAATTCACGGACAAATGAAAATCTTCCTCTGGATATATATGTGATAAATCTAGCTGCCTGTAATGTTGCCATAAAAGCCAATATAAAACCAACATAAATCAGCAATTGTCTTATATAATTAATTCCTAGTCCGGCTTAAATGCTGTGAGGTTGCTCATCGATTATTACATGATTATGTAAATATATATTTCACATGGTCCTTCATTATAAACATTATATACAATAAAGTGCATTAAATGTCATCATGATATACTGAAAAACAGAGACAACGTTATCGACTATGAAAATAGATCAGACAAATATTCATAGCTGGAATATTGTGTTAAAGTCAATGTTGTGGCTTATCTACAATGACAGGAGAACTTATCTAAAATATCACATACAAAATCCATATATATATACATGATAAAATCATATATACATTAAAATCCATGAATACACAATAGTACTCAATATAATAATAAAGTGCAAACCCAAACTTTTTTATTTTTTATCTGTTTTCTCTCTAAAGTGCATTCATTACTTAAAGTGCTCTGTGCAAAGTGATACTATCCCTTAAACTCAGGGAGCTGTCAGAGACGCAGCTTGATAAAGACTCCTATCTTACAGCTGTGGGTCTAAGACGTTGTTATGTCCGCTAGCGCCAACAGAATTATTTAATATATATATATATATCACTACATGAAATCCTAAATTATCACAGTGTCTTGGAATATATTTAACAGGGCTAAATTATACTAAGAAGAAGATAGCGTATATATTTGTAAATATCGTGGCCAATATTCTAAATAGGAATTAGAAGTGGCTGGAGTTGATCATTAAGAAAGTCAGTATTAAATAAAGATCAAAAGTGCCACATGAAGTATCAGAGGGACACAGATCAATTACTACATAGGTACAAATACGTAGTAGTCAAGTGATGATTACTCCATCATCACTGCGAAAAGGGGCTCAAAGAAAATTATGGAGATCTTCACCCTGATTTAGTCCATTTGGGGCTCTATATATATATCACCAGTAGGTAGTTATAACAAGGACCATGTTTCCACAGGAAACACATTCTTTTGACTTGCCTATATCTGTGTCGCCGGTTGACGAATCTTCACGGATTTTTTTTAAAAAGTGCACCAGTTATTCTAGTTGCGCATGGAAATTTTGGTGCGATCCGTCAAGCGGAGCGCGAGAAAAAGGAGGGGTTAAACAAAGTGTGTTTCCCATGTTAATTCCCATAGAAGTTTTGATTACGACTACAGCCTGAACTGCTTGACGGAATTCCACTGAATTTGGCAGAACAGTAGCTTTTGGTTCACAGATGACACTTTCAGTTATTTGGTGTAAATGCGTTTAGTAGTTTGTGAGAAATTAAAGCAAATCCAAATGTGTATATCTTTGGCCGCTACTACTTCATGAATAATAATGAGCTTGTGGAGAGAACTGCAGAGCTTTGATTAGATGACAATACTTACTTTTAATATTGGCCCCCGGCTGGGCCAGGTCCCCGGGGCATGTGTATTTTTAAACAAAATGAGGGGGTGCGTGGGCCCCCCGGGCTCATTTGTGCCCCAGGGACCACCACCTCCCCGAGGCTCTTGTTTATACTAATGTGGGTGGCCGCACGGATGCCACTGTTCCCCGTGAACCACCACCTCATTGGGGCTTTAATTTTTAAAATACACAGGAGGGGACGTGTAGAGCCCCACACCCTGGGGACCACCACCTCCCTGGCACTGTAAATCAAAAAAATATATGGGGGGGTGCACAAACCACCCCGGTCCCAGGGACCACCACCTCCCTGGGGCACATATAAACATTGAAGAGGGGGTACGTGCGGACCCCTGACTTTCTTTTTCTTTTAGAAGGGGGGGGCCGCGCGGTCCCTCTCTTGGGCCGTACTTGGCCCGGGGATCACCACCTGCGCTGTCACCCTCCTGGAGCCATATCTGGCCCTGGAGACCGCCACCCCCAGGGCCGGCTCCTGCTATGTCCCGGAGTGGTGCTTGCTTTTGCTTGGTGGGAGTTGTGACAGCTCCCGCCAAGCAAAGGCAAACACTCTAGTTCCAGTGAGGAGGAGGTGTCAAAGTGCTCCTACTTGCTGGAAGCGGAGGTTTCACCTGTTTCCCTGCCCGCTGTCATGCTGGGACCATGGGGGCCTTGAGGCTCCCCCCGGTCCCGGAGCACACTGGGTACCTTGGGTGGGACTAGGGCACCCAGGGACACATGGCTGGGCCCCAGGGGATTGACTGAAATCAGCCAGGGCAGGGGGCCGCATGGCCCCCCTCTCCAATTCAATTAAGGCCGGGCCCAGGGGGGTTGGGTTCCCCTGTGCCAAAATCAGCCCAGGGAGGGGGTCCGACAGTACCCTTCCCCTATTGATTTGTGGCCAGGCCCCATGTGATGGGGTCCCAGGGGCTGAAATTTGCCCAGGGAGGGGTGCTGCACTGCCCCCCTCCCCCACAAAATTACTGCTGGGCCCCGGGGAATGGGACCCTCGGGCCAAAATTGCCCTGGGGAGGAGGGCCACGCAACCCCCACCCCATTAAGTCATGGCCGGCCCCGGGAGATGGGGTCCCCGGGCCGTTTTGGTCCTGATGCTAATTTCACTAAAATTAAACATCAATAGGAAGCACTTACACATAAAAACATAGCAGGTACCCCTGTTGAAGCTCCACTTCTTTAAAGGAAATATGATCCTAACTCCTGGGCTTGCTGAAGGCAAAGTAAGTGTGTTTTCTCAGCAATTCCATATTGAAAAACGATCTGAAATCCATTATGGAAGTAACTGCATTATTGATCTATAGGGCCTTTCTCAAAGTGAGTGAGCTCCACCACTTCATGAAATAAATAAATAAATAGAACATAATAGACATTGGCAACATACTACTCTTCTTCAAGTCCCTATATGCTGGAACCCAAATAATTTCATAGTTGAACTATGCCCAGAATTAAAATAATTTTTTTATATTCATTTTTTTAAATGCTTTTTTTAAAACAATGTCTTAAGATATATTATACACAGGAACAATTTAAAAAATAGTCTATGCATTAAAAATAATTTGTACAGATTTTGTTATTCAAATTCATATCATCCTCCACATGATATACTAGACTCTATCAATATTATACTATGTCTAGTACCCTATGTAACAGGAGATTAAGAGACAACATATTCTTCACTGGAACGCTCTAGACGAGGTGAAGGCAGTATTTGTGTTATTATATCCATACTGCCTAGGCATAAAAAATATAAACAGAAAGCAACTTTTTGGGCCAGTGCCATTATTCCCACTTTCTGCCTTTGCGAGGCCAAACACACTCCCTAGCGGATACAAATACTATTCTGCACATTAAGCTTTAGACACTTATCACTCCACTAGCCGATGCATAAAATCCATCAATTCATCTATAAATGATAATCATATGTATCTCAAATACTAAATCCACATCTTATTGTGTGTGATAGACACATACAACTTATGTGAGGGAATTATGCAGAGGACCTGCTTAGCCTATGTTTGCCCCATTTCTTCATCCTTATTCAGGCCTGTAGGGGTCATTGTCTGCAAATCTAGGATATATCTTGATTCTAAGCTTCTTAACTATTTAACTCTATTGCCACCTCTCAAGCTGCCAGTTATTCTATCAATTGCAAAAAACATCAGTTTGGCAACATCGGTGTTGTGATGCTCATAAAAATGTCTCACGACTGGGTAAGAAAAATTGAGATTCCTGATCGCACATTGATACCGTAAAAAACGCATACGAAGAGGAAAAATGGTACTACCCATGTACATAAGTGAGCAGGGACACACCAGCACATATATGGAGTGGGGAGAGCCGCAGATGAATTTGCAGCCTTTACAATGCCCACACTTGCGGAACCTTTCTAGTTGACTCAATCATGTATTCGTCCTACGAGCCTTAGTATAATAAGAATGGCTAGTTCATCTCCCAAAGTTCTGCCTCTTCTGTAAGTAATAGTAGGTTTAGCTGGTAAATCAGGGCCAATTACAATGTCATTTTTTAGGTTGGACCAATGTTCGCACATCAAATTTCTCACCTGGTGAGTGCAAATTGTATGCAGTAATAAGTCTTATACTCTTTTCATTATATTAGGATGGAGTAACTGAGCCCTAGTCAAGCTAGCAACTCTCAGGACTTTAGATGTATTGCCCGTTTCTTTAAATCTCTCCCCATCTGTAATGTCCGGTTCTCAAATTCTATGTGGCTACTGCGGATCCTCTCAAGCCTCAAGGTTTCCCCATAGGGTATGCTTTCAATCAAGTTATTCGAGTGCTGGCTCCTAAAACGTAAAGTGCTATGTCCAGCTTTTGGATTGCGGTTTATGGTAGAATGTATTTTCCCTTCCTGTATCTGCAATTGTGCATTCAGAAAGAAAATTTCTTGTGAACTCATGCTATCTTAATTTCAAATCATAGGGTTTATCAGTTAGTTTGGTCACATATTCATATGCCATTTCACTCCACAACAAAATTAAGTAATCGATATAAAGAGTACAAATCAAAATAGATTGCAAATACTCCTAGTTGTCACCCGCCCAGGCCACATGGTCCTCCCACCAGCCCATCACAAGGTTCATGAAGCTGGGGGCATAGCAGGAGCCCATGGCGGTCCCAACCTTCTGTCGATAAAAGACACCGTCATATACAAAGATATTCTCTTTAAACAAAATTTGATCATGCTAACCAGCATTTTGTTGTGCTCTAAAAAGACATGCAGATCTCCTTTTTAAAAGATGTTCACAGGCCCTTAATCCAAATGCATGATCTATACATGTATATAGGAAGAAACCACGTCCAATGTAATCATAAGATATGAGTCTGACCACTTTACATCATAAATTTTGGACAAAAAATCCCCACTCTCCCTGCAATAGGAAGGGAATGCTGCCACATAAGAAAAAATAAAATAATCTATGAAATTGCTGTATTTTCCAAAAGGCTCTGAGTTGAGGAGACAGATATATCAGTGATGTCATCAGTAATTTCATTGGAGATTTCCATCAGTGATGTCACTGACCATGTCATGAGGGATGTAATATGTGAGGTCATAAGCAGATCATTGCGGGAGCATGAGTTATAGTTAGATCAGGTAACTATAACTGCAGAATTTCTCTGGTTTTGTATGAGTGAAATGTGAGCCTGACTATAAAGTCCCTGTGACCTTTGATTTTTTACAGTGAATTTCTAAGGGTTTTTAAAATTTAAATCAGATCTCGGCATGAGATCTCGGAAAGGGTTGCGAATCCTCCATGTCCACAATTTTGTATCTGAAAAACCTTTAAATAACTCCGCATGTACTGAATGGATTTACAGCATTTAACAAAAAGGGCGCTTTTTTGGGACCCCCCCCTTTTTTCTCGGCCCTTGCTTGACGGATCATGACCAAATTTTCAAAACACCAGCTGAAGTGATCATTGAACTAGTTTTAAAATTTTTGCAAGGATTCAGGGTGAGCCAACAAGCGGGGACCAAGAAAAAGGGGGTCCCAAAACACGTTTTCCCAATGTTAATTCCCATAGGAACTTTTGACACGTCTACAGCCCGAACTGCGGAAGGGAATTACATCAAATTTGGCAGGAAGGGAGATGTTGGTCCAAGGAAGTGCCTTTCTCTGATTTGGGGGCCGATTCCGATCTCGGTCGGAGGCGCACCCAATACTATTCGGTCGGGAAAAAAGCCATGCGAAAGCCAGTTTCCCGACCGATCCGTACAGCACACCGAACGAGCAAGTACGATGCGCACAACAGCAAAAATTCCGGCCGAGCCGTACTCACCCAAACCAGGTCCTGTTCTCCGACCGAGGCGAATCCGGAAACGCCGAATCGAGTCGCACGGAAGGGAAAATGCAGCCCCGTCCGGCCGGACAAGTACGATGCGCTTTCCGTACGCGCCGAACCCGTCGCTACGCACGGCACGTCAAAGCATCCGGGAGAGGCGCACAGAAGCTCCGAATCGCGCCACAACACGATCCACGGCTACGAGACGAACACAGCACCGACGAGGACGACGCGAGCGAGCGAGTACGAGCGAGCGGCGAGGACGAAGCCAAGCGGCGAGGACGACGCGAAGCAACGAGAAGGACGAACGACACGAACCAACCATGAATCCCTTCGTCCCGATCATACCAATATTCTACATCTACTACCGGAACAGGCACGGACGCGTACGGCGCAGAAGGTAAGTCAGACACCAACCACAAAACACATACAACACGTACACGACACATCACACACATACACTGGGAATCTGAATATACTTACACCAGCAACAGCAGCACCATAGGGGCGGGATGCCCATCACCAATGCCACATATGCACACAGGGGCCTGAATGCGCGCCACCACCCCAACCCAGGGGGCTGGATGCCTACCACTACTACCACCCTTAGCCAGGGTGGCAGGATGCCTACCACTACTACCACCCTCACCCACGGGGGGCAGGATGCCTACCACTACTACCACCCTTAGCCAGGGGGCAGGATGCCCACCACTACTACCACCCTCACCCAGGGGGGCAGGATGCCCACCACTACTACCACCCTTAGCCAGGGGGCAGGAAGCCTACCACTACTACCACCCTTAGCCAGGGGGCAGGATGCCTACCACTACTACCACCCTCACCCACGGGGGCAGGATGCCTACCACTACTACCACCCTTAGCCAGGGGGCAGGATGCCTACCACTACTACCACCCTTAGCCAGGGGGGCAGGATGCCCACCACTACTACCACCCTCACCCAGGGGGCAGGATGCCCACCACTACTACCACCCTCACCCAGGGGGGCAGGATGCCTACCACTACTACCACCCTTAGCCAGGGTGGCAGGATGCCTACCACGACTACCACCCTTAGCCAGGGGGCAGGAAGCCTACCACTACTACCACCCTTAGCCAGGGGGCAGGATGCCTACCACTACTACCACCCTTAGCCAGGGGGCAGGATGCCCACCACTACTACCACCCTTAGCCAGGGGGGCAGGATGCCCACCACTACTACCACCCTCACCCAGGGGGCAGGATGCCCACCACTACTACCACCCTTAGCCAGGGGGCAGGATGCCCACCACTACTACCACCCTCACCCAGGGGGGCAGGATGCCCACCACTACTACCACCCTTAGCCAGGGGGGCAGGATGCCCACCACTACTACCACCCTCACCCAGGGGGGCAGGATGCCCACCACTACTACCACCCTTAGCCAGGGGGCAGGATGCCCACCACTACTACCACCCTCACCCAGGGGGGCAGGATGCCCACCACTACTACCACCCTTAGCCAGGGGGCAGGAAGCCTACCACTACTACCACCCTTAGCCAGGGGGCAGGATGCCCTACCACTACTACCACCCTCACCCACGGGGGCAGGATGCCTACCACTACTACCACCCTTAGCCAGGGGGGCAGGATGCCTACCACTACTACCCCCCTTAGCCAGGGGGGCAGGATGCCCACCACTACTACCACCCTCACCCAGGGGGGCAGGATGCCCACCACTACTACCATCCTCACCCAGGGGGGCAGGATGCCTACCACTACTACCACCCTTAGCCAGGGTGGCAGGATGCCTACCACTACTACCACCCTTAGCCAGGGGGCAGGAAGCCTACCACTACTACCACCCTTAGCCAGGGGGCAGGATGCCTACCACTACTACCACCCTTAGCCAGGGGGCAGGATGCCCACCACTACTACCACCCTTAGCCAGGGGGGGCAGGATGCCCACCACTACTACCACCCTCACCCAGGGGGGGCAGGATGCCCACCACTACTACCACCCTCACCCAGGGGGGGCAGGAAGCCTACCACTACTACCACCCTCACCCACGGGGGGCAGGATGCCTACCACTACTACCACCCTTAGCCAGGGGGGGCAGGATGCCCACCACTACTACCACCCTCACCCAGGGGGCAGGATGCCCACCACTACTACCACCCTCACCCAGGGGGGCAGGATGCCTACCACTACTACCACCCTTAGCCAGGGGGCAGGATGCCTACCACTACTACCACCCTTAGCCAGGGGGCAGGATGCCTACCACTACTACCACCCTTAGCCAGGGTGGCAGGATGCCTACCACTACTACCACCCTTAGCCAGGGGGCAGGATGCCCACCACTACTACCACCCTCACCCAGGGGGGCAGGATGCCCACCACTACTACCACCCTCACCCAGGGGGCAGGATGCCCACCACTACTACCACCCTCACCCAGGGGGCAGGATGCCCACCACTACTACCACCCTCACCCAGGGGGGCAGGATGCCTACCACTACTACCACCCTTAGCCAGGGGGCAGGATGCCTACCACTACTACCACCCTTAGCCAGGGGGCAGGATGCCTACCACTACTACCACCCTTAGCCAGGGTGGCAGGATGCCTACCACTACTACCACCCTTAGCCAGGGGGCAGGATGCCCACCACTACTACCACCCTCACCCAGGGGGGCAGGATGCCCACCACTACTACCACCCTCACCCAGGGGGGCAGGATGCCTACCACTACTACCACCCTTAGCCAGGGGGCAGGATGCCTACCACTACTACCACCCTTAGCCAGGGGGGCAGGATGCCTACCACTACTACCACCCTTAGCCAGGGTGGCAGGATGCCTACCACTACTACCACCCTTAGCCAGGGGGCAGGATGCCCACCACTACTACCACCCTTAGCCAGGGGGGCAGGATGCCCACCACTACTACCACCCTCACCCAGGGGGGCAGGATGCCCACCACTACTACCACCCTCACCCAGGGGGGCAGGATGCCTACCACTACTACCACCCTTAGCCAGGGGGCAGGATGCCCACCACTACTACCACCCTTAGCCAGGGGGCTGGATGCCTACCACTACTACCACCCCCACTCATAGGATGGACAATGCATGACACAACAAGCACACCACAACCTAGGGAATACAAGATTAAGACATCCCCCCACCACCATGACAAGCGTGTGAGCAGGCTGTGTCAAATGCCTACAACACCGAACATGACTTTGAACATACAATGTGACCCCCTAGCACATGTGCCACACATATATGTGTGTGGCACCCACAATCCAAGCAGCCCATGACCATTGTGGCAATGGGGCCTAAACCCCCATCATCACAGTGACCAAAAGGTAAGTGTGGGGTCCATAGCTGAAGCACATTTTGACCATTGTGGCAATGGGGTCTAAACCCCCATCATCACAGTGACCAAAAGGCAAGTGTGGGGTCCATAGCTGAAGCACATTTTGACCATTGTGGCAATGGGGTCCAAACCCCCATCATCACAGTGACCAAAAGGTAAGTGTGGGGTCCATAGCTGAAGCACATTTTGACCATTGTGGCAATGGGGTCTAAACCCCCATCATCACAGTGACCAAAAGGTAAGTGTGGGGTCCATAGCTGAAGCACAATTTGACCATTGTGGCAATGGGGTCTAAACCCCCATCATCACAGTGACCAAAAGGGAAGTGTGGGGTCCATAGCTGAAGCACATTTTGACCATTGTGGCAATGGGGTCTACACCCTCATCATCACAGTGACCAAAAGGTAATTGTTGACAAAGAAAGAGCTGCAACTGCCAAACTGCATGGATCATTCCTGGTCACAGAACCAAAAACTCATCTGTGGCAAAGTAGTGTATGTGTCCCATTGCAACATAAATTGGGTGAGCCAAATACTGCAGTGCAAATGAAACATTCCTTTGGCCATGTGCAGACAAACAACACCCATGGGGGCTGAGACCGTCAACAGTCATCAATGACACAATGACAGAAGTGACCATCAGAATGCAGAACCACATATTTGCACCAATGGGCACACAAATGCAGATACCCTGTGGAAACAGCAGATGTGAGGTGAACAGATACCATACCATGGCAGCAATGGGACACACAAACCATGATCACTGTGCTGACCGATGACCTAGGAGTCCCAGGGACAGCAGGGGAAACACACCAAACAACATACAGCCAATGGCACACCCAAGATATGCCAATGCAGTGGTGCAGATGCACAAACACAAACAGGCAGACCAACACTGTCATCATACACAGCAGGTGAGGGGTGGGGGTGCCAGTGTCCCCAGGCAACAACACAACACATGAGGAGAGCTGAATACCAATCATACAGATGTGCATACACTGCCACACTAAGGTAACTCATGGATCCAAATCCCCTATGTGGGCAAGCAGGCATTGACAGGTGAGAGGGAGCACAAAACACACATGTCACACAGGCACGTAGGAACAACAACTGACACAGCAAGTCACAGACACACCACAGCACCACCCCCAGGGCCCCCACAATGTGGTGACCCTGGGCTGAATAAAAATACCACTGTGATGACAAAGCTAAATGTCGTTCACACTGTGAACCACAGTCAGGTGTCCTGAGCAACAAACTACCATCACACCTACACAAGCACAAATCAATCAGCATGGCCAGTAAGCCAAGGCCAACATGGAGGCAGGGGACTAGCCGGGCAACAACTCTCATCTGCACACACTCAAGACCACACCCCTCGACCTCCAACAATGTGCAGCAGTGAAGTACACATGCACTGGTGACATTGCACATGCACCCATGACTATTCCAGGGTGGTGGGTGGGAACCAAGGTGTAGAAACACATCACACATGGACACTCAACAAGACTCCTGAATGTCTGACACACTGCACACTACGCTGTACATGGACATGACGGCAATACCACACCGACCAATGGGATCCCAGCCACAGTCACACACCAATGAAGAAGCCAAGGTCACCCACAAAGAACACACATAGACAACAACCAACATTGCAGCCTGGACCCTAAGGAGTGCCAGCAGTCACACACACAACGTGTCACAATCACTGAAAGATAACACAAACTGGAAATCACATGACAGGGGCAAACAACAAGTGCCAAAGGGAAACCTGACTGTGACCCATCTGCGTCAGCACACAAACTCTGCCCTGACAGCAAACACACCTATGGGTGACACCCTGATGACCAGTAATGTGCCATGCACCCACATCACAGAGAACACAGGGAGAAGACTTTGGGGGAACATAGCTCAAGTCAGCAAGCATCACAAACAGGTACAACACTAGGGATCACAGCATGCGCAGATGAATGGAAGTGAACGCACAGACATGCACATACAACACACACCTTGGGCGCAGGCAATGTCACACGTGTACACACTGCCATGAGGGGACTCCACTCCTGTGTGAGGAAAGCTGTGCCATATGTTGCCTCAGTAGGGCCCCATCATGTCAGCTGAGCACTTGGTCACACAATCAACAATTAGCACCAAATGAGGGCTCCCATCACATCAGCCTGGTCATGGATGTGCCAACGGAATCATCAGCACAGATCCAACACACTTGTATAGCAATGTTGCACTGACTACACGGATGAGTCCCTCCCCATTGATGCCCAAACCTGCATGTCCACTGGAGATGGCAACACGGTCAGGGAAGTAGACAAATGCAACGATGGCAGGCACAACAGATGTGCAGGGGTGGAAGCCACAGATATGAAATTGCCAATGTAAGTAGGAACCCCATTGCCAAATACTGAACACATGACACCCTCAGATGCTGCTATTGATGACATGGATACACCACATGATAGGACACATTCCCCCTGGACCACATGGGTTCCTGCACAGTAACACTTCATAATCATGAGACCAGATATCACCATCACTGCAGCAAGGGCATGGTTAGCTGCACCAACAACATGTACATCTGAAGCATGAGCACTAGAGAAAAGAAAGTTGCTTTATTCAGCATATGTGTTGTTTGATAACGACGTCCAGAAGAAATTAGAGCAAAGGCCAATGGCCAGTCCATTGTCAAAGTTCAAACAGGGTGACACTGGCAGATGTCACCCTACGCATGCCTGCACAATACCAGGGACAATCCACTAGGAGGGGCAACCGGGGGGCAGGCCAGGCACCGCAGGGACAGGATCAGGGCTCACCAGGGGGAGTCAGGGAAGGGGTGGTGGGTGCTGGAGAGCCACTGACAACTGCAGTGGAGGTGTCTGACATGGTGTGTGCCGGCACAACTGGGGGGCATGACACAGATGTCGTGGGTGCCGGCACAACTGCAGTGGACCCTGCAGATGGGGTGGACAGGTCCGCCACTGCAGTGCCCAAGTCAGACAGGGCGGTAGTGGACTCCACTGCAGTGCCTACCTCCAGGGGAGGAGAATGGGGAACAGGCAAGGTGGGTTGGACAGAGGGGGAGGACACCCTCACCACATCAGTGGCACAGACAAGCGCAGCGGGGGTGTGGTGCTGGGAGAGCAAGTGGCAGGGGGAGAAGGCCGGAGCATCTTGGGGATGGTATATCTGTGGGTGGGGGAACCTGGGGCAGGGTGTGGTGGGGGCACCTGTGCAGTGGGGGCCTGAGGGATGGAGGACGGAGACCTTGTGCCTGAGCTGCAGGGCGGTGGCGGGGTCTTGCTCTTAGCACTCCGGGGGGACTTGCGGGTGGGGGCCTCAGTCCGTCTGCGCCTGGGGGAGGGTGTCCGGGGGCGAAGGGCACTCTGCTCCGTGTGGGTGGGCTTCCTCTTCCCCCGGGATGCTGGAGCAGCTTCATCGGTGGGGAAGAGGCCGAGGTCACAGAGGAAGAGCTGCTGTGACTTTGGGGTTGCAGGTGAGGCAAGGGAGGGTGCTTTGGAGGGAGAGGGAACTGAGGACTGCGCAGTGCATGTGGATGCGTGTGTGTGTTCCAGGGCCCCATCCCCTGTGAGTCTGGCTTCAGTCCCCTGAATGTGCGTGCGTGTGCGTTTTGTCATTGGCGTGTGTGTCAGTGTGCTGGATGTGTGTGTGCTGGTGTGTGCCTGTGCCAGTGTGTGTGTGCCTGGGATGGGTAAGGTGCTGGGGAGTGTGGATGGAGCAGAGGCAGGAGGGGTGAGGGACCATTTGAGGAGGGACACTGCTGCCGTCAGGGAGGAGTCCATGGACCTATTGCCCCTCTGTAGGTCAGACATGCCCGATGAGATGCCCTCCATGAACGACACCAGCTGAGTCAACAGCGCGGTGTGCGCATGGAGGACACTCAGCATGGCTGTCTGCCCTACATGGAGCTGGCGAAGGAGGTACACAGACTCCTCACTCAGGGCAGCAGGGGACACAGGGGCAGGGGGTGCGGTGCCTGGCCCAAAGGAGACACGCTCCCGGACATGGGAGCCTCCACGGACCTGGGGAATGGGAGCCGATGGGAGGGCGGTGGTGGTGCTGGTGGTGGCGGGGACAGCAACACTAGCTGGGGTGTGGTGGCTGCTGACACCCGCCTCCACAAGGGAGTCATCCTCCGAGTTGCTCTGGTCCTCAGCTGAGGTGGATGCTGCTGAGGACTCCTCGGTGTGGCTCCCCTCGCCCTCCGTGCCACTGGGTCCCTCCGACCACTCCTCGGCTGCTGACCCAGTCTGGCTCTCCGGCTCCTCCTGGTCCGTGGAGCTGTCCCCTTCCGTGGCCGTGGATGTATCTGCAAACAATGGGGAAACAGACAGACATCAGTCACCTGCACATAACGCACACACCACTGTGAGCACAGCACATCACAGAGCAAGCCCTGGCATCATTAGTTGTACATTGCTAAAAGTGCACTAATTGAACAGGAGAAGTCAATTGTCAGTCTGATGCCAAGCATGGCACTCACATCCCACATGGCCTTGCACCCATCTGTCTGGTGTCTGTTGGATTGCAACACCCCAGTGTTGACACATGCACCAAGTACACAGTAGTTGGACAGTGCAGAGGACACGGTGTGGACACATCACAGCTCTTGCCACTGAGTCAGTACAGGTTTACGGATGTAAGGGATGCCCAGAGTCAAATAGGAAATGCATGTGATGCATACCAGCGACAGACACCATGATGCACCCATGTCCTGATAGCCAGCGCCACTATGGTGTGCATGTAGCACATGTCACTCCCCTGCAGGATCACCAATCAGTAGACACATGCCATGGCGGAGGCATGACTGCAAAGTCATACATCACTGTCTCAGTGATGTATGACTTTGCAGCCAGATCAACAACACTCTGCACTGTGTCACAATAGTAGGTCATGGGGAATGCAAGTCCTGGAGCTGCACAAGTGCACATGTACATCCCCCCACAACACATCCTCTTAACCCTCATCTGTCCAGGTCATACCTATTGGACATATGGGAGACCTGTGACACTACCCTCTGAACCTGAGCCCCTCACACTCTGCTGTGCATGGGGAACAGCTGCCTGAACTTCACATTTACATGCCCCAGTCTGCATGGGCAGCTGATCAGACACCTATGTGTCACACAAGTATCGTCTCCTATGGTCACATCTCCAGTGGCATGCTGAGCCCCTACCAAGAAACTCCACAGCAGTCCTGGCGACTAATCCACAGCACACTGACACAGAGGCAGACACCTGAGGGGTCAAATCACTGTGCACAATGTGTCCGCTGATACACGGGAGTGGGAGTACAGAGTGTATTGTATGGCCTGGAGTAGGCATGACTGTCCAGCCCCACATGAATGAGGGATGAGCCCTGGACTGTAGGCAGCTGGCTAAGTATGTGTGACACACGTCATATACATACTCCTGGGGCCCAAACATTGTTCCCACCCGCAGCATGGGTGTGTGCCAGGTACCCCAGCCACATGTGGTGGATCAGCTCAGCAATTGGACCACAGATCAAAGTAACACGCTGAATACATGTCAGAATACAGGCATTGTGTAAGCAATGGACCCACCCATGATGCCCACCACAGAGTCAGGGAAACAGATGCTGTCTCCCACCTTGAGTCAAGCAAACTGCAAGGACACAGTCCTAAGTGACAGAATTCCCTGCATGTAAGGGCCACACCTGGGTATCAGATGAGGAGTGGGCAGTGCACAATAGAGGGACATGGCTCCTGGACAACATGACTGCTGTACTGTGGCAGTTCAACCTGGCCCGAGGAGGGCACATAGCATGTTAGACAGAGTACACAGTGCAGTCTTTGACTCACCCCTCCTTGCTGCTCTCTGGCCTTCAGCTGCCCATCCAGGTCTGGAAAGACCACCGCCAGGATCCTGAGCATGTGGGGGTCAGGGTCCGTGTTCCGCCCCTCCTGCGAGGAGGCGACAGCTTCAGCTGGACCCGTGCAATCCTCCGGGTCCAGCCCCGAAGGTCCTGCCACCTCTTTTGGCAGTTGCGGATCCGGCGCTTGTAGACCCCCACGGACCGGACAGCCCGGACGATGTCCTTCCAGATCTCATGCTTCCGATGGGCAGAAGCCTGTCAGGATGACAAAGTGATAAGGCCATTACTACACATGCAACATATCCGTGCATGACACAGTTGCATATACATGTCGCAATCACAGGGGCTCATGGTGTACCCAGGCAGTGCACGGCTGCCCATGGACAGTTTTCCAGAAGTCACTACATGGTATCATTGCATGGGGAGTAAAACCCTGTTCAGAAGCACTGTCACTGCACCATACCTGTCCAGTGCAAGTCACTACACACTATGGGGGGTGACAACTACTCAGTGAGCCTGCTAGCCAGTGGTGTGCTGACTCTCAGCCTTGCTAGTCAGACAAAATGCACATTCAGAAAGGCAGTGCACAGAACACTCACCTGCTCCCCTGGTGTCCCATACAGCTTGCTGTACTGTGGAAGTAGGCTGTCCAGCAGGGCCTGGTTCTCCTCAAGGCTGAAGGCTGGGGCTCTCTCCACAGTACGTGCCATTGCAGGGTCCAGAGGGGCAGAGACAGCAGCAGTGCAGTGGCAGATGTCGTCCTGGAGCATGTAGTGCAGGCAAGTGGGCTCTCAGGGGAACATGCAGCAATATATATGTGCTGGAGAGGCAGATACTGTCCCTTGTGTCCAAAGTGATAGGTCCAAGTCGTTTGCATCTTCTGAATCTGGCCAATCCATGGAATAGCAGCACCAAAACACGCCCACAGCATCCTTCAAAATTTCAACTTCATGACATACATGATTTTGCAACATTGTTGTGGGTGACCAACTGATTTTCCAGCAACCGACTCGTTCGAATATTCGAAAACGCGTCCGTTGCCAGGCAAGCCCATTGTCAATGGGTGCGCACCGATCGGTCCATTGAGGTACAACGCGCACAGGGGTACAACGCATACCCGCACACATTGAATGCAATGGGCCGGCCGGGAGGCACCGATCGGTCCATTGCTGTTCAACGCGCACAGGGGTACAACGCGTACCCGCACACATTGAATGCAATGGGCCGGCCGGAGGCACCGATCGGTCCATTGCTGTTCAACGCGCACAGGGGTACAACGCGTACCCGCACACATTGAATGCAATGGGCCGGCCGGAGGCACCGATCGGTCCATTGCTGTTCAACGCGCACAGGGTACAACGCGTACCCGCACACATTGAATGCAATGGGCCGGCCGGAGGCACCGATCGGTCCATTGCTGTTCAACGCGCACAGGGGTACAACGCGTACCCGCACACATTGAATGCAATGGGCCGGCCGGAGGCACCGATCGGTCCATTGCTGTTCAACGCGCACAGGGGTACAACGCGTACCCGCACACATTGAAAGCAATGGGCCGGCCGGAGGCACCGATCGGTCCATTGCTGTTCAACGCGCACAGGGGTACAACGCGTACCCGCACACATTGAATGCAATGGGCCGGCCGGAGGCACCGATCGGTCCATTGCTGTTCAACGCGCACAGGGGTACAACGCGTACCCGCACACATTGAAAGCAATGGGCCGGCCGGAGACACCGATCGGTCCATTGCTGTTCAACGCATCACTGTACATGTGACTGGCATATGTCAGCATGCCTGTCTCAGATGGACATATGCCAGCCACAGATAGCTCCCAGGGAGTGAGGGGCACACCTACATCACGACAGCCTGTCCAAACCTTATCATAAGGCATGTAAGGCTGCATTTCCTATTGTGTGTATGTTGGTGTACATGTTGTCCTGTGGGTGTCACCTGTGGGCAGCCACCCCAGGCTGTGCACGTGTTCATGGGGACAGGATCCTGGGTGTTACGTGTACGTGACCACTGTGATGTGCAACTGTTCATATCTGTGCATGTGCCATGGTCACATTTCACAGTGGTGTTTGTGTATGTCATGTCACATACCCCGTGAGTCCCATGTGGGACGGTATGTTTGAGCCAGGGTGTCCCAGTGGCACAATAGTGATGGCCCTCCACAGTCTTTGTGCATGTAGTGTTTACAATGTCTCTGATTTCATGTGCACAATGGGAGACAGTCTCCACATCCACGTTGTGTGTGCATGGACTCTGATGTTGTGCGTGTGTGTCACAGACGTCCATGGCTCTCCTGCCATGGCAAGTGTGGCCACTACCTGTGGGGGTCATGTTTGTTTTGTTGTGGTGTACACATGATACTCCAGGTGATGCCAGTGTCCATGTGGCATTACAGGGTCCCTGGGAATGTGCCTGTCGTTGAGCTGTGGTGCCTTGGGCACATCTGTCCTCACATGTCACTGGGGGGTGACTGTGACACAGCATCATGATATCCAATGGGCCAACCTGGGACAAATTGATGCCACCTGTAGGACCGTGTTGACAGATGTTGGCCATGTATGTACCATACATGTCGTTCCGGTACTGCACACTTCATGTAGTTGTGCCTCATGATGATGTATGTTGGGATCTTGAGTGTGTTCAATGCCGCATATGTGGGGTGACTGACGATCTTGCTTACTTCTCCTCTGCACTGCAGGGCTCCTGCTGTCCATCGGCCATTCCCAGACCTGGCAACGATGGTGGAACGGGACAGCATCCGACGGTACCGCTTCACCAGGCAGCTGATTGAGGATTTTGCAGTGCAGTTGTCCCCACATTTGCAGCCTGGCCGGCCGTATCCTACAGCGCTGACCCCCAAGGTGAAGGTGATGGCAGCCCTACACTTCTTTGCCACCGGTACCTTCCAACATACTGTGGCGTCTGCTGGTGGGATGTCACAGACCATGTTCAGCCGTGTGCTCCGCGATTTCTTGGCGGCAATGTTGCTCTTCCTGAACCGGTACATCTATTTCCCTAGACTGCGACGACTCACTGACGTGAAGAGTGACTTTTATGCCCTGGGGAGGATGCCGCATGTCATTGGCTCCATTGATGGGACACATGTGGCTTTGGTACCACCACAGGCCCAGGAGCAGGCCTACAGGAACCGCAAGCACTACCACTCGGTCAATGCACTGGTGGTGTGTCTTGCAGACATGACCATCACACACGTGTGTGCCCGTTTCCCTGGTTCAGCACACAATGCCTTTGTGATGAGGAGTAGTCGCATCCCCAGGTTGATGGCACAGATGCAGAACCAGCGTGCCTGGCTTGTCGGTGTGTACTGACTTTGTGCCATTGTGTGTGATCTGATCTGTAGTATTCCGCCCACTTTTCCAAGTCAGCTGATGTGCACTTGTCTGTCCGTAGGTGACTCGGGATACCCCAACATGCCGTGGTTGCTGACACCCCTCAGGAACCCTGTGACACCTGCCCAGATGCGCTACAATGAGGCACATGGTCGGACCAGGAGAGTGATTGAGCGGACCTTTGGTCTCCTGAAGAGCCGCTTCCGCTGCCTGGACAAGACCGGAGGGTCCCTCCCATATGCCCCTGCGAAAGTGTGCAAGATTATCATCGTCTGCTGCATGCTCCACAACCTGGCAGTGCGGAAGGAGTTGCCTCTCATCCAGGATGACGATGACCAACATCCGCCACCTGTGGAGGATCCTGGCCTGGACCACGATGCCAGTGACGATGATGATGATGATGGTGATGGTGATGTCCGCACACAGCTCATCACCAACTTCTTTAGCTGAATGTGAGTATCCTGAGGTGTCATGTGAATGATGTGAGTTGGCATGATGTGTGGGTGGTGCTCTGGTGCTGTTGGAGTGTGTCCATGGGCTACTTGACAGGATGTGTGTTGCGATGTGTGGTGACAGGTGGGCTGTACTCCCCAACAGTGTTGACATGCTAACTTGGTTCTGGGTGGGTATCTTGTAACATGTATTGTGCATGAGTTTTGCTGTTCTGTCCTGTACTGCATTGCTTTTGACTGTGTGTCATTTCTGTCCTTCACAGGGTACTTTCAGATTCGTTTGGTCAACTGTGTCCACCGGCGACGTGATTGCACATCCAGGCTGGTAGCTGTTGTGTCCCTACAGGTGATGTGCGCCACACCCATGGACTTCCTTCTGTCTACAGTTGTTGACTGTGTGCCCGCTACCAGGTGGGGTTACCTTGCATCTGTAGTGGTTACGGCATGTTGCTACTGTGTAATAAACCTGTGCTTCACTTAGTGATGTGCGTTGTCTGTGGTCACACATTTGACTGCCATTTGCTTACTGCACCTGTGGGCTACTTGACTACAACTGGGAATGGGTGTGGTGTCTGTGCATTGCACCGTCTTCCCTGGCAACATCAGTGTAGGCAATGAGTCAGATGGCCTAGGTGTGTATGTGTTGTGTAGCCCTGGTGGTGTGTCTCCCTCATATGTGTCACGTTGCCTGTACTCACATGCCTGTGTTGTCCTTGCTGTTGCAGTTCGCATACACAGTGTAATTTTGCAGTTCATCATCCCCATAACAGCACCCACGTTGGAATCACGACAGAGGCAAGTATGGTGTATTAGTGTGTTTATTGTGATACATCTGTGATAATAGTGCATAGGATGGATTGTGCTGTACATGAATCTTGCAATCCCAAGTTCCTAGATGAATAGAAAGTCCAGGTAGACAGGATCCCCAGTATCGGGGCCACAGTTGTCTGACACATTGTTCCAACTTGTACTCCCCATGCAATGTGTGGGAGTAGTGTTGCCATCAACAGGGTGAACAGTCTGTGCACAAAGGCGAAAATCCAGAACAGGTTCAGGCTTCCTGGGAGTTGCGCTTGGCCATCAGCCTCTCACTTTCCCCTCCTCGGACGACCCCTCTTCTTGGGGGGGGCCCTCAAGTGCAGGCTGCTGCGGTGCAGGGGACTCTCCGCCAGAGTCCTCCTCCCTCCCTGTGGCAGTTGCAGTTTGTTCGGTACCAGATGTTGTTGGCACACAGGGAGGTGTGGACTGGTTGCTGTTCATCTGGCGGAGGCATTGTAAAATGTCCCTGTGCACCGCCGTCATCTCATGTAGTACATCCCACTTGGACTCCACGCGGGACATGTGGGAGTCCACACGTGACATGTGTGACTCCACGTGGGACATGTGGGAGTCCAAGCGGGCATGATGGGCAGCCTGCTGCTGTTTGATGTCTCTGAGGAGCCCCACTACCTGGCTGAGCTCTCCGGTGCTGGACTGGTACGCATCAGCTATGCGTACCAGTTGTGGGTCTTCATGCACACCAGCAACGTCTGCAAGCAGCGACCTCTGTCTCCCACCCCTCCCACCACCCCTGCTGACATGTGCAGTGTGTGCAGTTGCACGCACAGATAACCCTGGTCCACCTTGGGGGTTGGTGGTGGTGGTGGTGTCCATGGCCCCAGGTTGGTCCAGGGTCACTGCGCTGGTGTTGTTCCTTATTCTGTCCATGTCGGCAGGGATGGTATTCGTGGTGACAGTCGTTGGAGGGGTGGGTGCAGGGGTGCAGCTGGTGGACCTGCTGGTGCTGCAGCTGGTGGTCCTGCTGGTGCAGCATGTTGACTTGCACCGGATGTGCCAGGTTGTTCTTCATCGTCCGAGGAGGACAGAGGCTGTACGACGCCAGTGAGCTCGGCATCCTCTTGAGCCTGGGACTGGGACTCCTCAGCGTCTGCTGCTGTGTCCCTATCATCACCTGTTTTTGGGAGACACAAACAATGTATGTCATGTTTCTGCAGGCATCAGTGGTTGACACACCTGACAGTTGTGACTGTGCCTCGGGGTGCGGGCCTGTACATTGTATTGTCCTAAGTCGTCACAGTCAGGGGTTGATATTGGTGTGGCACATTGTCCTGCATTATTTGGGCATTTCTATGTATTCTCTGGGGTGTGAACATGGTCTGCATTGATTGTGTTTGGTTGACAGCCAGACCTCCTTCCCACCCACCCACCCACCCAGTCAGTTATCCCACCATGGAACGTGCTTGCATTGCAGGGAGTGTAAGTTGTCTCTCAGGATGTCAGTCAGTGGTGTCCTGCTGTTTGTTGGTGCACAGTTGGCAGCAGGGCCTTGTGCTCCCCACAGCAGTAGCCAGTGTCAGCCATCTTGTGAGTCCTTCTCCACTCCCTGTGATGTGAGCATGGTTCAGGGTGGTGTTGATGGGCCAGTTGTGAGGCTGAGCAATGTCTGTGACTACGACTCCCATCATGCTATTGCCTCCACCCCCTTCCCAGCATGCCCATGCTTCCTTCCTTTGACTCTGCTTCCCTGTGGGGTGGGCTGGCTGTGCTGACAGGATGGCTGGGAGTGTTGTCCTGGCAGTTGTTTGGCTAAGAGTCCCAAGAGTGTCCCTGTGCTTCACACAACATAACCCAGGGTGGTGGTGCTTTGTGGGATCTTGTGTTAGGATGGAGGGCATTGCATTCTACCAGGTGGGTACTGTGGAGTTTGTGTTGGGGGGGGTGTGAGGGGAGGTGCTGGTGACTATGGTCAGTGCTGCAAGTCCCCCTTCCCACCCAGCCAGCCAGATATCCCACCATGGACTGTGCTTGCATTGCAGGGAGTGTAAGTTGTCTCTCAGGATGTCAGTCAGTGGTGTCCTGCTGTTTGTTGGTGCACAGTTGGCAGCAGGGCCTTGTGCTCCCCACAGCAGTAGCCAGTGTCAGCCATCTTGTGAGTCCTTCTCCACTCCCTGTGATGTGAGCATGGTTCAGGGTGGTGTTGATGGGCCAGTTGTGAGGCTGAGCAATGTCTGTGACTACGACTCCCATCATGCTATTGCCTCCACCCCCTTCCCAGCATGCCCATGCTTCCTTCCTTTTGACTCTGCTTCCCTGTGGGGTGGGCTGGCTGTGCTGACAGGATGGCTGGGAGTGTTGTCCTGGCAGTTGTTTGGCTAAGAGTCCCAAGAGTGTCCCTGTGCTTCACACAACAT